>JARHVA010000041.1:5157500-6357500 GCA_037957365.1 Torreya grandis
GTCTCGCATATTATTAATAGAAGCTGCAAGTGCCTGAAAATTATTCCATCCAGGAAACTAATTACCATACTAAAAAAATTGATGTTATAATAGTGGAATCCACATATATATGCATGCCATTGCAAATGTGAACATGAATTTTAAAGAAAGCATCTCACTTAGTAGGCATATGTCCTATTTATTCAACAGACTAGACAGATGCAACATTTCGGTCAAAGAGACATTGCTTTTCAAGAATTTCAACTAATTAGATAAAGTCAGAAAAATTGCTTAATATTCTTAACTGTGCAATACCTTCTGTGAATAATAATACATTGTGACTCCATAGCAATAATACAACCTAGCTTAAAATTGATGCCAAGTTTACCAATACCCGAGACAAAGTAGGCCAATGAAATACACAAGAAAATACAATGAGAAGCAAGACATCATAGAATTCAAATTGTGATTTCACAGCTACATTCATTGTACCTAGCAACACGTAAAACAATTGATAAATATGATAAGACACAAAAAGAAAGAATGAAATTATATTACCGTCCTCAAATGACCAAAAGCAGGTTGTTGGAACTCAGAAAGTACATTCTATTGCAATAGATAATCACTAGAATAAACAACTGTATTATCCCTTTCTGGATAATTTATCAACTCTAAAGTTTTATGTGATTCCTTTTCAATATTGCATATCAAACATATACTAAAACATCCCACATGCAATATTATTATTGAAAACCTAATTGAAACTTCATTGAAACCCTTATTGTAATGAGATGAAAGCGTGGAAAATTCTGATAATGAAGCAATCTAAACCATAATAGAATGTTGTAATAAAATCCTTACATTTATTTTGCATCAGAAGGCCAAAAGACAAAACTCTTAATTGAATAAACCTCCGTAAAATAATTACATTAAAAAATAAGCAACAAATGAAGCTTGAAGTAAGGTTACAGCTGGAAATAAAGGCCACAACAGCCATTTTGATTTGCACAAATTAGACTCAGCTGGTCACATAAACCCCAACACAATAACCCCAGCTGTACATGAAACACCAACGCGGCACTCTAGGGATGTTTTCTGTCTGGTATGGCAGCAGCAGGCTCCAAAGCAATGAATAACAGTTCCAAATGAGATATGGCAGCTTCCCAAAGATGCACAACAGTGATTAAAATACTTCAAACCTTCACAAAAAGACTGAAAATCGATAATAATCTTCAATCATGCTGAAACTGGAATTTGATCCTAATTATGCAAGCACAATTATGATTCTTGGATGCAATCACCTCAATGGGTTAAAGAGTTTTTGTCCTCAAACTTAAATCCGAATAGTGAGGGTTTTCATCATCACAATTCATTCCAACTATAAGGGTTTTCGTCCTTATGCTAAAAACCGATGAACTGGAAGGCTCAATCAATTGAGAAATATTGATAATAAAAATTGAATGATTTACAATGAGGACTCTCAATATATAGACTCAATTGTCACTTTTAGGGTTAGAGTTATACTTTTAGGTTTAGGGTTTTAATTTTGACTTTTACCCTTTTTTTTATTTTCACTTTTCCCTTTTCTCACCCTTTTCTTTTATTTCTAATAATAATAACGTAATATTAAGTTGTCACTTTTTTTAAATAAAAAGTAAGATACTTAGACAACTTAAAATATTAACTTTATTATTTTTTACTTTATTTGAAAAAATGGACATAACAACACCACCTTAGTTTACGAAGGTGAGAAAATACTAAGCACTAAGGTGTAACCCTAAAGCAGTTCAACCCCAAACCTACATTACCAAGTACTTCCACAGAGGCACTCCTGCCCATAGCACTATGATTCTAGTACTGGTACTAGTCCAAATACCAATTGGGTGCATCCAAATTTACCTAAAATCCCAGCTCCTACCAGGTGTGTCCTAGGTTCAACATGCACCAAGGCAAGACACAGGGAACCCAAGTCACACCTAACTGTCAACAGGCTGGGATCTGCATGATTGTCTAATAGCCAATCATAACCAAAAGAACAAATGTTGAAAAGGAAAACTAAAAATACAATTAAAAACCTAAAAGTAAATAGCTAATAAAATCTAACATAACCACTAACTCCCTCCTTTCTAAGCTTCCCCTTGTCCCCCTCACCACCAAAAAAACCCTAATACAAACTAAACTACAACAAAAAATGCAAAATTCTCTCATTTCACTCACCTTTTGTACAATATTTGGGCTGAAGCCTGAAACTACAGCAATGTACTCTTCGAAATGCACTTCTATAACATTGCTTGCCATACCTACGCCACTGAGTATTTCTTGCTGCCAAGGGGATTAAAGAGCTTGCAGCAAGGAAATTTATTTCTTTAAAGGTAAGTATTTTTTTTTCATGTTGGTTTTGTTTTCAGAGGTTTTTTTACAAGATTTTATCATTTTATTTTCATCAAACAATGGCAGCTTTCTAGGATTTGTGCTTTCTTGCTTTTTTTAAATTTTTCATTGTGTGTTTGTTTTACAACAGCCTAGGATACCGACTCCCCCAGCCCTGATTCGAGTTCAGGTTGTACAGGGTTTGACTCTAGTCCAGATTCATTTGTGGGTTCATTTAGGGTTCATCTTTCTAAAGAATTCATGCAATTCCAGGTGGTCTAGGATGAACCTGCAGGTTTAGATGGATTTTTTATTTTTTTATTTTTTTGGTTATAATTTTACAGAAAATAATGATTAAAAAAATTAATAATAATAATATAAACCATAAAAGATAACCAAGAGACAAAAAATAACATAAAAGAACACAAAAACAAAGCACTTGACTCTCATTGCATACTTAACTCTCATTACTCATCTAAGGTTGAAACTTCATCAAGCATCATTGTTATCATTGTCCTCTGCTAGTATGAATCCTTAATTGCTGCCAAGGGGATTGGGAAGCTTGAAAGGAGGAGGATTCTTGGATTGAAGGTAAGGCTTTGTTTTGGTTTTGGTTTTGTTTTTTGTTTTTGTTTTTGTTTTCAATCTTCACATCCGTTCTTCATTCTTGTTTTCATTTTTATTTTTTTATCATTTATTTAACAAGTTGTCAAGTACATTTAAGCTACACCCTAGATTTTTTCCCAACATTGTGTTGGTTTTTCAACTTGCATCTACAAGTACTACAATGGCAACAAGTTCCACCACCATGGGCCAACCCCGATTCAAAATCGATATGCATTCATTGGTTTGGAAGTATGTGACAATATTAGAGTAGGTTCCAGGTGGTGGGGGGTATATTTGGCAATGCCATAGTTCCAATGCTAGATACACTAGTTCATAAAGTTGGGTGAAGGCCCACTTTTAAGCAATCCTTGGTTAGGGCATCAAAGTTTGCCCAAGGAAGAAGGGTAATCCAATTCCAACATCAACAATTCTTCAGTACATCAAGGAGCAAGAAGCTGCAAATGTAGCGCTTTTCATGAAATTTGGTCATCCTTTGTCAAATAAGGGATCTTGATCATGGAAGTCCCCAGTTGCCCAATATCCTCATAGTGGTTCCCCCATTATGATCGCAACACATTCGTTTTTTGGAAACACTCTCAAAATGTGAAGAGGATTATCCTCTTTCACACAAGAAAACAAAAGGACCATTTGAAAGGTCTTGGTCTTTTCAACACAAGTCAAAAGAAGTCACTGATGAGCACAACCCGTGATGTGTGTTCGCAAATGCATTGTCCTTCAGTGTTGTCTACTAACCATAGTGATAGGATATTGTTAGAGCAATCAACAAGGCCCCAAAAGGATAGAAAGGGCCAGCTTTTAAGAAGCTCTGTACGACCCTATTGGCAAAGGAAAAAAAAAAATGTTGAAGATTTTTTGCAGCCAATTAGGGATTCCTGGGCCGAAACGGGGTGTCGATTGTTTCTAATGGTCGGAAAGATACAATAAATAGGCCTTTAATCAATGTGGTTGCAATCTGACCTACAAGGACAATGCTTTTTAAGATCATTCAGTGCGAGGGGTATGTGAAGGATGCCCAATTCATCACCAACATCCTCTTCAAATCCATTGACATGGTGGGAATTTAAAATGTTGACCAAGTCATAACGGACAACACTAAAAATTGCAAGGCTACGGGGATGTTGGTGGAGAGGAGAGATGCGAAAAAAATTTGGACACCTTGTGTTGTCCACTCACTTGACCTAATGCTACAAAATTTGGGCAGAAAAATCATGTGGATCAGCTTGTGTATGCCAAGGCAAAGGAGATTCAGATGTTAGTCACGAACCATCACTTTCTACAAGCCATCTTCAGATCATTTTTAAATTTGGAGTTGTTAAAGGTAAGTGAAACATTTTTTATTTTATTTTAGTAATTTTAATTTCTAGTTTAAATATTTAATTTTTATATATGTATTTTTATTTTATTTTTAGAATTTAAAAAATAAAGATGTTAATTTTTTTTAATTCGACACTTGTATATTTTCGTTAGTTCTTAATTAAAAATAAAATTCCTACTAAGTTGTTGAGACTCAATTCGCCTTACACACAATCATCTTACGACGACTTGGGAAGGTGTGAGAGGCACTTAGAAGTATAGTCATCAGCAACATGTGAACTATATGCAGGGAGTACAGTAAAGAGCGAGCCAAAAAAGTGAAAATGATGATCCTTAATGACCACTAGTGGGCTCATGTAGATTACTTAGTTTTCACCAAGCCCATTGTGAGTATGATCCAATTCACTGGCATGGATCAGCCTTCTTTGGGAGAAATCTATAATGGCATTGACTAAATGACTGGAAAAATAAATTCCATCATAAATGCAAAAGAGCAAAATCCAAAGGAAACATTTTTCAAACAATTGCATTCAATACTTATTGATTGGTGGAACAAAATGACCACCCCGCTGCATCTCAGTGCCTTTGCATTGACTCCTAGATTCTACAGCACTGAAATAGGGATGTTGAAGTGGCTATAGGGTATAGGTTGGCTCTCTAGGCTCTTTCCCAATCCTAAGGTAAAAGACATGGTTATGAATGAGTTTGAGCGTGTCATTAACTCTATAGTTCAAAACCTTGGCACTCTATGGCACAAGTACAACAAGGATGCTCACATGTGGTGGTACCTCCATGGCCAAGATTCCACACGCCTACAACCTCTTGCAATCAAAATCTTGTGATAAATAAGTTTTTAACTTTTCTTTTTGTTTCAAGTTCTAAATTTAATTTTAAACCTCTTCCTTTAATAAATTTTAATCTAGGTGGCAAGTTCATCTTCTTCTGATCACAATTGCAGCACATACAACTTTGTCCACTACAGAGGCGCAACAACCTAGTAGCAAAAGAGGTCAAGGAGTTGGTCTATGTACATTCCAACTTGCGTCTTCTATCATACAAGAAGTCAGAGTACAAGGAAGGTGCAACAACGCATTGGGATTTAGATCCAAAGGATGTTGACTTGGATGCTTCCATTTCCCACTATTCATTAGTTAACATGGACACTTATTTGGCACCACAAAGTGTAACAAGTAGGAGTAGCGGGATTGCTACTTCTTGTGATGTTCTAATAAACCACATCATGATGTTGATGTTGATGTTGATGTTGATGCTCTCAATGAAGAGCAATATAACCATAGTATTAAAAAATGCAAGTACCCGCCGGGTATCCGCGAAAACTCATTTTGTAACAATCCCCAAGGTAGATGCCCGATTACCCATCGGCCGGTCACCAGGGCAAAACCCGCGGGTTTCGTGGGCTGATTACCTGCCCAAAACCACGGGTTTTGACTTGCTAACTAGTCAAAAACTGGGAACAAAAAAACAAACATAAAACGGTAAAACCTAAATCGCAATCCCTGTTTTTTTGCACCGTCGTGCTTTGTCGTCAAGTACTGAGCTGAGGATATATGATTTTGCTTCGCTTTTCACTGGTAAGGCATGCTGTCACAAGATACGACAATTTTCTTGCATGAAGTTCGAAAAGCAGACATGCTAAATGCAGTGATTGTTGAAAGGGAGGAGCGACGTAACAGTCACCATAGGAGATTCAATGGTCACCATATGAGCCCTAACAACGGCATTATAACCCAAGACACAATCAAGGTTTTAGGCTTTAGCCCTAATAGCTTCATTATAACGCAACAAACCAGATCCAAAGTTGAAACCCTTCATCAACTAGGGGGCAACAACTGGAGGAGCAACAAGAGTAGCAAGAGAAGGCGATGGAAGCACAAGAGGCCGTGGAGGAACAAAAGGGTCTAAAGGAGCAATACGAAAGGTAGAAGCTTTGGGAGCAGCGATAGAATAAACAAGATGATTGCTATTGTTTATTTTTAAATGGGTTTTTTAATTTGTTTTTTACTTTTTCGATTATATATTTTATTTTATTTTTATGTTTCGTAAGTTTATTTTTAATTTTTAATATATACTTTTTAGTTTAACTTTTATATATTTTATGTTTTTTTTTAATTTAATTGTTTTAAATTTTTATATTACTTGTTTTTAGTTTTACTTTTTAGTTCTTTCAATTTTATCCCTTATAATTTGTATTTTATATTTATATATATATATATATATATATATATATATTGTCATTTGTTTTTTTAAATATTTTAAAGTTTTTTTAAATATTTTAAAGTTTTTTTAAATAAAAGCAAATATTTATATATTTTTCAAAAAGTTATATTTAAAGTTATAATTTGCAAAGTATAAAATTATTTGAAATTTTTTAATAAGTCTTGGTCTGGTTTTTTTTCGTATTTTAATTGTTTAAAGGTCTAGAGTTGAAAATATTTAATAGTCGTTTAAAATATTTAATAGAGCACTCGACATTCACATTGTACTCTTTTTTAGTTAAAAACTAACACAAAGCATGTTTATAACTCTGAGTTATGTGTTCTCTAAATCTCTACAATCATTTCTCTAAATTCATTTCATTTTTTTATGTATTTCACTATATTTTATGAATTTATATATTTTTTTAAAGTTGCGATAAAAGTGCCAAGTAATGCCGTGTAATTGCCGAGTCCCAAGTACGGGTCACAATTTTTGGTTGCCGAGTAACCGCGGTTCCCTTTTTTTTCTACTATGAATATAACAACGAATACTAATTTTGATGTAACAAATTATAATTAATATTTATGATTATTATAACATTTGGCATTCAGTTCAATTTATCAACAGTGGTTTTGTGGTTATTTTGTTTTTTATATGCATATTATGTTGTTAATTCTTGTTTAGTAGATTATAATGTTTATATTTTTTATTTTTACACAATTTTTTGTATGACCGTACCCAAGCCATACCCAAGGCAAAAAAATCGCCATACAACCGAACCTGATTTGTCAAACCCAAACCCATACCCAACACGAAATGGCAACTTAGCTTGCAGCCATAGGAAGTTTTCTCCATCAGCAGAAAGCTCCAACTGTGTGGGCCAAGGATAAAATGAAAGTTGAGACTAACACCATTATCAAAAAACATGAAGAAACAAGCTGCTAATTGTTCAAAATGAAGTTTATAAATCCTCACCAGTTTGGTAGGACGTGGCCATTCAAAGAACTTTAAATATCGATTTCAGGAAATCAAACTCAACCAGAAATTCATCTGAAGTCACCATTCCATCACATTGTCAATTTCAAACTGCATCAACATGGAGAATCAAATTATAACCTTTGAATTTACCTTATTGCTTGAGGCATCCAACATGAATCCTCGAGCCTCGCATAACTGCAAGAAAAATTAAATTTCGGTGCAGGAAGCTGGTCAAGTTCCTTGCAAAAATAATTGTTTCTGATTTATATAATCAAATGCAACTACTAAAAGATATTTCTGATTAGATACCTCAAAAAGCAGACGAAAGTTGTCAAGCTTTGGAGGCCTATGACATCGTAGCAAAGCAGCATGCGGGAAAGATCTGAATTACAGAGAGGAGAAACTATAAGGTTACAAATTCAAATTTTGAGCCATCATAAAGCAAAGAAAACACAAAATTCTCGATAGAACTTTAAAATATAAATACAAGTAAATGATAAATTCAGTATTACAGAAGTAATTCATCTATTATGGCTACATGCCCTCGGTGTCTATTGAGACCATACAAGGTCTTCCTAAATATGCAAACAGCATGTTCTTTACGTTTCTATGAGAACCCTTCAGGCTTCTCCCTGTACAACATTTCCTCAAATATACCATATTTATGAATGCATTTTTTACATTCATTTGATAGACTTCCCATTTAAAGAGGATAGTAAAACAAGTACCAACCAGATTGTGTTAATTTTGGCAACAAGTTCCAATGTCTTAGCATAATCCATTGTCTTTCTTGTGTGTATTATTTCGCTCAAATTGAGCTTTATTTTTGTCACTATAACAATCGCCATTGTACATGGTTCTGAAAATCCTATTACAACAGATTGCTTGCTCATTTGGGGGCAACTCTTTGTTGGCAATTTGAGTATCATGGTGGATAAGGAGTCTGTCTGTAATATTGTCATTGATGTCAAAGGCAGCTTATGCTATCAGACATTAATGTCAAAAGTTGAATTGCACAGCCTTACAGCATAAATCGGATTTATGAAGAGCTTCTACTTATAGAATAAGTAAAGCAGTCTTGAGAACCCGAATGGGTCTTGTAGTGCAAATCAGGATTCCAGAACAACTTTACTTCTCTCAACTTTATAAGTTAAGTTGTCCCGAGAACCCCAATGGGCCTAGCAATGTTAATCGGGTTTATGCAACGACTTTACTTGTCTCATTTTTATAAGTCAAGTTGTCTCAAGAACCCAAAAGGGTCTAGAAGAGTTGATCAGAGCTTTGCAACAACTTTACTTAGTACATTTTAATAAGTTAAGCAAAGTTGAAAACCCGAATGGGTCTGGAAGAGTTGATCGAGTTTCTAAGATGACTTCTTCCAAGTCTATAAGTCATGCTGAATGAAGAACCCGAAATGGTCTTGAAAAATTCTTTCGAAAAATTTGGCAAAGACATTCTTTCGGAAATATTGGCAAGGACAAATCTTTTGGACAAAAAGCCCACGGAAATTGTTTCGAAGGCTATGTAGATGCCTGCAAAACGTCAAAGGGTATGTGGACCATTCAAGAAAGCCGAAGGCACTTCTCAAGAAGTCCGAAGGGCAAGTGGACCGTTTAGGAAAGCCAAAGGGTAGTCTGCAAAAAGTCCGAAGTGTAAGTGGACTGTTTCAAAAATTCTGAAGGGTATGAGGACCATTCAAGACTTCTGAAGGGATTGTTACAAAAAAGCCGAAGGGTACATTTGCAAAGCCCCAAAGGGTATGTGTCCTAAAACAAAAGTGCCGAAAGGGGACCCGGACAAAAAGTCAGCAAAAATTGTCCTGAAGGGGACCCGGACAAAAAGTCCATGGAAATTGTCTCGAAGGGGACATGTTAAAGTTCAAGCAAGTCTGAAGAGATCGACGAAGGGTAAGCATCTCGAAGACGTCGAAAGAAGCGAGATGAAGTCAACATGTCGAAGGTTAATGATCTAGTCAACATGAAGACCAAGCATCTTTGATGATCCAACGACACACGCAAGTCAGGATTAAGAAGTTCCAACGAAGTGAGTGAATCCAAAGCCTTAAAGGTGCTCGAAGGTTAATGCACAGTGGCAAAGTTAATGATTGAGCATATTCGAATAAATCAAAAGGAGCGAAAGCAATCCAACTATAGAAGATATAGTATAAAACATAAAAAGGGGCTCGATAGTTAGAGATGGCACGAAGAAGGAAATCAAAGGAACGCATTTAATATATTCTCAATGAACAATTGAAGGAACAAACAAAACCTGTAAATGATTTCACAGAGCTCGAGATTGATCGATCCAACTGATCAATCATTGATTAAGGAGGTTGTGCATTTAAGAGATAAATCCAGGGGCTGCCAAACATAGTAAAGAGACCAGAACATTACGACGTGATGCATGAACCAAGACACAAAAAAGAAACGACGCAGTTATGACCAGAATCCTGCAGTTGTCAAAGATAGAAACGAGAATAGACAATTGTTGTATGATGCAAGAACCAAGACACAGAAAAATGCAAAAGTCAAATATGCATTAAAGGAAAATCCAGAACTGAAACTAGTTTAGTGCAAATAGAATGTGAAAGCAATAAGTGAGTTGAGAAACCCTAATGAATCCTTGTATAAACACGACTCTTAACATATCATATCGTTGCTGCTGCAATTGCATTTTCAAGTGACAAAAAAGGTTGTCAATAAAAAGAAATATGCAGACAAAGTAAAACGCAGAGAAGAAGGAAGGGGAATGAAGTGTATCTAAACAAAGCATACGCAGATGTATGCAGATACAGAGTGAAAGACATATGCAGATAGAGATTAAGCAAGTAGGAAGATAGAGCTCACTGATAATAAGAAGGTGAGCAGTTACAAATTAGACTTGTAACAAAAAACATTGAACTAGATTCACTTGTGAATCTATCTTGTACACTGGAGTTGTAGCTCCATAGTTCAAGTAGGTTGGTGTCTACATACAAATTGAGTTGGTGCTCAGTAAGGAGATTGGTGTCTCCTAAGGATCGGTGTCTTTGAATGTAACCAATGAGATTTGTCAGTAAGGCATTTTATTGTGAGGTTGGATTAGAATAGTAGATTCTAGCAGTTGATTCTCATCGTGGTTTTTTCCTTTGGGTTTTCCACGTAAAATCTGATGTTATATGTTTTTGTGTGTGTGTGTGACTTCTGCATTTGTTCTTTGATTTGCACATGAATTACATCTTCTTTAAAAGGTTTTAAACGGACTAGTTTTAGATTATCTATTGAATCACCCCCCTCTCAGTAGATAGGTGTGTTCAACAATTGGTATCAGAGCATAAGGTTCCTTAGGAGAAGCTTAATCAGCTCAGGTAGATCTTGGATTAGTGAACGCAATCACCAGTCAAGAAGGATCCTCATCAAACAAGGCTCCTCTATTTGATGGGTTGAACTATGCTTTTTGGAGCATAAGGATGGAAGCATATTTGTCTTCCCTAGGGTTCAATGTTTGGATATCTGTGGTAAATGGATATACAGCTCTTGTTGTAGCTCCTACTGATCAAGCTGCCAAGAAGGCTTATGAAAATAATGCTAAGGCAAAGAATGTTATTCTTTGTGGACTGTCAAACTCAGAGTTCGTCAAAGTCATGCATTGTAAAAATGCACAAGACATCTGGAACAAGTTAAAAAGCATCTATGAAGGAGACGTCAAAGTGAAGCAAGCCAAGCTGCAAACATACAAAGGCCAGTTCGAGAGTTTGAAGATGATTGAAGAGGAGAAGATTGCAGACTACCTCCTCAGGGTAGATGAGATTGTGAATGCTATCAGAGGACTTGGAGAAACAGTGGACGAGTTAACTATTGTTAAAAAGATCTTAAGATCTTTGCCATCAACATATGATTTGAAAATCTCTGCAATAGAAGAAGCAAGAGACTTAGATAAGCTCATTGTTGATGAACTGCCTCGAACATTCACAGCGTATGAGATGAGAATGGGAAAGACAGACACGATTAAAAAAGAAGTTGCATTCAAAGTAGCAAAGCCGATCAAGGATGAGACAACCACGTCTAGATCTGAGGAGTCCGATGAAGAAGAAGCCAACTTTGTCAGAAAGCTAAAGAGAGGATCTAGAAAGTATAAAGTTAAATTACCTTTCAAATGTTTCAACTGTGGAAAGGAAGGACACTTTGTTGCTAAATGTCCTCATAAAAAGGGAGAAAATTTTGAGCAAGTGAAGAACAGTAAAAAGGTAAAATCCCACAATACATATAGGAAAAACTTCTTTAAGAATAAGAAGGGCCTATACACAAAAGAAGACAGCAACTCAGAGAAAGCGATAGTAATAGTTTGGATGATAATCAGGGCTGTGCTTTTGTGGCTAGGGGAAATGAATACCTATTCATGACAGAAGAATCTACATCCACAAGTCAAAAACAAGAGGAACATGAAGATTGGGATGAAAAAGAGGAAGGTGAAATTGATCTAGAAGGAGAATTAGTTTGTGCTCTAGGAGAGATTGAGAAACTAAGAAAAGATAACTCTAAACAGAAGAAGCTTGGGCAAAAGGAACTTGAGAAATCTAATCAAATGATAGTGACCCTGAAAACTCAAGTTGAGGAAGCTAAGAGAATAGAAGAGGTAGTTAAGATGATACTACAGTCCAAAACTGAAGAGTGCATGAAACTTGAAGCAGAAATAGTAACCTTGAAAAATGAACTAGATAAGAGTCTAAAGATGACAAAAAGGTGAGACATCTTAAATGAATTAATCAGCAGTCAAAAACTCTCAAATGAAAATTCATGTATTAGATATGAGAAAGGTAAAGGTTCTTCAACTAGTATGTCAACTAGTCTATATGACAATTTCAAGATAGGAGTAGCAGAAACAAAGAAAGTGAAGGACAACAAGGATTATAAGATTGACTCAAACAAAGTCGATGAGAAGAGAAAAATTGCTGAAAGGAAGCATGAAATCAAAGATGCAGAAGGATACACCAAAGTTGCAGATTTGAAGAAACAAAAAGATACGAGAGTTCAATACACAACACCAAGAAATGTTACAACCAGGTATTACTCATCCTTTTATGGTTATTGTTATAGTGTAATCAATTTGGTCAAGGGCTATTGAATATAGAGTTGTGCCTACAAGAAAAACTTTGTAAGTAAAAACGCATTTGCTCCTTTGTTAGATTCAAGTACAATATGCTACAATTGCAATAACTTTGGTCACATAGCCAAGCACTGTAGGACTAACTTTGCAACGTCAAAAGTAAAGAAAGACAAGTCTTTTAATAAGAACAAAGATCCGCAAGTCATGAATAAAGAAAAGAAGAGGACATATGATAAGCCCAAGGAAATGTGGAGAGTGAAAAATCAATCCTTGATTGCTCAAACAACACTCCACGCCAAAGAGCAGATTTTATGGGTAATAGATAGTAGGTGCTCAAAGCATATGACTGGTGACAAAAGTATGTTTGCCAAGCTAAGCAAGTGCAAGGAAGGAACTGTTAGTATGAGAAATAATACAGCAGTAAGAATCAAAGGCAAAGGAACCTTGCATATAGATGGTAAGCTTCTTAATCATAATGTACTTTATGTTGAAGGACTTAAGCATAATCTGCTAAGTGTTAGTCAGATGTGTGATAATGGATAAAAAGTCATATTTGATGTTGAAGGCTGCAAGTTGAAGAGATCTAGCAAAATAGTTGCAAAAGGGAAAAGGACCGAAAACAACATCTACAATCTTGTTGAGGTAAACAATAATATTTGCCTCATAGGAAAGGTTGATGAAAGCTGGCTATGGCATAGGAGAATGGGTCATGTCAATTTCGACAATTTAGTCAAAGTTCAAAGAAGTGTGTAAGACATATGCCCATAATCACCAAACCCACAGATACTACATGTAGAAAATGCCAATTAGGCAAGCAAACAAGAGTCAAGTTTCAGACAAAAGAATATGCAACAAAGCCTCTACAGATAGTTCATACTGATCTATGTGGACCTACCAAGACTAAAGGATCAAAAGAAGTTCATTACTTCATGTTATTTATTGATGATTACTCATGAATGACATGGGTAACCTTCTTAAAGGACAAATCTCAAGCTTTTGAGAGATTTACGATCTTTAGAGCCATGGTTGAAAATGATATGAGAAGAAAAATCAAATGTCTGAGATCTAACAAAGGTAGAGAATTCACTTCAATTGAATTCATAGAATACTGTGAGAAATATGGGATTAAATGGCAGTACTCTGTTGCAAGAACTCCCCAGCAAAATGGAGTTGTTGAGAGAAAGAATAGGACTGTCAAGGAGATGGCCAAAACAATGTTGAAAGAAGCTAAACTTTCTTATGGATATTGGAGAGAAGCAGTTCAAACAGCTACATTCTAAATAGAGTACAGCTAAGGGTGAAAAGCGACCAAATGTCATATGAACTGTGGTATGGAAAGCCTGCATCAGTCAAATACTTCAAAGTGTTTGGAAGCAAGTGTTACATCAGAAGAAAGGAGAGCAAACTAAGCAGCTTTGAGTCAAGATGTGATGAGGGAATCTTTCTTGGTTTATTTATGAAGTTATAATATTATAATTATTATTAAAATCATACTTTAATAATAATTAAATATAAAGTGAATATCATTAATGATAATTAATGACTTTATAATATATGATTTCACTTAAGCCATAAAATCATTATTAAAGATCATAAAGGGAGACATAAGGGGGATTTTATTTTAAAGAGGGATTTAAATGCTTTTAAAGTATACTTTATAATAAGTGTTAAAGTGTTATTTTAAAGGGGAGATATAAGTGATTAATAAGTATACTTTATTTTATTAGGTTGTGCACAAAAAAGGAGGGGAAAAAAAATGAAATTAAAAAGTAAATTAAATAAGATAAAGATATATGGTGGAGAAACCAATATTGAAAGCTTGGCATCCATCTCCAAGGGTTTATCAACTTGTTATAAGTTTCAAACATGCACTTGTTGTCATTGCATTATTCGGGTATGCAGTTAGTGTTTCCTCAAGCATTTTATGATTTGAACTGAATATATTGTATTTGCAAAATAATAATAAATCAAATTTTAAATCATTCTAGTATTTGCTTCAACGTTTCTTATTGTGTTTATTATATGCGATTTCATACAATACCTGGCATTTCTTCAAAATATTCCAAAAGCATAAACTCAGAATTGAACAAACAATCAAACAAGGCAAAAAATTTAGTTTACAAGTGTGCACTTGGGGTGGGACATTTCACTAGATCCTTTCCAACCAGCAAACAGACCATCCAAAGCAATTCGCCAATCCACCAAAACCTACAATGCAATTTTATTAAATAAAATCTTCAAATAAATCCTCAATGGTGTAGCAAAATTTTCGATAGATAGGTGGTGTTAATAGACACCGTTTATAGAGGCCTCATAGCTCTTGGAGGGTAACATTCTCCAAAAAACTATGCTGAAGACAATCAAGCTTGACATACTTGACCTCTTTTCCAAATATCATCCCGAAAAGCATAACTTCAAATGAATTCTTCTTTCCTCTTATATCTCTCCCCCAAACATGGCGCCCAATTTGGAGGGAAGAGTTAATTTTAAAATATTGAGAGGAACTCCTTATAATTTCACTTTAGGCCTTAAGTGCCCATGACCCTTAAAAAGGCCCCAACTCAAGTGGAATTTATAACATAAAATACTTTTTCTGTTAATTGCCTTATTTTTAAGTATTTAAAAATACTTTTTATTTTAGCAATAATATTATTTAAATCTCCAAAAAAATGGGGACATTACAAAGATGGCGGAGAGAAGTTGGTGGTTCAAGCCAAATTTCCAGATGATAATGTTGATTTTTAACTTGCTGGAATTTTCGTAACAACTAACGGTAAGCAAATTGATTATCTCCATAGCAAGGGTTTATTGCATCACCCTCATACTATGCCCTTACAATGTTTTGGTCATTGTGAGAAGTATTCTAACAATGTTGCGAAGATGAAGGGTACCAAATGGAAAGAGGATCTTTTCCAGGAAGCCCCTATCCATCTTCCGAGCAATCTTAAGATCGAGCCATTACCTTATGACATGTATTTTCAGGATGGCAAAGAACTATTCCAACCTTGCCATCATTCATAGAATGAAAAAAGAGTGAAGGAGACTTCTCATATGAGGTAAGTCCCATGGACAGCACATGATGAGGTAAATCCTACAAGTTTGTTTTCAAAACAACAGTCATGTCATAAGAATTCTCAACTCCTTATTGATAAGCATGCTCTTGGGAAGGGTCTTTCCTTGAAGACAAGTAGTAAGTTCATAAACTCAAACACTAAGAGTAAGCAAAATATATATTACCTTGCTGTTCAAGATGTTATAAACCAACATAGCATGGTAGCTATGAATGTGGGCGATAAGAACTATGCTCCGCGGTTCCTAAAGAGTGTTGTCATGAACTTTTAGACTACTATTTTCCTCATTTCCAGCTTGCCCAACATTTTATTTGCAGCCATACAGGATTTTTATATCTCAATGAAAATGCATTTCTCACTTTTTGTCATTAGTGAAGTGTTTACAGCGGATAGAAGATGGTTTCCAGCCACTACAATTCCAATATGGGGTAAGAAAATGCAATGCTCTAGCAATGATATGATGCTCTTCCTAGTTTCATGTGTTGGACTGATAATATCTTCAGTAAACAGCCATAGATTTGCATATATGGAGGATTTATCTTGGCTTAATGTGAGATGTAAAAGGGTTTGCTTGTTGAGGTCAATTAATGCTAAAATCCCAATATCGTTAGTATTGTTTGGAAAGAGATCCAAGGCAATGTATGACTGTTACACTTACTTATCAGCAATCATAAGGTCTGATTCGAACCAATTGTTGAAGAAAATAACTTGAGGCAGCATTGAAGCAACAATTGGAGTCCAAGGCAATCAATGTAACAACAAACTCGGAGAGGCGGGCATAGTTTTGGGCATGCAATGGTTACATTCTATTGGCAAGTTCACTATGGAGTTGAAATCCAAGAAAAAAGTGGTAGTGCTCTGAGGCTTCGATGAAGCTCCAAGAGGTGTCATGGCTGAATGGATGAATATCAATTGGTGACAACCATGATTTCATCAACAAGTGAGACATTTGATCATGATGGAATTTAGTCTATTTTGGATCAGCAAAGTATGTTGTTGTTGGAATCAAGCTACATACAGGTTTGCCACCCTTGGATATGTGAAGAAGCATTCACAAAAGTTGGGATACTACAAGATGGTTTCACCATTCCTTGCATCATGAACCTTTGCATGATGTTTGAGTTTGCACTTTCAAGATTTCCATTAAGTAAAGAGCACCAGGAAAAGTAAGAAAGGAGTTGTGTTGGACTTATCTTCCCTATTGAGGAAGTTTAAAGCACCACAAGAAGGTTTCAAGGGGCAGCTCACATGAATATCAGAGTAGCTCAACATAAGCTTGGTGGAACGGTTTCACATTTGGATATGCTTACGAAAGATTACAAACAAGGCATAAAGGGGAAGAGTAGTGATAGCATATTGCAATTATGTTGCAAAGGAAACATATCAAGGACTGTTTGTCATCATAATTTTCAGCTTTAGGGCTAATGTCATCACCATTTCTAGCTGCTACATTACATCATATGTAGCCATACAAGTGGTTTTAATCATAGAATTGAGTAATTTTCAGTTTGTTGTGGCTGTTGAACCATTTTCAGTCATTGTATGGTTGTTTACAGCCTCAATATTGCTGACATTGCTGGATTTTGGGAAGGATTTTCAGTATTGCAGTGGTTGTCCCATTCCTATACTGCTGATTTTCAGCGTTATTGATTTTGGACTATTGTAATTAGTCACATTCAGCACCCATGTTACAAACATTAAGGAATTTTTCTTGTATCATGCTATTTGTGAAGGGTTTCAGCCATTGGACCTGCTGAAAGCAATTACTCCAACTGTGATAATGTTGTTTAGAGAGAAAGTTCGAGCAACTTATGACTGTTATAGCCATTTTACAGCCCACATACAATCTGATCCATGTTATTTGCCAAGAGGTACAGCTTGGGGCGTTATGGTAAGAATCTTTGGAACACAAGGTAAGTATTATGACAACAATCTAGAAGCGATAACCATAATTTTCAGCATGTCGTGGTTGGAGTTCAAGGGAAAAGAGGTAGTACCCCGAGGTATCACTAACACAACCTCAACATCAATCACAACAAACAGAATGGAGGGCGTCATGTTTGATAGTACTCTAGATCACAACTAATTCATGATTCAGCTATCTTGGATTCGCTCTTGGAGATTGTTGGAGAAGCATCATGGGGTGCAGGGCTTCCAATTCCCCATTATATTAGAGAAGCACAGCAGAAGCTAACTACCACACAAGGAGGACTGAAAGAGACAGAAAGATTGGTTTGGAATCCTGGTATTTGCAGAACAGTTCAAGTATTGCTTGAGGACAAGCAATTTTGGGAAGGGCAAACTGCAATGTCCCTTTTTTGAATTGATTAAATCAAAGGACCCGAAGCCTATTTTTAATTCATGTGGGCTAAAGGGGGATTTAAAAGGGAAATAAACCAATAATAATTTATTGAGTTGTCTAAAAAGGTACTTGTCGTTCGAAACGTGCACCCGTGGATACTCTGCGGCACCGAGAAGCTTGGCGGTGGGACGTTGAACGGGAAGACCTTGCGCGGGGTGCAAAAGTCTAAGGTGCTAGATGCGAAAGTATTATTGTGCAGCTGCGCACACAAGCATCGGTTGTCTCGTCACAACGATGGGAACGTCCCCAAGGCGTGGGACCCTTGTGCTCCTTGGGACGAGCCTCCGAAGTAGGCCGGATTCCTTCTATTATAAGCGCACCTGGTTAAGACCACCGCGCAGACCTAAAGAGCAGAAAGGTAAACTACCACTAATCTAAACCTAGGATGTTTGAGAGGAAAACAAAGGGAGAAGGTAAGAAATGCGTAAACATAAAAGAGGCGATGTGCCTAGAATAGAGCGAGCGCTCCTACCATAAACACAGTGCAAACCTTTGAGAACAAGAAAATATCACACAGTTTCCACCAAGTCACTCAATATGCACAAGTCTTTAAATAGAGGTGCGGGAACACAACACAACACTGAGAGGGATGACAAATGGTCCACAGACAACATCAACACAAACCCGAGTGCGCACAGGATACGACCTGCAAGGGAGTTTCAAGTTCGATGGAGAGGTGCAAGGAATGGACAACAAAGAGAGGGGCGAACATTATCCATAGTCAAAGATCAACAAACACAAACAACACATAGATCATCAAAATAACGAAAAGAGGTGAACTTAATTCTCATTAATTTACAAGGTTTAGAAAATACAAATGCTCATGGAGGGCAATTTCAGCAACATAAGGTTGCTAAAATGTGTCGACCCTTTTACAGTGAACGAACCAACGTTTTATAGTAGATTAAGCCGGTTTTACAATAAATGCACCAATTGGGATGGTGGATGCAGCATTAAATTCTTTTGCGGCGTTGCAACCATGCCTCTTAAAGTTTGTTTGGTGATCGGATCTGGGGATGATGGCAAGATCGTCTCTGGATACACATGTGCATAGGGAATGGAAGATTTCCCTAACAGAGTCAGAGGATGGCGTGTACTCAAGTCCCGATGTCAAGTAGCCGCTTTTGCATTTATTCGCTCTGATAGTGCCTCAAGCTCCTCTCAACCACCTCCAATGACCTTCATATCATGTTGCTACCTGGCACATGGTGCCTCGTGATTGGTCTCGGGTACAGCTTTGTGGGGGGACATGCATCGTCTCGATGGGCTCTCAGGAGAGTCTTTTGGCTCGTTGGGGCAGGAGCAGTGCGAACATGACACGTGTGTGCCATTTCTTGCTACGACTATTTGGTGGGTCCCTTTTTTCCTTCTTCACCAACCAATGGCGTTGCTTGAAACTCTGTCGAAGGGGGCCCTTTTTAGATGAGCGCCAAATTGCCAGGTGGAGTGCTGGCATTTTTCCTGGAATAACCGTGAGCTTCCTTGTATTGAACAAGCGTCAAACTTCCACATGGCAATGGTGGAAGGAGAGTTGTATACTGTGCAGTTCACAGTCGCAGATGTATGATCCTGCATGCAGGTGTGGAATTGCATAGACTAAGCACGAGGAAGAGTTTTAATAAGAGCGTGCACAAGGATTGAAGATCCTGAGAACGTTTTTCATAATTCATATTGCTTCTTGCATTTGACCTTCACTTAACCATTCTGAAACCCGAAGACCTGCATCCTTGAATTCGCGTGCTCTTAGACTTGTGTGCCATAAAATCCTGCACATGGGTGCATATTGAAAGCTTTATGCAAGCGCAAGTCATCATTGCTTCGTTGTGCAAACTTGCGCCTTCATCCTGAGCTTGGGCACAGATGGGAAGTGTCTACGCTTACTTTACTTGGAATGTTCGGGTCCTCGCAGGTGCGCGAATCTCTTGTAGGGCCTCAGCAAGCCTCGCACCGACTAGAGGTGACTCGAAAAGTCAACAGTACTTTACTTTATAACTTTAGAAAAGGACACTTAATTTATTATTATTGAATGGGGCCAAAAGTAAATATTGGATACATGGCCAAAAAATAATTAATATTCATAAGTTGGAAAAAGGTGAAAATTTAGTTAAAAGAAATATTAATTTCTTTTAGGGTTGGGATGGAAAAGTGAATAATAAAATAATTTAGTGAAAAAGGAAATCATCATTCAAACACTCGAACAAAAACCAACACCTCTTTTTCAGATGAAAAGCTTGCAGCTTCAGCACTACATCCAAGGATGAAAACCCTCAGTTTTGCAAGTAGGAGGACGAAACCCTATATAAGCAATTTAGGATTCCACCCAGGAATCACATTTGCATTGCCAGTTTTAGGAAAGATCGATTTTAGAGCGATATTCAGCAGGGGTTTCACAATTCAAGAAACAAGAAGAAAAAGTGTAGGCCCATACGGATTCATACGACATCTGTACCATAGTTGTTTTCTGTCAAACTGGGTAGCATCGCAACACATTAGATTGTCATACTGTTCCCAAAGTTTATTCGGCAAGAGTTTCAATTAAAGATTCTACCTTTATACGTTTTTAGGTATGTTAGGTTAGGATTTAATCAAAAATTCAGAAATAATTAGTATATGACTTCATTATGTTGTACTTTTTCAGTATTCAATAAAGATTCAATTTGGTTTTCGGTTATCAGTTGTTTTGTGTTATTATCTTTTATTGGGTGAAATCCCATATTTGAATTGAATAACAAAATAAGGGTTTCATGGCAAATTCAAAATTGTTCATATTTATCTAAAAAGGGTTATTTCACATTTTTATTGTGATGTGTAAGTTGTTATCAGCTGGCTTTTAATGCCAAATGTCATGCATCTATGAAATAGATGTACTTACACGAATGCCCCTGTACCGGTATAGTTATTGTACTAGTATTGGTCCAAGTACCTTCCGTGTTTTTCTATTATCCCAGGTATCTGACTATCATACTAAAAAAATAGTAAAAAAAGTGTTGGTCTGGGTACAATAGTCATAATAAAAACTCAAAAAACAAAGATACAAAAAAAAACTAAAGACAATAAAAAAAACACAAAACAAACTAAACGACTACTATTCCTAGTGCATCTGATTCTAAAGAACCAATTGCTGATATGGATGTTCTTGATGAAGAGCAATATCATGAATTGTTCACGTAGTTTTGAAACTAGACTACAACCATAGACTATTTTCCTATTTGAATAGCTAATATAAACCTATGTGATGTATCATATGTTATGTCACTCATTTAATATTTTGAACTATCAATTATCAGTAGTATTTTGTGTATTTTAAATGGACATATGTGATGTCCCCATTTCCAAATCATGCTTAAGCAGGTTTTGAAGAATTTTAGTCTATTTTCCCATAGATTAAGGGAATCATTTTTGAAGGTTATATTTTATTAGTTAATTATTAATTACAAAATAGTGATTTTTATCATTTTCTCTTAAGGCAATTATTATTTAATTAATAGAATATTTGATAAAAGTGGTTTTTACTACTAAAGTATTTAATTGAATTAATTATTAATTTATGTCTTAAATTAATTTTAATTACTATTTTATTAAGGCACCTAATTAATATTATATTCGGAAAACAGAATGTCAACTTGGGAGCTAAAGCAAGGAAAGGAAAAGATATTCTAAAAAGGGCAAGTAAAGGCTTATGAGGTATGTTCCCTCCCAAGGTGGTTCGCCCCCCTTTAGAAAGTACAAATACAAGGCGAAAATCACAATTCAAGATATGTTGAATTTGATAATTGTTTCTTCATGTTTGAATAAGCTATTGGGATGTATGCCCAATAGGTGTTTGTTGTTTTGGTGTTGATCATTCTACAAAAGGTGTTTTTTGATACCATCTTTGCTAAAGAGATCATGTTACTTGCCCTAGATTGGGACGATTTGCATTGAGCTCTTGTGAGGTTTTGGTGAACTAATATTGGTCTTTTGATGCATATTATTTCATATTATTATTTGCACTAATTTTTCAAGTGGAGCGAACTATTTTAGAAGCGTGATTGAGGGTTTGGAGACCCCTTTTCGGGTCTATTTGTGCACATTAATATTCTGAAATTATTTGCTAATTTTTCGCATATTGGCATGGGGTTTTGGAGAAGATTTGTGAAAAATTTAAAGCCCTAAATTGATAGAAAATTAAATAATAATTTTTAGATTATTATTTAATTATTTTTGACAGGTTTCGTGGTCATTTTCACTTGTGAATGGTGAGATCTTGCTCTCATAATTTTTTGTTATTTTTACTGCACCTTGGCGACTTCGGCGATTGGCTTGGATGACATTTTTTGGCCATTTTGATGCCCTAGAGGTTCGCTGAAATTTTCCTTGATTTTGGGCACTTGCGTATTTTTGGCAAGGGTTTAAAGCAGAAAATGGCAAGGAACAACCGCTGGTTTGAGAGGAAAAATAATATTTTTTGCAGCCACCATGAAGTTGCATTTAAGCATCAATAAATTGACAAAAAAGTACTTTCATATATTTAATTTTCTAATTATTTTGGCAAGCATTCAAATAAATTTCGGATAAAATAGTGGCTGGAAATTGCCTTCACATCCCTTGCATTGTGGCGCCTAAGGTTTCTAGGGGTTTGATAACGGTTTTAAAGCATTTATTACAAACTAGGGTTTGCTGATTTTTATTTCAAAATTTGTGGATTTAGAGGGAAACACCTTTTGTATTAAATTGTCTCATTTGGGGACATTACAGTGGTATCACAGCATCGGTCTTGTCTACTTGTGAGTTGGTTGTTGGATGCAAGCACGTAAAGAGATCTTGTATTATTAGAAAAGAAAAAAGATTATTTAGGATCAAGAGCCTAATGAGTTTTCTTCATAGCAGGTTAAGCTTTTGCAAAGCTTGATCAAAGAAAGCCAAAAAGATTTTCAGCATACTTTGGGTATACAAATTGCAGCCATGTTGAAGGATACTACAACTCCAAACAAAGACCACCCCTTCAATGGAGAAGGAAATTCGATTGATAATGAGGGGGTTTCTATTAACTCCCCTCATAAATTCTTCAAGGCCACTTTTTTGCAGAGAGAACCCGTAATAGGGATGAGGATGCCAAGGTAGGATATTATGGAGTTTCGTCAAAAAGAATATACAGCCCTAAGCTTTGTCACACAAGCACTATTATCTTTTCAAGATTATTGTGAGATGAAGGATCCAAGCCAAAGGTTCCTAATATGCAGCCCCATAGGGATTTTCAACAAAGGTTGGGTAAGATTTCTCTTCTTATTTTTTATGGTATTGATAAACTTATTGTGAGATCATGGTTGCAGAAGTTAGAGACATATTTATCACTTAAACCCATGTTTGAGGATGAGGCCCTAAAATTCGTCACCCTACATTTGCAAGATATTGCTCATGAGTGGTGGTTTCATGGCCTAATCACACAAGGCCACAGATCTATTACTACCATGGAGGAGTTTGGCAAAAGGATCATGGAGAGGTTTGATAGAAAAAATAAGGAAATATATTTTCGTGAGTTGGCACAACTCAAGCAAGATCACGATGTTGAAAGGTATGTTAATTTTCAAAGGGTTTTAGTTATGGTACCTGATATCAGTGAAAAAAGGTTGGTTGTTTTATTTGTTGAGGTTTGATTGAGCCTTTGAAGGGTTTGGTTAAGGTTTTTAACCCTCTTTCTTTACAAGATGTTATCACCAAGGTTTTGGATTTAGAATGTTTAGCATATAGGGGTTATGATGGGCAAAAAGGGCAGCCAAGGTTTGATTTTAGTGGGTAGCAAAGAGCACAAAGTGGGCAGCCTAGGGCACCACCCAATAAACAACAAAAGAAGCCTTATACACCATATGTGCCACCTCATAGATCGCTTCCTTATAGTAGCAATATGAAGGATGATAGAGATGAATTAAGAAGGAAAGGCTTATGTTTCACTTGCAAGAATCCATGGACCAAAGGCCACCATTGCATGGGCAAAAGACATGTTTACTACATTGAGGTAAGTGATAATGATTCAGATTTTGATATTGTTGATACTAATAATGAGCATGATGACAATGTAGTTGATGAGCATGTGCATGAAGATGACACAAGATATTGGCAGCACTCTTCTACTCTTTCAAGAGCATCAAAGTACTATCCTTTCAAGGTAAGAGGGACTTTAAAGGAGCACAAGGTAACCGTCTTAATCTATAGTGGGCTAGTCACAACTTCATTGACAAAAATTTGGTAGCTAAGCTTGATTTGATTGTAGAAGACTTCAAGGATTTCAAGGTAAGAATAGCAGATATATTTTCTCTTCCTTGCACCAAAAGAGTCACCAAGCTTTCCATTGTTTTAGGGGAGCATGAGGAATGTGATGATTTCTATGTAATTGATGTTAACCATTTTTTGGTCTTGCAGGCCAAAAATCGGTCCCCCCTTTTCTTTCCTTGCCATCCCGGTCTTTGATGCCTTTCACCTTGCTGCAATCGTGGATTTTTCCCTTTGTCATAGGCCTGTTCCACAAAAAAGTCAAGGGATTTGAGTCCTGTAGGTTTTCGGGTTGGATCCGAAGGCTCATTTCGCTTCAGAAAATCACCTTGGGCAAGCCTTTTATAGCACAAAGGGGCCAGTTTCAGAGAATGTAAGTCCTTTACAAAGATCTAAAGACAAAGTGGCCGAAGGGATTTCTTTGGACATTTTGTCCGAAGAAATTCACAAGAGACCAAAATTTGAAGGCACATTTCCTAAAAATTGGAAAAAGTGGTTCAACGTCGGGGTTCAATGATATGAAATGAACTACACAGACCAACTAATAATCATATGATCTTTTCAGGAGCTTTGAACTTTGAACTTAGAAATATTGAAATATTGAACCGTTGAACCATTGTAGGTTCAAGCGGTAGGTTCAAACAGTAGGTTCAACGATACATTAAATTCACAAGGGAATTGAGTGAACACGACTCCTTGCAGAACATAAAGTATTGAACTATTGAACCATTGAACTCCGAAAAAAGGTTCATGTTCAATCAAAAGGTTCAAAGTCATAATTGAAAAAACCAAAATGGCCTAAGCAGTTCGCAAAAAGGGCAACAAAGTTTCTTCGGAGTGCACTTTGGTCGGGAAGGACCAAATCAGAAGTTTCGAAGGGGCATTTCAAGACCCAAAGGGCCCTCGCGGAAGGCATTGAGCAGATTCATCAAAGAGCGAAAGGCAAAGGATTCCTTCGAATTTTCAGTCCGAAGGAAATCCAAAGAAAAGACAAGACAAGGGATTCCTTCGGACTTTTGTCCGAAGGAAATCTAAGGAAGGTTCAATTGCGGAAAGCCGAAGAAATTGCCAAAGGGGTGACGGGCCCGAAGACGTCAAATTTAGCATAGCGAACCAGACGTTGGAGGTTCAAACATCCGTTGCGGGCCTGCAAACGTCAACTTTACGGTGATGGAATAGCCGTTCATTATCACATGTTTAAAAACGGGCCCGCGCATGTTAACAGTTGAAGATAGCCCAAAAGAACTCATAAGCGAAAGCCGCAAGTGAACTCAGCAACCCACTGAGAAAGGAGCCCAAGGAGCCAGCAAAGGACGAGAAGATAGCCCCGAGAGCTCAGATTGCCAGAAAGAGACAAAATATAGCAAGCAAAGAGGGAACAAAACAGAGAATCCAGAACACGGCCACGCACACATATGACAACATTTGGAATGTTCCAAAAGACGCACCCAGCGACGCGCAGGGGCAAATAGAACAGCCCAAGTGGCAAAAGAAAGCGTTGACAGAAGAGTTATTCCAGCGGTTGAAACAGTCTCTACCAAGTGGTCATCAAGGCACGCAAATAGTGAAAATGCGGCCTGTTTTTTCCTTGTTTTACATTAATGAGCAGACAGTCGCGTAAAACCCATGCTTTTGCAGTGATTTTTAATACGAGTTAGGCACTAAAGTCCATATTGGAGACATCTACAGCATGGTTATTTTGGGGCTTTCTAGAAGGATGACACCAGCATGACCAATTTTTCTCCTCCCTAGGCGTTCAATGCAGCATGGGCAGCTTTTTCCAAAAGGCGCCAAAAGCCTCTTTCTTTCTCTATATATTGAAAACTCTCATTAGAGAAATGTATCTCTCAACTTGTATGGCAAAGCCCTGCAATATTTTACCTTAAATCAAGACATAGCATTTGTACCTCTATTTGAGTTTGCACTTTTGCATGTCTATGGTTTTGTCTTGTGTTAAGTCATTTTCTTTCATGCTTTCACAGAATGATTCCAACATGTCAAGTGTATTGTGAGTTTCTTCTTTTGCAGGTCAGCAAGAAGTGTCCACAGCAGAGTATAGGTGCATGTGAACAGGCTGCCATAGTATGTCTTAGAACACCTTTGGTAGTTCTTCCTCCCTGTATCTCCAAAGGACCCCTTACTGAAACACTGATGCAAAAGAGTTCTCTCGTGTCAAACGAAGTGTATATTAGCTTGTTCTTGATGTAAAGTGTATGTCAAAGCTACGTAGATCAATCATTTTTTGGTGCATCACCGTTTAGATAGGTTTTATTTCGATTATATCCTTCTCCCTTTTCACCCCCCCCCCCCACTGTTAGCAGTAGTAAAAGACCTCAGAAATGCATCAAAGGGAGCTAGCCCTTATCTAGAGATTCTCCCCTCAGTTTTGCCAGACCCACAGCAAGAGGGGAGTCTCCATTGTGCCGCGTGGAAGAGAAAAGCCCAGCTTTCTTTCAAGGGTGCAATCCACAGCATCAACAATTGACATTGGAGATATGGATCTTGTTCTTGGGGTCCAATGGTTGCATTCAGTGGCGGAATTTACCCTCAATTATCAAAGCTTGATGCTCAAACTCAAGGAAGGTGATAAAGAGGTAACACTTCAAGGTATGGTCAAAGGGTCATCTCAAATTGCTTCTATGTTCAATAAAGCTTTAGAAGAAGATGCAAAAATATGTTCTGTCTTTTATAACAGCAGATTGGAAAGAGTTAATTATCTTGGAATATGCTAAAAACAGTTTACTAACAATTTGTTTGAGGAGGTGATTGTTGATGACAAATTCAGAATTTTGGATGGCCTTATACTATACAAAGAAAGGGTTTATTTGATACCTAAATCCAAGGTGAAGCACATGATTTTAAGGGCTTCCCATGACACTCCTTTGGTTGGCCATCAAGGGTACTTTAAGACCTACAAACTTGTGAGGGAAAGGTTCTATTAGAAGGGCTTAAAGAAGGAGGTTCTCAAGTACATCCGGGAATGTTTTGTATGACAAAAGAATAAAAGTGAGCATGCATTTTTAGCAGGTATCTTGCAGCCCCTTCCCATTCCTTCACAAAAATGGGAGAGCATCTCTATGGATTTCATTACTGGATTGCTTATGGTTCAAGATAATAGAGTGTGTGCAGCAAAGGACTTGGTACAACAAAGTTATGACATCATGAGAGCATTAAAAGAGAAACTACAACATGCACAAAATCAGCAAAAATTATATGCAGATCAGCATAGAGTGGAGAGGTCATTTGAAGTGGAGATTGGGTCTTTTTAAGATTGCAACTCTATAGGCAATCTTCCCTTCAACAAAGTGGTTAGAAAAAGTTGAAACCACAATTTTATGGGCCATATAAGGTGAGAAACAAGGTAGGAGAGGTAGCATATGAGCTAGAGCTTTCAAAAAATGATAAGATTCATAATGTGTTCCATATTTCTTGTCTCAAAAGAGTTATTGGACAGCATACCACTGCTTCTTTGCAGTTGCCCCTATTGTATGAAAAAGGCAAAATAATCATGATTCTAGAGTCTAACATTGAGGTTCGTGAAAAGAAGCTAAGGAATTGTAGCATCAATGAGTATTTGATTAGATGGAAGGACTTGCCACTTGAGGATGCTACTTTGGAAAAAGAAGAAATTTTAGAGCATCCAAGTTTCCAATTGCTTGAGGGCAAGCAATTTTGGGAAGTGAGGACTGTGATGTCCCCATTTTCACATCATGTTTAAGCAGGTATTGAAGACCTTTAGTCTACTTTTCCATAGACTAAAAGAATCTTTTTTGGTGGTTATATTTTATTAGTTAATTATTAATTGCAAAAATAGTGATTTTTATCATTTTCTCTTAAAACAATTATTATTTAATTAATAAAATATTTTATGAAAGTGATTTTTACCAGTAAAATATTTAATTGAATTAATTATTAATTTATTTTCCTTAAAATAATTTTAATTATTATTTTATTAAGGCAACTAATTAATATTATATTTGAAAAAGAGAATGTCAATTTGGGAGCTAAAGCAAGGAAATCTAAAAGGGGCAAGTAAAAGCTTCTGAAGTATTTTCCCTCCCCAAGGTGGTTCGCCCCCTTGGAAAGTACAAATACAAGGCGAATATCACAATTGAAGATATGTTGAATTTGATAATTGTTTCTTCATGCTTAAAGAAGCTATTGGGATGTATGCCCAATAGATGTTTGTTGTTTTGGTGTTGATCATTCTACAAAAGGTGTCTTTTGACACCACCTTTGCAAAGGAGATCATGTTACTTGCCCTAGAATGGGGCAATTTGCATTGAGGAGCTCTTGTGAGGTTTTGGTGAACTTATTAAGGGTCTTTTGATGCATATTATTTCATATTATTATTTGTACTAATTTTGCAAGTGGAACAAACTATTTTGGAAGCGTGATTGAGGGTTTGGAGACCCTTTTTAGATTTTATTTGTGCAAATTAATATTTTTGAATTATTTGCTACGTTTTTGCATATTGGCATGGGATTTTGGAGAGAATTTGTGGAAGATTTGAAGCCCTAAATTGATAGAAAATTAAATAATAATTTTTAGATTATTATTTAATTATTTTTGACAAGTTTTATGATCATTTTCACTTGTGAAAGGCGAGATCTTGCTCTCACTTTCTACTATTTTTTCAGCACCTTGATGACTTGGACAATTGGCTTGAAGGACATTTTTTGGCCATTTTGATGCCCTAAAGGTTCACTGGAATTTTCATTGATTTTTGGGTACTTGTCTATTTTTGGCAAGGGTTTGAAGTAGAAAATAGCAAAGAACAACAGCTGGTTTTGGAGGAAGAATCATATTTTTTGCAGCGATTATACAGTTGCATTTGAGCATCAATAAATTGGTAAAAAGGTACTTTCATATATTTAATTTTCTGATTATTTTGGCAAGCGTTCAGATGAATTTTGGATAAAATAGTGGCTGAAAATTGACTTCACAACCCTTGCATTGTGGTGCCTAGGGTTTCTAGGGGTTTGATAAGGGTTTTGAAGCATTTATTACAAACTAAGATTTGCTGATTTTTATTTTAGAATTTGTGGATTTAGGGGAAAACCCCTTCTGTGTGAAATCGTCCCATTTGGGGACATTACAACATATCTATGGTATAACTAGGTTCGCCAAAGAAAAAAAGGAAAACCCTCATACCTGAATCCATACAAATGATAGAAAAATCCCCCCAACATTTTCAGTTATATGGGCTTGATTTGTTCGCTATTTGATTTTGGATTCGTACCTTGAAACACGAGTCTGAAGAAAAACTGATTTATTTTGAAGTACATCCATGTTTTTCAAGAATAATTATTTGTAGCATCTACAAAAATAGATTCTATAAGTGTACTATAGTTCAACCCCTTTGCTCTGTCTAGTTTGTATTTCTTGTGGTGACTGTGGTCTTAAGCCTCCATCCACTTATTTTAATATACAATTGATTGCTTCCATTTTGTCAAGGGGGCCTAATTACCATCTACGAGTGAGTAATTCCAAAGAGAAACACCCCAACCAAGAATTTTGATGCCTACATTTGACACCAAGATGACTATGGCATAGATCCATGAATCCGTGTCTTGAATAGTTCTATCCATAGATTAGATAATCGTCAGTTACTCAACAGTCCCTTGATTACTAGTAGAAAATTTAGAAAACCCATTACTCATAGAAAATACTCACCGGATCTTGGTTTTTTGCCTCCCAACAAATATTGGCATAGTATTTGTCAAGTACTCATGAGTAATCGAGTACCCGACGAGTACTATGCCAATACTCGTTGAGAGGAATGTACATGGCCTGGATGCATCTGGACGCATCCAAGGCCTCCAAACGTTGTCCAAACACATGTTTTGTCTTATAAATACAAACACCCCCTCTCATTGGATTCCCACAGCACTAGGAGCATTCAGAGCAAATTCAAAGGAGAAAATTTCAGCAAACACAAGTATTCGCATGATTATGCGATTTTTTATTTTATTTGTATTCAAATCTAATAGAAAATAGTTTCCCAACATTTTACAAACTCATTTGATATATTTTAAAACTGTAATTTCTATAAAATTTATAATTTTTTGATAAATTTAAGCATTTTTTTATTTGTCAGTTAATCCCAATTAATCAACCAACCCTATCGATTAATCTTCTGTTTAAAAAAATCCTCCCTGACAAGCACTTGTTGGTTACAGTTATGTAAACTATGGTATTATCTACATTTGTTAAGCCTAAGTCGATCTATAGTGTTCAAGTTACACTCATTGCTTACTACTCAGGTGGGCACGAAAGTTACACTCATTGCTAACCACTTAGGTGGACACAAAAAGAAGAATACCCACTAATTGTGAAATATCCCCTTTTTGGGATAATTTTTGAATTCTAAATTTTTTTGCAAACCCTAGATAAAAGTCAGTTTTCTGATTTTTCCAACAAACCCTAGCTGAATTGAACCCTTCAAAAATAGCACAAAATTAGCATAAACCCAACACGCCAATTGGGGTTTCAACAAACAAGTTTTGCCCTTCAAAAATATGAAATTGCTCTCAAACCCTAAGCGTCCCAATCTGAAATATTTAATTTATTTTATGGCTGATTTATCATGCAAAAACACTTCATGGAACCATCTTAAATTGCACCAAAATGACTAAATAAATATGAAGAATTTATTATGAATTTTCTAAATATATTTAAGGTCCAAATGTCCAAAACTCTCACAAAAATCAATAATATAGAAAATTCAGAATATTATTTGGGCACAAAATAGGCTACCAAACCCTAAAAATTTAGCTCCAAACCAATTCGCCCTAGCTGGAATAATTCAGCAATAAATTCACAAACCTTAGGAAAGGGTTATTCCCTTGTAGCGCAGTGCTTAACGGGGTCTTCAACACAAGTGGCCAAGTCACCACCCTCTAGAGCTCTCCAAAAACTTGTAAAACACCTCCAATAGCAAGCCACACAACCCCCAACACACAACCACACTTGCCAAATCAAGTCTCCACCCTAAGAGCGGGTCAAATCACTGAATCACTAAATCTGAAATGAAATTATAGTACCTAAAAGTAGTGTTGCCCTAATAAGAGTGGAGGTTTTTGTCCCCAAACCTTTGTGTCCTTGAAGGTTTTCATGTTCCAGTCACCCATCCAAGTGTTTCGTGTTTTAGCCTCAAAATCAAATATCATCAATTCATGGCAACCTTTCAAAAAATCATCATACCACCTTTTATGCCAAATCTTCCCACAAGTCCTCCCTAAAAAGGGGCACTCCACTTAGAGGGAGAGTTAAAGTGAATTTAAAATATCTTTTCCCTTTTCTTCATTAAGGGTTAAGCTAACCCTTTCTCACAAGTTACCTTTTAGGTTATAATATAAAAATATATATATAAAAGGCATCTTTTATAGCTTAAAATTAGAACCAATGTTTCCCTTTTTCCCTTTCTTCCTTTAGCTTAGGGAAAGCACCAAATAACTAGGCTAAAGGTCATCTCCGTGCTTACGCCAAAAAGTGGGACATGACAATCCTCCCTGCCCAAAATTGTAATATTTACGAGGGTGTCTCAACAGTCCTTATGATGTATTGGCTTCCTGTAAATGTTTCCCAAGGAAGGAAAACCTCCATCCAAAACCTCCCCTTGTTGTACCTGTGATTTGAGGGCTGCCCCCAAGTGTCGTAAGCGCCATAACAATCTTCTATAGGCCTCTTTTGCCCCCACATGCAACTGCCATGCATGTACCTGTTATTGCTAAGAGGCCACAAGCCCTTGCACCTTCCCAAATAGCCTTCCAACCACATCTTCTTTCAAACAACTTGTTGCCCCAAACATATGTTTCCCAACACAACTCAAAACAATTGTTAATATGCCTCATCTTGTGCCCCAAACTCTTCAACATGGTCCTCTCACAAGGTGGAATTTTCTATGGTGAAGCTCTAGACACTTGTTCCTTCATCCAAGAAGAAATTACCTCATTAACAAGGATGACTATGCAGATATGTGGGCTGTGATTGCGATGTACAGCCAAGCGATTGCTCCAAAATGTCAATTTATTCATTACCAAGTTGACCTCCAATGAGCCCTTCATCTCCATACTCTTCAAGGAAGCCATTGTGAACTCAAACATGATGCAAAAAGAGCTAGGGCTGCAAAAATGAATCAAACTAAAATGTATGACAAGGCGGCCCCTTATGAAAATTCCCTTTTTAAAGTGCAGTAGGGTGGGTGTGCTCTCATGGTATGCATTCCAAAATTTATTAGGATCTTTTGTATGCCATGACAAACTTTCCCCAAACCAAAATTGTAGCCTCCTCACTTGCAAAGAAAAAACAAACTCGAACCAATTTGAGAGTATACCTTGTAAGGGAATGTTATGAATATGTAAGCAGTCATGCATGGATCTCCTTATGTGTGTCATATATTCTTCCGCTTGCTACCCTTTGTCAACATCTTCAAGCATGTATGCATCACAAAATAAGCCCAACAAATATTCAAATTCATCCACGAAAGAGTGTTGTACCTTATGCATGCTTTCCCAACGTTTGCTATTCAAGAAGTGCCCCAAATCATGAGCATTTCTAGAACTTGTTAAGCGCTGTAACCAGTGAAAAAAATCAGAATTTGTGTGCTCATGATACTGCTGTGTTGGTATCATCAACTCAGAATTTTCTGAGTGACATAAATCACACTTGATTGGTGTCCTTTCCCTTCTCCATGTAGGTTGTATTATGCTCCAATTTCCCACTTTTTGGTCCCCAACGGGTTGCTGGAATTGTTCTTCTAACTCAGAAATTTCTGAATCAATAAAATCAGACTTGGCACAAGTATCTCTAGAATTTGTGTAGGGCTGTAATATGCCAAGATTCCCATGATTTTACAAGTGTTTCATTGGCTGAGTTTGCCCACCTCTTTCTACTCTTTCACCTTCATCATTTATGTAATTCACCAAGCTTTCCAACCATGAAGTTGTGTGGTCTCTACCATGCCCAATTGGTTGTTCATGTACGGAAATTATAACATTCCTTGCACTCTTTATGGCCACTGCAATCGGTTCCCCTATTGAACCTACACATGGAACAAACACATTAGTAAAAACAAGGGTGTTTAATAACACCCTTTCTATCATCTTATCATGCTCTATGGACATGAAGCGCATCCCTTCTTGATGCCTTGATTCTTCCATGCAACTCTCTTTCACCCGGATTTCAAAAGATATGTTCATGTCATTCTTGACATCGCTGTAACAAGTTATTTTCTGTTGGAAATTTGAGCAAGGAGACAGTTGACAGCATGGAATTGTCATTGATGTCATTGAGATTGAAACTAATCATGCATTAATGCCAAATGTTGAGTTGAGTAGAACTGTGAAGTAAATCACGTTTGTGAAGTGCTTTTACTCTGAAAAGGCAATCGGGTTAAGTCTAGAAGACTTGAGTTGAGCAGATTTGATTGAGGGAATTCTTTCGGAAATATTGGTAAAGACCTTTTTCCTGGACAAACTGCCCGCAGCTAATAAGGTAATTCTTTCGGGAAAATGTTAAAGGCAATTCTTTCGGGAAAATGTTAAAGGCAATTCTTTCAGGAAAATTGACTAAGTCGTTGTCAGACAAATTGTCCGCAACAAAGCTTCCGAAGGAAATGAGCGCCACTTGGAATTCTTTTGGAGAAAGTGTCTTGGAGAATTCATTAGGAGAAATTGTCTCGAACAAAAGTTCCGAAGGGATCTTTTCAAAAAGTCCGAAGGGTATAAGGACCGTTGCAAAAGTTCCGAAGGATAAGTGGACCGTTCAAAGCTTCCGAAGGGATCTTTTCAAAATACCGAAGGGTAAGTGGACCGTTCAAAGCTTCCGAAGGGATCTTTTCAAAAATGCCAAAGGGTATGTGGACCGTTGCAAAAGTTCCAAAGGACAAGTGGACCTTTTCAAAAAGTCCGAAGGCCAAATGGACCATTGCAAAAAGTCCGAAGGGTATATTTTGAACGTTGTGAAAGACATGTGGACACTTGCAGAAAAGCCGAAGGGTAGATTGCAAAAAGTCCGAAGGGTATGTTTTGAACATTGCAAAGGGCAGCTTGGGGACAAAAAGTCCGAAGAAATGACGCGGACAAAAAGTCCGAAGAAAAGCCTTGTGGACAAAAAGTCCGAAGAAATGCTTTGCAGACAAAAATTCCGTGGAAATTGTCTTGAAAGGCTCTTGACAAAAAGGCCGCAACAAATTGTCCGAAGAGAGGTCACTTGCAACTTTGCCGAAGATAAAGTGTGGAAGTCTTATAGGGCATTCTCAAAGGGACAAGGCATGTTAAAGATCGAGCAAGTCTACAAGAATAAACGGTGCAAAAGCATTATAAAGATGCCGAAGAAAATGAGATCACATCAACATGCTGGAGTTTAACACTAAAAACTAAGGATAAAGATCGAGCATATTGAGGATAATCTAAAGGAGCAGAAGCAAACCCAAGGTATAGAAAGTAGCGAGATGTAAGAAGGGAAGAAAAGGAGCTTGATGGTTAATGGGATAGTAAACTCAAATGATCCTGCGAGAGCATGCGCATTTGACAGGGGTCAAAAGGTCATAAGAAAAGATTCAACAAGGAAAAGAACATGAATTTGGCGCGACAAAGAAATTTGAAAAACCTACAATCAATGTCTTCCAGCTGTCTGTATGGGAACAACTGGAACTGGTGTTGAACTCAATATATCTGCACAGAGCTCGAGATATTTCAGTCGAAGTGACCAAGGAAGCGGCGCAGTTAAGTAGAAGTATAGATGTCTACGATAGTAAAGGCATTTGAATGTTCCCGTTTGAAGCATGAATCGAGACATGAAGTCAGAGTCACATTAAATGCAGACCAGAAGTGATCAAGGAAGCGACATAGTTAAGTTTAGTAGAAGTGTAGATGCCAAAGACAGTAAAGAAATTTAAATGTTGTTGTTTGAAGCATGAATCGATACATGAAGTCAGAGTCACATTAAATGCAGACCAAAAGAGAACAAGGAAATGGGGCAGTTAAGTGCAGTAAAAGTGCAGATGCCAAAGTAAATAAATTTGAATGTTGTCGTTTGAAGCATGAATCAAGACACAAAGTCAAAGTCACATTGAATACAGATCAAAAGCTTGAACCAGTTAAGTTGAAGTGTGAACACTTCATAGAGAGACAACCCTAAGATGCATCTGTCTATATATGCTACGAACAGATCATTTGAATAGTGATGTCTTTCCACTGCTGCTACAAAAATCATTAGAGTGTTAACTCAAAATTGTCAAGAAAAGACATGCAGACAGCGTAAAAGGGGCAAAGAAAATAAGGTGTGTCAAAGTAGAAGATATCCAGACACAAAGAGATAAAGGCAAAGAAGCCGAGAAGACACAGTTAAGGCACAGTTACAAACTAGACTTGTAACAGAAAAGTGTACAAGATTCATTCTGAATCTCTTCTGTAATTTTTGAAGTTGTAGCTTCATTTCTCTGATAGGTTGGTGCCATCAGAAAAACTAAGTTGGTGCTCATTTAGGAAGTTGATGCTTCTTTAGAGTGGGTGCTCTTGAACATAACCAGTGGGGTTTGTCTGTGAGATATTTTTCTGTGAGGCTGGACTAGAACAGTAGCTTCTAGCAGCTTTTCTCACCGTGGTTTTTCCCTCTGGCTTTTCACGTTAAAATCTGGGGTGGAGCATTCTTGTGTATATGTGTGATCTTTGTTATGTTCTTTACTTTCAATATACTTTGATTATCTTGTTTAAAAGTTTTAAGGAACAGGTTTTAGCTAATCTACTGATTCACACCCCCCCTCTCAGTAGATTGTGTGTTCAACATTTTCCTCTTCAATCTTCCCCTAATAGTGGTTGGGAAACTACTCATACATGTGTGAGCCACTCCCATGGTGTTGAGGTGTTAGAGACACACTTCTGAGGGCCAATACTCACCATGGAAACACGAAACTTGATGGAAAGCAAACTGAAAATGAGGAAAACAACAGTTAATGTGCTACTTACAATCCTTCCTTTGATCCTTGGATCATAATACTTCTTGCTTATACACCTTTCCATGAGGGTCCAAGATTTGTTCTTTGTTTCACCACATAACATAATAATGAATCATATTTGTAGGCCTCACCTGGATCCCACGACCATATTTTTAAATTGCTGTGCCCAATCCTTAAATTTACATGGGGAAATCCCCTTTTCCAATTAGAGCTCTTCATTTCTTTCTCATTGTTGGTAATATCAATATCAACATTTGCCATTTCCGATTTTGTTGCTTCCATTGCATATTTGATTGTAGGCAAATCAACCTTAGCAACCATTGCCTTCAAATGTTCCCCTTTTTTTATTTGGCATCCCCCTTTCAAGGGATCCCTTTGCCTTGTCCAACCTTGTTAGGACTTGGGCCTCCTTTTCAAGAGTTAAAAACAATTGTTTCTTCCAAGCTTCCTCTTGAAATCTAAAATTAGGCAAAGAAAATGATCTATGATAAGAAACAATACAAAGATTTTCTTTCATGACATACCTTTCCATTATGGCTTCCTTATCCATCTCCAAACTTTCTTTTGGATCTTTTGGTTGCTCATGAAGTTGTTGAACAACTTCTCCTTGCTTTGCCTTTGGAAGTTCTGGTTTTTTTGCTACTTCCACCTTAGTGCCTACCATGTGCAACCTTATTGGTTGCTTTATAACTTGTTGGAAACTCTCACTTGGCTGCCCTTGAATTTCTAATTCTTGTGGCTCAGAAAATTCAATCATTGGCTGCTCTTTACTTAGCTGAAACAACTCTTTTTGCTGCTCTAAAATTTCAAGTTTGTGAGACTCGAGAAATTCCACACTTGGCTGCCCCAAGATGTTTGACTTTTCTTCCCTAATGTCTTCTACTTGCAACCCTTCTTTTTGGTCATTAGCTTCTTGGAAACCCTCACTCGGCTGCCCCTGAATTTCTGGTTTTTGTGGCTCAGAAAATTCAATCATTGGCTGTTCCAAAGACTCCTATTTTTGAAGCTCATCACTTGCATCAATAGGCTGCCTTTCAATTTGAAAATTTTGACTCCCCATATGTGCCTTGTCAAAATTCCTACTAAACCTTTCTCCAAGGTCCTCATATGTACCAATCACGTCATGCCTTTGTGTTTTCATTCTCATTTCCCATATGCCACCAATCATGGGCAACTCCTTCCAAATGCTTTATAACAAAGGTTAAGGCCTTCTCCTCTCCCCTGGGGCACAAATCAAGGTATGTGTTTACCTTGTCTATACATGCCCTCATTGGTATGTTTGGATCCCCATCGTAAGTAGTAAGAACAATCTTCCCCAAGTCATCTTGCATATCTTTCGGGCTGTTCCTTTCCTAGATCCCCCTTTACCTTGCTTCCATGCTACAAACTTATTGAAGGTCATTAACCTCCTGAGTTGGGGTTTATGTGCCATGTATTCATCATAATACTCCATCAAATCCCAATGAATAAAGGGTTGTTTCTCCATTTTAAGGGGTTGTTCGCCTTTCATGTCCTTCACTATTTGCAAGAATTCATTCATTACTTCATCTGCCCTTGTGCTCGAGACAACCTCTCGAACCTAGCTCTATCCATGTCACTACTTCACATGAAACTCTTGTTGTCCCACAATTGTCCAATAAATGGCTCTAACACCACTAAAATATCCCCTTTTCAAGATATTTTCTAAATTCTAAAATTAATTGCAAACACTAAATAAAAATTAGTTTTTTAATTTTTCCAACAGCAAACTCTAACTGAATTGAACCCTTCAAAAATAACACAAAATTAGGATAAACCCAACACACCAGTTGGGGTTTTCAACAAACAAATTTTGCCCTTCAAAAATATGAAATTGCCCTCAAACCCTAGGCATCCCAATCTGAAATATTTAATTTATTTTATGACTGATTTATCATGCAACAACACTTCATGGAACCTTCATAGATTGCACCAAAATGACTAAATAAATATGAAGAATTTATTATGAATATTCTAAATATATTTAAGGTCCAAATGTCCTCCAAAACCCTCACAAAAATCAAAAATAAATTTAGGGATAATATAGAAAATTTAGAATATTATTTGGGCACAAAATAGCCCACCAAACTCTAAAAATTCAATTCCAAACCAATTCGCCCTAGCTGGAATAATTTGACAATAAATTCACAAACCCTAGGAGAGGGTTATTCCCTTATATCGCAGCCCTTAATGGGATCTTCAACACAAGCAACCAAGTCGCCACCCTCTAGAGCTCTCCAAAAACATATAAATGGCTTCCAATATCAAGCCCCACAACCCCCAACACACAACCACACTTGCCAATGCAAGTCACCACCCTAGGAGGGTCAAATCACCGAATCACTAAATCTGAAATGCAATTACAGCACCTGAAAGTAATGCTGCCATGAATAGGACTGGAGGTTTTCGTCCCCAAACCCTTGTGTCCTTGAAGATTTTCGTCTTCAAGGCACTTAGCCAAGCATTTCGTGCATTAGCCTCAAAATCAAATATCGCCAATTCATGGTAACATTTCAAACGATCATCATACCACCTTTTATACCAAATCTTCCCACAAGTCCTCCCTAAAAAGGGGCACTCCACTTGGAGGGAGAGTTAAAGTGAATTTAAAATATCTTTTGTCTTTTCTTCATTAAGGGTTAAGCTAACCCTTTCTCACAAGTTACCTTTTAATTTATAATATAAAAAGGGTATCTTTTATAACTTAAAATTAGAACCAATATTTCCCTTTCTTCCCTTAGCCTAGGGAAAGCACCAAAGAACTAGGCTAAAATTCATGTCCGTGCTTGGGCCAAAAAGTGGGACATAACAAATTGACACATTTAACTACTCCAAGTTTATGAGGGCCCTATGGTAAAAGGAAGTCTCATTTCAAGGTAAGTTGACAAAATAAAATGTTAGTAGATAAAAGAAATAGTAGATGAAATCGAATTGAAAACTTTTAGAAACAGAAAATGTAACATACTCATAAATTCGGCGTGCAACACAAGAATTGGCAAAAATCATCATTTCAGCAACAATCCAATTCATCTGGAAGATATCACCAAATATATTAATCAACCACAACTGAAGTTGTTGAATACAACTTTTAAATAAAGTAAGCTTTGAAAATATTTTTGACTTTAAGAAAGAGAAATTTACACACGGGTAGATTTAGTTTTGTCTTGACACGCAAAGGTTCTCTTCCTTCATCGAGGTCAAAACCTAATTCCGTACTTGATAGCTCCAATGCCCCTTGGGACTCTCGAAAAGATCGTCGAACCTGTTCACGCATTTCGACAGGTGGTTACAATAAAAATGTTATAGAAGAATTATAAATAAAATAGCACAATCTAGTATTCACAGCTATTAGACAACCCCAAATCATCAACTATGGAAAACATGTTAGGTACTAAAAAGATATTACTAAAAAGTGCTTCTAAGTCAAGCAAAAATACATTCTAAAGGGGAAGACACTTGTAATAAAGTCATATCAAATCAAATAGCATTGAAATTCCTCAAGTTCGGATAAGACTTTCTTTTGGACCTAAGACTAGTATTAGCTCTATTCCCAGCACATCATAAATAGAGCTCAATTGCCACGATTTTTAAAAAAGGCAATCAAGATAATGGTCCACCCTAATAATCTGTCACTAATGGATGTTTCCCCATATATAAATATATGTTTGAGTTGTAGCATAAACATCAAAACTAGAGTAAACAAAAAATGAGGAGAATTCTAGTAGTGCCAACAAAGATGTCATGTCCCCACTTCCGGAATGATCATTCATGGAGTTGATGACTAGCCTATCTCATCCATTCCTGTAGGCTAATATTTGTGGTAAGGTAATGTTGTGATATTGAGCTTTTTACACTACATAGAAACTTGAAAAGTTGGCTCAATTATGATTTCTAGTGGATTTTTGGCTAAGTGTTGTTTGCGGACGATTCTATCTAGCCAAATTGTTAGAATTTGATAGCCAAGGTGATATTGATGGGAAATGCAAATTTTAATTGCATTTTAATTGCACTTGTCTAAGTGAAATCGACTCCTAGAGAAGGGGACTAGAGAGTTGTTTATTATTTTATTTCTCCATTAAAAATGGTCGATTGAAATGGGGAAATTAAAATAATAAAATATATTATTTTGCCAAGGTGTAACCAGTCAAGGAGTTATAAGGAATAATAAATAAATATTATTTATTTCCTAGTTTAAATCGACGTCCAAGAGCAGAAGCAAAAATAAAATAATATGTATTGTGCCTTAGAGGAAATCAGTAGTAAAGGGAGAAGAGAGTAAAATAAATATTAAAAATTAATAAAATAAGTCTCCACCAATATAGCCGCCAAAAGTGAGAAAAAAAGAATTATAAATAGAGGCTTTTGGGTTCATTTGTATCATCTTGAATTCTTTGGCAAATTGATATTGGAGAGTTTTCTCTTGGCTGGAAGAAATTTCAGTTAACTTAAGATGGTGTTCCCTTGGCATTTGTAGATTGGTGATGCTCTCTTTCCACCATTGAGAGGAGATTTAATAAAGGAGGCATCATAGAGCTTCAAAGATGGATTTCATGGTGATATACATTTGTTTTTGCAAGGTTATAAGTGACTGATTTTAACAGAGAAATTGGAGATAAAGGCATATTTGATCATCATTCGTCAATACCTTGCATTCTTGGCCAAATCTCACTATTTTGGCATCATTTGTTAGCAGATTTATGAAGTTACAGGTTGCTGAAATTTGTATCAAACTTCTGATTAATCATTATGAGGGTCTATGACTGTAGGAGTCATTTGGCATTGATATTGGGCAATTTAAGCCTGGCTGATTTCATTTTGGAGTCATATTTTTTTATGGCAGCTAGAGTTTAATATTTCTATCAGACATATTCAGCTACAGCAGTGTTACAGGAGGGTTTTAGATTTTAAATCAGGCCTACATCAGACTTTTCTTCATTGGATTTGGCTGGAAACATCATTGGTTTCATTCCCTAGGGTTTGGGTATCATATACCATCTCTATTGTGCATTTTTTAGGCTTATATCAGTCTGATATATTGTTTGATTTTTCATATCAGACCTTTGAAATTTGTAATAGCAGTCAACCATTTCAATAAAGGAGACAAATTTGATATGGGTATGTGTTGTTTCACTTTGCAATGTGTTTCTTTATGATTCTAAAAGTTTAATTACTTGATTATATTGCTCTTTATCAAGTTTACATCAATCAAACACTTGCATGCAAACACACATAAAAACCCTAAACCAAATCACAAGAAAACAAATCAGAAATTTACATCAGCAAAGACAAAAAATTTCAGTGGTACAAGTAAAGGTTATTACAAAAGACGATTAGTCTTCCTTAGGAAAAAAGAACATAAAACTATATTTAAGACATAACATGCAAAATCATCTCATGATTAAACATTTATTTGAAATTTAGCTCATATGCATAGCAAAAGGCTAAGATGTGCATCACTTCCCAATGAAGTTCACAGTTGAAGGAATGGATATGTGTTGGGTACCAAAATAAGCATGACGACACAAAATATTGCAAACAATAAGCTTCAAGGCACAATAAGAAATGTTGGGTAACACATACCCTATAATCGGATGGCACATGTGAATCCAAAATAGTAATGAAGGAATAAAAATCTCCGACTTTAATATTTTTCTTAAAAAATTATAAGATTGTTTGATACAAAACATTGGGGAATGCCTCATTGTAGAAACATTACATATGTGACCTAACCTCTAAGCTACTATGGTATCACATCCATGGTTTAGGCCCATGGTAAAGTCACCCACAATATGATATTAATAAAACATGTCCCAAGAAAGATAACAAACTATGAATTATAACATTATACCAATGACTCTAAGCTACCTAGCACCTCAACTGAGCTAGCTTAACATTACAAAATATTAGTGTTGTCAACCTAGAGTTGCACCCTGATTGAAAACGTGCTGAAATGGCTAATCCTCTCTCTAGTTGAAACAATGGGATCTTCTCACGAGGGTGGATGCCTCAATGGTGAGAAAAACCTCCAGAACTCAACTTCTACGCTACAAACTGTTTGGGGAAAAGGGAAGAAAGAACTTGAAAGAAAATCTTAGCTAAAATGGTGATACACCTAATTTGTTTGATCCACTCAAATCGAGCTACTGAGAACACTGATTCAGACAAGGAAGAGGCAGAACTTCAACTCCAATTAATCAATACACAAGTATTTCACGAAAAGGTTTGTCTAATGATCTAAGCTTGAAGGAAATGGCAAAAGAGCCCTGATAAAAGGCACTAAGCAGCCACTAATATCCACTATAAACTCAGCAAAAGACATTCAAATACAGAACGTGACCTGCATAAATGACCACCTAGTAACTAGGTACAAATCCAAATTTGACAATGAAGAAAGAAAATCTATCACTTAGGCAAATCTATAACAAAAGTACACTATACCAGCTGCTGAAAATTAAAAAAAACACAATCCTCTTCTTATTGATTCTGAAAAAAGTTACAACACAATCTTTGGCAGAAGTTTTTTTGTCAAAACAGGGATCATTTTTACAAGGCTGAGAAGCCATTAATATAGAAATTTACAAAAAGCCAAGAGATCGGCGTTCGAAAATAGGAGAGAGGCCAAATCCGTCCAACTCAGAATTTACAAAAAGTCTATTTTGTCTTCTTCCTCTTTGCATGAAAGCTCCTTGGCACTAGAATTGGACAGTGGAAACATACGTTTGACTTTGCTTGTGCATGTTCAGTTGAGCCATGTCTAAAAACAGAGACTAGCTCTATTACGTTGAAATGGCCGGTAGCTAATTTTGGGATGTTAAACTCTTTATCATGCAAAAATGGTACGCCCACCACCACATTTGGAACCCTTCATGAGCTGCTAGAACGTTTGAAGCGCTGAGTTGACCTCAGAGATAAACTTGACTTCAACAACCAATCAACTGAAGCCTTAACCAGTCAATCATAATTAGCCCTTACTTGCATGGAACTCCACGTTAAGAGTCAATAGATAAGCTCTACTTCGACTGTTGGAACATTTGGAGAAGCATGACTTTGACTAGTCAAACTATGGGTCAACTGAAACTTAGCAATCCGTCAAAAATAGCCCTTGTTCGCATGTATTTTCTCCTATTTTGGTCTGTCTATTCGTGTCTATTTTCTACGGACTTCTATTTTCTGTCCCTTTTGCACATTTCTTTCGGATATTCTGCTGTCATCTCTTTTACTTAATTCTTTCCTTCATATTTTATGCTATATCCTTTCATTTCCTTCGGCTTTTTTTTTCAGTCTTACCCTAGTCTTGGATTTTCTGCAGACTTTATGTTTATCCACTTAGCCTTTATTATTTCCCTCGGACTTTTCTATTGACTCCCTTGGTTTGTTTTCCTGCTATGCTTTTTGTTTTCAAACTTCCCGAAGGAATCCTTCGGACAAAAAGTCCAAAGGAACTCCTAAATTTCTTCCCTTGCTTATTTTAATCTCTCGGGCTTTTTGGTTTCAAATTTCCTGCGGACAAAAAGTCCGCGGGATTTGTTCCTTTGATTTAAACAAAAAAAGCCCTTCGGGCTTTTTGTCATGACCCTTTCCCCAAGGGCAGGTGCCCTTCGGGCTTTTTGTAAAGCCTTTGAAATTCGCGAGATCTTCCTCAAGAGCACCTGCCCTTTAGGTTTTTTGCAAACGACTCTCCCGAAGTTGACGTGTACCTTCCCGAAGGGTACCCTACCCTTCGATTTTTTTGTCATTGACCCTTCTGAAGGGCACCTTGCCCTTCGGGTTTTGCAACTTCCTGAACTTTGGTCCTTTAAACTTTCCCGAAGGGTACATACCCTTCGAGAATTTTGATTTTGTCCCTTCGGCCCTTGAAATGTACCTTCCCGAAGGGCATCTGCCCTTCAGGATTTTTGTTGAGTCCTTATCCGAAGTGAATTCCCCACATTTTGATCCTTACCGAAGGGCACCTACCCTTCGAAAATCTTGAAATGTACGTTCCCGAAGGGCACTTGCCCTTCGGGATTTTTGGTTTTGTCCCTTGCGCTGTCCTCCAAAGGAATCCTTCGGACTTTTTGTCGAGCCCTGTTACTTTTCCGTGGACAAAATGCCCACGGGAATTATATTCTTCCTTTTCTCAGACTTCCTCTTGCCTACGACTGCCTCGGACAATCTAGGGGCCTTAACTTCCAACTTTCCATGACTCGAGACTTCTAAAAGAGAGAAGTCGTGCACCTCCCAAAACCCGATTTGATCTAATAAGAGTAAGTCGGGTTCGGAAAACCCACTTGCTCTTACTTGTAAAACACTTGGAAGTAAAGCACAACTGAAAACCCGATTTGCACTGTCAAGAGTAATTCAGACCCAAGAAACCAAACTGCTTCTACTGCTGAAACTTTTGGGAAGTAAAGCACCTTGCAAAACCCTGATTTTCACTGTCAAGAGTAATTTGGGTTTTCCAACCCGGATTACTTCTGCTGAGGGGTTTCAACTGCTGATTACTCAAAGTGAAATAAGTTGTCTCTTGTAAAACCCAAAGACTTTTTCCAAAAAACCCGAAGTCCTTTGCGGTGTAAAACCCGAAGTCTCGCTTGAATGCACACCCTCTCACACTTAGGCAAAAAATTTGGTATGTAGGCCAAAAAATGGCCAACAATTAGCATATAAACAAATAGCTAATTATAGTATAGTACAAAAGATGTTGTGACCATAGAGAGCCCTTTTGATTGATTAATCACATCAAATTAGTTTTCCAAAAAGACTTATGATTAAATCATAAGGTTCTTCGTAGGTGCGCCTTCAAAACAACATTCATCTAAGTTAGCACAAAAGAAAAAGTATTATATATAGATGCCTAATAATGAATCATGCACTCGAATGAAAGGATGAATAATAATTCAAATGCTTTGAAATGAATGTATAATGAATAATCTACAATGTTTCAATATATGGACAAAAAAATGTTTTTGTTAGTATTTCACTCATGTTATATCCATGCATGTCTATTTGATGGAGGCTCTAGCTCCCCTTCCCATGCTCCCTATAAATCTTCTTGCACAAATGAATCTCATTCTCATGGCAATTTGGTTTTGTTCAATACCTTCATGGAGAACTAATCAAAGAATAAGTGGCCTAGTAGGAGTTGATAAGATATAAGGTTGGTTAAAAGAGGGAATGGAGATCCATCAATGGAGGTCCTATGTGAGACAGTCAATCCCTCTACCTTAAAATTCCCTAAGATGACTTTGGTGAGAGAAATCATGTAGGCATGGCCATCTACCGAAACTCACAACAACTGGATATACAAGTCTTCTTACATTGTATTAAAGGGGCAGTGAATGCCTTTTTGTCAAAGGGGGTATTTCATAGCCAATTATTCCAATGTAGAGGATTGTGAAATAATCTTTAATACAAACCAATTATTCATGGGATCAAGTGAACATTGTTTGAATCATTGTTTCTAGGATTTTCATTCTTTAGACAAGGTCCCCATAATTCCAGTTTGGGTAAAAATATCCTTCGTTTCCATATGTTTATAGAAAAAATATGTTCTTTATCCAACAAGAAATCAGATTGGAAACTTCTTTTCATATGCCCTAACAATATAGTTTATTTTGGTGCTAGGATCAATGCTAAGATGAATCTTGAAAAGTATCTTTTGGAAGTTGTAAATAGCTCTTTCATGAGATGGTCTTTCATTCAAAAGATGGATAGCAAAAGCATCGATCTATGACATAGTGATATCTTTATGTTTCCTAGAAGTCATGTCCTACAATTCTCGAAAGGTAGGAGAATCAAACTTTGCGGTAGCATATGATCCACACACACCAGTAGTTTTCCCATAATTAACTCAAAAAAATATTAGAAAAATAAATCATTGACATACAATCTTCAAGGAAAGATTTTGGATTGCCCTTCCACAAGATATGGATCACCAAATATAATTGGAACCAAATGCCCAAACAAAATTTAGGTCTCCATATTGGGTGAGCTACTCGTAAGTGATAGAAAAGATGGTTCAAGAATTACTAGGAAAACGATGGACACAACCATCTATATCCTCTTTTCTTGTGCGAGTTCAATTGGTAAGGAGGAAATTAAACACAATATTCATCACCAAATACAATTGGAACCAAATGCCCAAACAAAATTTAGGTCTCCATATAAGGTGAGCTACTTGCAAAAGCAACTGATATAAAATAAGGATCAAGAATTACTAGGAAAATGATGCATACAACCATCTATTTGCTATGTCCTTGCATCAGTTCATTTAGTTAAGAAGGGCATTAAACAAGTTAGCATTAAAGATATGCATACCCCATACCCTGAACAAATGACCTACATTGTCTTAAGGGAGCCAATGCATCCCCCAAAATAGTCCTTAAAAGCTAATAAAATAAGGTTATACTTAAAAAAGGGCAAAACTAAAGGTACGTCGTGACCAAGCCAAATGCCAATTTGGCATATGAGACCCCCTTTGTGGAAAGCCCGAAAGAAGATTTATTTCCATTTACTTAATTTATTGTTCAACTTTTGTACCCTTATGTTTGGACCTCATGCCTTAGCTTGGGAGCAAACCAGACTTGGAAATCAAAAAGGCAAATGTGCCATACACAATCTTCACAATAGCAAATGATCAATATTTGTGATTCCCTTTGGTGTTACAAATACCCTAGTATTCGTAATTCCTCCCTTTGGAGTTAAAAATACCCTAGAAAGCTTTATGTGAATAGTGGAAAACATATTTTTCCTTATTTAGGTAAATCATCATTGTGGTACTAAATATCTTCATTTTTAGTGAAAAAACAAGAGGAGCACGTCAAGTATATGGAGTTAGTAAAACAATTCCTCAAACAAATAAATATTTATGACTGTTTATCTAAATATAGTTTCCTTAATAAAAAAATTTAAAAAAAAAAAAATATATATATATATATATATAAAATGTTGGATATATAGTTTCAAACAAATGTATAGTAGTTGACTCTATAAGATATAAGTCATTGATGATTGGAGAATACCAACCAAGGGAATGAAAATTAGGAGCCTCTGAGGACTGAAAGGCTTATATAGGAGTTTCATACATTGACTCTCTAAGATAGCTCAACCCTTAAAAGAATTAATAAGGAATACTAAAAGACTTGAGCAGACATAAGAACCAACCAATGTTTTAACATTCTAAATAAATAGTTAACAGTTTTCTCCATTGCTAGACCCATCTGAAAACATTCACAATTTGCACATTTGCACTTAGGAAATGTAGTGACCAATTTACATTTTGTTTACAAGGAACGTAGTAACCGATCTTGACAAATAGCAGCCTATGAAAGTGAGGCCATACATAACGAAAATATTTTTAGAAACCAAGACTTGAAATGAATGATCCAATTCCGAAACAAATAATAAGAGTACACAATAAGACTTGCTTGAATACAAATTGAATATCAGCTTTCAGCAAGACGTATATGAAACCTATGAAGATTCCAACAGTATCAGAGCATAGAAATATAGTGAAGCAGTAGAAGCGAAGGAGAAACCTACCAAGCTGAAAGAATAACTCCAACAAGAAACCTGATGCCTTATATATACCTCATAAAAGAAAAGGAAAACTCTTTTATTGACTCCTCACCCATCAAACATCCAAACAAGAATGCTCAAATTATGAATCTTGTTGATAGTAATGAAACTAGTTCAGATCTGCACAAACTAAACACATAGAAATAATGAACAAACACACAATATATTAGTATATTGTACTCATACAAAATCCTCCATGACATACAAATTTATAGGACATGTCTTCCCTCTAAATAGGGTGCATCATATCCCCTAGAATATCTCAACAACTAACTATCTAGACTATAAACAATATGGAATATATTGTTGCTATAACAATATATTCAACTAACCAATAATAACCTAACCATATTATCGTGTTAATTATACGGTAATTACAAATAAGTAAATATTATTTACCCAATGTAAATTCTAAATTCCCAACATTTCACTGACCCCCGCCCCCCCTGCCCTTAGTGTTTACATGGAGAGAAAGTACATTATGTGAACTAAAAACATAATCATATGCCAACGCATACTTTTATGTCAGCATTTGTGGTATGGATCTTGCTACACATGATCACCTACATACAAGAACTTATCTCGCTTTCACTTCCAATTGAACGTATTAACTAGCCGACCATCTTCTAACAAAGTACGACAGTCAAAGTATCTTTGCAGTCAGAGGATTTTGCAGTTAGTTTCCCTCCTATACAACTATTTACATATTCAATGATATCTACATTCTCCTCTTCTCCAACTTAACAGGGGAATGATTGCAATGTTTTATTTTTGCACCCAACACAAACAACTAAAAATAAAATGATATGAAGACTAAATCTTCATTGTCTTCTTTTGTAGTCTTTGTCCATGTTTGTTGCCACCCAAACAAAAACAACATAGACAATCTTCACTGCCACTGAAAAATTGTCCTTGGCTTTAGCCGATTTGGCGCAAAACACACCACTCAAAAATAAATGCATCACAACACACAACTGAAAAAGATGCCACCAAATCATGTTGACCTCTTCGTTGGTGACTAACAAAAGGCTTTAAAAATCTCCTTCCTCCGACCTCCTTCATGTCACTGCTTACTCAACAAATTCAACTTTGAGGCTCAACATTTTCCACATTGGATTTATTTGTATAACTTCCCTCCCACAATGTGAAACATCTTGGATGTCGGTTTCCACAAAAAATGCATCCGTTTACAAAAAAAATTGTTTGACACACTTGACAAAATGACAAAGCAAATTTTATTAACGTAAAAATGACTTACATTGACTCTCTTTTTTTTTTTTTGACATACAATGACAAATTTTGATAATGATTCCAAATCTATTGAATTTTTATTCTTTTGATAACATACATATTTGGACTCAATGGCACTTACACTTTATAGAGACTATTTTAACTATTGACCTCCTATTTGGACCATTTAACTTGAGCATATAATATAATAATCCTATTGATTAAAAAATGGACCATCAGCACTACCTTACTCAGCAGTGTTTATTTTCAAAACTTGTGATTCTCAAGCATTTATTTGAAGTGCAACTCTTCAACTTTTGGTAAATGAAAAGATTCAACAAGCCTATGTTTGAGACAAGCTCATGGAAGCAATGCAAGTCGTGGATGGGAATTTGGTGTGCGCCAATGTTAGATGCCAACTGTTGAATTGACTATTGAAACCAAGTGGGAACAATTCCAAAGCTGTGAGCTTGATGCGTGACGTCGAGACTAAAATGGTAACAATCATAAAAGCCAGCAAATCCTTTGAATGTCGTTATAACAATAAAGGCTAGATTGTTATAACAATAAAGACTAGATTGTCGAGTGCATCTGCTCCTTGTGGCACAAAAATCGACACAGACCATTGCTGGAGAGCATAGACTCAAAATTAAAATTTTGAAGCAACAAATGTATGCACTGAAAATGGCAATGACAATGTTAACAACAAGAATCACGGTAGTGTTAGGTTTTGAGAAATCCAATTCACTGGTAGTTGCAAGCTTGAGGAGGTTTGAGTTGGATCTGGCGTGTGGAATTGGGCCAATACTATACTAATTAGCAGAACAACAATGCATGACTTTCAATGTAGATCTCAAACATTTAATCCTTATGTCGAGCAAACCCAGATTCACGAGGAAGCTAATGACAACTGAAACCTAATACATACAAATACCTTAACAAGAAAAACTTTAATCTATGTTACAAAAAAAATCCATAAATTAAAAATCTCATCTAGAGGGGCAACTAAAAGCAAGAATGGTGTGCCCCATTCATTGCTCAAGATCCCACAACACTCTGATACCATATAATGAAACTGGTTCAGATTTGCACAAACTAAACACACAAAAATAATGGACAAACACACAATATATTATTATAATGTACACTCATACAAAATCTTCTATGAAATACAAATATATAGGACATGTCTTCCCTCTAAATAGGGTGCATCATATCCCCTAGAATATCTCAACAACTAATCATCTAGACTATAAACAATACGAAATATATCGTTGCTATAACAATATATTCAACTAACCAATAATAACCTCACAATATTGTTGTATTAATCATACGGTAATTACAAATAAGTAAATATTATTTACCCAATGTAAATACTAAATTCCCAATAGATACATTAACAATAATGTCCCCATTTTCGAACCATTCAAGAGCATGTATTGAAGACCTTTAGTCTACTTCCCCATAGACTAAAGGATTCCTTTTGGGGTTTTATTTTATTAATTAATTATAATTGCCCGAATAGGGATTTTAATCATTTGTTCATACACGACAATTATTAGTTGATTAATACAATATTTTATAAAAGGGGTTTTGACCACTAAGGTATTTAATTGAAATAATTATTGAATTATTGTCTAAAAGTAATTTAAATTACTATTTATTATTTAGAAAATTATTTAATATTATTTTTGATAAAAAAGAAATGTCGGCTTGTAAGTGATTAAAGGCAAAGAGGAGATATGCTAAAAGTTGGCAAGGAGAGTTAAGAAAAAGTATTTGGCCTTCCCAAGGTGGTTCGCCCCCTTTTGAAGGGTACAAGTACATGGTGAAGATCTCCTTTAAGGGTTATGTTGAAAATTGTTATTGATTCTTCATGCTTGAAGAAAATATTGGGATGTATGTCCAATAAGTGTTTGCAAGTTTTTAGAGCTGATTATTTGACAAAACAGTGTCTTTTGACACCACCTTTGCAAAGGTGGATTTGATAATTGCCCTAGAGTGGGGTGACTTGCTTGGTGACTTGTTTGTGTGAATTTCAAAGATAATTTGAGGTCAAATTGACCTAGTTTCATTGTTAGAATTTATTGATGAATATTGCTAAAGTGTGGCATTGAATTTCTATGTGATTGGACAAGGTTTTCAAGGTCTTTTCAAGTGAAAAAATAAATAATAAATTCTAATTTATTTGTTTATATTTTTGGGCAGATTTTATGAGGGTTTTGACTTCATAAATTATGGATTTATGGCTAATATTTATTGAGCGACTTTTCCTGAAATATTTCGAGCCAAATTTTTTTTGATTTTCAATTATCAGATTTCAACATTACAATCAAGTACCCGTTAAGGTTAGAAGATAAACCCAAACGTACTGAAACAACTCTAACCAGTATGGCGCCAATGATGGCGAGCACTGGTCAGAGGATCTAAAACAAACTGCTTATGCTGTAACTCTAACCAGTATGGCGCCGATGATGGCGAGCATTGGTCAAAGGATCTGCTACTCTAAATGTTGGAAAAGGAACTCGACGTCAAGTATGTGCTACCCAATCCAATGCGGAGTGAGGGGCGACCATATGACGGAGTGATTACAATAATCAATGCTCGAAAGATGAAACTACTCAACACCCAGAATGTGCTTGCTAACCCCAAGAGGGAAAGTAGCTACCATAGGGCGGAGCTCAACACCCAGAATGTGTTTGCTAACCCAAATAGGGAAAGTAGCTACCATAGGGCGGAGCTATAACTATTACAATGACTTTAATTGAAACTGAGAATTACAACCAAATTTGAACAAGTAAAGAATGACTACCAGTCCTACTGTCAGCTTTACAAAATAAGAGGGATTCCCCTGCCAATATCTTAGAAGCTGAAAGATTAGCATTACATCATAGAGTACTACCCATATCTGGGATAGTCATTCCCAAACAATAATACATTTCAAGAGCAATACAATAATTTTTTTTTTTCGATACAAATATGCTCTTAAGGAAATAACCAGCAACCTATGGGATTGCTCAGATGCTCATATCTCACTAACCACTTGTTCAATTGACATGATTCCTGATGCACAATACTTTTCTTATGATGGCACCCAAACTAACACCCAAAAACAGGCCCAAAATGTAACCAATAATTAATGCACGAATTTCAATGCAGCCAAATGGGACGTCTAGCTGAAATGGGCGATTTCCTTAAAAAAATTAATGCAATCTCTAAAGTTTCTACAACTTAGAGGATAGTGGCGCCTAAGCCTAGCAAAGACAATAAGCTAATACCCAGAACACTTTTTTTGGTATTTTCTGATTTATGATAAAAAACACGGATCTGCTGTATCAAGAATGCAATAATCTGAAACATTAATATGCCAATTAAAACTAACAATGCAATAAGCTAAGAACAATGCACAACTAAATGCAACTCTCAAAGACTGAATCACCACTAGATGTTGTCTTGCAAACACGAAGCGATGCCCGAGCTAGGAGGCCTTCATTCCTCGAAGCGATTCCAGAGCCAACACGGGAGCATAACAATGTAGTAGACCAAAAGATCCTCAAATGAGAACTCAACGCTGTCTTTTATAAGTTTCTGTTGACCTTCCTTGAAACCCTAACACCTTTTCCAAAGTCAAAACCCTAATCCCAAGAGATGGCATCCTTTTTCCAAGCATCATTAAATACTTCACTTAAATAAATGCGCCCTCCTTAAAGCCTAGATTGGACTTTGATAAATTTCAACATAAATTTAATATAACCTCAATGATGGCGCCACCCTTCAAGTCCACCTTTAAAAATAACATTAAGTTATTCGACTAGGCCAAGGTCATAAAATAACATTTAAAATATAATGTTATTTTTAAGTGAAATAATATCATTTCTCCAAAACTGCATTCTGAAGCCCGAAACTGAATACGCCACTTGAGTCAACTGAAAGGGGAAGTCAACTGCCTGAGACAAACCTGTTAGCTGCCAAAACTAAAATTTACCTAAAATAGTAAATTCCTGGAAATGCTCAGAAAGCTGAGACGAACATACCCCTGCGAAGCTCTCTGAAAACCCAGAAAGAATCCGCCATTAAAACCACCAACTCCGAGCAAAGACATCCTCAAAACTAGGAAACCCTAATTTGTACCTTCCGACTAGCCTTCGGGTTTCCAAAAAAAGGCCAACGGTCACTGTGAAGATCAGGTTTGAGAAGGGGACATTACAGTCCGCCCTCCCCAAGATTGTTTGTCCTCAAGCAATCGCAAACTAGGATGCTACAATATCTCATCATTTTCCCAAGTTGCATCCTCCATAGGCAGGGTCTTCCACTTTACCAGGTATTCTCTAATGGTTCTTTTCCTCAAAGAACGTTCTCTGACATCAAGTATCTCCTCTGAAATTAGAACCAACTGTCCCTCTTCATCCAACGGTGGCAACTGTGATGAAGCAACCACATTAAGTCCAAGTGCCTTCTTGAGGCGAGACACGTGGAAGACGTTATGCACTCTGCTATCAGAAGGTAGCTCTAATTCATAAGCTACTGCCCCAACTTTTCTGATGACCCTAAATGGCCCATAGAAGCGAGGTTTGAGCTTCTCAGCTCCACTCTTCTTGAGAGTAGACTGTCTATATGGTTGTAATCGAAGATAGACCATATCCCCAACCTCGAAAGAACGCTCAACACGCCTCTGATCAGCATACAACTTCTGCTGATTTTGTGCAATCTGCAAATTATCCTTCAAGGATTTCATTATGTCTTGACTATGCTGCAACAAATCCTTGGCTAGGGGTGCTTTGCTGTCACCAAACACCAAATCTGCAAAACTAGGTGCTTCATACCCATAAAGTGCCAAGAAAGGAGACATCTCAATTGACATATGAAAAGTAGAGTTGTAGCAGTACTCGCCTATATGCAGCCACTTGACCCAAGCTCTCTGTTGTTCTGACACATAATTTCTCAAGTAGCCTTCCAACCACTTGTTCACCACTTCTGTTTGCCCATCTGTTTGGGGATGGTAACTAGTGCTTGGGGTGAGCACAGTACCACTCATTCTGAAGACTTCTTGCCAAAATGTACTTAAGAACTTGCTGTCCCTATCACTCACAATGTTCTTTGGCAACCCATGTAGCCTAAACACTTCTCGAAAAAACAGATCTGCAATTTGGGCTGCAGAAAAAGTGCTGGTAATGGCAAAGAAATGAGCAAATTTGGTTAGCCTATCCACCACTACATAAATACAATCCTTCCCTTGGGCCTTGGGCAACCCTGTGATGAAGTTCATAGAGATACTTTCCCATTTTTGATTGGGAATAGGAAGTGGTTGCAGCAAACCGGCTGGTAATGTATGCTCATTTTTATTCGCTTGACAAACAGGACACTCCTGAATGTAGCGTTGTACCTCTCCTTTCAATCCCTTCCAAGAAAACCTTTCTCGGATCTGCCTATATGTCTTTAAAAAACCTTGGTAACCAGCAACTGGAATATCATGAAAAGTCAAAAAAATCTTCTTCTTCAGTTTAGAATCAGCCACCAGAAAAATTCTTCCCTTATAATGTATCAATCCCTCAACCATCTTGTACCTTTCATCATGAAAAGTATCCTCAAGAATGCTGGTTGCAAACTGATTTTTGGCATAATCAGCAAGCAACATGTCTCTCCAATCCGCTGTAAGCTCACACAATGAGCTAAGATGAGGTCTTCTAGAGAGAGCATCGGCCACGACATTATTTTTCCCTTTGACATATTCAATGTCAAAGTCGTAAGCTTGAAGCTTATTCACCCATTTCTGTTGCCTCTCATTTAGGTCTTTCTGGTGCATGAAATGCTTGAGGCTATTGTGGTCAGTCTTAACCACGAACTTGTTCCCCACCAAGTATTGCCTGAACTTGGCTAATGCATGCATAATGGCAAGCATTTCTTTGTCATAGATTGAATATGTCCTTTCAACACCTCGTAATTTTCTGCTCTCAAACACGATAGGGTGTGTGTCTTGCATTAGGACAGCCCCCACTCCTTCACCCGATGCATCACATTGCAGCTCGAATGGCTTGGAGAAATCCGAAATAGCCAAAACTGGACACGAGCTCGTGATCTTTTTGAACTTATCAAAAACAATTTGAGCCTTTTCTGACCAAGCAAAGGCTCCCTTTTTGGTGAGATCAGTAAGAGGAGCAGCATTCTGTGAATACCCCTTTACGAATCTCCGATAAAAGCCACAAAGACCCAGAAAACCTTTCAACCGAGTCAAGCTCTCAAGAGGTGGCCAATCAACTACTGCTTTGATCTTTTCCGGATCCACCTTCACTCCCTCAGCACTGATTATGTGGCCAAGGTACAGTAACTCCTCCATCCCAAATTCACATTTGGAAGCTTTTGCGAACAAGCTCTCAGATTCCATGATACTAAGCACTTCCTCCAAGTGCTTAAGATGATCTTCCCAAGTCTTGTTGTAAATCAGAATGTCATCAAAAAATATCAACACAAACCTCCTTAACTGACTCTGAAAAACACGATTCATGCAAGACTGAAAGGTAGCCAGAGCGTTAGTCAATCGAAACGGCATGACTAAGAATTCGAAATGGCCATAGTGACATCTGAAAGCTGTCTTCTCCACATCAAATCCCCTCATTCGAATCTGATGGTAACCCGATCTCAGATCAATCTTTGAGAAGAACTTGGCCCCATGTAGCTCATCAATGAGCTCATCTATTCTGGGTATGGGGTATCTGTTTTTGATGGTGCTTTGATTCAAAGCACGATAGTCCATACACATGCGCATGGTACCATCCTTCTTCTTCACAAGAACCACTGCAGATGCAAAGGGGCTCTTGCTTGGGCGTATGAAACCCATCTCCAAGAGTTCTTGAATATTCTTCTCGATCTCATCCTTTTGCCTCTTCGGATACCAATATGGAGTTGTAATCACCGGTTTAGCCCCTTCCTTGAGCTCTATGATGTGTTATGTCCCTCGATCAGGAGGTGGTCAGGGAGGTAAATCAGCAAACACTTTACTCTTCTTGGTGAGTAAAGACTGAATATCTGGAGGATACTCTAATTTCGTTTCAGGTGGACTAGCTGGAAGAATCATGCACTCCGCAGCCCACTCCACTTGGTCATGACGTATCAACCTTGCCATCCTCTTGAATGACACAATCCGAGGGCCACCATTTGACATTCCTCTCAACACCACCTTCTTTCCATCGGATTGAAATTTGAGTTCCATGGTTTGTAGATTTAAAGAGATCTCTCCAAGAGATCGCAGCCACTGAATGCCAAGGACAGCATCCGTATCTCCAATATTAACCACATAGAAGTCATCCTTGACTTCGTAATTGCCCAATTGCATTGATATGTTGGGAATCCTCTTGGTACATGAGATGTGAAACCCATCAGCAACCATAACTTTGAAACCTTCAAAATCTTCTGTTTGCAACCCTTTCTTTGCCACCACAACTTCGTCTATGAAGTTATGGGTTGCTCCAGTGTCAATTAAAGCAACAATACGCTGCACTTTGATCATCCCACAAACTTTGAAAGACTCATTCTTTTGGAAGCTCGAAAGTTGAGCTAATGTACCACCACTTTCTTTTTCACTTTCGGATTCTTCTGGAGCTCTTTCCACTTCACTATCTTCGGGATCAAACTGCTGGTCTGAAAAATCAGAATTACTTTCACCAGCTGAATAGTACTCAATCTGGTGAAATTTGACTCCCTTTGGGCAAACATGCTCTTGAGACCATTTTTCTCTACACCGGAAACATAACCCTTTTCTTCGGAGTTCATTGATAGTCTCTGGATCCAATCTTGTGCCATGAGGTTTCTGCTGTTTAAACTCCTTATGGTAAGGCTTTTGATGAAACTTTTTCCCTCTATCCTTCTTGTGAAATGATGGTTTGGAATGGAATTTTGCTTTGGGAGCAGCCCACTCCATGTTTCTAGTTTTCTTCATTGCTTCTTGTATGGATGGTGGATCAAAAACTTTGATCCAACCCTTGAGTGGCTCCATCAAACCTTCGCTGAATAGGATCACTAATCTTCTCTCAGTGATTCCAGTGACCATAACTGAAAGTCTTTGAAACTCAGCTATGTAAGCATCAACAGTGCCATACTGCTTCAACTGTGCCAACTCCCTAAAATGCACTTCTGGGTCCTTCTCGAACCTCTCAATGAGTCTATTGGTGAATTCATCATAGCTAGTGATAGACCCATGACCCAAGGTGACTAGGCCATGGTACCACCACTCATGCGCCACCCCATCTAGGTGTAGCGTAGCGAATTTAATCGCTTCTTCTTCAGCCATTGGCCTAAGAGCCATATAGTTGTCTAGCTTCTGTATCCAAGCTCGAGCAGAATTATTATCACTTCCATCAAAGTGGGGAAGCGTAACCTTGTTGATAGCTTGGTGCAAGTCTCCTTGTGCTGGAGTTCTTCTTTGGTCATAATTTCTCCCTTGTCCCTTACTCTTTCTCTTATGATCTATAAATTCATTATAGGACATGTCCATCTTGATATAATCAGGGAGAGAATCATACTCTGCATGGCCACGTCTCAATTGTTCCACAAATGAAGCATTCTCTTCAGGATCAGGTTGGGTGTTTACTGGGGCTAAGAAGGTGGGCTTGAAGGGCCTTGACGAAATGTAAGTGTTGTTTGAAACAGGCTGAGCAACACTTCCATCAAATTGATTTGAGGCACTATGCTCTCTATATCTTGGGTTGTTCTGTAGAGTTGTGTTCTGGCCCACTTTTCCCAACATGAGAGATACCATATCCATCAAGGCATCCATCTTCTTTTCAAATCTCTTTCCGGGACTTATCGATCTCTCTGTTCCCTTCCCACTATCATCTCTGGTGTTGGCAAACCTCTCATTACCCCCGACTGATCTCTCACCTTCTGCCATATCTATTTCTTGGGAAGACTCCCAATGAGCCCTCAAGACCTCTAAAGCTGTCTAACCTTCTGGACCCTGATACCACTGGAACTGTTTTGCAATTTTCTTATCTTCCCTTGCTATGTATATCTTTTCTCTGTCACTCATAGATGGTTTGTTCACAAGATGGCAGGATACTTGCTCTAATACCACTGAAATATTCCGAGCCAGATTTTTTTTTATTTTCAATTATCAGATTTCAACATTACAATCAACTACCCGTTAAGGTTAGAAGATAAACCCAAACGTACTGAAACAACTCTAACCAGTATGGCGCCGATGATGGCGAGCATTGGTCAGAGGATCTAAAACAAACTGCTTAAGCTATAACTCTAACCAGTATAGCGCCGATGATGGCGAGCATTGGTCAGAGGATCTGCTACTCTAAATGCTGGAAAAGAAACTCGACGTCAAGTATGTGCTACCCAATCCAATGCGGAGTGAGGGGCGATCATATGACGGAGTGATTACAATAATCAATGCTCGAAAGATGAAACTACTCAACACCCAGAATGTGCTTGCTAACCCCAAGAGGGAAAGTAGCTACCATAGGGCGGAGCTCAACACCCAGAATGTGCTTGCTAACCCAAAGAGGGAAAGTAGCTACCATAGGGCGGAGCTATAACTATTACAATGACTTTAATTGAAACTGAGAATTACAACCAGATTTGAACAAGCAAAGAATGACTGCCAGTCCTACTGTCAGCTTTACAAAATAAGAGGGATTCGCCTGCCAATATTTTAAAAGCTGAAAGATTAGCATTACATCATAGAGTACTACCCATATCTGGGATAGTCATGCCCAAACAATAATACATTTCAAGAGCAATACAATAATTTATGTTTTTTGATACAAATCTGCTCTTAAGGAAATAACCAACAACCTATAGGATTGCTCAGATGCTCATATCTCACTAACCACTTGTTCAATTGACATGATTCCTGATGCACAATACTTTTCTTATGATGGCGCCCAAACTAACACCCAAAAACAGACCCAAAATGCAACCAATAATTAATGCACGAATTTCAATGCAGCCAAATGGGACGTCCAACTGAAATGGGCGATTTCCTTAAAAAAATTAATGCAATCTCTAAAGTTTCTACAACTTAGAGGATAGTGGCGCGTAAGCCTAGCAAAGACAATAAGCTAATACCCAGAACACTTTTTTTGGTATTTTCTGATTTATGATAAAAAACACGGATCTGCTGTATCAAAAATGCAATAATCTGAAACACTAATATGCCAATTAAAACTAACAATGCAATAAGCTAAGAACAATGCACAACTAAATGCAACTCTTAAAGACTGAATCACCACTAGATGTTGTCTTGCAAACACGAAGCGATGCCCGAGCTAGGAGGCCTTCATTCCTCGAAGCGATTCCAGAGCCAACACGGGAGCATAACAATGTAGTAGACCAAAAGATCCTCAAATGAGAACTCAAGGCTGTCTTTAATAAGCTTCTGTTGACCTTCCTTGAAACCCTAACACCTTTTCCAAAGTCAAAACCCTAATCCCAAGAGATGGCGTCCTTTTTCCAAGCATCATTAAATACTTCACTTAAATAAATGCGCCCTCCTTAAAGCCTAGATTGGACTTTGATAAATTTCAACATAAATTTAATATAACCTCAATGATGGCGCCACCCTTCAAGTCCACCTTTAAAAATAACATTAAGTTATTCGACTAGGCCAAGGTCATAAAATAACATTTAAAATATAATGTTATTTTTAAGTGAAATAATATCATTTCTCCAAAACTGCATTCTGAAGCCTGAAACTGAATACGCCACTTGAGTCAACTGAAAGGGGAAGTCAACTACCTGAGACAACCCTGTTAGCTGCCAAAAATAGAATTTACTAAAAATAGTAAATTCTTAGAAATGCTCAGAAAGCTGAGACGAACATACCCCTGCGAAGCTCTCTGAAAACCCAGAAAGAATCCGCCATTAAAACCACCAACTCCGAGCAAAGACATCCTCAAAACTAGAAAACCCTAATTTGTACCTTCCGACTAGCCTTCGAGTTTCCAGAAAAAGGCCAACGGTTACTGTGAAGATCAGGTTTGAGAAGGGGACATTACATTTCCCAAGTGTGGCAACTTGATTGGGAGTGAGGGTTTGATGTTTGAAAGATTTTAAAACTCTAGTTGATGAGCAAATATTATTTATGATTTTTATATGCAGTTTTTGACCTAAGGTGACTAGGTTTGGAGAGGGTTTTGATCACTTTGAAGGCCTAAAAAAGGCGTTGGATTTATGGCTATTTTTGGTATATTATTCATGATTTTTGGCAAGGATTTCAGTAAGAATTGAAAAAAATTCAATTGTTATTTTATGGGTAAAATTAGATATTTTACAGCAAAGTTAAATCTGATTTTCATCGACATACAAGGGGTAAAAAAGTATAAAATTTCTATTTTCAGTTCATGGCTTATTTTGGATCATTTTGAGGAGTTAATTGTTCAAGGTAATTGTTGGAAATTACCTATCTATTATTTGCACATTGGTGCCTAGGGTTTAAAGGCAAATTGCATGTTTTTTAGGCATCTCTTTGAGCTAGGGTTTGCTAAATTTACTAATTTTAGATTTCAGAATTTCATTGATTTTAGGGGAAACCCCTTTTTGGTTGAATTGTCCCATTTGGGGACATTACATTAACCTAATGACCCATGAGGCATTACCCATTGTACCTATCCTCATTACTAAAAAAATATCTAGTATGGAACACCTCAAAATATCATAACCAATAACATTGTTACTAGGTACTACCCTGAAGGCACCCATACAAATGCCGGAAAATTTTGGTATCAATACTAGTTTGGGTATATCCCTTGGGTGCATCTCGGGTTCACCCAATATCTCAGGTCCTACTAGGCTACATGCCCAGTTCGGTAATACCCAAGCCATGCTCATGATGTACTCCACTGTCTAAAAGATAGACATAACAAAAAAATAAAATGAATTAAAAAATAAAAAGTAAAAACATAATAATGAACATTAGAAAAACACATCACTAAACATAACTCAACCACTAACTCATTTCACTCACTCTTCGTACATGCATAGGGCTCAAACTACACCAAGGTACTCTTGCAACTTCAATTCTATGACATTGTTATGCCATTCATATGCCACTGCGAGTGGCTTTTTCTACCAAGAGGACTAAAGAGCTTGCAACAAGGAAATTTCTTTCTTTGATGAAGATAAGATAAGATAAGTATATTAATGTCCAACTAATGACCACAAAAAGTAGGTCAAAGGGACTGCAGATTACAGAAATGTGTCAGGAAAAAGTGGGAAACCAAAAAGGTGTCCGAAAACAACAAAAACAATGTTGAAACAAATAGTATAAAACATGGCAAAGAGTGACCACGCTCAAAGCCAAACCACCAAAGGACCCAACCACGCTCAGGTCCAAAAAAGGGAGAAAAAGAAAAAGAAATGAGCAATCTCCAAGAAACTGTAAACACCGAGAGCACGAGGATGATCCCTAAGAAAGAAGAACCAAGAGGGAACCCATCAAGAGTTCGATCCAACTCTCCTAACATTCAAGGCCAACGAGAGGAAGCTCTGAATAGAAGTCTGACCCGAAGAAGGGGAGGTATGATGCCTAGTCTGATCTCCAATACTCTGCCTAGAAGGGAAAGTCCTCTGTGAAGGTCTGGTGGATCTAGTCTGCCTCCTGATGTCGGATCTGAAGTGAATATGCCGATGAAAACTCGGGGAACTATGAATAGTGTCTTTGGGCCTCACTAATCTGGAATGTGGGACTGTATTGATGTCAATATCTCGCTTAGTGCCTCTCCTCGAAGGTAGCACCATGAAAAAGGAAGTAACCTGCTAAGTGGAGACTGGTCTAGTGGGTCTCTGAATAGAATGATCACAAAGCTTAAGAGCTTCCTATATATAAAGCCAAACATCTATGGTTTTCGTATCTGAAGAAGTCAAAGAGAGTCTGTATCCTCCTAAATAGGCAGTAAAATCTCCCTCTTATCTCATAGTAAATGGGACAACGAAAGATAAAATGCTCCTCGGACTCCGTCTCCTAGATGCTGCATAACTGACAAATCCTATCTGCTCAATCTATCTGATGATCTGTCTCAATCCTAAGCCTATGAGACCCCACTCAAAACTGTCCTAATGGGATGCGAAGAGAGTGCATCCAGTGGCAAAATGTATATTGTGGACGAATGATAAGCATGTCACTCAGCTCCAAGAAGTGCTCTGCATAAAATGTCATCTTAGCGCGTAACCCCCCAAGAGGGCTTACCCAAGTAGTAAGGATAAACTATCTGTAAATATCAACCTTAATAATCCGGTTCAACTCATGTCTAGTGGGTAGAAGATGACTTGGTGCATCCAAAGAATACATAAATGGAGGAAGTTAGTCCATCCTGATTCCCACAGACTCCAATAGATCAAAAGCTCCTATATACCAATAACGTCCACAGGTCGAAGGAGCCAAGAGAGCAAGATTCTCTGAAGAGCAATATGCTAAGTAAGGGAATCTGTCACATCCACTCACAGAATCAGCAAACCTCCATATGCAATGTATGAAAGTGATCAAATCAAATATAGTCTCCAGTGGGAAGGGTCAGGCTCCAAACTATGCAAGAATAATATGTTGGGGAACAGTGTGCTTGCATCTGATCATGCGGTGAAGGAGAAGTCTCTGGACCCTCTCAATAGCGTCCCAATCACCCTCATGTACAGAGGGCCCCCAAACTACAAATCCATAGAGAACTGTGGGTTTGATAAGTGTATCCATGAGTGACATCTTGGAAGAGATATCCTGACAGTAATGTCGAAAACATTGCCATTCAAGGAGAGCTAAAGAACCATAACTTTTGTTTATTCTAGGCTGGAGTGCCTGCCTCAATCTAAAACGTGGACCAGAGAATTGAACTCCCACATAAGTATAGGAAGTGGTAATCTCAACCTCCTTTCCTCTGAAAAAGAAATGGAGGTGGGAGGTCTTCAAGCCATTAAATACTATGACCTTGGTTTTTCCCAAATTAACAATCAGCTGCCGGAGATTGCAAAAGAAAGCCAAAGCATCCAACTACCATTGTAAGCCCTCAGGGGAAGAGTTTAAGAGAACCACATCGTCCGCAAACAAGAGGATAGAAATCAGAACCTAGTGAAGAAGACACCCATCACTAGCCTGAATATGTTCATGAAGAAAGGTCTCTAATTCATCAATGTATATCCCAAATAAGGTTGGGGACAAAGGGCATCCCTGCTTGACCCCAATGGTACTCCTAATAAAGTCTGAAATCCCATGAACCGTGCGGAGACAAAAAAGAACATTCTTGTATAATCTCATAATGGCTGCCAAGAGGGTCTCAGAAATGCCAATATTCCTAAGTCTTGGGGAAAGTGTCTCTCTCAGAACAGAATAAAACGCTTTCCTAAAGTCTACAAAACAACAATAGACTTTGGATGAGCGATGACGTGCCTCCTCAATAATGGCCCGAAGTGGGAAAATATGATCGATGGTTTGAAGAGCAATATGATGATTTGTTAACATAATTTCTTGAGTTTGACAATGGTCATTGACTATTTTCCTATTTTGAATGGATAATATAAACCTATGTGAGATATCATATCACATGATTCATCTGATATATTGAAGTATCCACTATCACTTGCCTTCCAATAATTTTTGTTTATTTTATACCTATAACATTGTTACTTTGGTTGATTTTATTATTTATTATTTTTTTAATATTTTTTGTATGGATGTACCCAAGACATACTAAACCCAAGGTCCCAAAAAAATCGGTGAATCCGCATACCAATATCTTGGTAACTCAGACTAATAGAGACCCTAAATTTAATGAGATACTAAAATCTCTTCTTGTAACATTTTCTGTAAGAAGAAGTCTTTACAGTAGTATTCACTCAACGATAGGTGTGAACTCCCTTGAAGGAAATATGCATAATTAAACTTCTTAGACAAAAAATTAAAGCCATCTAGAATTTGAAGCAAACAACTCCCTGACAATGAAACAGATATATAAAACATTCAATATATTTAAAAACACATACAAGAATAGAACAATTGGGTGATTGATTGAACCGTTATAAATGTTACTAGATGAGATTCATCGGAGACAATGACACTTTCTTGGGGGAGGGGTAGTTTCTATTACAGCCCTGATGAGGAGTTCACTTCATCAACTATTTCAAGTTAAATGAAAGGGAGTGTACAACTACATACATACCAAATAAAAGAGTAGCTGAGAAACCCAATGACATCATTATCATTTAATAATGGCATCATTCATAACATCATCATGGTCACATATAACAACATCACTGATTCAACTCAAAATAGAAAAGTGATCGTTTGGATTTTTAATTAATTATCATGCCAGCTAGGCCAACTTGTCACCAATTAACAATCATGCTCACTACACTGACTTGTCAGAAATTAATTATCATATTGACTGGTCCAATCTTTCAGTATGCCAGATTTCATAAATAGAGCTGGAAAAACATACATCTGAACGATTTAACTTCTTTGTGTATATTTGGACCAATCTTCTCTCTTAAGAACAGCAAATGGGATAAGAGGATAGATAATGAAACTGGCTTAATAATGTGATGTAAGACCATCAAAGTGAATACTAGTGTGAAAAAGATCAAGGACTCTTTGCTGATTATCATTGTTCATTATTTGACCTCTGATGTCAGCAGGGTAGCTTGTGAAATCAGAAAGGTAAGTTGAGACTGTCAATTTGACTCGACTGAAATTTGACCAATTTTTTTTCTCTGACTGCATTTTCTATAATTAATTGTTGTCATCCTTTTCTCAGATTAAATATTGCTATTTTATGTGCTATTATTGGACAAAAGATCTAATTTTGAACCTCATTTTTCCTTCAGGACGAAATTTTGGTAATGAGCCTTACGTGTCCTTTTGCATTGAGCTCTGGAATTGAGCCTTATTTGTGATTTTGGGCCAAATTCTAGTATTGAACAATATTGTCCTTTGGGGCCAATCTCTAGCATTGAGTTATATTCTACTTTGAAACCAAGCTTTAGTGATGAGCCTCATTTGCCTTTTGGAAACAAAGCTCTGGTATTGAGCCATACTGATCGAATTGTTAGTGATAGAGTCATATTTACTGGGGATAGTCAGAGAGACAAGTTGATTGGAGTTCCAAATGAGTGATTCCTTGTCAATAATGAATGTAAATGGATGCTCCTTTTCAAACCCTTTTTTCTAATGGCCTTCCTCCACACTAAAAGCTTATGTTATCTTCCTTCAATTTTCACTAAGGCCTTGTGACTCTCTTGATGTCTAAGAATCTGGAAGGCGACAATTCATAACTCAAGCATTCAAAGTTGTGTGTTGGAAGACAAATCATTGTCCTCATGCCTAGACTTGAGAATAAGGTAAGTTCGTACACAATTTATATCAATATTATTTTAAACTGAATCAGTAATATAAGAAAAAGAGAATTCATCATAGTGAACATAAAGTACAAACAAAGTTGCAAGAGCAAATCCTGGTCAACCGCAACACAGTTTTTTCAGATTCGTCAATGCTTGCTATCCCAGTTCTACTATACATCCAAGGGTAAAGCTAGTTGATCTGTCATGTCCCCATTACCAGCGTGATCACCATTCCGGGGGGTTGATTAGCCTATTAGCCATTCCCACAGGCTAATCCAATTGAAAAGGGAACGAGTCGTTGTACCTGTTAATATTTTGGCCATGGAAAAATAAAAGAAAAAAATAATATTATTATTTGGCCATGGAGAAATTAAAATATTATTTTATTTGAGCCTTTATAAAAAAATATTATTTTAGTCACTTGAGAAAAAAAAATTATAAAGTGACTTTATGGAGGAAAAATGTGAAAAAGAAATTAAAATAAAATAATTATTCCCCAAAAGTGGACGCCTAGGGCTGGAAGGGGAAAAATTTATTAAAAATCATTTATGAAGTTTTGGGGTCCAAAAGAGGTTTAAAAAAAATTATAAAAGGCCCTCTATCTCTTCCCAGGCGAATATTCTTGATTTGGCATATTTGATATTTCTCCATTTTCTGTTGATCGCTATAGGGGCAGCCATCTCTGAGGACGAAAACTTTCAGGAATCAATAGATTTGATAAAAACCCAACTCTACTTTGTGAGATGAATTCATCCAAGGTTCATCATTGAGCATATTTGCCAATTATTCATCATTTTTGGGGTTTCAATCAGCGAAGATTTGAAGTCTATTTGCAGGTTGACCTATTGTTTCAAATCTGGATATCTAATGGTCATTTCTTCATGATATATTGGATGGTTAGGGTTTATAGTGTTGGAGCAAATTTATAGAGCTAGCCGCTAGGGTTTATGACATTATTTTGGAGATATTTTTGTAGATTTTGAATACCAAATATTTTATAAATAATTTCTGCATAAGGGCGACTTGTTTGGAAATTTTTTGAAAGCTTTTGATGAAGGTTTCAGATTTGTAAATGCTGAAAAATATTTTATCTGTTTATTTTTGCCCATGGATGCTAGGGTTGGTGAAGTTTGAAGGAGAAATCATCATTTCAGCTCAAGTGCCTTTAGAGTTTGAAGGTATTATTATTATCGCAAATTTATTTGAAGAATTTTCATCTCCTTTCCGAAGGTTGTTGGCTGATCTGAAGACATCACCTACAGCAGTACATTTTTAGCTTACATTTCATCATTTCCATTGATCAGAGTGTTCAATATTGCAACCTATAATCTGGGTATGTTTGTATTTCCATTGGGAATTAATAACAAGTCGAATGTAGGAAGATATACCTTGCTATAGCAATAAAACCATACCTATATCAGATCTGATTTCCATTGTAATTTCATTTCTATTAAAGAGAAATAAGAGGTTGATGTGTGTTCTTCCATTTGTTTCGCAATCTATGTTTATTTTCTATCATTATATGCAATTGCTTTACAAATATAAAACTGAAAACAATCAAACATATCATCAAAACTTCAAGCAAACACTCAAAAAATTAGAACTCTTCGGTTGCATGCCAAGTGTTTGAGTACCAAATATTTTATAAATAATTTCTGCATAAAGGCGACTTGTTTGAAAAAAATTTAGACGCTTTTGATGAGGGTTTCAGACTTGTAACAGCTGAAAAATATTTTATATATTATTTTTGCACATGGACGCTAGGGTTGGTGAAGTTTGAAGGAGAAATCATCATTTCAGCTCAAGTGTCTTTAGGGTTTGAAGGTATTTTTATTATTGCAAATTTATTTGAAGAATTTCCATCTCCTTTCCAAGGGTTCTTGGATGATCTGAAAACATCACCTACAGTAGTACATTTTCAGCTTACATTTCATCATTTTCATTGATCAGAGTGTTCAATATTGTAGCCTATGATCCGGATATGTTTGTATTTCCATTGGGAATCAATAACAAGTACAATATATGAAGATATACCTTGCTATAGCAATAAAAGCATAACTATATCAGATCTGATTTCCATTGTAAATTCATTTTTATTGAGGTGAAATAAGAGGTTGATGTGTGTTCTTCCATTTGTTTTCTAATCTAAGTTTATTTGTTATCATTATATGCAATTGCTTTAAAAATATAAAACTGAAAACAATCAAACATCTCATTAAAACTTCAAGCAAACACTCAAAAAATCAGAACTCTTCGGTTGCATGCCAAGTGTTTGACAACATGTCAAACGGCCTAAACTGAAAAATCAAGGCAAAATAAGCAGGGGTTCTTACATGATCCAACTGGAAAATATTCCCACGAAAAAGGTATCACTAGATTAATCTTCCTTTTCTTTTAAGGAAAAAAATCCTCCCCTTCCCAAAACATAATCATGCTCCATAACACAAAAGAACAATGAAGCCTTATATTTCAGATTTATCGATGAAACTAAGATTCTAGAGATCATAGCATTTTCTTCATAATTTATAGACCATACATGTTTGCAAAAATGTCAAGCACCATTGGAGTTTATCAGAAAAATGGCTCAAAAATAGCAATGGGACAAAAAATGGATGTAATCTTATTTCAAGTGTCTTGGAGATCATTTATTAGCCCTCAAGTAGTTACTCTTTCCTAGCATTGTTTCTCAGTCTGTAAAACCTTTGAAAAACATGGATTGTTTCTCCTATATGGGGCCATCCACACCAAACCTTTACCCTTAGTCGAGTCCATACAAATCGGTACAAATCATTCTCAAACCGTATTAATTTGCTAAGGTGTGTGGGTAAACAAGATGGTAATTTTTCCGATATGTTGCCTAATGTCTTGACACAAGTTGTTGGAGAAAATATTTGATTAGGGAGAAAACAATTCATTGGTTGTAACACATAAGCTCAAAGGTTTTAACTTTTTCGAGAGACCTTCCAAAAAAGAAACCTGTTCCAGACTCAGAAACTGAAATTTCAGTATTAGGATTATACATTGTGTATATATAAAGCTATAGAGATACTAGACTATCAACAACAAGCAGACATAGAACAGATGTAACCGCATTCAAAATTTTGAAATTGACACATATCCTAATCTGTCATGACTCCTTCAGACTAATTACAATTTGGGGCACCCATTCACTTATCTCTACTTTGAAGATTACTCATGCTTCTAACATCTTCTAAATATCTTCTTGGACTTTGGTGGCAAAGTTCCTATTCATTTTGAATGCTCTTCTTTGAACTGGCTGAGCTGTTGGCACCAAAGGAATTATGTGTTTGCACCTCTAGTGGTCCTCCCTTCAAACCTTTGTAGGACCACACTAACACATCCTTGCAATCTATGAAGATCTGGAATGCGACTGCTTGCAACACAGGGTCCAAGTCATCTCCCATCATGATCATTTGAGGTTCGTTATCGGATCCAACTTTTATCTTGACTACAGTCAGTTCTCTGTATTTCATTTCTTCCACACCTCCAAATTAGTGGGCATGTTTTTCATATATTTTTGCATCACCTACTCGGCATTTGTTGAATTGAGGAGGGTAGGTTGGGTCTAACAATAATTCTTCTACTTGGTTGGAGACTATAAACTATCCCACCCTTGGTTCAAGAATGTTTGTCAGCGTGTGCCCATTTCCTTCAGAGCCTTTACATTCTTCTATTTCCATGATCTCGACGAAGATGCACCCAAGTTGGAATACTTCGTAATTTGCCAATGAAACAGACCATTGAGGGAGTTTGTTTCATCATCTGAGCATGAGTCTAGCTCTAATAGTCCCTCTTCATTTGGTTCAATTGTGCCTTGGTTCAGATGTTGCAAGTGTTCTTTCATATCATCCATATCAGCATCTGATGAGGCTGCCTCCTCACAAACTGCTAACTCCTTAGATCTATGATGTACTTCTGGCCTCTCTTCTTGATGAAGAGGATGTTCCTTTTCCAATTGTGATCTGCCTTGGATGCTATTAACCAACCTGGGCCCAATAATGCATCATAGGCTTTTTTCTTTAAATAGATGACTACAAAGATTAATACGAAAGGTTGGGTACCAATAATTACCTTTTGAGCCATCAGAACTCCCAACACCTGAATTCCGCTTTGATCAACACCAACCAATTGAAAAGTTGGCAGCCAAATAGTGGGTTCTCTGAGACTTTTCCATGTTTTTTCTAGAGACATGTTCACACCATAACTACCATCAATAATGGTATTAGTTAGGTTCAACCCTAAGATCTCCATCTGGACAACCATTGGATGTTAGGTTAAGTTCATTGTTAGGAGCATTGGATCGATTACTTGATCCCCTGACCAAGGGGTTTATACAATGGCCTCTCTTTATTTCTCATCCTTTGTTCTTTTTGCCGAAGTTCCTCCATCTAACACAATGTGTGTTGCCCGTTCTATGTTGTGATCATTGTCGTGTACAGTCATGGTTATCACACTCCTAAGTTTTGGAATGCTCTATACAAGATCCACTACTTTGATGGTTATGGTGCTCTATAGAGCTTGTCTTCCAATTTCTTTCTCTGTCTCAAGCCAACTGATCAATGTACTTTTGTGTTCCCCAGGATTTTTTTGTTCTTCCATCATTGCTCATTCCACCTCAACTCTTATGTTAGCATTTGTTCTTTTTTGTACAAGGGTCGGGGTAAGTTATCTTATTTTCTTGGCTTCTAGTGATTTCCATAACCCCTTCATTTATTGCATCGATCATATTGATATTTGCTTGATTCAAATAGCTAGCGTCCTTATGATCTTCGGGTCCACACCATCTACACATGAGTCTAGTGTTGACTTGACTTGTGGGGCAGTCCCTTGCAAGAGGGCCCAACTGGTTGCTTTTTTGGCACTAAAGCATTGGCTGGCATTGCTCTTAGAAAATGGATCCAGAAACCACCTCCCCTTATATTTTTCTAGCATCGTGTATTGTTTCGTTCGTTTTTATATCCTCTAGGGAATGCACCTAGAGATGCTCTTGTATTACCTTGGAACTTTGTTGGGGTGGTGGGTGGTGTTGACGGTTCTCCTTGAGTAAGGAGGACTTTGACACCCCTATTTTTTTAAATTGTATGTGTAACTTTTTGCATCATGCCCATTGACTTGACAAATTTCACAGAATCATCTTCTCGGACAGTTGGTTTTGGTGTGCCTTTTTGTTTTACGGTTAGTGCACAAAGATCCTTCCCTTCTTGCTTAGGGTCTTTTTTCAACTCTTTCATCACTTGGAGCATGTCCTTATGAGGAGCTCAAACAAATCTTGGTTCGTTGTTACTGGAATCAAAGTCCTCATCTTCATTGTGTCTTCTTGTGTGCAAGGATGATGTCTTATTCTCACTTTTGATGTCCATTGCTTGGTTATAGGCATCTTTGTATGACAAGGGTGGGACTACCTTCATTTTTTTTCTCAGTGAAGGAACCAACCCTTCAATAAATCTCTTTTTCATCCCATTGACTGGTTCCTTCTCATGTTTGCCTAGCAACTCTTTGAGTCTCCTATTGTAAGCCTGAACTATCTCATGCTTACCTTGTCTGGTGTTGTAGATTTTCACGAAAAATCTCATTTTCGTTCCGTAGGGGTTTGAATTCATTTTCAAGCACTTGCTTGATGGTTGCACATTACGCCTTGTCAATACTTGAGGCATCAATGTACCAATCAATAGCCATTCCTCTAAGGGTAGTGGGGAAGCATCTCAACCACATCTGATCATTTGTCTACCCATGGGTAGTCTAGATAGTGATGCATGTATGGTAGTGCCGTACTGGATCTTCAGATCCATCATCACTAAATGTAGCCGATTTTTGTTTTTCCAATGATGAGGTCGGGGTACCCATGTTCATCGGTATTGGGGTCTTCTACGGTGGCCTTCCGAACACGATCTTCCCCCTCATGATAGTATTTTTTGGACGATCCTCTACCCCAGACATGTCTTTGTACTTTATGTGTCCTTTGGCAGTTATTCATGTGCTATCTTGCTCACCCTCAAGTTCCATCTTTATGCTCTTGCACCCCTTTGCAATTCAATTTGTTATGGTTGTTCCATCTTCCCAATGTCTTTAGTACTAGATCTTTAATCAATAATTCTTCAATCCCTCGTATATTATTTTCGATGCTCATTCTTCTTCTATGAAGAAGTAGACTTCAATCTCTTGATCAGAAAGGAAACTGACCTCCTCCATGGATTCCATTGTAGGATTCACCAACCATATTCGGTGTGGAAGATGCCTAGAAATCTCCTTCCACTGAGTAGCTGAGAGTGGTGGAGGATGTTCAGCTACTTTTTCCAGAACCAATTGAACCTTCTCCCAATTCCGTCTTCTACTCCAGCTTACACTTCAGATCAAGCTTCAACCTTGACTTCGGCTATTGGTTTCCCGCTATTGGTTTTTCAAAGAGGTACTTTTTGTAACCTTTTGCTTTGTTCTTGTTTTTCCAAGAGTCTAATCGACCTTATTTTGATTTCCTCTATTCTGCCACATTGTTTTGTTTGTTCCCCTTTAATTGGGTTTAACGACATCAATGTCAATCCTTCAATCTCTCTTTCTCTTCACGACTTTGCCTTTGTGCATTCTTTTGTTGGATTTGCTGTCTTTGATCCTCTTGATCAAGTTCAGCATGGAGGTTCTGCAATACAATATAATGTTTGGCAAGAAGTCGTGGGAGATGGTCAAGGAGGTGTTCTACTTCTTTTGTAACAACCAACGTGACCCAAATGGAATCTGTTGGTACTTGGTTTTGCTCGGCTTCCTCCTGGATGTGTTCTCGTACAAAAAGGTCTCACAGGTATTCTAAGTCTTTGGTGAGTTCTTGTTCTTGATTGATTTCAACCACTTCTTGGATGGGTTGACCCATTAGTTCTCCATGTTGTTGTCAATAGGATTGGATGTCAATCAGACTGCCAGTTGACTTACTCCGTATGATCTGAGTTATTTTCCCCCACAACAATGCTAAAATGTAGTTTATAAAAGCTTTTCAGACAAGAGTTTGTTTTGATTGTACAAGCTAAGCTTGAGTGGTTTCGAAGAGATGTGAATCCATTGCCCATTGGAGCGTAGGCTTAGGTGCTTTCATTCCTTGCCTATATAGGAAGAGATTCTTCCTATTAACATTATGTTCAGTTGATGTAAGTTATATTCTTCTTGTTAGCTTTATGCTCAAATGATGTAACTTGTTCCTTGGAGTAATAAAAGATGCACTTTTATCAAACAGTAAATGTAGTGTTTATAAAGTCTACTGAGATACTAGACTATCAATACGAAGCGTACATAGAATAGTAGTAACAGAACATACCATATAAAAGTATCCAAAAATAGTAGTTTTGTATTCCTCAATGATAAATCTACAATCAATCAGTTTAGGGAGGACCATATACAAGAACCCTTTCCCCAACATTCACTATGCTTTATAAAGGACAAGACCAAGCAGTTGGCAGCTAACCCAACCACCATAACCGATGTAACTACGATACTTTCTACTAACTAACCAAATGCCTACAAGAGACTTAACAAAACGTGCCGGCAATACTTATTCATAAATGAAAATTCAACGGACTACATATATTTACAAGGTATATTGTTCTTAACGAGCTATTCTTAAAATATTTATGTGTTCTCTCCTTTTTTATATGCATAGAATTTTCTTTGCTTCTCATGTTTGTATTTGTGTGTGTGCCATTGGACCTTTGGAGAGAAGGGGAGTCATTTCTTATATCCTGAAACCCTTTGAACCACATTTCTCAGTCCATTTCCATTGCCATTTTTTACTTCTGGTAACATAACAAACCATCATATAAGGTAGCAATATGTTTACCTGGGAAAAGGAAGCAAGGTTGCCCAAGTCTGCTTGTACTTGTGCCATGTTCTCCGGTCTTTCATCAATTTCCCATCCCTCGCCTAAGGGATGGCCATCAAGTATTGCTTGTGCCTGACCGTAAAACATCTGCAACAAAGGACGAAACAAAGTAAGTAGCTACATCATATTGTGCCTTTAACTTTTAGATGCAACCAAAGCATTTTGGCCATTTGTATTCAAGAATTAAAATAGAAAAGGAACAAAAAATATTTCCCGTTAAATACTTGATATCTGGACACCAAGGAGGAAACACCAGTTTCTTTTGCAGATTACAATAGAATAAATAAGCTTTGAAGCCAAGGAAATAATTCTTGGTGGGGCTGCAGGCGGGGGCAATGGTGGGGGAGTACTACTAAACTAAAATGTAGAAATAAAAGTACAAAATGAAATAGTATGAAGAAATATCAGGCCTCAAAACATTATAGATGCTCAAAAAACACAAGAAAACTTGCATCTTTTATAAGCTGTCAAAAACAGCTTTCAGCAATTAGATTGTAGAGTTGTTAAAACAATAAAGTAGCACCTGGAGGAATGCAACTTCCATATGACTTTAAATTTGAGAAAAGCCACCATGAAAGTCAGAGACTTAACGTAACAGAGTAATGGACCACCATACAAAATTTAGATATAATTCCACTAAAATGCATCTTTAAATTACAGTTCAGATTCTTTGTTTTTTGAAGAAGAATAAAATGCATCTTATAGATTAAACCTAGTAACAAAAATATTACATCTGTTCCATGTTACGATTATTTGTTGTACTAGAAATGCAGATGCACCTGATCCAAAAGAGGATTTAAGAAAATACACAACGATTGGACTCCTAAAATATTGGGAAGAGTTTTGTTTAATGATTTTGGGAAAAAATTTCGAAATGGCATTTTAATATGTTTAAACTATAGCAGAGTCTTCTTTATAAGCTTAACCTTATTCTACTTACCCTTGTTCTCACTTTCATATTCATAGTTCCTCTAGATTTGTAGAAAGATAGTTCTACGTTTCATATAAAGTTTAAACCAAAGGAGATGTAAAATCATAGGGAAAAGCATGCAGAAGGTAAGTCCAAACCTGATGACGAGATCGAATGATTGTTCTTCCAAACCAAATATTTAGAACTTCAAAATCATTATCTGGATCAACTGTCCAAATGACACTGACAGCTAGTCTATCTTTCCCTCCACGAAGGGAGCATAAATTTTCGCTGTCACACAATAAAAGCATTCAACTTCAATTATAACAAATGTATAAAAAGTAAACATATTCTAAAAATACTATCATGACAATAACATTGATTTGTCCTCGTCATCTGCTTCTAAACAAAACAGCCACAATTTAAACTACCTTTATGTTTTTAACAAAATTCATAATGTATTAAGTGCAAGGATTCAGAAAATAGTCCACCTTTGGTCAATACTAAACCAGCAGGACAGAAACAGACCAGAAGATTCAAGATATACAAAGAAGACAGATTATCATCCGAGAGACACCTATACCAAGAACAGGATGCAAGAGCTGTAATCTTGCATAGTAAAGAAGACAGCTATTAACCCAACATATACCAAGACCGCCAGACTAAGAAAATGACCAATTTCAATATAAGCAGAGTATCAAATCACTTTGACTTTATTGGTAGCTATATCCAGATATATTGATAACAATTGATATTTTGAGTACACATATAATATGAGAACAAAATATCACCAAGTACCAATATTTCTAAACATAAGTGTGCTCCTGAGCTCCCGCAGTATAACTATGACCTGCCTGATCCTAAGCAGTCATTTGCAGCCCCAACCATGCTTATGATAAACTTAAAGCATGCCAGACACATCATTGAATTGGGGATCGGAAAGCAGCAAATGACTTTTGCAGTTGCTTATTATATGAATTTTGAATATATTGACTTGTCTAGGGTTCGCCCATTTGGTTTCACTACCCTTCTTTTTGGGTGTTTACAGCTTTCTATCCTTAATTTTGGATTGGTTGTTGGAGTCATTTTCAAATTCCTGATTAGCTATTGTAACTTGCTGTACTTTTGAGTCCCATTGACCTACTTTGGTCATTTGTGGACATTAGTATAATATTTTTCTTTCTTTCCTTCCTTTTGCACCCTTAGATAATAAATTTTATATGTTACAGATAAACTCCCTAGGCAGACCAATTTGTTGCATGGTGTCTTCTCACAAGGCAGTTTTTGTTGCAGGGTATCTGCTTCTCACAGGCAGTTAACTTTAATTGAGTTAAAAGTTATTTAGCTGAGGAATTATAAAAGAGTAACAAACATAAGAAAATTTGTTGCATGAGAGCTGCTTCTCATTACCAATTAGCATCAATTCAGGTTCATCAACATCAATGTAAAAAATATGTTATACTGACTCAATACAACTCGTGAACCCAGAAGCTTGCTATATTCTCCTCCATTTGCTTCCCACCAGATTCTCCCTAGATGCCCATCATCTCCATTTATTGGATAAAGAGACAAATGAAAATAAAAAACAGTATCTATCAAGCAATATCCAGTTAATGTCGATCTCCTTTTTAACATGAAAACCCCAAATCTAACAAATCATTCATTGTACTTTCACTGCAATATAATCACTACTATTCTCCCCTTTGTTAAAGTTATAATTAGCTATTAGTTAATGTTTAACTAATGGGCAGTTATGAAACCTTCCCAGCTAATGTAACCACTTCCTAATTAATAAAAGATGGACACACAAAAGTGTCAGTGTGTCATATGCCTTCCATTTCTCTTCATTCTTTCCGCATCCATTTGCTAACACTGGTATCGGAGGCAATCCTTCTAGGAAACCCTAGTCAGGTATGAGCAGCACACGGTGATCGAGCAAACCCTGATTCAAGGGTACGGACTGTGGACAAAAAAGAGAAGATCGCAGAGCAGAGGAAGATATCAAGGTCGCACTAGACGCAATCAAGCAGAAAAAGAACAGCACACAGGAATAAAATGAGGGAAAATACAGACTGGAAGAGGAAATTCTGAAACACGAACAGCAGTTGAAGGGACAGAAAAGAACAGTCACAAACAGCAGAGTGAAGATCCAAATGGCGAACAAAGAACACACAAGGAAAAATGCAGGCACAATGCGAGAGCAGATAGAGCAGAAGAAAAGACGAACAGAAAAGCACACAAATCTGTGACACATTAGCAGAAAGTCACAGAACATGCAGAGGAAAAGACCAAAACGCAAACAGCAAAGAGAAAACAGTGACGCCATTTACAGCAACAGCAAAGAGAAAAACATGATTTTGCATTGCCATGGGCATTCATTAATCATAATTTTTCAGTCTGTAGTGATTTCTTGCTATGCTGTTAAAGCACGAAAACTACATAAGAATAACCCGGAAAGGACCTGTTCAAGTACAGCCACCATAAAGGAAAACGACCTAGAGTGTAAATACAATTTTGCACTTTCAGATTGTCAGTAGTTTATAAGCCAATTCAGAATATAAACTGTGTATTTCTATTTGCCTTTATTTCTGAGTCAAACAACTGTACTTTTTCTTTTGAATTAAATTCCGGGTCAGATATCAGTACTTTTCCTATTGCATTAAATTTCGGGTCAGAATTGCATTTTTCTTTTTATATTTTTTTCCAAGTAATAAATGGCCAACATTCAAACCCTGGTTCTGCCGGAAGCACAGAGGTTAACTAGGCAAAACTACAATATTTGAAGTCATAAGATTATGACAGTCGTGGAATATCATGATTGTAACAAAACCATACTTAACATTGAATCAAGACCGAAGACAAACTTTGCTGATTATGACAAACGTAAAAGGAGTCGTCATTATTAAAATTGTGTCAGATGACATGATTCCTGAGGTCTAGAATGCCACAATGGCAAGTGCATTGTGGATCAATTTACAAAATAAATACCAAAATTTGGAGAAAACTCGAGTTTTGTACTTGAAAAAATTATTATTTTACCCAAAGATGTTAGAGAATGAGTCTTTGTCAAAACACCTACTTTGGATAAAAGATATCTGAGACCAACTATCAACTATCAACAAAAAGGTAGATGATGATGAGATGGTGGCGCCAATTTTAAACAATTTTCCATCCTCCTATGGATCTTTCATGGAGGCTCTACACCTGAGGGTGGAAAGCAACACCCTGACGTTTGATCAGGTTAATACTTATTTGTTGCAAAAGAATGCAAACAGAGAAAGAATGAGTCAAGCGTTGGACAAGCGGAGAGTGCATTAGCTACACAGTCGAAAGGGAAGTAAAAATGTATCCCTGTTGATTCATCATCTAAATATCAAGTAAAGTATTTTTATCGTCATAGAGTTGGGCTATTTTAAAAAATTGCCGAAAGAGACAATATGCATTTCCCAACAAAACAGTCAAGTGGCAAATGTGACAGCAATTGACAAAGGATGGCATTTTGAGGAAGATTATGCTCATGTGGCATTATACTCAAACAATAGTACTACCAGTTTCTAGATCATTGATTTTGACGCATCCCAATATTTCACATGTTGTAAGGACTAGTATATCAAACTTATTACAAATACAAACTTTTCTAGTTCAGTTTTATTAGTTGATAGTTAATCATATGCAATAGAGGACATAGGAGACATTAGCATAGTATTAAATAATGCAAAAAAGATCACAGTAAGGAATGTTAGGATATTCCAATCATGAATAAAAATCTCTTATTTGTTAGTTAGTTAATGGAAAATCGTAGCATTGTTTTACATTTATCTAGGAAATAGTGCATTGTGTTTGATATCAAATAGAACAGAGTGGTTGCCCTAGCCATTGGGCAAGGTGGCCTATATAGGTTTGTTGACCTTGCCACAGTCAACGTAAACGCACATTTGGAGGGAAACTCCACCATATAGGATGTGTAGAAGGATGACATTTCTTATATGCTTGTTGACCCTGATCCAATCAACTTACATGCACTAGTGGTTGAAGGAATATCCACTATAAAGGACGTGTGGGAAGATGTAATTCCTCAATCTCAATTGCACAAGTACTTGTGCAAGCATATGATATGGCGAAATCAAAAGCATTGGCTCATCTTGTTTCAAAAGGCTTTTCCCAATAGGAGGGAATAAATGAGATGGTTTTTCTCCTACTGCGGAGTTGGTTTTTACTCCCACTATTACTGAGGAGTTGGTTTTTACTCCTAGTATGAGTATGATCAAATTTCAGTTGCTTCTCTCCATAGTAGCTTAGTTTGGTTTTTTGCGCAAAAATTTGGACGAGGTCTTCATAGTGATTCATGAAGATTTTTGAGTTGGTTGTGATCATTTGATTTGCAGGATGGTTAAGTCCCTATACAGACTGAAGTTGGCTCCACAAGCCTAGTATACTTTGTTTGAGCAGCATATCCAAGACTCTGGATTCATAACTATGGAGATCAGGTTTAAGTTATCAATCAATGATGATTCATCCCCAGTCAATGAATTACACTACAACAAATTAGTGGACAATCTAATACATCTTATGTCCACATGGTTGGATCTTTGTTTTGTTGTTGGCTATCCTTTTCGGTTTTTGTCTACACCGAAGTTCCTACATTGGACAACAATAAAATGTCAAAGGACTGCAGATTTCATGTTGATATTTGTAGAACAATGCATAAATGTAATGACTAAACCCTTTGGTCCCATTGTGCTTGTAAAATTTTGAGATAAATTTAGAGTAGTCTCCGGTTTAGTCATTAAGGGAGGGTGTTAGAGTTATTATTAGCTATCAACTAATGTTCAACTAATGGGCAATTATGAAACCTTCCCAACTGATGTAACCACTTTTTGATTAATAAAAAGACGGACACACAAGGGTGGTAGTGTGTCATATGCCTTCCATTTCTCTTTGGTCTTTCAACATTCATTTGCTAATACCCTTTGACACTTTATTGGAAGGAATTCACTCTAGATTCAAAAAAGATGGTCGTGAAATCTGACCAAGAGTCCAATAAGTCCTCATTCAAATATAGTCTCAATCGAGGTTTCAATACAAGAAGACTTTAATAGAATATGGTATTCCTTTTGATAGTAAGATTATAAAGAAGCCTAATGGAAAGCATATATGTGACTTGAAGATTGCATAAAATGCTAATAGGATTATAGAAGATGAGATCTAACCCATTTCGAAATTGATGAGATCATAGCACAAGGAAACAAGGGCTTCAGTAAGCACAACTTACATGAAGAAAGAAAGAAAATCATGATTTACCTCATTTGTTCCCAAATAGTGGATTCTATTATGTCAACAATGTTGGAAATTTTGTCATTGATGTCAAATTAGCATTTAATGTCTAAAGGTGTTTTTAATGTTTATATCTTGACTAAAAGTGTGTTAATATTAATTAAATATTAACGAATATATTTTTGGTTGCATAAAGACAAAAGAGGGGCCATGAGGAAGTCGAAGAGTCATCACTAAAGACAAAAGAGGAAAAGGACGCATTTCTCTATGAAGGGTCACCTTGAGGAATCTGAAGAGTCATCACTAAAGACAAAAGAGGGAAAGGATGCATTTTCCCATGAAGGGTTACCTTGAGGAATTTGAAGAGTCACCAAGTAATGACAAAGAAAGGATTCGAAGGGTCATGTAAGTTTGGCGCCATTTTCTAGGTGAATTGAAAGGCCTCAAAGGGTGAATGCCAAAGGTCATTTGCAAAGCTATAAAAGGAGGCTTGGGAAGCCATTTAGACATATGGAAGCGAATGATTTTATCTAGCTAAGAAAAGCAGAGGAAAGCAGAGAAAAGAGAAGAGATATAGTACTGTGCTATCATTTGTTGAGAAAGCAACATTGAGAGATAGTTGGTGTTTTATACAGAAGAGGGGTTGGTGCTCCTTTGGGTGGGTGCTCGTGAATCATTGTTGTGTTGGTGCTCAACAAAGGGGTTGGTGCTCCTGCAAGTTGGTGCTTGCGAACTTTGTAACTTGAATTAGTGTTCATTTATATACTTGAGATTGTTCTCTGTGGTTTTTCCCACTTTGGGTTTCCACGTAAAATCTGGTGTCTCTCTCTCTTATGTGGTGCATGTTATTGCTTTCAGTTTTATTGCATATCTTGAATGTATGATTAAGTGGTTAAAGCAAAAGTAATTTGATTAAGTAAAAGATATATCTTGTGCTTAACAAACAAATTTACTTGTATGGTTGGTAGAATGTATGGGTGGACTAGCACAAGGCATGGTGTACAAGTGGGAAGAGTCTCTAACTAAGCGGTTACACAACTTCAAGTGCAAGAAGCACAAGGGTTTTTTCATGGCTATGTCATTAGTGAAATTGGCCCTCTTTTTTGAGTTGGAAATGTATGGGGTTGTTATTACCTGGAAACAAGGTGGCAGATAAGAGTGATTCAAGCAAGCATACCCCTACAATCAAGTCCTCCCCATCAACCATCCAAAGTGTCAAGCTATGAAAAATAAGGTGGTGGTTGTTGGCACCTTGGATGAAGAGAACCAATGTACTTTGCACTCCCACTGGGATGAGAAGGATATAGCTCAAATGAGGAGCATCAAATGAACAAGGCCCCAAAGACCACCACACTGATATACAAGTACCCTTTCAGGAATCTCTCTCCCCAAGGGGTAGCTCCTCTTTTTGATAGTTCAATCGATGTGTGCACTTCTATGTGTGAACCACCTATCATTATACTAGTAAAGACATCGATTTCTAGCTCCTTGTCACTAGATCCATCTATAGACACGTCGATCACTACATCAATTGTCTCATGCTCTTTTCTAGTAGGCTCATCACTACAATAATCCCTTAAGTGGACTATATTAAATTCACCTTCCAGTGTTCCTATTTAGAGGACATACAATGGCTTATGGAAACAGCGAGCTAGGATGATAATGCGAGTGTTCGTATTTCAGTGTTGACCTCCTTGCCAATTGATGTGTGGAATACAAACATTACACCTGCAACCTAGGGGTCAATGGCATTACAAACAGAGAAGCTAGAGGAATCTCACATAGATAATATGGGGGCCAATCATTGGCCCTTTGCAAGGATATTGAGACTGACCATCTTGAGTCTAATTATGATTCAAAGGCATTTTATCAACCATAAAAAAAAAGGAGAGGACAACTAGGAGAAGCAAGGGAGCAAGGAAATCAATATGCATAGATTGAATAGAAAAGGACTAGAAGTTGGCAATGAAATTTGATGGCTTGAGGATCGGCTCTACTAATGCACAAGGTTGACAAACTCAATGAATTTGACACACAAACCAAAGAGACCTAATTATCAGAATTTTTTGGTGGGACTAATTAAGTAGGTTGGATTGGTCCAAAGGCCACAAGACAATGGGTTCCCCTCACCTAGACAAAGGGCAGTTCATCTGTCCATTTAGTGGACAATGGAATAGATTTGCTTCCTTAATATAGACTATAGTGGCACTTAAGTGCATTCTCAATATGCAAAGGAGAGACGAGACCAAGCTGATACTAGCTTGACACAAGAGCATGAAGTTCTAGCAAAGGCTCAAACATATCTAACCACTCGGCAAGAGAAGTTTTGTGCCAAGAAAGAGTTGGTCAAAGGAGCACAAGAGAGTCTTGACCAAGAATCAGAGATTAGAGCTGCAACAATGCAAAGAAATGTGCGAGATAAGCGCAAGAGCTTTTCGGCTATATGATAAGAGTTGGAGCAACTCCAAGGGCAAAGTGTAAAGGACAAAGATCAAATGCTCAAATTCGAGAGCTCCACAGGAGGCTACATAAGACCATCGAAGTGGCATTGTGGTTTTACACAAGTGCTTAGTGGGAATAACATTTGCCATAAAGGCTACAATACCAAGAGAATACAGTTGCAGATTTATAAGCACATACTAGAACATAGCATAATTGAACATAAGAGAATAACAACTTTATTGCATAAGGTAGTGTTCAATACAATTTGCTTGAGAACGTAGCACAACAAAACATAACAGAATAACAACTTTATTGCATAAGGTAGTATTCAATACAATTGCTTGGTATAGAGAGGACATGTCACATTTTCTCCTTTACCCTAATGTTCACATTTATATATGTAAGACAAAAACCCAATGGTTGTCAATTAAGACATAGCCATTGATTCAATTGTTCATAGCTAAAAAGTCATTAAAACACTACCAAAAGTTGACAAAAGAATACTAACAACATTAGAAAGTCGACCACCAAACAATGCTTTTATTTAATATAATAGTCTATATTATCCCCCTTTTGAAAAGAAGTCGGAGTCCCTTCCGAAAACACCCATACAAAATTAAAAAGAATGAGGTGGAGGAGGGGGAAAGGAAGGTGTCCCTAGAGGATCTTTTGCTGAAATTTTCCAAATACCCATTCTTGCTGAAAATACCCAATGCTGAAATTCTGAAACAAGTTCTACATTCTGATTTTATCCACAAGAAATTTCTGCCTGAATTTGTTGATTGAAACGCACAAATCCAATAATTGTTTGTCTTCGATAAAATTTACAAAAACACTAATATACTATAGCACTCTATTACAATCATTGTAACGGGCTATACCGTCACTATAACAATGTATGTGTTTGTTTTACTAGGAGGGTGCACAAGTGTTAAAGACACTACGCCAACCAAGTAAAACAATGACGAAATGAAAATCTGAGATAAATACAAGAATTAAAGATCTGCCTAAGTGTGAAATGAATGAGGGAGAATGAACTTGGCAACTTGAAATGGAAAATGGGAAGACTAAGAGAGATGCATACCTTCATTTTTATTTACCTGAGTTCTAACAGTGAATGTGAATGCAAAAAATAGGCTCTGGAACAGTGCATAAGAACTCCCACAGAAATGGAAATGATCTATGATGATGACCAGTTTCACACTATTCCAAAAAAGGTAGTGACCAAAACCAATGTTGTCCATATCTTGGCCCAATGTTAGTCCAAATCATAATGCATGTTCTACAATGTCACATGGGGTCTTCACGTCCATCTCTAGTAAATTTTGGCAGCTTCTGCCTCTCTAAATTTGGCTTTAGTGAAGTGCTTGTGACCATGATTGTTCACATTGTTTGGGTTTGAATTTAGCTTTGGTAGGGCTCTCCTGGTACAAGCCTCCTCAAGAAAGGTTTGTGTTGTGTACCTAAACACGACATATATTTGTGTGTGCGCGCATGCTCTTAGTTAGAATTATTTTTATTATATCATATTTTGGGTGCCTAGAGTTAATGAAGAATTAGGTTAGGAGTTAGCCATGGATTAATTAGGGTTTCTAGTGATTGAATACAAATTGGCAAAAAACCCTAAAGAATGTATCTATTTATAATGTCACCTTCTTGCAAGAGATAACCGCCATTGTGTGAGAGCTCTTTCATTACAGTCAGATTTGCACATGCAATCCACCACTGGGGAAGCAGGTGCCCCCACCTTATCCATTTATCAACATTTTTATTCTAAGTTTTGAAGTTATGTTTTCTATTGTTATTTTGAATGTAGCAAGTGGTATCAGAGCTTCAAACGATTTTTTTTCTTTGCAGCGACTACCAAAATCCCTGTTAGCAAATGACTGTTGAAAGAATGAAGAGAAATGTAAGGCATATGGCACACTTACACATGTTTGTCCGTCTCTTTTATTAAGCAAGGAGTTACAACAGTTGGTAAGGTTTATAACCACCCATTAGATAATGCTTAACTAATAACTAGTTGATAACTTTAACATTCCCCTTAACAACTAAATTGGGGACTACTCCAAATTTGTCCCGAAGTTTTATAAACACAATGGAACCAAAGAGTTTAGTCATTACATTTACAAATTATTCCAAAGATATTAACATGAAACCTCCAATCCTTTGACATTTTGTTGTTGGCCAAATTAGGAACTCTAGTGTAGACAAAAACCGAAAAGGATAGCCAACAACAAACAAAGATCTAGCCATGTATGAAGCTGTCCACCAATTCATTGTGGGGTGATTCATTGACCGGGGATGAATAATCATTGGCTGATAATTTCAGCCTGATCTCCATAGTTCTGAATTCATAATCCTAGAGATGTTGCTCAAACAAAGTATACCAAGCTCGTGGAGCCTACTTAAGTCCGTACAGGGGCTTAACCATCCTGCAAACCAAATGATCATGACCAGGTGCTCAAAAACCTTAAGGCATCACCGTGTAGACTTTGTCCAAATTGTTGCTCAAAAAACCAAACTAAGTTGCTGTGCAGAGAAGAAAATAAAATGAGTTCGTAAAAACCAGTTCCTTAGTAGCAATGGGAGTAAAATCGAAATCTGCAGTAGAAGAAGAAACCATCTCTTTGTTTATTCCCCCTAATGAGAAAATCCTTTTGTAACAAGATGAGTTGTGCACTTGTCCAAAGTACAATTTTTGTCCACCCATTTGCAGCCAATGGGGTGTGTTACTGGTTGTTCAAGTACCATACAAAGGTCAGAAGCAAAAGCAAAAAGGCCATGCTCTGTTGAAATAGCAACCTTGTTCCCGATCCTTTGAGCCAAAGCATGTGATTGAGGTGTATCATCCCCCTGCACAACTACCTGTGCATATGACTGAGATTGAGGAATTTCATCTTCCTACACGTCTTTCATAGTGGATATTCCCTCCACAACTAGCGCATGTAAGTTGACTGGATCAAGGTAAATAAGCCTATAGAGAATTTCATCCTTCAACAAATCTTGTAAGGTGGAGTCACCCTCCACATGTGCATTTATGTTGAATATGGCAAGGTCAACGAGCCTATACAAACCACCTTGCCTAATGCCTAGGGCAACCAACCTATCATATTTGACACCAACGGCAATACGCTATTTCCCAGAGATATGTATAGCAACGTAGCAATTTTTCGTTAACTAACAAATAAGATATTTTTATTCATGCTAGGAACATACCTAACAATCATTACATTGAATTTTATAGCATTATTCAATACTATACTAATGTTTCCTATCCCCTCTAATACATATGACTCACGATCAACTAATAAAACTGAATCAAAAAAGTTTGTATTTGCAATAAATTTGACATACCAGTCCTTACAACATGTGAAATGTTGAGATACACATCAATGAACCAGCAACTGGTAGTACAGATGTTTGAGGATAATGCCACAAGGGCATAATCTTCCTCAAAAGCCCATCCTCCATCAACTACTACCACATTTACCACTTGACTGCTTTGTTGGGAAAGTGCATATTGTCGCTTCCGGCAATCATTTTTGAGATGCCCAACCTTATGATAGTAAAACCACTTTCCCTAAAATCTAAAAGATGAATCAGCAGGGATACATTTCCACTTCCGTTTCAACTAAGCAACTAATGCATTCTCTACTTATCCAACACTAGACTCATTATGTGTCTATATGTGTTCTTTTTGCAGCAAATAAGAACTAGCCTGATCAAATGTCAGGGTGGTACTTTCCACAATCAGGGGTACAGCCTCCATGAAAAATTCATGGCAGGATGTTAAATTGTTTCGAACCAACACCACCAAATCATCATCATGATACCTTTTTCTAATGGTTGATAATTGGTCTTGGACGTCTTTCATCTAAAGCAAGCATTCTAACATAGACTCATCTGCCGACATCTTTGTGGAAAAGCACATATTCTTTAGGTACAAAACTCAGCTTTCCTCCTAAGTTTGGTATTTATTCTACAAATTGGTCTAAAATGCACTTGCCATAATGGTATTCTGGACCTCAAAAATTATGTCATCCGACACATATATCTTTTATGATAGCAAGGCCTCCTTATGATATTTGTCATAATCTGCAAAAGTTCATAAGAGGTTGCTTTAGTGCCAGAATTAGTTTGTCACAATCACGATACTTCATGATTGTGAAAGTCTTATGACTCCAAACATTATAATTATGGCCTGTTAACATCTGCGCTTCCAGCAGAACTAGATTTGTATGTTGGCCATATTACACTCAGCAAACAATGTAATGGGAAAAGTACAATTCTAACCTAAAATTTAATGCAACAAGAAAAGTATAATTCTGACCTTTGACTAGGAAATCAGGTATATAAACACATTTGAAAATACAATTTCTGATCCAGAAATCTACGAAACAAAGATATACACAATTTATATTCAAAAAATTTCTTATATATTGAATGACAAAATAGCTGAAAATCTAAAAGCACAAAATTGTACTTACAGTTTTTCCTACAGCATGTTTCTTCCCTCATGCCATAGCCCTTGGTTTGGGTCTTTTTGCTTCGCTAATGTTCGCTGGCTTCATGCAAACTCCATGCCCTAATGTGAAATCCCATATTTAAACTATTAGATTGTACTTTACAAACTAGAAACGCCTCACATGCACCTAACTAGAAATCCGTGTCAATGTACAAACTTGAAATCTGTGTCAATGTACAAACTAGAAAGTTCATTGCACCACACATAATTCACGTTTTCCTTTCTAAAAATCATGACTATATATTTTCCGATTGTATTTCTTGTATGATACCAATGTTAATGGATCTTAACTCGTCTTTGCCTTCCCGTGCCCTAGCATCTTTTGCTAGTCGCTTTTCTTCTACGACCTGGACCTCAAATTGCATCTGAGTCTTTTCTATGACCTCGAATCACATTTGTTCATGCTCTTTCTAACATCTAAATCATTTTGGTCATTCTAAAGACGTTCAAAACCTTACTACAAATCGTGATTTATCTTCCTATACCACGATTCTTGTTTGTTCAACATTTTCCTTCTTTTTTCGCCGTCGTTCTGGACTTTTTCATCTTTATTTGCGTTCTAGTTTGTTGATTTCCACGATTCTTTCAACACCTGCACTGCATTTATTTTATGTGATATCCTCACGACCTAGCAATGGCAATGTTTCTTATGTGGCATGTGTCACGACCTTTGCAAACTCTCATGCCTTATTAACACGAACAAAACAGGTTCGTCGTTGACTACCTCTAATTTGGAATACCTCTTCAATGTAATATGCATCATTTGTACGCTTCTTCCCAAGGCTTCCTTAAACCCTTGTAACTTGTTTGAACCCTTCTCCCAGGGCTTCCTCGAACAGTGCCTCTGATACCAATGTTAGCAAAAGACTGTTGAAAGAATGAAGAGAAATGTAAGGCATACGACACAATTACACAGTTGTGTGTCTCTTTTATTAAGCAAGAAAGGAGTTATTGTGGTTGGGAAGGTTTAAAACCACCCATTAGTTAATGCTTAATTAACAACTAGTTAATTCAAGGGGAGTCTACGCAAGAAAAAACTCAAATTTCGTGACCAAATCGGAGATGAAGTAGTTATTTGATGAGTTGTTTAAGGAGGCCTGAAAGGGATGTGTTCATCGGGAAAATAGACAGATCAACCATCTGATGAAGACGGGGACGAAACTATTTGGGGAAAACTTGACTCGGATCCACCAAATGTGGAAAATGAAGAGCAAGGAGATGAGGAGAAAGAGAAAGGTAGAATGCATCACCTTTATTTTAACGTACAAATGAAGATCCCACAGTATGACTTCAGAGGTAAGATGGAGGCCCATACATGATTGAGCAACCTTAAACTAGCCTTTAGGGTACAAAGGATTAAGACCCAAGGAAAAGTTGAATGTCTCTCTGCAACATTTGGATGGTGTTGCCCTCACTTGGGGGGAGAGATGGGTTTCTACAAATCCAAAGGGGGACTTTTTGGACTTAGCCAAAGCTATAAATAAGAGAGTCGACTATAACTGGGATCTATTGTATAATACCTAGTTTATGTACTCGTTTCAGAAAGATATGTCCATAGAGGCTTATACAAAAAAAAATCAAGTTTTTGAGTCCAAGGCTAGGCTCTATTCGAAGCTAGTGCAAAATATCTACATTTCCAAACTATGGACTAAGATTTAAACAGCAATAAGGCTGTTTGAACCAGACTCTTTTCAAAGGGCCATTATTATAGCTAAAAGAGTAGAAAAACATATTGATGCCCAAATGAGAGGAACTACTATCTATAGATCTTTTACATCGGATAAGAAAGCCAAAGGCTCTAGTTGTGAGTCTGCCCCTACTTCCACTGTTGTAAACCCATGTCATAGTTATTCTAAACCATGGAGTAGAGGTCATGTTTGTAGTCCAAAAAAAAAATTATGGTAAGAGGATGTGTGTTCTTCTATGCTAAGGTCAAAGTTCGATAATGTAGAAGCCCCAAAGAACCCTACTTTAGGGTGTGAACCCAAAGATCTGTCTACTACTATAGTAAGAATGGGGGAATCGTTTGTGTCACTTTCTACAATGATAGGGTTGGATTGTCTAGACAAATTCAAGTTCTTTGCCCATGTCAAGAAAGCCCGAGTTTTGATCACGGTCGATCCTGAAAGTACAACTAATATTTTGGATAAGAAACAAGTCCAAAGACGAGGCCTCCATCTAGGCACTTCTAAAAGTTTCCCCTTTCAAGTTCCAGGACCCCTAAGTATTGAACGCATACGAGTAGTCCATAATGTGGATTTGTCAGTGGCATATTATTTCCTTGAAGATAAATTCTCTGTGGTCGATATTGAGGCTGTGAATATTGTTTTAGGGATTCAATGGTTATACTCACTTGGAACAAACTCCACCAATCATCAAGGGTGATTCTTGGCATTTAAGCAAGGGGAACATGAGTATACTATCAAGTCCTCGCCCCCAAGGGAAATCAAATTGTTGATTCCAATTAGATGACCAAATTTTTTAAGGGGTACTTTGGCTTTATGGCTCACCTTTGCAGTATGGATGTGGAATCATCTATCTCACATGAACAAGCTCTAAGGATTCCAGAGCTGATATGCAAATATAAGATAGTTTTCCTAGATCTACCAAGAAGCTTGCCACCAAACAAGGATTTGGAAGACATTATTGTTATTAAGGGGCCAACGATGGTACACCCTTATATATACAGGGCTTTTCAAAAGTCAGAAATTGAGAAATTGATCACTGAACTCTTGGGGGCTATAGCATCATCACCCTAGTAAAAGCCCATAATTAAGAGGCCAACGATGGTACACCCTTGTATATACAGGGCTTTTCAAAAGTCAGAAATAGAGAAATTAATCACTGAACTCTTGGAGGCTAGCATCATCATCCCTAGTAAGAGCCCATATGCTGCTCCAATGCTACTAGCTACAAAGAAGGATGGGTCCTATAGACTCTATATCGATTACAAGGCCATGAACAAAATCACAATAAAAAATAAATTTCCAATGTCAAGGATTGATGATCTTCTTGATGAGTTGCATGGGGTGAAGTATTTTTCGAAAATAGATCTCAAATCGAGATACTCTCAGATACCAATTCAAATTCAAAACAAGGACAAGATGGCCATCAAAACGCATCAGGGCCACTACCGATTTAGGGTCATGCCTTTCGGTCTTAGCAATGTTCCAACCACCTTTCAAGCATTGATGAACAAGATATTAGCAAATTCTTGCATAAGTTTGTTCTTGTGGTTTTTTTATGACATTCAGGTTTATAGTAACTCATTGGCATCCCATCTTGAGCATTTGGATGTTGTGTTGGATATACTATCCAATGTTAAGTTGTATGCCAAGGCATCTAAGTGTAAATTCGCAAAGGCATCCTTCGAATACCTTAGTCACATAATTTATGTTACGAGGGTTTGCACTGACCCTGCAAAGATCAAGGCCATATGTGATTGGCATGCACCGAAGACCCTTAAGAAAAATTTTGGTTTCCTAGGATTGGCAAGATTATATAGAAGATTTGGCAAGATTATATAGAAGATTTGTGAAGAACTTCTCAACAATATCACATCCCCTGACCGACCTCACTTGGAAGGATTCCTTCAAGTGGTCCATAGAGGCACAAAAATATTTCAAGGATCTCATAAGAGCTCTAGTCTATATTCCAATTTTAGCAACCCCTGATTTCTCAAAGTCTTTTTCCATTGAATGTGATGCCACTAGCTCTGGACTGGGCACAGTTCTCTCTCAAGATGCCCACTTGATTGCATTTGAAACTAGGCCATTTAATACACGTGAACAAAGAATGTCCACATATAGTAAGAGATGTTTTCCATCCTACATGTAGTCGCTAGATGGGATCAGTTTATGTTGGGGAACAAGTTCTTTGTTAAAACCTACTACCTCAACCTTAAGCACTTGTTAAACTCGAGGGACATTAACCAAGGAGCAACACAAATGGATTGATCTCCTTCAAGCCTATGACTTTGAGATCCTTTACAAGAAAGGGAAGGAGAATGTGGTGGCAAATGCATTGTCCTGCCAAGAAGAAGTGCTAGTATTCCAAGCCATGTACATCAGCCAACCTACTTGGATACACGACCTTCTACAGGACTACATAACTCACCTTACCTCAACTAAACTCATGCAAGAAGTTGAAAATGGGTGAAAAGGGAGTGCTTGGTTAGTTCATAATGACATCATTTTTTTCCAAGGATGCATTTAGTTGAGAGGTGGATCTCCCTTTGATTAAAAGGCACTAGAGAATGGCCATGCATCTCCATCTACAGGGCATGTTTTGTCCCTAGAAAACATATAGAAACATCAAAGGCAAAATATTTTGGAAGGGAATGAAGGTAGACATTCTACAATTTTTAGTTGAGTGTGACATTTGCCAATGGAATAATGGGGAGAGTGTTCCTTCGCCCGGCCTTCTGCAACCAAATTTGATTCCACAACAAAAGTGGGAAATAGTGTCAATGGACTTTATCTCGGGTCTTCCTAGCTCTAAGGGTAAAGTTGAAATTCATGTGGTGGTAGATAGATTGACAAAGTATGCACATTGCATTCCCACAAGAAAGGCAAGGAGCAATGGTCCTAAGGTTGGAAATTGTATTTTCAACATGTGTTTAGGCTACATGGAGTCTCTAAATAGATCATTTGTGATCATGAACGGATTTTTCCAAGTCATTTCTATCAAGAGCTATTTCAAAACACAAGGATTACATTTAACATGAGCATTGCATGCCACCCCAAATAGATGGGCAAACAAAGGTAGTGAACAAGTGCTTGGAAAGATATCTAAGAATGTATGCATGGGATAAGAAGAGCAAATGGGTATAATGGATACATTTCATAGAGTATTGGTACAACACCACATACCACATAGCTACAAAAAAGTCACTTTTCAAGGCTTATGAACATGAGGCACCATCACCATTGGATTCAATAATTCAACGAGGCAAGGTCCCAACAGCAAAGGAAGTTGTTTAAGAGATTCAAAACATTCTACAACTATTGAGAGACAAATTGGTAGTGAGAGACAATAGGATGAAGCAACAAGTGGATGAACATACGGCAAAGAGGAGTTTACAGATCAGAGACATGGTGTTTGTACAGCTGCAACCATATAAATAGAAGACATTGAAGCATGCAAGCAAGCACAAGCTGCAACCAAAGTATTATGGGCCATACTAGATGCGTCCAAAGGTGGAGGAAGTTGCATACGCACTAGACATACCAAACAAGGGAAGGTTGCACAATGGGTTTCATGTGTCACATCTGAAGAAGATAGGGGCTCATCCGGTGCCTTACACAGAACTGTTGATGACTAACAAAGAAGGCAAACTTGTGCCAAAGTCAAAGTGCATTATCAAGGAAGAATTCAAGAAGCTTCGAAACAGGGTAGCGTGCATGTTCTAGGTGAAGTCGAAGGGGCTACCCATGGAGGATTAAACATTGGAAATTGAGGATATTGTAGCCAAGCATCTGGCCTTGAAGAGGTGCTTAAAGAAAAATCCATTTTTTTGGAGTTGATGAGAAAGGTATGTGCAAATTGGAAAGAAAGCGGGGGTGGGGGCGGGTGAGCAAGAGGAATCGCAATGCAGTTAAAACTGGTGAATATGGAGGCAAGAATGAAAAAATGCGAGTTTGTTGGAAAACATGCACAAAATGTAAAGGAAGCCTTCGGAGTGAAAAAAAAAGGGGGGGGGGCCTCATTCAGGTTCATGTAATATGTCAAGTCAAGGTATTTGGTAGGATGATCAAAGCTTTCATGCAGTAGGTAGATGTCTTGAGTTCCATTCTCATAATGTAAACTTTTGCACTTTCAAAGTTTGATTAGCTTTGAGGTCAAAGCTCTTTAGAGGGGAGGGTATGTTGTGTGCCTAAACACAACATATATTTAAGTGTGTGGGGGGATGTGCATAGTTATAATCATTCCCATTATATTATATTTTGGGTGCCTAGAGTTAGTGATAGGTCATGAGTTCGCCATAAATTAATTAGGATTTCTAGCAATTGAATGCAAATGGGGGAAAACCCTAAAGAATGTATCTTGGACATTACTGAGTACTGTTGGACATGTCACAATCCTCAACACTTCCTTTGGCATGGGGGATCCTTAAACTACTTTGATTAAAGTCAAGTGCCTCTTTTTTTATGCTCCCTACAATTTGTCCTATTGGATGCCTTGGTGTTCTTGGCTTGACCTCATTAATTAGTATATCCTCAATGTGGTGAATATTTGTTTCGTACGAGCCTCTTCCCACGAGAAGTAATCGAACTCCATTTCAAGACAAAGACTTTCTCCTAAACAAGGGGGCTATGTGGACTCTTCACTTGATTCTTTTACAGCACCCTCCAACCCAACCTACTTGGCCAGGACTTCCTCCAGAAAGGGAAATTATCTTGCAATCTCTACCCACTCCTTACGCGTGAGTGATGTAGGGTCCTCTAGTTCCGTTTGAACCCTTTCTTGGTTTCAACATTGGCTCCAGCTCTAACTCCACTTAAGTTAAACCTTGAATTTTGTTTCAACTTCCGCATCTACCATGTACTTGACAGATTTTTAGGATTGGCTGCCTCTCGCAACCTTTGTCTTCTTTTTTTTGTTCCACCAATCGAGTAGGCCATCTGATTTCTTGATCCACACATTAACCCTATTCTCTTTTTCTACTACCTTTTTTCGAGCTCAATGGCATTAATTCTCTCATGAAATGCCAATCATCAAATGTTTCTTCTTCTTGATGACACCTCTCTTCTTACTATTGTAAAATATATTGCCATACACTTAATGGTTACATTTGACACGAAAATCTTATAACATAGTGTAGTGCCCTGTCGTCAATAGTAGTTATTGACCAACTTTGACTTCTACCTAATTAAAACTTGAGCTGACTTCCCAAAGGAAACAGAGCCAAAAATGTTTGCTATAAAAGCTACACTATGAATTGAATACTATTGCAGAATTATAAGTACATATCAGGACAGCACATCAGAACATAAAAGAATAACAACTTTATTGCATAAGGAAGTATTCAATAAAAATTCTTGGTACAAGGACATGTCACATCAACATCCTTACCCCGACATTCACATTTCTCTTTACAAGACAAAAACCCAACAGTGGTCAGTTAAAACACAACCGTTGACTTCAACTATTCAAAACTAAAGAGTCATTAAGACAACCTAAATCCGACAAAAGAATAATAACAACATAATAAAGTTGGCTACCAAAACAAAAAAATTAGTATATACAACAGTCTAAAAAAGAGGATTTGAAGAGAAAACAAAGTGAAGTAGTATGCTTACAGACAAAGCTCAAGCAATTGAATAACTTTGTCATAGTCACCCACATCTACATCAACTTCAGTTCATCCCACAAAGCCCCCGCAGCTTTCCACTACATCAGCAACATTTTTAGATACTATTGGAGGACACTACACCTTCCTTGAACTGTATAGTGTGTTCCTGAGTGTTGGCAAGATTGCCAATTACTTTATTAGAGTTAGTCAGGCATTTTGTATTAAGTACATCTATTATCAATTAAAGTTTTAAGTTTTGTTTTATGTTACTGTTGTCAACTTAGAGTTGCACCTTGAATCGAAAACGTGCTGAAATGGCTAATCCTTTCTCCAGTTGAAACAATGGGATCTTCTCACGAGGGTGGGTGCCTCAATGGTGAGAAGAACCTCCAGAGAAGGCTGGTTCCTATAAGATGTATCAATGAGGATCTCTACTCTGCGTTGCGGACTACCATGGAAAAGGGAGAAATAAACTTGAAGGGAAAATCCTACCTAATGACGGTGATACACCAGAATGTTGATCCACCCTACTTGGAACATTGAACACTGAACAAACAAGGGAAAAGGAAGACCTTTGATTTCAATTGATCACTATGCATAAGTATTTCATGAGAAGGTTCAATCGAATAACAAAAACGTGAGGGAAAATGATGGAGAGAGGTCTGATACAAGACACTATGCGGCCACCTAACATCCACTTACAGCTTCAACAAAAGACATATAAAACACTGAACATGACCTACATAACATGATAAGCTAGCAACTAGGTACGAATCAGAATTTAGGAAGAGAGAGAAATCTACCACGTATGCAAATCGCTGAATGAATGTACACTATGCCAGCACTTGAAATCCGAAAGTATAGTCCTATTGATTAAAGAGGTTACACAACTCACCAATGGCAGAGTCTAGTCTTACCAAGAGAAGCATGAATTTTACAAGGTTGAAACATTAATATAAAAAATTACAAAAAGCCAAGAGATTGGCGTTGGAAATAGGAGAGGAAGTTAACTCTTCATTAGCCCAAGTCCAAATTGTGTTGCATGAGTCTTCCAAATTAATCTTTCCTTGGCTTATACCTGGCTGTCTTGCATGAAGAATCCTTGGCGTTGAAGTGGACAATGGCTAATTTTGGGCTGTTAAACTCTTATCATGCAAAAAAGCTATGCCCACCTCCAAATATGGACTTCTTCTTGAGTTGTTTGATCGTTTGAAAGCATGAGATAAACAAGAGCATGCATGAAATCCATGCCATGCTAAAATTAGAACTCGAATTGAAACGTTGGAAGCTGAGTTGGAACATTTGAAAGCACGAGTTTGACCAAGAGATGAGCTTGACTTCAACAACCAGTGAACTGAAGCTTTGACCAGTCAACTGAAAATAGCCTTTGCTTGCATGGATTTCCACGTTGACTCCATCTCTTGTTTTGGTCTGCCTATTCCTGTCTTGTCTATTTTTGGCGGGATTCTATAGTTGGGTTTTCTTATCTATATTTTGTCTCTGGATTATCTTTTTCTAACTTCCCGCGGATTATCTATTTTCTGTCCCTTTTGCAAAATTCTTTCAGAATTCTCCTGGCTAAGTTTTCCTTGGTCTTCTAATTTCCTCGAAATTCCTGCCTTTGGCTTTTATGTCTGCGAATTTTATTGTTGACTTATTTCCTTCGGATCTTTCATTCCCCTGTGGATTTTACCTGTCTTGCCCTTCTTATTATTTTCTTCGAACTTATTTCCTTGGTCTTCTCCTTGGGATTTTATGTTGTGCCCTGCGGGTTTTTTGCTATTTCTACCTTTTAATTTCTTTCGGACATATTGTTGGTTGTATTTTTCCGCGGACATTTTCTGTTGATTCTTCTTTGGTTTAGTTCTTTCCTTGGTCTATCTCCTGTTGACCCTTCCTTTCATTCCATTCCCTCGAACTTTTCTGTTGACTAATTTTCCGAAGCTTTGGATTTTCTTGGCTTTTATTTTCCTTGGGTTTCTGTCTTGGCTTCATCTTAATTTCCTCGAACATTTTCCTTGCCAATTTTCCTGAATTTATTCTTTTAGGCTCTTATGTCTTGCCCTTTGGTTTTCTTCGGACTTTTTGGAGGCTACGGACTTTTTGTCTTACCCACTGTCTTATTTCTTTTCTTCGGATTTTTTGTTGACTTCATATTCCCGTGGATTCCCTGTTTGACAATTATTCCGAAGGATTTCCTTCCTTAAATTTTCTCATTTCCTTCTTTTCCTTTGTTTTTATTTTCTTCAGGTTTTTACCTGTCTTCTACTTAGCCTTTATTCCCTTGGATTTTTGTCTTTCAGAATTCTGTCTTTCGCTGTATGCACATCATGCCCCTACAAATATCACAAAGCATCCTTAATCTCCTCCGCCAACTAAGTGTTTTTCCCTGGCCGCTTATATGTATTAAGTGATACAAAGAACCCATGTGCATATATTCTGTAACCATTGAAAGACGAGGCGGTGTTTGCAAGCTCCAAGAAATAATATGACTCAAAACAGATATTTCATTGCAAAAAATCTTCCACGTTCTCCACTGTCAAATCTTGTTCAAGCAAGATCTTAATTGCCACTTCCGTTCCTCTCCACACACCATGAAAGACTTCTCCAAATGAACCGATGCCAACACGAGCCCCAGTTTTCAACTCAGAAAATTAAATATTCCATTCTGAAAATGGTAACAATGACTTGCACTCAAGTTTTTTTAATCAATTGAACTGCCTGCAATGTTACTGAACTCAATTTGGCTGACTCATTTCTCATAATCTCTCTTGGGAACAAGTGTAATGGTGCAGCCTCCTGAGATGATTTGTCAATACTCTTAAGGGAACCAAATTCAACTTTTCCTTCTCTAGACATAGTTATTCGGTTGGCAGAACCAAAATTTGTTACCTGTGCTCACGCTCATGATCGCTTGCTTTCATCTGTAAATGAACCTACAGGCCTGGAGTTTTAAGACTATATGTGACATTTTGAATAGGAGATATGGCCTTTGAACTTGATGTAGGTGTCTTTTAGAATTTGCATGCATGTAGGTGTCTATTTAAGGACCCCAAAAACTGATTTACAAGACAAACTGGTACCATAAGCAGAATTTTGAATAGTAGGGTTGACAATTTTTGCCTGTGGAAGAATTGTCAACAGTTACATTTAATGTTCATAGGCATATTTTTTATTTTTGGTTTTGCCGCACTCAGTTCATGTTGATTGGTTGGCGCACAGTTTCTCCAACTGATGCAGCTCTCAAGCCAACTTCAGTAATCATAGTAAAGACTAGGAGTTGGTTGGGGAGATGTCATGTGTGTGCATTCTACTAGGTATTCTTGCAGTCCATGATTGATGTGCATTGCACATTATATGAATAAAGAGAAGTGTTCAACTCATTTCCTGTAATTTGTTCTCTTTATATTCTTGGATTGTTATATTTCAGAACTACAACGTTATGGTTTAATATGGCAAATAACAATATCCACAGATTAAAAAAAGGTCACTCAGACTTGAAAGTATGACCAGTCGAAATAAATCATTGGACGAAAAACAAACCCCAAAAACAGGCTACTAGCTGAAATTAAACAAAAACCACAACACTAAAAGACTGTAGCTATCAAGCGGTGAACCCAAGGCAAGTAATCCCTAAAAATGTCAAGATGATAGTGCCATGTATAACATGGCACAACAAACACAACAAATAATCCTTGAAAAGAAAATAAGATACCATAGAAGAAAGGCATGATAAAGGCCATGACTAGAGGTAAAGGTTGCTTCTAATCTTAATCATACGACGAAGGACCGACCCCTTCATCATGAATCACTGTCAAAGAGCATATATAAGGTCTGATGCTATACATGGGAAATTGGCCAATAATAAGTGGGCCTAGCTGAGGGATCTTAGGGGTGCAAAGAATGTCTCTCAAAAAATCTCCTAACATCAAAGGTTGATGACCCTTCAGAAATAAAAAGGAAGTTGGTAATACTAGTTTCGTCGGGTCTCCTGGACTGCAGACGAGAAAGGGCAGCTGACCCTCTAGACCGAGGAACATTAGATCTACCACATTTAGAAATAGAAAACAAGGATGAAAATACTGTAGTAGTTTCCTGTGGAGGATGACATAGTGTCACCAATCTATCACCATTTATATGGGTAATTGTAGCATCCAAGGAGTACTTATCCACAAATAAAATATGAACAAGGAGGTATTAAATCTAGTAGTCCTTGTGGCCCCTTACAAAATCTGAAGCTTAAAGGTGGCCACATCTGGGAGGCAAAGAGCTAAGCCACTCCTAAACCCTTGTATAATCAATAGAATCTCCCACGAATCTTGTTAAAGATGGGACACATAAATATTAAGTGCTCCTCCTCCTCCGTCTCCTTAAGGGAACAAAAGCGACATATCCTATCACAGCCGATCAGATTCATCTGATCATGCATTGAAGCAGGAATTGAAGTACAAAGCTTATTTCCAAATGTCAGACCAACAATCCTTTGAAAAACCACATTTCAAGAAACAAGCCTGAGAGACACTTGAATGAAACAAGTGGCACTCTTTGTTTGGATACTTCCTATCCATAGTAGAGCTACAAGGTGTTTCATTCTTATATTGCCTTCCTTACTTGGCTAGATACCGTCATTATTCATTGCCCTCAAGTGCCTTCTATTAGTTATATTTTACTTCTTTCGCAACACCATAAAAAGTATTATGATTCTATGCTGGACATTAAGTCCTTATGGGGTATGAATTTTCTTTTTTACCTCAACAGAGCCGGTAGCATGTGATAAGTATTTCCCACTAAATACACGGTGGTGCCACGCGTACGTGCTTCAAGATCTAAAAGACTATCCTCCTTAACAAAGTATGATACATCTGCAATATGAACTCCCACCTACAAACAGAAAGATTGATATAAGCATAAATGCAACAACCAGTTTGCAACAAATAAAGACAAATCTCAAGAAAAATACAATGACGAGCATCGAAGAACTGAAAATAAGAAAATAATTACAAGATAATGAGCAACTAGAAAGAAATGCCATCAATTTCTTTGTTTGAAAAGGATATAGGATCACCATTGCACATGACTGACTCATTGAGTAGAAACAACAGTTTTGAATAATGAACATAGACATCGATCTCTCAACCCATGTTCTTGTGGTAATCATGGTTCCCATATACATCATAATACCACCCATAACACTAAGTTATGCTTGTTACACTATTTATGTTGAGAAGATGTTGCCATTTGGGAGTAACAAGCATAACTTAGTGTCATGGGTGGTATTATGATGTATATGGGAACCATGATTACCACAAGAACATGGTTTGAGAGATCAATGTCTACGTTCATTATTCAAAGCATAAATTCTACATAGTAAATTTGTTGACTATTTGATCATTTTACAACTTTAGTCAATAGATTCAATCAGTATTTATCACCTCCAACATTAGTTGGTTCAACAAACACAAGTTTGAAGTTTACAATAGGATTACTATCATCTCTTCAGTAAAATTCAATAAGCCTCCCATCATTGTCCAATTAAAATTAGTGACACAAAAAAATTTATAGCTACTAGTTTACGCGATTGGTTTGCTGGGAAGGATACCCATTCACACACAAGATGTCAATGTCAATGTTAGTCACTCAACTTACAACTGACCTAGGTCAATTGTAATCAATTGTGTAGTGCCATCAAAAAAGATTTCAATGAAATCCAAAAAGACATATGAGAACTGATTGTGGTCTACGAATTCAAATTGATGTCAATAAGCAATTAGACTTCTACATCATGTGTTCAAACAAAAATCAAGCATAAAGATTTATCTTATGTTACCCCAACTTTCCGGTATGTAGGGATGCAAATAGACATGGAAAAGTATTGGGAACAAGTGAGCGACCCCGTCAATTTCAGGGAATGGCAAGGAACGTTGGGGTCCCTGATGCCCTATATATATAAAAAGTTTGAAATAAAAGAAATTTTAAAACACTAATTTTTCATTTATGTTCTTCTTTCTTAGTTTAGAGTGGGCATGTAGAAGTACTTTGATGAGGGGGATAACTTTTGAATGTCTCATCTAGCAAGAAACATCCCCATTCTTGGAGTGGTCAAGGAGTAGGATTGCAGGGGGTGGGAAGCGGAACAGCTGGGTGGGGGTTCAGGTTACAGAAAGAGAGGTTTCTTCCCAAGTCTCATGATGTCTCTTAACATCTCAAGCATGTGGTATATGTCTCCAATGACCTACAGATGCTAGGAAAGAATGGGAATCATCCCCCGTTATAAGGGATGGGTACCTACATAATCTTAAGGCTATGTTTTATGCATGTTATTCCTGTGTGCAATTTGGAAAGATATCAACCATAATAGAAACAAACACCACACCTATATAACAAGAATCCATACTACAAGAATAATATAAATATGCATGTGATTATCCTTGTTCTTTATCAACAAGTAGCACCATCTTTGTACCTTTTCCACAAATTTGGTTATTTGAGGTTGTTTCCATTAACCATGAATAAAGTTGTGTCCTTGAAGCACACTTCTACAATATGTTTTGTATATGAAAGCAATAAAATCTTTAATTCCCAAAATTATTTGAAGTTGTGTTCTAGTTTCTATCCAGCTACAAATTGTAATGGTCTCATGTGGTCTTATCTATGTTACTTCAACCATTTTATTTGCTCACAAGATCTTTTTTTTCCTCAATCAGACTTATTAAGGCCTTAAATAGACCCTTTGGTATCCTACTAGTTATCATGAGGTTTCGGCATTCATACACAATGCATATCAAGCGGCATTTGTGGACCCATTTGGGTAGGCTTTCCTCATCTATGATTGCCCTTGGTATTTAGGTGTCCTAACAGCCTTTGACGAGAACTCTATGTACATGTAGCTTCAAGTTAAAAGGAGCCTCACACCTAATCCAAATATGGATCCCAATGTACTAGCAATGTTTGCTAGATATTTTCACTATTCCCAATTTATGTAGTTCATGCTTGTAAGACACTTCACGTTAAAACAACAGTTTAGATAAGTTGCAGGGGCAGAGTCAATACGGGGATGATTCAAACATCTTCAAACTGATGAAGTCAACAATTTTCAGCTCTTGAATTGGGGGGGTTTGTCATAGATAGCAGAACTGCCGCTTTATGTAGGTGACGGTTGCGTAACAACTTGTATTTGCAAGTGGCGGTTGTGAAAATGCCCCAGTGGTTTCGCCACCATACAAAACACGAATAGGAGAACAGTTGCAAATGTTTCCTCTGCTCGACAACTGTTCGGCTAAGCTTCTCGACAAATTCCAAAGTGAGGGAGAATAAATATAGACCTTGTGGAAGGCAAAAGCCAATAGATAATTAGTGAGTGGTCTTGGTTTTGGAACTACATTGTAGAATTGCAAGTTTGGGTCTTTGTTCATGTATCTCATTGCTCTCTTAGTTGTTAGTGGTTGTTCAGTGTTGGGACTGTTTTGAGGTGTTATAAGAGTCCAAAGCATTTGTGTGCAAACTTTGGATAGTGTAGTAATGAAATTTTTGTTCATGAAGACCAAGAAGTGGTAGTAACTTGTACATGTTCATCATTACATAGTGAAAAGAGGAGTTCAATTGACTCGCCCACTAGATTTTTTCCCACAACGGGTTTTTTCCAAGTCATATTTTGGCTTCTATATGCTTTGTGTTGTCTTATATTTCTCTCCATTTGTTACAGTAGGTTGTACCATAGTTTGAAATCTTGTTCTCAGTGATTTCTCAGGAGGGCAAAATTTGAACCGGATCTCAAATCTTAGGAATTTCTCAGCATTTCTCAACAACTTTATCGCTACTTTAAAAAACATATATTCATAAAATAAACTTGAATTAAATGTAAAAACATTGATAAATGACATGAAAAATGAATGTATAGAATGCCATAGGCCCATAACTATAATTTCTATCAATGTGAGATCAAAAAAGAGTACAATAGTAACAACACTACAAAGTTGCAAAGTACAAACTACAAAGTTACAAATTGCAATGCTCATAGAGTCATGAAATATCAAATATACATATTATCTTTCATCTCTAACGCCTAGAATAAGTTTGATGTGGCTGCCTAACGAAAGTGGAAGGTAAAAAAATTTCCTCTCCAATGCCAACATTATCAGCAAAGCCAAATGTATCATCTGGATCCTCACCAACACCACTTGATATCTTTGTCACCCCAGATGTTATTGCTTATTTTGCCTTCCTCTCTGCATCTGCAATCTCCTCCACTGTAAACATGGGCTTTAACTATGCATCATCAACGATCCAATCGCCATATGAATCGATCTCATCCAAGTCAATAGCATCATAGGTATCTTGCCTCTCCACTTGTCTCATGCAAAGACGAAGATTGTATCACACAAAGACAAGGTCATTGAGGTGTTGTATCGTCAACCTGTTGCGTTTTTTTGTGTGAACAGTTTCAAACATGCTCTAATTATATTTACACCCAGAAGTGCTACACAATTGACACAAAATATGGATGGCTAGATTTTGAAAATTTGGAACACCTGCACCATAATCTTCCAACACGCATCTGCAAAAAGGAAATAGTCAACTAGGCTTGAAAAAATGAAAAAAGTCTACTAGAAATAATAAACAAATGACTCAATTTGTTTTTACAGATTACCTGACTGAGAGTTGTTTCTTCTTTTAATGCATAGAGATGAAGAAAAGAGTCTCCCCATTGCATTCATATAAATCTGTAGCTTATCAATAATTGCATTTCTAGTTCCATCATCAGGGATTATCCTCTATGCATGTATTGAGGCCATTCATAACCTCCTCATTTGTCTTAAATGAATAAGAATAGAAAAACTTAGAATTCAAATAGTAGATTGTTGCATGAATATGTCGATAGAGTATCTTGTTCCATCTACGATCAATTATGTGCCATATGGGTTCATGTTGTAATGTCCCCTTTTTGGGCCAAACGACCAAATAAGGGTTTTTCCTAAAATCCACAATGTTTGCATATAATTTTTTAGTTCTAAATTTATTAAAAAAATAGCAAACCCTAACTAAAATCAATGCTCCAAACACCACCAAACCCTTGGTCAAAGTGCAAGAAATATGTAGGCAATTTCCAGCAATCACTTCAACCAATAATCACCACAATGTGGGCAAATATGAGCAACAAATTGCAAACAAGAAAAATGTACCTTTTTACCACGGTAGAAAGATTAAATTCTGATTTAGACTTACTGGAAATATCTGATTTTTATCTCAGAAAACAACAGTTGTTCCTCAAATACTTCTTCAAACCCTAACAAACACCATATGAAATATGTCAAAAATATAGGAATAATTCCAACAACCATTTAGTGCATCCAAGGTGACCAAAATGTCTTCCAAAGAAGTTGCCCAAGTCACACAAGGTTGCAATAAATTCAGAAAAAATACAATTCTCGAACTAGGGCCTAGGGCACCCTCAATGACCTCCAAAGCTCACATACACAAGTCACCAATGTTAGAAAAAAATGTTGAATATTTATTTGGCATAAATCAACACTTCAAGAGTCAAACTTGACCATAAACCCTATCAAAGAATTAAATAAAAATTCAGAAAATTGTTATTTATTTTTCCAACAAATTAGAGTCTTAAAACCCTCACCAAACCTTCGCAAATCCCAACGCCACAATTCAAAAAATTAGCAATAAATTCTATAATATTGATTTGATCAATTGGACTTCCAATTGACCTCAAAACACTCTCCAAAGACTACTAAAGCAAATCGCCCCACTCCAAGGGCAAGACAAAATATTTCTTTGTGCAAAGGTGGTGTTCCAAAACACCTTTTTAAAGATAATTCAACTCAAACCACGGTAGCAATTATTGGGCATACATCTCAATCATTCTTCAAGCACAAAAATTCAATATATAAATTCAACATGTCCAAAATAGAAGCCTTCATATCCATATATAGTCTTCGAAGTAGGGCCACCCACTCTTGGAGGCAAAATACATTTTTAAAATCAACTAACCACTTTTCAAAATATATTTTCTTCTTTTATTTTCCCTCCTAGCCGACATTTACTCTTTTTCCCACTTATAATAGTAAATTAATTGTCAAAATAGATTTAATAATTAAAATTACTCTAAGACAATAATTTCATAAATAATTAATTAATTTACCCAATTTACAAGAGTGATTAAATCACTTCTGGGCAAACAATTAATTAAAATACTTCTCCCAATATTATTTGAACTCTCAAGTGCAATAGTGGTTAAAACCACTTTTATAAAATGCTTTAGTGGTAAAAAACACTTTTTAATCATATTTTATTAACTAATTAAAATTGTCTTGTATGGTCAAATGATCAAAATCATTATTTGGGCAATCTTAACCAATTAATAAAATAAAATCCCCAAAAGTTATCCCTTAGTCTATGGGGAAAATTAGACTAAAGGTCTTCAATACATGTTTACTTGTGAACCAAAATGGGAACATTATAGTCCTCCCTTCCCAAAATTGTTTGCCCTCAAGCAATTCCAAACAATGTTGATCCTTCTCTTCCACAAAATTGTTTGGCTTCGTTGATAGTGCATCCGCTGCCGCATTGTTTTTACTTTTCCCATATTCAATGTCAAAATCATAAACTTATACTTTGCTTCCCCATTTTTGTTGTCAATCATTCAATTCCTTTTGACTAAGAACCTCAAACTGTTATGATCAGATTTGCCCAAAAATTTGCCACAAACCAAATATTGCCTAAATTTACTCAAATCATGCATGATTGCCAACATCTCATTGTCCTAAATTGAATACCCTTTTTCAAAATCTTTGAGTTTTCTACTCTCAAACGCAACAGGGTGTTTATTTTGCATCAGGACAGCCCCTATTCCTTCATCCGAAGCATCACATTCAACCACAAAAGGAGCAGAAAAATCTTGGACAGCAAGTACAAGACAAGAACACATTACCTCTTTGAGTTTTTCAAATGATATTTGAATTGTTTTGGACCATTTGAAGGCCTCTTTTTTAGTCAAATCAGTCAAGGGGGTAGCAAGTTGTGAGAAACCTTTCACAATTTTTTTGTAGTAGCTACAAAGACCACAAAAACCTCTCAATTGTGTGTGTAGTGGGAGTAAGCCAATCCATGACTGCTTCAATTTTTTGTTTATCAACTTGCACACCTTGAGCATTTATGACATGCCCCAAATACAAAATTTATGTGAAATGAAACTCACACTTAGATCTTTTTGCAAAGAAATAATGCTGCCCCAAAGTGCCCAAAACCATATCCAACTATTTCAAGCGCTCCAAAGTTTTGCTATACACAAAAATATCATCAAAGAAAACTAGCACAAACTTTCTTTGATATTTGTTAAACATGTTCATACATGACTGAAAATTAGTTGGAACATTAGTCAATCCAAAGGGCATAACCAAAAACTCAAAAGATCCAAAATGAATCTAAAAGCAGTCTTATGAACATCCTCTTCTTTTACCTTGATTTGGTGGTAACCAAATCTCAAATCAATCTTGAAAAAGTAGGTAGCACCATGCAACTCATCAATCCTAGGTATTGGATACCTATTCTTCATTCAACAACCTATAATCAATGTGCATCATCATAGTGCCATCCTTTTTCTTTACTAGAACAACTAAAGAAGCAAAGAGGCTTGAGCTAGGCCTTATGTGTCCCATTTCAAGTAACTTTTTGATGGTCTTTTCAATTACCTCTTTGAATGCTCTTGGACGACGGTATGGAGTGACAATAATGGTTTGGCACCCACTTCTATCTCAATGTTATGCTCAAAACCTCTATCTAGTGGCAACCCATAAGGCAAATCATTAAAAACATGAATATGCTTGTCTAAAATAACTTGTAACTCACCATGAGGGGGTTGTTCTATTTTTTCTGGTTTTACTGTGAAAAGGCAGCTTGTTGCCCATGCAATGTGACCTCTCCTAAAATCTCTTTCCATCCTTTTCATGGACACTTCTTGTGAAGCACCATTAGCTAGACCCTTGAGGACCACTTTCTTGCCTTCTTTGAAGAATTTTAGATCCATAGTTTTATAATTTTGAGTGAATTCACCTAAAGAATGCAACCATTGAACACTCAACACAACATCAATCTCATCAATGCCAACAACATAAAAATCATCTATTACCTTGTGCTTCCTGAGAGTGAACTGGAGTTGTTGAATCTTTTTGGAACATGGAATGGTGAAACCATCAACGATAGTGACATTGAAGTCCTTGCAATCCGTGGTTTCCAATGCCATCTTATTTACCAAGTCCTCATCAATGAAGTTATGAGTGGCTACACTATCAACCATGGTAGTCACTATTTGTTCTCTTAATGTGCCTATTACCCCAAATGCATGATACTTGGGAGCTCCTTGAAGAAAATGTGTTGCCCACTTCTTTGGTGTCCTCATGCACACGCTCATCAACAACATTTTCATTTTGCTCAACATTAGTATCAACAATATCAAAATCTGAATCATCATCAATTACTTCAATGTAATGGACTTGTCATTTGCCCATGCAACGATGGCCTCTATTCCATGGATCTTTGCAAGTGAAATACAAACCTCTCCTCCTCAACTCATCTCTTGAATCCTTCATGTTGTTGCTATAGGGCAGCGCTTTATGTGGAGGAACATAACGCTGAAAAGGATTCTTTGGTGGCTCACTAGGTGTTGTCCTAGGCTGCCCAATTGGTGTTTTTGGCTGCACACTAACATCAGACCTTGGTTGCTTGGTATTTTCCACTTTTGGCAGCGAATGAGTGGCTGCCCCTTGTCCTTTTGGCCACATATTGCCCCTGTAAGCTGAACACTCTAGATTCAAAGCTTTAGTAATTGCATTTTGCAAAGAAAGAGGGTTAAAAGCTTTTACCAGACCTCTCAAAGGTTCAATCAAGCCCTCAATAAAGAGAACAACCAACCTTCTTTCACTTACATTTGGTACCATGACTGAAATCCTTTGAAAATCAGCAACATACCTCTCAACATCATGATTTTGTTTGAGTTAAATCAACTCACGGAAATGGATCTATGTATCCATTCTATCAAATCTCTCCATTACCCTCTTGCTGAATTCTTCCAAGGCAGTAATAAGTCCATGGCTTTGTGTGATCATGCCATGAAACCCCCAGTCATGAGCAATACCCTCCAAGTGTAGTGTGACAAACTTGAGAGCCTCATCCTCAAACATGGGGTTGAATGATAAATAAGTCTCCAATTTTTGCAACCATGATCTCATTAGAAGTTTATCAGTACCATTAAAAATAGGAAGAAAAATCTTACCCAACCTTTGTTTCAAATCTCTATGAGGTTGCATGCTTGGTACTCTTGGTTTTGATGCATCCTTCATCTCACAATAATCACGAAATGAGAAGAGTGCTTGTGTGTCAAAGCTTAGGGTTGCATACTCTTGTTGACGTGTATCAAGAGGATCACACATCGGTGGCTCATCCTCAACAAGAAGTTCATTCTGTAAAAATGTGCCTTTGAAATTTTTTTGATGGGGGTTGGTAGAAACCCTCTCATCGCTATTTGAGCTTCCTTCTCCCTTGGGATGATGGCTCTTTCTTGGATCTAGTGTAGTCTTCAATATGGCTAAAAATTGCATACTCAATGTATGCTTAAGATCACTTTTTCTCTCCTTGATCAAACCCTACAACAATTTTGCTTGTTCTAAAGTAAACCCTTGCTCACCCATGGCTTTTCCTCTTCTCCGATAACACAAAATCTTTTTATCTGCTTGCATCCAAATCTGCACACATAAAATTTCACATGTGCACCAGATCAGTGCTCTGATACCACTGTAATGTCCTCTTTTTGGGCCAAAAGACCAAATAAGGGTTTTCCCTAAAACCCACAATGTTTGCAAATAAAATCTAAATTTTGAATTTAAAAAAAAACCAACAAACCCTAGCTGAAATCAATGCTCCAAACACCACCAAACCCTTGACGCCAAAGTGCAAGAAATATGTAGGCAATTTTCAACAATCAATTCAACCAATAATCACCACAATGTGGGCATATATGAGCAACAAATCGAAAATTAAAAAAATGTACCTTTTTACCATGGTAGGAGGATTAAATTCTGATTTAGACTTGCTGAAAATATCTTATTTTTATTTCAGAAAACAGCAAATGTTCCTACCTCAAAGTCTTCTTCAAACCCTAGCAAACACCATACGAAATATGCCAAAAATATACGAATAATTCCAGCAACCATTTAGGGCATCCAAGGTGATCAAAAAGCCTTCAAAGAGAAGTCGCCCAAGTCAAACAAGGCTGCAATAAATTCAGGAAAAATACAATTCCTGAACTAGGGCCTAGGGCACCCTCAATGACCTCCAAAGCTCGCATACACAAGTTGCCAATGTTAAGAAATATTGCAAAATATTTATTTGGCATAAATCAACACTTTAGAGTCAAACTTGACCATAAACCCTGTCAAGTAATTAAATAATAATTCAAATATTAATTATTTATTTTTTCAGCAAATTAGTGCATTAAAACCCTCACCAAGCCTTCACAAATCCCAACACCACAATTCAAAAAATTAGCAATAAATTCCAGAATATTGATTTGATCAATTGAACCTCCAATTAACTTGAAAACACTCTCCAAAGACTCCCAAAGCGAATTGCCCCACTCTAAGAGCAAGACAAAATATTCCTCTATGCAAAGGTGGTGTTTCAATGCATCTTTTTGAAGATAATTCAGCTCAAACCATGATAGCAATTATTGGGCATACATCACAATCATTCTTCAAGCATGAAGATTCAATATATATTTTCAGCGTGTCCAAAATAAATGCCCTCATGTCCATATATAGTCTTTGAAGTGGGGCGACCCACTCATGAAGGCAAAACCCCTTTTTAAAATCATTTAACCACTTTTCAAAATATCTTTTCTTTTTTTATTTTCACTCCTAACTGACATTTACTCTTTTTCCCATTTATAATATTAAATTAATTGCCAAAATAGATTTAATAATTAAAATTACTCTAAGACAATAATTTAATAAATAATTAATTAATTTACCCAATTTACAAGAGTGACTAAATCACTTTTGGGCAAACAATTAATTAAAATACCTTCTCCCAATATTGTTTGAACTCTCAAATGCAATAGTGGTTAAAACCACTTTTATAAAATGTTTTAGTAGTAAAAACCACTTTTTAATCATATTTTATTAACTAAAATTGCCTTATATGGTCAAATGATCAAAATCACTATTCAAGCAATCTTAACCAATTAATAAAATAAAATACCCAAAAGTTATCCCTTAGTCTATGGGAAAAAAAAGACTAAAGGTCTTCAATATCTGTTTACTTATGAACCAGAAATGAGGACATTACACGGCTTCTTTAATTATGCCCAAAATATTTGGCTATGGCCTCTTTGGCCACATCCATGGCCTAATATAAATAACCCATTGGGTTTTTCTCCCCATCCACCAACCGAAGAAATTGAACCAAAGGCTTTGACACTTATAATAAAATAATACACAAATTTAAAATGAAAATTAAGAAAAAAATTATAACGAATAAATGATAAATAAAAATAATAATTTAGTTTAAACTTTTAAGGTTACCTTAATAATTTCCTCCATTCCCTTCACAAAGACCTCATCAAAAATGGTCTTCACGAGCTTTACCCCTTCGTGCTTCTTAGCATAGGGAGACCCCACCCACCGATCACTCGCCACCATCTGCTTAAGGTATGCTAGTAAGCCCACAATGCTCTATAATGTGAGGAAATTTGTGGTGAATCATGTGACTCCCAATTGCACAAGCTCCTTTACATTGGTGTGCTCTCTCATCAACTATAGCACCCAAGTGTGATTGTAGATGAACTTGGTGATTCTCTTGCCCTCATCAACCACGCTATTCACCTATGAGATCTTTCGTATGTCCTCGAGCAAAAGATCAATGCAATGGGCCGCACAAAGGTTTAAAAAACGTGTAGGGTGCCTCTCCTCACGAAGTCTGTCTGTTGCTACATATGCAGCCATGTTGTCCATCACAACTTGAACAACATTCGCCACACCCACTTGCATCGCCACCTCATCCAATATGTCACATAGGGTGTTTGTTGTTTTTACTTGATGAGAGGCATCAATTGACTTCAAGAAGACCAGCTACCCACTTGAAGCCACTAAAAAGTTAATTAGTGTACAGTTTTCCCATCCATCTAGCTATCAGATAAAATGGTGCACCCCTTTTCTGCCTTTTTTTTTTGGTCTTCTACAAGGGCTTGTGTATGTCTCATAGAATCCTCCAACAACGGGCCACTCAAGTCATGAGTAGGAGCATTGAACCCTTTCTCGACAACAGTCAAGGCAGTGACCAAATTCCCCCAATATGGACTTTTTGGCCACATTGAAAGGAATGTTGTAGTACCGAAAATTTGTTTCAGCTATCCTCGCTTCATTTTGCAATTCTTTGCTCCAAGTAGTACCTTCCAATGAAAGTTGTGACCCAGATCTACTTCTAAGAACAAAAAAAGTAGCCGAACTATTACCAATGGATGATCCTCGTCCTTGACTGTGACATGGTGGAGTTGGGGCAATAGAATGGCCCTCAATGTCACTATCGTTTCTCGTCCTCCTCATTACAAGTGCAAATGCATCGGATTTCCTCTTCTTTTCTGCTTTTATTTCTGCATTCACTACAATGTAAACAGTCAACTCTCTTTGAGCCTCAGTTGTGATTGATTGCACACTACCACATCATTGCTTGCCAAATGTGCAATGTGTTATTCTAGGCGAGAAACACCTCCACTCATCTTCATCTCGCAATAGTTGCATATTATACACTTGCCCTCCACCCGTTCACAATGCCTCCAACCAGGGTTATCAGACTTAGGTTTGCTGCGAATAAGACCTACGAAACCAGATGTCGATCCCGATGCCATTTCCAAACAACAAATTTGAACCCTATATAAAAAAATATATATGTTTGTCTTTTAGAATTTAAAATTTAAATATGACAGCATTTAAATTTTAAATATAGCCGGAATCTAGAAATAAAATTTCAATGATCATGATTCTTGATAGAAAATTTCAAATTTTAAACTTTATATTAAAAATTAGAAAGATGATGAATTTTTAAAAAAATACCTGGAATCTAACTCTTTGATGCACGTTGTGTGTGTGTTGCAAGTTGTCAGGCTCTCACTCGTTCTCAATCTCAACTTTCAAGCTCCATCTGTATATTGTAGCTTGCCAAATAATAATACTATTATAGTAATATTGTAGCTTGCCAGCAAGCCTATGACTATGCAGTGTGCACAATCTAGAAGAGTCACAAACTGCAGTATAATAGGCCAAATTCCAGTCAATTCTCAATGTGAACTTGAAGTGTCAACAGTCAATCGATTCTCTATTCTCACTGTGAAGTGTCAAGCTGCAAAATAATATTACAAACTACAAAGTTCAACTTCAAACTTGCACTTGAATATTACAAATTGCAGACATTGTGGCTGTGCACACTGCACAGTGTAGGGTTTGGCAGTGAACTTGCAACTTGAATATGCATGAGAAATGATGAGATCATTGTAAAATACTAATATGAGGGCATGTTTTTTGCTTTTCACTTAGCAATACTGTTTGTGCCCTGTGCAAAAGAAGAATGATGAATCGCGATAAAACATTCCACAAATTCGCAGTTGTTTACCTTTAATTTTTAATGCATCGGTTTTTTTTTGGCTAGCCAAGAAATACGATTTTCTCGGTGATTTTTGCTGAGAAATCGTAGATCGCAATAAAACATTTTGCGAATCCGCAATTGTTTACCTTTAATTTTTAATGCATCGGTTTTTTTGGGGTAGCCGAGAAACACAATTTTCTTGGCAATTTTCATGGAGAAATCGCTGAGATTTCTCGACAAAAATTGTTGAGAAAATTAGGGCTTCTCATCTCGCGAGATAGAGCCCGATTTCTCGGCTGGCAAGTTTATTGTGAGATCTACCAAGAAACAGCGAGAAATCATCGAGATTTCATTCTATGGGTTATACTATCAATTCCAACACTTTATAAATTTGTTTTAACAAGCAAAATAGCTTAGAATCGCAATCTTCAATCATGTTATGGTAGGAGGTTAAAAGGATCCATGTCGGTGAATCTCAGTGTGGAATACCCACCTTGTTTACATATCAGATTGGTATCATAGCAAGGTTTCTTTTTTCCCATAAAGTTTTTCTAACACTTTCTGCAAGTTATGTTAGTTTGTGTTCCATTGTAGTGTGTAGTTTTGTGTGACTTGTGTCTGCAATTTTATGCATGTTACTCGAGCAACAAGTGCTAGTGGGGAAGGTGACTTGGTTCCTATGCAAGAAGACATCTCCATAAGCAAGTGGAAGAAAGAAGTGAGAAGCATGACACATTTTCATGAAGGAGATGTTTGTATAGCAGAAGAACGGTTCCGCAAGGTGAAAGAGGATGTTGCAAGTATTTCTCTTTCCATGAAGAAGCTTAATAGGTTGGAGTCCATCATGGGCATTCTCATGGAGAAGCCTAGCATTTCTATGGAAGCACCAAAGGCAAATGAGGAGGACGCTCCCAAGCATGAGAAGGTGGAAGAACAGTGCCATTTCAACCAAGCCCCACCTCCATTCAAGGTTGAGGCAAAGATTGAAATTTAGTCGTATGAAGAAGAGGTGAATACAGAGAAGCTAGACCATGGGCTTGTTCAACATGAGGTATACTTCAGTTTGCATCAAATTAATGACTGTCAAAAAATCTCCTTTGCAAGGTTAAAGTTATCTAAACATGCATTAACTTGGTTTGAGAGTTATGTTCATTCTTTGGTTATGAAGAAGCTACCAGCTCTTAATTAGTGGAATGAGTTTAAAGTTTTAATTAAGAAGCAATTATATCCCATTTTCCATGAAGAGGAAAGATCTATTGTTTGGCAATATCTTAGTCACCAACCAAGACAAAGTGTGCAGGATTATACTAGCGTGTTTCACAAGATGGTGGTTCAAATAGGTCACGACACCTTTGATCGTGACATCCTGATGAAGTATGTTGGGGGATTGCACAGTCACTTGATGAGCCCAGTCTTACTTGTCAAGCCCAAGGATCTTGATGATGCTTGTTCTCAAGCTCATTATCTTGAGATGGAAAAAGACAAGGGTTCATCTCCCTATTCAAATGGTAAGGAAGATGAGTTGAAATCCACTTTTATTGGTAATAAAGAATGTGTAAAGCATATTGATGAGACTTGTTGGAAGTTGCATCTGGGATTGCATCCCTTTAGAAACAAGAGGAAGAAGAAAGTTATGCCCTCGGTGCTGGAAAAAGAGAATAGGTGTAGTCAAGATGGGGAAGAGAGGATGTGTTTGACCTCCCTTCAAAGGAAGGTATGTTTGAACAATGACACACAACAAAAATGTGAACCTTCTAAACTTTTCCATATCAAAGCTCAAATTAAGAAGATAAAGGTAGATGCTCTTTTCGATTCATGCTCTCAAGTAAACTTAATTAGTAAAGCGCTGGTAGATAGACTTGGGTTGAAAGTGTACAATCATCCAAATTCTTATACGTTAGGATGAGTGAAACAAGGAGCAGAGATAAAGGTTTCCAAACAATGTAATGTTAAGTTTGCAATAAGTGAACATTTCTTTGACAATGTTGTTGTGGATATAGTACTGATGGATTTTTATCTTCAGTTGTAGAGAGTTTTCTGAGTTGGATTTGGTGACAAGAAGAGGGCATTGAAATCAGCTTGGTGGCATTGAGGTTTTGGAGTGGAAAATATATCAATTCAGCTCCCTTTCTTCATTTAGTGTGAGTCATGGTTGGCTATACTTCATAAGGTATTTCTCTATTTATTTATCGAGTGATTGGAAATGTTAAATTTCAGTTTGGTGGTGCAAATACAACCCTAAGGTTGGCTGGTTTTTATTTTCAGAATTTAGATTTTTTTGGGGATTTGTGTAGGGATTTATTGGAAAACCCTCTTTTGCATTATTGTTGCAATTTCGGGACATTACAGGGTTTTGGGGACCAAAAGCATCCAATTGGGGAGGCATGATCCAAATATGAATCCCAATTTACTAGCTATGTTTGCTATATATTTCCACTATTCGCAATTTATGTAGTTCATGTTTGTAAGACACTTCATGTTAAGACAACAGTTCAAATAAGTTTCAATGGCAGAGTTAGTATCTTCAGATCGATAAAGTCAGCACTTTTCAACTCTTGAATTGGAGAGGTTTTCCATTGATAGCAGAACCGCCACTATATGCAGGACGCAGTTGCACAACCATCCTAGCAGTTGTGTAATGTTGGTATTTACATGTGACGGTTATGTAACTGCACCGACGGTTGCATAACTGCCAGTCTACATAGATTAGTGGTTTTGCCACCATACAAAACACAGGTAGGGGAATGGTTGCATACGTTTTCTCTATTCGACGATGGTTTGGTTGAGCTTCTTGGTGGACTCCATAGTGAGAAGGCAGAAATACAGACCTTGTGGAAGGTTGAAGACAACAGAGAAGCAATGAGTGGTCTTGGTGTTGGATCCACATTATGGAATTGCAAGTTTGTGTCTTTGTTCATGTATCTCATTGTTCTCCTAGCTATTAGTGGTTGTTCAATGTTGAGACTTTTTGAGGTGTTATAAGAGTCAAAGGCATTTGTGTGCAAGCTTTGGATAGTGTAGTAATGAAAGTTTTGTCCATGAAGGCCAAGAAGTGGTAGTAACTTGTACATGTTCATAATTACAGTGGAAAGGGGAGCTCTATTGACTCACCCGTTGGAGATTTTTCCATATCGGGTTTTCTCCATGTCATATTTTGGGTTTTATGTGCTTTGTGTTGTCTTATGTTTCTCTCCATTTGTTACATTAGGTTGTATTTTCAATTCCAACACTTTATATCTATGTTTTAACAAGCGAAATAGCTTAGAACATAAGTTTTTCAATCATGTTATGTTAGGAAGTTAAAAGGATCTGCGTAAGCTTAGTGTAGAATATCCACCTATTTTACGGATCAACACCCCTTTTGGTTATATATACTTCAGAGTTTTCTACTTTCCCCTTGCCTTGCCACACTTTATTGTTCACAATGGAGGTGACTTTACTAGTAATTAAAAATGTAGCTATAACACAAGATAAAAAAATAATATTTATAAAGCCATAGAATAGCATATATAAAGCTTTATTGATGTTAATCTAACTCCAATACGAGTGAAGGATGGAAGGGTACATATCAATGGTTGTCATTATTAAAGCTGACCATTCAAAGAAACTAATTATATTAATTATTAAGCACATTCCTAATGGTCTAGAATGACCCGCATCATCACTTTATCCAAAGATTTTTCACTACTCTTATTTAGGAGACATCAGTGTTTCCAATGATTTTGACGCCCACATTAAGACTTGTCAAATGCTTATCCACGACCTTAGGAAAAAAGAGCTATATTTAAAAGTTAGATTTAGCAGATTTTGGTTTGCAAAGGACCACAACAAATGGTAACCAATCTAATCAAAGTGTAGCAGAGGCATATTCTGCAATTGAGTGTGTCACATGGCCTTCATATTCTTAACAATCTATCTTGTTTCCCTAGTTCCAACATATTTATTACCTTTCCTCATATTGAAAGCACGAATATTGTGGCCCATGTTCTTCCCAACGGGTGTCTGATACCCTACATTCAAGATTTTAATATTTCCCGTCAACTCCTCCAACCAATCAAGTTGCTTTAACTTTCAATCTTTATACTGCCTTGATGTCCTCTTTACCCTTCCCTTAAGTTTTTGGCCACGACATGATCCATTTTAACACTTAGCATACCAATGATTATGTCACCCGCCTTTGCCACCTTATGATTGAACACCATTGTCTCTCTACCATTAGAGCCAAGTGAGCGTTTCCTTCTCATGTATTTTGGGAGGCAGTCCTAGACTCCTTTTCCCATACAATTCACTACTCCAAGTCATCTCATCCATGAGGTTCTTGCCCCATAAATTTTTGGTACAGCAAAAAATGTAAAACTATGCAACTCGTGCTATGTTTTGTCCTAGTTCATAACCTTCCTTCAATATCCTTCATGAGTATAGATTATCATAATTTCTTTCAATCGATGAAACATGAGTTTCTTGCATCTAGTGGCATGACCTCGTTGGCTACCCTCCACAACTCCCTTTAGACTTTTTCAGATACCCTCCTCCCAAAACAACTCCCGCCTCAGGATTGAACCCCAAGATTGGGTCACCTAAGCTAGTTCTATTCATGATGTTCTCAATCAACCTATCATCTAAGTCTCCTCTCCTCCTGCATCTAGTATTTTATTTTTCCCCATAAGACATTATTAGATAACTATTAGCAAAACGACATATTGTGAAAGGACTCTTGCTGAAGTAAGAGTATCCAAGGCATACGATTAATCTTGCATCACCACAAACAAGTAGATAGTTTTTCTAGTTTTCAATAAGGAGACTCGGGGTAGAATTTTCACAATTTAGTTCTAGTTCATGGAGTTGCAGTAGTCTCAATGAGTTCACAAGATCACATGGTCAAATTTTATTCCGCAGCTCTAAGTTGCTTGTGTTGGTGGTCACACAGTCACGTATGTTATATTCGCAACCTAAGTTGCAAGGTTTACTAAGGCTATGCAAATCCCAAAGTCTAATAGGACCACCCACAACCTTCATGTTCCTTGGAGACCCCTTATACACATATATTATATATGTGTTCATGATGGCCTTAGTTTAAAATCCTCCGAGTATGAAAGCAATCGTGCTAAATTCTGCTTGCAGAACTGACGGGATTGTAAAGTGAATTGCAAAGTTCAACAAGTCCACGGGGATGTTGGGTTTCACGCACGGGATCACTGAGGTTCACGAAGTCTGTGGAAGACAGGGGTCGCATTTTCATTATCCATAGGGGACTTTATAATTCCTCTAGTATATGTGATCACATTGGCCACTCTATTATATTCCTAGATCCTAAGTCACAACGGCCACATTGTGTAAGTTTTAAAGTGTTTGCGACTAAGTCCTTGTAACAGGTTGACGTGCAGCAACATGTGTCAAATTTAAGACAGCACAAATGGGGCATCTCCAACATACACATGGCAGCATCAGGGAGAGCTTGGTTCATGGGATGATGGTTTGATGGGTGGTGACAGCCATCAAATTTAACCTCATGTTCACAAGGTCACAGGCTTCAATTTCCTCCCATGATGCAGTTAGGCGATCGTGTGAGTCTGAGAACTCGGAATTGTGACAAGTGTCACAATCATGACCTACACAGGTTGTAGATCAAAGGTGGGACCACTTTCACGGATGCATTGGAAAGTATAAGTAGATTAAATGGAGCCATGGGTCCGGGAGGATGCATGAGCAATCACAAGAGAAGTCAATAAATCCAAGTGTCCACGAAGACCTTAGAGAATATGAGGAATGGCTTTGAAGCCCGTTGAGCAGAGACCACAGAATCATACCATGTGGCACAATCACGAGCAATAAACAGTCATAGTTCAATTTTTAGTCACAATGGAAGATCAACACATCAGATTTCAAGTCGCCATAACTTCCACTTGGGGTCACCATTTGAGACTTTCTTGGTCTCATTGGAAAGCTGAGAATGACAAATTTCAATTAGTAGTGGTCACGGGTCATGAGATCTCTTGTAAAGGAAACTATTCACCAGGAAAAAAAAACATTGTTCAGTGGTTCAACTATCTCTTGATGGGGGGAACAATTACGAATGAGTGAAAGCACCTAGGACCCTGGACCAAGGGAAATAAAAAGGATCATAGCCACAGAGAAGGGGTTTAGAGGTAGAGAGGGCTGATTAAGGAAGAAGTTCCCAAATAAAGGAGGGCCGATAGAAGGTTCCCAAGTATGAAGATTGAAGAATGAAAATAGAAATCAAAGGACCACAATAGAGAAAGTTGTTGAGTCTACAACAAAGAGTGATTGTAAACTCTGAGAGGCTTAGAGACAGAAAATAGAGTAGCCAACAGAGAGTCACTATGAATGTAGATGTTGTAAATTACTGCTTCATTTAACAGATAATAATGTATGTTGTTTTCCACTGCGTGACTCTGGCTGCACGAACAAGGGCATCCTTCACTAAAACCCCCTACTGTGACTGTACCAAGTGATATCAAAGCAAGTTAAGGTTTGAATCCTACTGAGAATTGTTTTCCACATTGTTGTGGGTAGAAAACAAAAGAGGGCATCTTCCAGCATAAAAGAGATATTGGGTAGAAGGTGTCAAGAGATACAGTGTAGTCCATTTGAGTTTTTGTTGTAGGTATGAGAATGTCTTGCAAGTGAAGAAGAGTCATGTGATAAGTTGAGAGACTCTTTATTGAGTCAATTGCAAGATGTGAAAAAGAAGTTTGCATGTGTTTCAAGTAAAAGAAAATCTTACAATGGGAGAGACTTGTGCGAAAGCAAGAGAGAATCTTGTTGAGTCTAGTGCAGGTTGTGAAAATGAATATTGCTTATGTTAGTTGCAAGTTGTGAAACAAAATCTTGCACGTGAGAGAGAATAAGTTTTTTGTAGGTGTGTGAGATGTTTTGAAAGTGTGAATAAAGTGTGAAAGAAAGGCTCTTGTATGAGTCTAATGCAGGTTGTGAAAGAGAATCCTACTGGAATAAATCACAGGTTGTGAAACTGAAGCATGTTTGTGAAGAAGAAATGACACCTAAAGGAGGAAAAACAGTCAGAGTAAAAGACATGGTAGAGATGTTGAAAGAATTCCAAGCAAGATTGGATATGATGGAGAAATGACAAGCAAAGAAGAAGACTTGTCAAAGAATCCAAAGGAGTGTCCAGAAGTCACCCAACACAAATATAGAAGAAATGATGATGAAGATGGTGTCAAGGATGGATGCCATAAAGAAAACAGTTTTCAATTGAGGACAAAGATCTATAGAGGTCAAAATGGAAGAAAGAGATAAGAAGAGAAAACTGTAACAAATTTTTGAATTGAGTATTAAACTTAACAGAATCTTTTTGAAAAAGAGAATATTATAGATCCCCAAAGGGTGAACGTTGCACACACTAGAATGTGTGGTAATAGAGTAGAGTGCCAGAGAGATCTTGAAGAGAGGAGACTAGAAGATGGGAAGAAGAAAGTGAGAGATTAGGATCACATGGTTTCCAAATTGTTAAAGCAGATTATGCATCCAGGATTGCATAAAGGATGGTGGAAGAGCCTCTAAGTATGAGGCTTAAGAAAACAAAGGAGAAGATTGTCTAAAGGGACAACAAGAAAGTAGAGGTGCCATGTGAGCAGCTCAAAACTATTCTGAGACATAGCGAGGAGAAAGGTATAAGTGAGTAGAAGAAGATTGCCTTGAACAGCAATGGGAAAGTGAGGTTTTCAAGTGAGAAGCCCACGTTTGTTTTCAAGAGCAGCAAGGAGAAATAAATTTGTAAGCAGCCCTTGGAGAGATGGATAGGCCATTTTCAACCTCTAGAGCTTGATATCTTCTTGAAGAAGAATAAGGGAGAATAAATTGTAGCCAGGGAGTTGGAAATAGCTGAAGATACATCAGCCAAAGAGGAAAAGAATGAGAAAGGTAATGTTGAAAACCCTATTTTGTCTCACATCTATTTGTGTGCAGGCCTTGAAGAATCTAGAGAACATGAGGGAGAAGAAAAAGATGGAAATATTCTCACAAAGGAAAAAAAGACTTTCGCCATATATCAGTCATGGGTAGAGAAAGAAGAGAAGATGAGTAAAACATTTTCCATCGTGAGAGATGGGTAGAGAATGAGAAGGCAGCAGGACAAGTCCCTGATTTGTTAAGAGTAGATGATCCAGAGACTCTTTGGGCAACCGCTGAAGAAGCATGTCACCCAAATGACATAAATTCAACGGATACAAGAGTTGAGTTTATTGTAGAAAAAGCAAAAAGAGAAGAGAAGCATGTCAATGAAGGGGTGAAGTGTGAAGTATGAAGTGAAAAATTACACTCTAGGATGAATGTGAAGAGGAGCAGTTGATTCATACATCAGCAGAAAAAGGAGGAAAATGCAATCAGCCTGGAGCTGATGCAAAGAATATGAGAAGTAAAGACGAGGAAAAAGAGCTGTCACAAGAACAGTTATGTACTATTCTAAGGAGCAGGCAGAGTGATAGGAGCTTTGAGAATGCTATGCTTGATGAGAATCAAGATAATAGTGTGAAGATGGAGAAAGAACCTATAGGGATAGTTAAGTCTAATATTTTCAAACTAATTTATGATTGTAGTCAATGTACAAGTGCAGAGATAGAGAGAAAGGAGGCATTCAAAGAGGCCTTCCAAAGTGAAGAGTGGGCCACTTGAGTTTACTATGACGGCCAACATATTTGCATGCACAATCTATGCGGAGAGGTTTCAACTCATAAGGGGACATTGTGGATAACTACGAAGCATGATAAGAGGTATGATAGCTACTATTTTGAGTTGCATGACACATTGAATACCTTTGAGCAGTATACTAGGTACAAATATGGCAAGGTAAGAAGTCTTGATGGCATCCCATAGATCATAGGAAGAAGAGAGAATGCAAGTATTAATTATAAATCTTGTCATCATGAAGAATCAAAATTAGACATGTATTTACAGCAGTATCATGGAGGAAACACTGATTTTTGGGGACTCTTGATGAGCTTATGGAGTGTTACATGCACACATGGGAATGTTGATACGGGGCAGCCTTTGGAAGGGCACATGGCATGCACAAGGAGGCCCGCATATGATGAGGTGTACTACCTTGAGGCCTCACATCATGGTAAGTTTACAAGATGGTACCTAGCTGATTTATTTTTATATGATTGTAGAATTATGGAATGGCATTCAATATCTATTTGGAGTATGTCACACTATGTTTTTTGGAAAAAGTTGTTTCACTTAACAGGTACAGGAGCAAGGCTTTTTTAGCACTACCGCAGGTTTTACCATTTGGACATGGCAATTGAGCACATGAGCTTGCATTTGCTTGAGGGCAAGCAAATTTGGGAAGGGAGGACTGTAATGTCCCATTTTCATATAATTTTAATAATTAATAAAATTGTCTGAATAGTGATTTTAATCATTCGAAAATATAAGGCAATTAATTAATTATTAAAATAGAACTATCTTGAATAATTATTTGAATTACTAGAAAAGTGGTTTTAACCATTTGAAAAATTAAGGTAAATTTAATGATTATTCTAAGGGGTTTTATAATTAATAAATTGCTTGAAAAGTGATTTTTATTACTTTAATTATTAGAACAATTTAATTAATTATTTAAGGACCTAATTATTTAATTTGCTAAAAATTATTTTTAATTACTAATTTATAAAGGCAAGTCATTTAATTAATTCAAAAAGGCCTAAAGTGAAATTAAAAAGAATGTCGGCTTGGGAGCTAAAGCAAAAAAAAGGAAAAAATATTCTAAAAATGGCAAGTGAGGCTTATGAGGTATTTTAGCTCCCCAAGGTGATTCACCCCCTTTGTAAAGTACAAATAAAAGGTAAATATCACAATTGAAGATATGTTGAATTTTGATAATTATTCTCCATGCTTGAAGAAACTATTGGGATGCATACCCAATAAAAGTTCATTGTTTTGGTGTTAATCAATCTACGAAAGGTGTCTTTTGATACCACCTTTGCTAAGGAGATCTTGTTATTGCCCTAGAAGTGGGGCAATTTACTTTGAGGAGTTCTTGTGAAGTTTTTGTGAGGATTTGAGGGTAATTTCTTGCATATTGACTTTGCTTAATATTTGTCCTATTTATGCAAATGGAGCGAACTACTTTGGAGGCTTGGATCGAGGGTTTGGAGGCCTCTTTTGGTCTACTTTATGCAAATTAAATATTCTGATTTTATTTGTCAATTTTTTGCATGTTGACGTGAGGTTTTGGAGGAGTTTCATGAAGGGTTTGAAGCCTTCAATCAATAGAAAATTAAATAATAATTTTCAGAATTATTATTTAATCTTTTTGACAGGTTTTGAAGACTTTTCCACTTGCGGAAGGCAATATCTAGCTCTCTTATTTTTCTGCTATTTTTCTTTCACTTGGCGAGTTTGGCGATTGGCTTGGAAGGCACTTTGTGGCCATTTTATACCCAAAAAGGTTTGTTGGAATTTTTTGATATTTATTGGGGCACTTGTGGCAATTTTTGGCAAGGGTTTGAAGTGGAAAAATATTCAAAACAGCAGCTGTATTTTTGGAATTAAATCAATGTTTTTTGCCATCATAAAGTGGCATTTGAGCTTTAAAAATTTGGCAAAAAAAGTACTTGTTTCATGCATTTAATTCTCTGATTATTTCTGCAAGTATTCAGTTAATTTTGGAACAAGTTATTGGTTGGAAATCATCTACAAAACCCTACTATTGAGGCATCTAGGGTTTCTAGGGCTTGACAAGGGTTTTTGAAAATTATTTTGCAAACTAGGGTTTGTTGATTTCATTTTCAAAATTTTGGAATTTAGGGAAAAACCCCTTTTGTATGAAATCATCCCATTTGGGGGCATTACAAACATTGTTTAGGAATTCTCATGTACATTCTCCCTAGACTTCTGACTGTTGTTTGATGTACTTTACATACTCATGCATATAATCATTGTTTCAGATATTTTGTGTTGCTCTGCATTGTCTGTTTATACTACAACTGTTGCTGGTTATTATTCTTATTTCTAGTTGGGCAACCTACAATTGTGTGTTTACTTATAACTTTATTGAGAAAGATCATTTTAATGATGATTTAAGAGAGTCTAGGATTCTAGACCACCAATAAGAGGCAGCAATGGAGAATAAACTCTTAGTAGTAGTGTGTATGTGCCAATTGGAAGAAGTCAATCGTTGAAATTGATGACAAGTAAATTTTTCTTTGGATATTCACCTAGCCCAAGTGGACCGGCTAGTTATCCATTATCTCTGTATCATCCATTATACTTGATGTCATATACAATTTTTTCATAGGACTGTAAGTTTGTGTTGGCAATATGATTGTCATTGATGTCAAAAGGGAGATAGTTGGCACTATGGATGTCATTGATATCAAAGGATCAGTCACAAGCAAGATTGATGGAGAGAAGAGCATATTTTATAATTGCACAGTGCAAGGTCCTGAAAAGGTGCAATATTGTCATGAAAAGTCGTCATGCTTTTACAGAGACTGTTTCCAGATGTTTGCAGAGAATTGATGGAAGATCCATTATGAGTTTTTCAAGTGCATCTCATATATATGGTCTGCAAGTTTTAATGAAGAGAAATGAGCTCAAAAATGATTTATCTTTGCTCTCAGCGATTACTAGAGTTTCTCAGTAAAACCCTATTGGTTTTAGTCATGGCGTTCACAGGCTTTTCTATTTTTATATAGACTGGATATAGGCAGGAACCGATCGCTTAAGTTATAACTTAAGTCTTCCTCGTCATTGTGAAACTGACCCCTTCAACCTAGTAATTACCAGCTTGGAGGAGTGATCAAAGACTTTAATATTCCTAAGTCATCGACTTAATATTTGTCTGAGTTTGAACAACAAAGAGCGCTTAATCGCATGATGAATATCAAATGACGTGCAGCAAAGTCAATAAGTCAAAAGACCTAAGAATGAACGCGTTAATGACATGTGTCAGATCATGGAGCTTGAACAGTAGATCTACGATGTGGTTCAAAGTCAAATAGTCAATGATCAATGCAAAGGTGCCAAGTGTCTCAATAGCGATAACTGACAGTAATGTGCATAAGGCACGTGAGGATGCCAAGTGTCACAAGCACGAGGACTGACAAAGTGCAGAAGGCACGCGAGAGTGCCAAGTGTCACAAGCGTGGGGATTGACAATAAAGTGCTCAAAAGGCACACGAGAGTGCCAATGTCCTAATCTCAGGAGACTGAGACAAAGATCAATGATTGTGACTTCAAGTTGAAGCGTTAAAGTTTGGATGCTCGCAAGGATCTAAAGGAGCAAGTGAGCTTGTCAGATTCTGATCTAACTATTGCATTGTAAAGTTGAGTCAATTGAACGATGATCATCAGAGCTTGGCACGAAACTAAAGATCAATGGTCAGTGTTTAAAGAAATGTTCATCTCAACGATCAAGTGACGAAACACTCAGGTACGTTGTATTATACGACACAGAGAACAATATAGATTGTTGTAATCGATCCAAGTTGAATAAAATGGCATGTGTATCAAAACTAGAGTCTGATATATATTAGAAGACAAAATTATGGTGGTGGTGTGTGAATTCAAGAAGCGAGAAACTTGTTAAAGAAATATGAACTGAGTTCCAAAAAATGGAGCGTGATGTGTTAACGACCAAGTGTGAGCACAGAGATGTGAGACCTAGATCCAATGCATATATACATCATCTAGGATATACACTATGTAACAATGAGTTGAATTGAGAGGGAGGGAGGCAGAGAAGAAGAGAGAGAAGTGCAAAGTATGAGTAGTTACAGAACAGACCTGTAACATAGAACTGAATTTATTTTTAAATCAATTTTTGTAATCAAGAGTTGTAGCTCCATAATAGATCTGATTGGCAGATGCCATCAAAAGCGCTGAGTTGGTGCTCAGTTAGGGAGTAGGTGCTTCTTTAGAGTAGGTGCTCTTAAATCAAGGGACTAGTGTCTCCTTAGGGTCGGTGCCCTTAAACATTGTAACCCGTGAGGTTTCAATTGTAACCCGTCGTTTTTTCCATACTAAGTTTTGCACGTACACTGAGTGTTGTGTCTATTTGTGTATGTGATCTTTGCATATACTTTTTAATTTGCATTAAAAATATTAAAGAACTAATTTTAATCAATCTATTGATTCACCCCCTTCTCAGTAGATAGTTGTGTTCCAACAATTGGTATCAGAGCCCTGGTTCCTTACAAGAAGCTCAATCAGCACAGATAAATCTTGGACAGTGAACACAAATGGCTAGTCAAGAAGGCTCTTCTTCAAGCAAAGCACCTCTCTTTGATGGATCAAACTATGCATTTTCGAGCATTAGAATGGAAGCATATTTATCTTCATTAGGGTTTGATGTATGGATGTCTATTGTAAATGTATATACAGCTCTTGCTACAACTCCTATTGATCAGGCTGCAAAGAAGGCATATGAAAGCAATGCCAAGGCAAAAAACGTTATTATTTGTGAATTGTCTGACTCAGAGTTTGTCAAAGTAATGCATTGTCAAAATGCACAGGGTATCTAGAACAAGTTGAAGAGCATCTATGAAGGTGAAAATAAGGTAAAGCAAGTCAAGCTACAAACATACAAAGGCAAGTTTGAAAGTCTTAAAAAGAATGAAAAATAAAAAATTGCAAACTACCTCCTCAGAGTAGATGAAATAATCAATGCAATCAGAGGCCTTGGAGAAGAGATGAAAGATTCAATCATTGTCAAAAAGGTCCTAAAATCTCTGCCATCAAGGTATGACTCTAAAATCTCTGCAATAGAGAAAGCAAGAGATTTGGATAAACTCGATGAGTTGCATGGAACCTTCACAGTGTATGAGATGAGAATGGGAGAAGCAGATACTTTCAACCGAGTAGCTACATTCAAAGCAACCAAACAAGTAAAAGCAGAAGCACCTACATCCAAATCTGAAGAGACTGATGAAGAAGCCAACTTTGTTTGAAAATTAAGAAGAGGGTCTAGAAAATACAAAGGTAAGTTACCCTTTAAATGTTTTAAATGTGGTAAGGTATGACATTTTGCTGCTAAATGCCTTTATAACAAAAAAAAAAAAAAACTCTGAACAAGAAGACGATATTAAAAAGATGAAACCCCACTACTCTAAGAAGAAATTCAAAAATAAGAAGGGCATGTACATAAAAGAAGATAGTGATTCATTGGATGAGTGTGATAGCTCAGATGATGCCCATGATTGTGCCTTTGTCGCTGAGGGAAATGAATCTCTATTCATGACATTAGAATCGGCTTATGTGGATCATGAAAAAGAAGTTACAGTCTCTGATGAAGAAGAGGAAAAAGTGGATCTAGAGGGTGAACTCATATGTGTTCTAGATAAAATTGAAAAACTGAGAAAAGAGAACTCAAAGCAGAAGCAGGGACAAAAAGAGATTAAAAACTATCCACAAGTCTTGAAAAATCTAATCAGATGGTAGTTAGTCTAAAGACACAAGTTGAAGAGGCTAAAAGAATAAAAGATGTAGTCAAATTTGAACTACAGTCTAAATCTAATGAATGCATGAAGTTAGAAGTAGAAACAGTGGCTTTGAGAAAAGAACTTGAAAAAACTAAAGAACAAATAGACAAAGTTCTGAAGCTGAAAAGAGGTTCATAAATTCTTGATGAATTGATCAACTCTCAAAAGCCATCAAAAGAGAAATTTGGTCTTGGTTTTGAAGGGAAAAGTCCCATAACCAGTACATCTGCAAATTTATATGATAACTTCAAAGCAGAAGGAGAATCAAGAACAAAAAAAGGAAAAGCTTGCATGAATGCCTCTAGAGATACAAAGACAAACACAAGCACTGCTGATATGAAGAAAGCTAAAGGAGAAAAGAAGCCTAAAGAAAAGAAGAAGAATGAGTCAATTTCTACAAACTCAAGGAAGATACAGAAGACAAAGGTACCTAATGCAGATGGTTACATAAGGGTGAAAGACTTGAAGAAGCCAAAGTTAAGAAGATTTCCTCATCCTGCACAAAAAAATGCTATGACCAAGTATTCCTCATTTTTTCATGGTTGATGTTATACCTATAATCAGTTTGGTCATAGAACTAGTGAATGTAAAGTTATATCTAAAAAGAGATTAAACTTTGTAAGCAAAAATTCATTTGCACCCTTGTTAGATACAAATGTAATATGCTATAATTGCAATAATTTTGGTCACATAGTTAAACAATGTAGAACAAACTTTGTAAGATCAAAAATACAAAGTGAAAAGAAAGGCATGTCTCTTAGTGTGAACAAAGGTTCACAAGTCTCTGAAAAAGAGAAAAATAAGCCAAACAAGAAACCTAAGGATGTGTGGCAAGTAAAAGATCAGATAGTTGCGCAATCTATGATTGCTCAAACTGCACTCCATGTCAAGGAACAGAATTTGTGGGTAATAGACAATGGTTGCTCAAACACATGACTGTTGACAAGAGCAAGTTCATCAAATTGATTAAATGTAAGGAAGGATTTGTTAGCTTGGAAGACAATACTACAGTAAAGATCCATGGTAAAGGAGCCTTGAATATAGATAAAAAATTGCCTACATATGACGTCCTTTATGTTAAAGAATTGAAACACAATCTGCTAAGTGTCAACCAAGTGTGTGACAATGGATATAAGATCACATTTAATGCAGAAGGCTAAAAGATAAAAAGACCTGAAAGATTAGTTGCAGAAGGAAAAATAACTAAAAGCAATATTTATAATATAAGTGAAGTGAATGGTAATAGCTACCTCGTAGATAAGATTGATGAGAGTTGGTTATGACATAAAAGAATGGGTCAAGTCAACTTTGATAACCTAATAAAAGTAAGCTCAAATAAGTGTGTTAGACATATGCCTAAGATAACCAAACCTGCAGACACTACTTGCAAGGAATGCCAGCAAAGCAAGCAAACAAGAGTCAGATTTCAAACAAAGGAGTATGCAACTACAAAGCCTTTAGAATTAGTTAATACTGATCTTTGTGATCCTACTAAAACAAGAGAACTTAAATGAAAAAGATACTTCATGTTGTCAATAGATGATTACTCACGAATGAAATGAGTGACCTTTTTGAAGGATAAGTCTTCGGCATTTGAAAGATTTAAGATCTTTAGGGCCATGTTGGAGAATGAGATTGGACAAAAAATCAAATGCTTAAGATCTAATAGAGGTGGAAAATTCACCTCAAATGAGTTCATAGAGTACTGTGAGAAGCATGGAAACAAAAGGCATTACTTTGCAGCAAGGACTCCACAGCAGAATGGATTTGTTGAAAGAAAGAATAGAACAGTCAAGGAGATGGCCAGAACAATGCTAAGAGAGGCCAAATTACCTGATGGATCTTGGAGAGAAGCAATACAAACAGTAGTATATACCTTGAATAGAGTTCAACCGAGGGTAAACAGTGAGAAAACCCCCTATGAACTATGATATGAAAGACCTGCCTCTGTTAAGTATTTCAAGGTGTTTGGTAGCAAATGCTACATCAAGAAAAAAGAAGATAACTTGGGAAACTTTGAATCAAGATGTGATGAAGGAATATTTTCTGGTTATTCCACTCAAAGCAAAGCCTACATATGCTACAACAAAAGGCTACAAAAAATTGTAGAGAGTATCAATGTCAAGGTTGAAGAAGGCTTGAAACATGTTAAACTTGATAGAAATCTGTAAAGAATCAAATTTTGAAGAGGAAGTAACTAATGAAGAGCCCAAAGAAGTAAATGAAAAGCCACCTGCAAGATTTATTCAAAAGGATCATCCTATAGAGCAGATTATTGGCAATAAAAATGGAGTTCAAAGAAGGAGAAGAGTTGCAATGAACAAGGAGCAAGTAAGTTTTGCTCTAATATCTTAAATTGAAACTAAGAACTATGTTGAAGCTAAATGGGATGAGAATTGGCTAAAATACATGAAAGAAGAACTAAGCCAAATTGAAAAGAACAAAACTTGGGAATTAATTCCAAAACCTTCAAATAAGAATGTAATAGGTACAAAGTGGGTCTTTAGAAACAAACTCAATGAGGATGAAACTGTCATAAGAAATAAGGCCAAATTGGTGTGCAAAGGATATGCACAAGTTGAGGAAACATTTGCTCTAATTGCTAGATTGGAAGCCATAAGAATGTTTCTAGCATTCTCTGTTTATAAGAAATTCATAGTCTATCAAATGGATGTTAAGTTTGCTTTCTTGTATGGGAACCTAGAAGAGGAAGTCTACATAGAACAACCTGAAGGTTTTCAGCTATCAGAAGAAGATTATGTGTGCAGACTGAAGAAAGCTCTGTATGATCTAAAACAGGCACCTAGAACATGGTATTCAAAATTAGACCAGTACTTACAACAAAGATTCAATAAAGGATGTGCAGACAACGATCTGTACTTCAAATCTCAAGGTGAGCATATGTTAATTGTTGTATATGTAGATAATATCATTTTTGGTGGCAGTAACAAAATATGCAAAGAATTTGCTACTAAAATGCAAAATGAGTTTGAGATGTCTAGGCTTAGAGAACTTTCTGTCTTCTTTGGTCTCCATATAGCACAAACTGATAAAAGGATATTTATATCTCAAACCAAGTATGCTAAGGAAATGCTCAAGAAGTTTGGAATGGAAGATAGCAAACCAGTAGGTACTCCCATAATAATTGGATGTAAGTTGAGCAAAAACGATGAGTCCCTTAATGCAAATCAAACTTTGTATAGATCAATGATAGGTAGTTTGTTATACCTAACTGCATCAAGACCAGATATCATGCAAGCAGTGTGTATAGTTGCAAGATTTCAAGCTGCTCCCAAAGAATCACATGTCAATGCAGTGAAAAGAATCTTTAGATATATCGAGTGCAATTGACTATGGCCTATGGTATCCAAAAGACAGATTTCACTTTGACAGAATATATAGATGTTAATTGGGCAGGAACTGTGAATGATAGAAAAAGCACTAGTGGTGGTGCATTTCTCCTTGAAAACAAACTTGTTTCATGACTGAGCAAAAAGCAAGAGTCAGTTACTCTTTCTACAACAGAAACAGAGTATGTTGCAGCAATGGCATGTTGCACTCAAGTCTTGTGGATGAAGCAAACACTTAAAGACATCAAGGTAGAATACAAATCACCTATCTCTATTCTTTGTGACAATTCAAGCACTATTAACATATCAAAGAATCTAGTGATGCACTCCAGAACTAAGCACATATCAATCAAGTATCCCTTCTTAGGAGAAAAGGTTGTAGATCAAGAGGTCACAATGGAATATGTGCCAACATAGGATCAAGTTGCAGACATATTCACCAAACCTCTTACCAAGAAACAATTTGAGTATTTGAGACAGAAATTGTGAGTGGTTACTCCTACATCACATCACTAGATCCTAGTAATAGGGCATGAGTCCAGGGGGAGGATCATAGAAACTTTGTTAATCCTTAGAAGAAGAGAGAAAAGGCACAATAGGTATGCATGTTTTTACAAATTTCTAATGAGTTGATGGATGCAAATTCTTGGACAGACTCCTTTATCTGATAAAGGGGGGGAAAATTTTGGACAAATTGGGAGAAAGTTGGAGTCCCTTTGTCTTTGATGTCAAAGGGGGAGAAAAAGTGCAAATGCTCTCTGTAAAAGTTTGTCAAATGCTTTATGTTTATTAAAGAAGTAGCAGAGCATGTGTCCAAGTCGTGTTTTTGGCAAATGTCCATTGCCTAAGGTGAATAAAGTTTGGTATGAGCAACTTCAACTCACGTTAATCAGAAGCAATGCAAGTTCAATCAATGCCAGAGAAGGCGCAGAGCATGTATTACAAAATCAGAGCATTTATCTTGCCATCAATGACAAAGGAGGATATTGTTGGCAATATGATTGTCATTGATGTCAAAAAGGAGATAGTTGGCACTATGGATGTCATTGATGTCAAAGGACCAATCACATGCAAGATTGATGGAGAGAAGAACATGTTTAATAATTGCACAGTGCAAGGTCTTAAAAAGGTGCAATATTGTCCTGAAAAGTCATCATGCTTTTACAGAGACTGTTTCCAGATGTTTGCAAATATATTGATAGAAGATCCATTATGGGTTTTTCAAGTGCATCTCATATATATGGTCCGTAGGTTTAGATGAAGAAAAATGAGCTCAGAAATGATTTATCTTTGCTCTCGACCATTACTAGGGTTTCTCAGTAATACCCTATTGGTTTTAGTCATGGCGTTAATAGGCTTTTCTATTTTTATATTGACTGGATATAGACGGGAACTGGTCTCTTAAGTTATAACTTAAGCCTTCCTCGTCATTGTGAAACCGGCCCCTTCGACCTAGCAATTATCGGCTTGGAGCAGTGATCAAAGACTTTAATATTCCTAAGTCCTCGATTTAATATTTGTCCGAGTCTGATTAACGGTGAGCGCTTAATCGCATGATGAAGATCAAACGACGAGCAGCAAAGTCAATAAGTCAGAAAACTTGAGAATGAACGCATTGATGACATGTGTCACGATCACGGAGCTTGAGCAGTAGATCTATGGTGCGGTTCAAAGTCAAATAGTCAATGATAAACGCGAAGGTGCCAAGTGTCTCAATAGCGAGAACTAACAGTAAGGTGCAGAAGGCACACGAGGGTGCCAAGTGTCACAAGTGCGGGGACTAACAATGTGCAGAAGGCACGCAAGAGTGCCAAGTATCACAAGCACAAGGACTACCAGTAAAGTGCTTATAAGGCATGCGAGAGTGCCAAATGTCCCAATCTCGGGAAACTAAGACAAAGATCAATGGTTGCGACTTAAAGTTTAAGCGTTAAAGTTCGGAAGCTCACAAGGATCTAACGGAGCACGTGAGCTTGTCAGATTCTAATCTAACAGTTGTGTTTTAAAGTTGAGTCAATTGAACAATGATCATCGGATCTTGGCACGAAACTAAAGATCAATAGTCAGTATTTAAAGAAATGTTCATCTCAACAATCAAGTGACGGAACACTCAGGTAAGTTGTATTAAACGATAGAGATTGTTGTGATCGATCCAAGTTGAATAAAATGGCATGTGTATCAAAACTAGAGCTTGACATATACTAAATATAGTAAAAGACAGAGAATTATGTTGGTGGTGTGTGAATTCAAGAAGCGGGAAACTTGTCGTTAAAGAAATATGAACTGAGTTCCAAAAAATAGAGTGTGATGTGCTAACGACCAAGTGTGAACACAGAGAAGATATGAGACCTAGATCCAATGCATATATACATCATCTAGGATATACACTATGTAACAAAGAGTTGAATTGAGAGGGAGAGAGGAAGAGAGGAAGAGAGAGAAGAAGCGAAGAGTATGAGCAGTTACAAAATAGGGCTGTAACATAGAACTGGATTCATTTTTTAATCAATTTTTGTAATCAAGAGTTGTAGCTCCATAATAGATCTGATTGGTGGATGCCATCAGAAGAGCTGAGTTGGTGCTTAGTTAAAGAGTAGGTGCTTCCTTAGAGTAGGTGCTCTTAAATCAGGGGACTAGTGTCTCCTTAGGGTCGGTGCCCTTAAACATTGTAACCAATGAGGTTTTGATTGTGAGGCTGGATTAGAACAATAGATTCTAGCAGTGATTCTCACCGTGGTTTTTCCTATATTAGATTTTCCACGTACACTGAGTGTTGTGTCTATTTGTGTGTCTGATCTATGCATATACTTTTTAATTTGCATAAAAAGAATTAAAAGACTAATTTTAATCAATCGACTGATTCACCTCCCCCCCCCCACTCTCAATAGATAGTTGTGTTCCAATAGTTTGTACCCGAAGAAAGGGGTATGGCTAGTACTTACAAAGTTGGTGGATAGTAGTTGTTATTTGGTGATGTCTCCAGCAAAACCGTTGTAAAAGTTAAAATAATTATTAAGTTCAAGCAGCAGATGTTGGTGGAAAGTGTCCTTAGGGGACTAATGACTATTGGCTGCAGATTTAGTGCATTCCTAGAAGGAGAGTGTCAGTAATTTACCAATACACTAACTCTAATACTAATAAATTAATATTAGTTAATTGAAATCCTAAGCGTAACAAGTGTAATAAGAAACTTGTATGATAAAGAGTTTCTTGCTTCTATAATTCCAACGTAGGAGTATTTCAAAAATTATAGTTCAATTAAAAAATAAGAAATTTAAGAATACAATTCATACCTCAAGAAAATTATCAGGTAGCTCACAAATTGAAAGAACATCATCTACATCCTTACTTCCAGGAGGATCAATGCTGCAACCAAATGTAGCACCCTAAAAATTAGTTAGAGCACTGAACCTATGAAAAATAAAAACAACAGATCATTAACATGCACATTCACTTATGTCCAGGTGGCTTGACTGAGTGGTAAAGTCAGAGGGCTATCACAATGAGGATCCGGGTTCAAATCTCCCCAGGTACCACTAAGCATGCTCCTCATGTTAATGCAGAGTTCAAAGAGTGTGCACTCTCACCTGGGGAGTGGGCCCTGTTTGTGTCCCACACTATCAGGTTAGGGACTTACCAACCCTCATTGACCAATTGATAAAAAGATACACATTCACTTATTTATAATTGTTGTAGAATTTAAATCCTATAAAATGCTTCAAGCAAATATAAAAATAATGACTTTTGAATGACAACTGAATATGAATCAATCCATGCCCTTTAGTGATGGAGTTGGGACCAAATTGTTTATCACCAACTACTTAACTACTTATATTTTCCAATGCCAACAATATAGCTCAGATCATGCTTATCATCTTCAGACCTAGCAGAAGAATCATGTATTTATATTAAATTGCAACAGGCATCCTTGTAGGTGCTTGTTATGTATTTAAAATATACACACAGAAATTAGCGTCACCCGCCACAAAACGCTGCCAGACCCTCCCCTCCCTTCTCCCCCCTCCCACTCGGCCGCCCCCACCCCCCAACATTTGTATCAAAGTAAGAAGAAAGGAAGAATGAAAAAGATATAATGTCCACAAATGACCAAAATGGATAAATGGGTTTCAAACGAGCAGCAAGTTATAGCAAGTAATTTGAAGAGATTAAATAAAACACTGCCAACTAAAACCAAGTACCTAAAACAAGATCTAGGAAGCAATTGAAACAAAACGAGGGGGTAGACCAAACAAGTAAACTGTAGGCAAGTTGGACTATACAAAAACCATAGAATTCAAAATCTGATGTCCTCAGAAGCATCTCCATGGCTAAGAAGGCAAGGCTGAGCAATACTAGGAGGCAACAAGGTAATCCTCCATACATCTCTCCTAACATCCATAACAGACAATCATCTAGATGCAGAGAGAAACTTGGTAATGCGAATCTGCCCACACAGTCCAGACTGCAAATGGGAGAAGACATCTGACCCGTGCCTGGTACTAGAAAAAGAATTATGAGGTTCCCTGTGGCCACCTGCGATGCAGGATTTCATCTCACTAATCTATCGCCAGATGTGCTATTCACTGTAGTAAGGAATATAATGAAAGAATTAATCAATCTTGTCATCCTACAAGTCCCATGTAAAGCCTGAAGTCTCAAAGTACCTTCTTCTAAAGGTAAAGGGCCAAATACATTTAGGTTGAATAACAGAAAAAGGTAGAGAAGGAACCACCATAAGTCCTTGTACAAACACTTGGATCTCCCTCTAATCTTGTAGTGAGAGAAAACTTCTACCACCTTGCAAGTTTACAGTCTGATTGTCTCAGTCTAAAGATTCTGACTGACTATTGAGAGCATGTAAATAGCTGAGCTAATAAAACTAACATTTTTTAGGAGTATGTTGGAGAAACTTGTTATGCTCTATTGGACAAGGTAGCAAAAAAATGTAAGCTATGTTGTTTGGGTACTGGTACGGGTACGGATACGGGGACGTCTCAGGTACGCGGGTACGTCATTTTTCAAAAACCTTGATTTGGATACGTCGTGGGTACGTCTGTGTGTGTATATATATATATATATATATATAGTATATTACTCATTTTTTTAGTAAAACACTTGAAACTACAGTGTGAAAATATTTGTCTATAAATGATAAAACACTTTAAAATATATAATATTCATTCATTACTTCAAAGACAAGATGTACATTCAAATCTAGAATAAATCATCTCGATTGTCCACAAAATCATGAATGCCACTCCCATTATTTTTCAACTTTATCATTTACTGACACTTTCTCTCACAAGGGCTCATCGGTGCATTGAATCTCACGAGTGCATGCCTTAAGGGGTGCACAGGGAATGGGGTGGGATCGGCTTGTGGCACTTTGCGAGAGATATTCTCATACTATTCTATCACGCATACATCCCTTCATGCAGCCTTCATACCTCCTATGAAGTCTCCTTGAAATCTTGAAACCCTGAAATATGGCTAAGTTTGAAACCCTGAAACCCTGGAATCTGACTAACTCTGAAATATGATAGGATCCTCCAAAACCTAGAATTTGCATTATAGCTCCTAGCAATCCAAAACCCCTCTCAAACATCCTGAAAGTATATAAATAAAATATAACTTAAAAGTATAAGAAACTAAGTTTCTTATACTTAAATGTTTATTTTATTTATATACTGTTGGGTTCGGACTGGATTTACATTTAAGGTTGCTTAGTTTTTAGGGTTTTTTTTTTAAGGATTTTCTGAGTTTTTTTTTTTTTTTTTAAATCGCCAATTTTCTGCCGGAACCCCTCAGGCACGCCTGGAGACGTCCCGGGTACTCCCGGAGGCATCCGTGGCCGTGCCGGACGTTTCCGGTACGTCCACGGACGCCTCCGGGAGTACCCGGGACGTCCTCATGTCGGAGGCGTCTCCGAACAGGTGGCGCCGAGGGGGAGGGCGTACCCCTGCAACATAGAATGTAAGAGATGCTGAAAAGAGCACCTTTGGAAGGCAAAATATATAAAGAAGACAATCAAAAGGTAAAGAAAGCATCATAATTCAAAAGTAACCATGGTATAAAGAAGATTGACAAAGAAAAAATCTAAACCTAACTCAAGGTCACCTCAAAAGAATATGTCATTGAACTAATACAAGATAGTGATGGGTTTGTTCCCATATCTGTGTGTGCCAATATATTCAATAAGCTTCTGCTAGATAGCAAGCCCGACATATAATAAGGAACATCTCAAGTGGTAGATCAATGGGACCTGTTCGACCATTGTTCAACAGTCAAGACCAAAAGGTACAATCCTGAATAGCACATACAGGATCATGATGTTCAAGCTTTGTGAAATCTTGAATTTTATCCTGGAACTAAAGAATTGTTGGCATTTACTACCACTCTTACATATACAAGAACTTACCACTGCAAGATTATTTTACTCTGAAATGCCCTGTGGCCACCTGCAAAGCAGAATTTTGTCTTACAGATCTATCATCATATGTGCTATTACCTGTCATAATGAACAGGCACTTGACACTCCCAATGGCTGAAATAGATTAAAAAACGTAATCAATGTCATGGTCCAGGAAGTCCTATGTAATGCCTGAAGTCTGAAAGTAGCTTCTTCCTGGAGGTAAAGGTCCAAACACCATTGGGTTTGATAACAGAAAAAGGTGGAGAAGGGACTACCATGAATCCCTGTACAAACACCTACGTCCCTCTAATTTCATAGTAAGAGAAGACTCCTACCACCCTGCAAGCGTATAGTCTGATTTTCTAAGGATACAACTATTGCGAGCTCACAACCATTGAGAGCATATAAAAAAAGGAAATTAATATATCTAAAAAAATAATGATTAACTTGGAGAAACTTGTTATGCTCTATTGGACAAGGTAACAAAGAATCATAAGAGAGTACTCAAAAGAGAACCTGTAGAAGGAAAACACTCGGTAAAATAAGACAAATCAAAAGGTGAAAAAATGCATCATAATTATAAAGCAAGCGTAGCATCAAGAACATTGACAAAGAAAATATCATAAACCCTGTTGGAAGTTGCTTCAGAAAAATTATGTAACCGAGTTAATACAAGATAGGGATAATATTTTTTCCATATCTAATCTGCCAACATATTTGATAAGCTTATATTAGCTAGCAAGCCAAGGTATAGGAAGTAACACCTTAAGTGAGAGATCAATGAGGCCTGTTTAAGCATTGTACAACAATCAAGACCAAAGGGTATAAGCTTCAACAGCCCTTAGAGTAGGACACGGTGTTGAAGTTTTGTAAAACCTTGAGTTTAAGCCTAAAAATAAAGGATTGCAGTAATTTCCCTACCACTCTTGCATTGACCGTCACCACTATGAGATTATTGCAGCAACTAGGAGAGGTGAATATTTTGGTTAAAGTATCCATGCTCCTATATGAATTTGTAATCCATGGCATGATTGATAGCGTAAGCATGAGGGTAAATACAAGGGCCTATGCTTAATTCTACATAAGTCATGGATCCGCATTAATTTACCCACAAGCACTCTAATAGCATAAGCAAAGATTTCAAAATTTTGAATATTTGAATACAAATGTGATAAATAAGTGGACTAAATTCACAAAATCAAAAAACATTATTTTCTAGAAAATGAAAAGTATTTAGAAACAATGTGTCATATATGGTTCACACGCTCGTACTCGGACAACACTCGCCAAACCAAAAACATTGACTGTGCAAATTCTCGGCAATACTCGGTAACTTAAATACTTAAATTTCTTTAAAAAAACTTAAATTTTATACAAATTACAGTTACAGAATGTATCAAATGAGTCTATAAAAGGTTGGGGAAGTCTTTTCTATGAGCTTTGAATACAAATAGAGTACAAAATCGCATAATCATGCGAATACAATAGCAAACTGTTACTTATAAATTTATGATGATTGTCATTGAAAATCATCATCATAAATTGCATATGGATGCAAGTTACAAATTACAAGAATCTACAATTTCCTCTTCCTCGTTCTAGTGAAAAATATGAGAGATTGAGAGAGTCTAGTCCTCGCACTCTGCTGCACCTCTTCGCTCTACCTAAAACGTTGCACTTGTAGTTCCACCCTGGTACCAGATGGCAGTGACTCCTACCTCATGTTTGACAACATCCACAAGGATGTCATCCAATCCAATCTCTCCTACTTCTGCTAATATAAAAGTAACTCCTTTAGTTGTTTCTTGAACACAAGGTGTCTATCATGCCTACATCCTTTCAAGTAGCCTTCATACCTCCTATGATGTCTCCTTAAAATCATAAAACCTTGAAATATCGCTAAGTCTGAAATCCTGAAAACCTGAAATATGGCTAACTCTGAAATATGATAGGATCCTCCAAAACCAAGAATTTGCATTATAGCTCCTAGAGGTCCGAAACCACTCTCAAACATCCTAAAAGTATATATATAAAAAATAAAACTTAAAAGTATGAGTTTAAATAATGTGAATTTCTACTTAAATATTTATTTTATAGATATACTGTCACCTCAAATGTTGTGTGATGAATGCGGGGAGGCGTGCGTGCTTAAAAAGGACAAAAATCTGCATTTTTTCCACATTTTTCTACGTTTTAACCACATTGGCAAGTATTTTGATAGTACTTGTCGAGTACTCACAGCTACAACTGTCAAAATACTCACCAAAACTACAAAAAAAGCCCCGCCAGTATAAATAGAGTATACCCATAGGGCATATTTTTTGGCGAGTACTCACGTACTCGTAGATTACTCACCAAGTATGTATACTATGATACTACGACTTGATATAAGAATAACAAGGTAAGGAAAAAGAATCATTTGCCTTTAAAATTAAAACACACAGCGTGCTTCAGAATGCGTAAACTATGTACAAACAAACCTATCTAACACACAAGCCATATAATTTAAATAATAGTGAAATTGCATGTAGTTGAAAACAATTTTTATTTGCAATATTGATCCGAAACAAATCTAGAAATTTAAATAAAAAACCACCTTGCAAAAGTGAAAGGTGTAAATGGCCTGATAAAAACATAGGGAGTAGATGTCACAAAAGTTATTTGGTTTCTATCCGCCCTTTGGAGTGTACATTTTCAATCCACCATTTGGAGCAGACAACCGACAAAAACAAATGGTGTCGTGTCTCCCTTTTGGACATAGAACGAACAAAGACCCTTATCCTTGTTTTGTTTCTCAAGGGCTAAGGGAAGAAGAAAAGGGAAACGTTTGGGGTTTCTACGGGCAATTTGAAAAAAGTACTATATTGTTTTAATTTTCACTTAAGTTGTGGTCTCTTGAGGATCATGGGCGCCCAAGAGCTTAAGTGGGGGTTATAAGGATTGCTCTTTTAATATTTCAAAAGGGTATTCCCTCCAAAATGGAACACACCCCTTCGAAGAATTGATATAAAAGAGAGTGGAGGATCATTTGGGGAGGTTATGCAATTATGATATTTGAATTTTGAGGTCTAAGCACGAAAAGCTTAACCCAAGACTTGGAGATGAAAACCTTCTAAGCTAAAGAGGAATTAGGGACGAAACCCTCTAATCCCTGATTAGGGCAGTATCATTTTAGAGGCTGCAATTGAGCTTGAATATTTAGAAAATCCAAAAGTACACCTTGAGAAGGATGGCAAATACCTTGGGAAGTGTGGCGACTTGCTTTGGGGCTTCACACCAAGGTTTTAGGGCTATTTATGGGCACGAATCAGTTCGTTTATTGAAGACCCCTTTAATTAGGACAGCGTTGGAGTTTGCTTGTTGAAGACCCCTTGTCCTAGGATTGCGTGGATAAGGACATAATTATTTGTTGTTTTGTAGTTGGGTGACCACTTTGGGGATTGTATGCATCATTTTCTAGGGCTTAATTGGCCTAATTTACAGATCTAAACATTGCATAATATTTCTATTATTTTATTAGAATTTTTCCAATAATTATTGTTTCCAAACATGCTGGAAAAAGGTGTTTATATCAGCTGAATATTTGATAATTTTTCAGTCATTTGATCATAAAATAAGGTGATTTCAGGGTGGAAAAGTACCTATTTAATTTTGCAATTTTCCAGCTCTTATGGCATCTAGGGTTTGAGGTTGAAAGGCTCTTTTATGCCCTTTTCATCATTGAAATAATTGTTGAATTATTGCTAGGGTTTGACATAATTAATTGCAGCAGTGTGTGAGGGTTTGATCACTAAGGTTTGAAGTAAAAATCAGAAAATATATATTTCAGCTAGGGTTTGGTCAAAGAAATCAGAATTCATGGATTGCCCTGATTTGGGGACATTTCAAATGGACTAGACACCATTTGGTTTCTATTTGCCATTAAGATCTCATGGTTAGCAGAAATAAGAGTAGAAGTCTCAATGCCATGTGAGCATCCTAGCAGAAGCAAAGGGTAGACATCTCAATTTACATTGGACTTCTAGTTGTATTTTTAATGAGACCTCGAATCCAATAAGAGTTGCTTCTACCAAGACCTTGAAGTCAATCACGATCGACTCTAATGATGTCTTGAAGTTGTTTAGGGTTGTTTCTTCTTAGAGCTTATAGCTGATCACAACGTTTCTATCGAGACCTTGAAGTCGAAAGGGGCATTTTTACTAGAACCTTTCATTCAATCAAGCCATTTCTATCGAGGCCTAGAAGTTGATCAAGCTCATTTCTATTAAGATCTTGAAGTCGTGATTTTTTCTACTAAGACCTGCATTTGATTGGGATATTTATACTAAGACCTTGAAGTGAATCGAGGTATGTCTACTAAGATCTTGAAGTTTATAGGGGCATTTCTACTTAAGGCCTTGAAGATGATTGAGATAGTTCTACTAAGACCTTGAAGCCCATCGAGGCATTTCCACTGAGACCTTAATAAAAAAAGATTAGTAAGAATTTTCAATGGATGCCTTTGCCCCACACTATAGTCAGTTTTGAGTAGACACAACTCATAGATAATAAGAATATTCTTAAAGGGGAAAGACAATAATTTTTTGTAACGACAAAAACGGTTGCCTTTAAGAAACTAAAGAAAAAAAAATCAATAAAAAATCACCTCCCAAGGTTGTTTAGAGAGTGGAGAGAAGGTTGTTGAGGAAACAAAGGAGACCAAAGTACCATTTTATGTATTTTGGAATCTCAGTGTAATAATTATAAAGTGAAACAAATATTTCCATAACTTTGTCATTAATTAATTAATTTGAAGAAATAAAAACGGTTCCATCTTTTTCTCTACAGAGTTTTGTACCCTAGGAGGATTTCTCCACATTAAGTTTTTGTTTCTCGTGTATCTGTTTAGCCAATTGGTCCAATAATTACCATAGCTATGTTTTATAAACACATAAGTTTGAGAAATATGGAAATATATATATATATATAATTCAAAAACTATCTGTTCAGTAAATTGTGCTTATTCAAAATCAGTTTTGATATGAGACCCAATTTCCTTGACATTGTAAAAGGACTATCAAGTTTATATGTCATTGACCAGAGAATATAAAACTGTCAGTAAAGAAGAATTGTTCCCATTTGACTGAGATGATGAAGAAAAGTGAAGACTTGTCATTCATAAAAATCTGAAGAACTAGGAAAACACCAGGAAATCAAAATTCAAAACCAAATTCTCTAGAAGTCACCAATTTCTACCTAAACTGGCATGTTCACAACATTGATTTCAATGATATTGGAAAGGGAGAAGAAACCCCAACAGAAAGGGGAGGTGTTCCTGCAAAAGCAAGAAGATGAGAAGGAAGCACTTTAAGGACGAGCTAACGTAAAATCAAAAAGCAAGGACCCACCTTTCAAAGTGGTGCCCAAATTGGAAATCCAACCATACGTGGGAAGGTGGATGCGGAGAAACTCAAAAACATGTTCAAATAGATTGAATTGTACTTTACCATCCATGTATTCTCTGATTGACAAAAAAATTCTTTGGCCCGCTTGAAGATTGATGAACAACATAATTTTAGGAAGGAACAAGAGAAACTCTTTCATATTGAAATCCAGATCAAGATAACAAGGTAAATGCCTTATTTTCCATCTCAGGGACTGATGCAAAAACTTAGGCTCAAGACAAAGAAACATCAAAAGTTGTACCCATTGGATTATATGTACAAATATATTGAGTTGCAAATAACTATGATATTAAAAAAAATACTCATATTATCCAGTCATAGATGAAGTGGGCTGAGATGTAATGCCACTCAACGTTTGTGAAGTTGTCTTCGGCAATCCCAATTTATGGGATAGAGATGCCATATTTCTCCAAACAAAGCAGAACTATAGGCTAATTAAGGCCCTATCTTTTCAATGCTTATAAAAGGAAGTAGAAATTCCACTTTTATCTACCAATTGGGGTAAAAGGTTGAAAAATGCTAGTAATAAGTTTAAGATGTTGCCAATCAAGCCAAAAGTTGTAGTATAGAAACAAAGTCTTTTAATGCAAGTTGCACCAACGAGTAGAGATACCAACTAAAAAATTGATGAGCCAATTGAACAAGGTGTCCCAAGACCTAAAAGGTTTGTGTATGACACAAGAAGGGGAACAAAATATCAAAACGTTACTCTATCTCCATTGCCAAACATTGGTTTGTACCAGCAATAACTCTTGGAATCAGCAAAGTTAACAAGCAATTATAAAACCCCTTGGGCACATGAGTGATAAGGCTCAACCCATGAACCAAAATAATGTGCATTGTGTATTGATTACAAGGACCTTAACAATGTTATCATCAAATATCAATATCTTCTACCTCAGATTGACGATCTACTTGATTAGTTGCAGCATGCTAAATACTTCACCAAGCTGGATTTTAAATCCAGAAATCATCGAGATTAGGTGCAGAAAGAGATTTCTAGAATATTTCCTTCAAGACCAAACAAAGTTTGTATGAATGGTTGGGACTTCCTTTTGGCTTGTGTAATGCACCTAATGCCTTCACAAGCTTGGACAATGAATTTTAGCATCCTTTTTAGGACGTGTTTTGAATTATCTACTTGAGCAATATACTCATTTTCACTTGTACATGGAGTAACATTTGCATCATTTGTAGCAAGCATCAGATACTTCAAAAAAGAATAAGATATTTTGCAATCTAAAGGAGTGTAATTTTGTTTGACAATCCTTGGTATATCTAGGATTTGTTGTTCATGAAGGTGAATCGAGAATTGATCCACTAAAGATGGAAGCCATACCCAAGTGACCAAGATCCTCTAATGTCATAGGAGTGAGGAATTTGACAAGGACTTCAATGTATCTAGGAAAATACATATCCTATTTCTCCAAAATTTTGACAGCTCTTCACATTTTAATGATGAGCAACAAAATCTCTTCTTTCACATAAAACTCGACAAATATATTTTGAAGAACTGAAGAGTATTTTGTTGCTATACAAACTACACTACAAATGGAACATCAATTGAAAAATAGCAAATGCAAACCAGAATGCAACATAAACGGATATGAGAGTAATCACAGCTTTAGTCCATAGGTAGTGCTCAATACAAATTGTTCAGTACAAAGCAGACGTGATACACAATTCCCTTATCCCGACATGTAACATGCTATTTGTATGACAAGATTCAACAGCTTTCGGTTATCACAATCATCCACAATTGAACATAAAGGCATTACACCACTACTAATGTCAACAAGATATTAACATAACAAGTTCGGCTACAAAACAATACATTCATCCATAATGATGGTCTAAATAATCTCCCCTTTTGGATAAGTCAGAGTCCCTTCCAAAAACCATTAAAAAACAAATAAACGAGGGAAGAAGAGGAAGACATCTCTGGAGGTATTTGAGCTCCAACTAGAGGTGATCCTAAAGAGGTTGCTTGCTCTAACTTCAGCTGCTGAAGTTCAACTTGAAGGGCATAGACCTCACTTGTGTGTTGCTTCGTATTCTTGGCTGCCACAAGTTCACACCCATGTGAACACTTCACTATCCACACAGCTTCCTGAAACTTGGCCTTCGCATGAGCGACCACCTACTTAGTGTCCTACAACTTGGACATCACACAAACTACCTCTTGCTCATGCTCAACAACCTTCTAAATTTGTGCCTGTGTAAGTTGAGTTTGCTAGTTGAGTTGCACTTGGTAACAGCAATGCTGATCCGCCATTTGATTCCACAAATCTGCAATCTTCAATAAGCCATTATCCTCATTCTCCAATCGATGTTGCTCACACATGCTTGAGTGAAGCAAAAAATACTAATGGTGAAAGGTATACGCAATGGTGTGTAGGGATTCCAACACATTCTGAACAGGAGAAATGGGCAATGGCATCATAAGGAATTTGAGCGGGCAGCCACTTCTCATGCATGCTTGGACTGTTATGTTCTGGCCACCCTTGGCAGACATAGATCCATGAGAACTCTAAGTGAGTCTCTTCTCGAACAAATTTCTGTAGTCAAACTCCATCATCCAAAATCAGTCGTATATATGACTAACAACCTACAACATTCAGCTAGCAAACCACATTGGTAATGCCCTAAAGTGCTTCAAACATGGGTCCCATAGCCCACAAAAATTGAGATAGAGTCATAAGGATTAGCACTATTTGGGCTAGGCAAGAACAGTGGAATGACCTCATCATTTCGAACCTTTGGGGCCTAAGACTCAATGGGTCCAGTCTCAAAAGGGCCTGCGTCAAAATGTAATTGTGTCAACCACTAACTGGACCTCTTCTTTCTCTAGCGTTGGTATTTTCTGCTCTTGGGGCTGCAATGTGTTGATTGGGACCTCCTCCAAGTCTTAATTGACAAGTTCACCTAGTTGGTTCAACAAATCCTCTGTTTGTTGCTCATCATCCCCTAAAGGCAAGGAAGTGACTCTTGCAAACTTGGATGGAGGTGCAATAGACGACTCGGAAAAAGCCAAATGCTCTTGGGAGGAAGGAGAAATTAAAAAAATCGTAGTATGAGGCTTTGGCAGACAAAATGTACGTTCACCATCATAATTATTGTCATCATCCATGTCAAAACCTTCTTCCTCATCCTCCTCTAAAATGCGCAGCTCTATCATTTACTTTCTCTTCTTGGCTACTGCACAGCGTTCAGTGTCATCTTCATTAAAAATGGCTAAAGAATGTTTGTTATACAAACTACACTACCAAAGGAACATCAACTACATACTAGAAAATATATACCACAATGCAACATAGCTGAATATGATAGTAATCACAGCTTTATTTCATAGGTAGTGCTCAATAAAAATTGTTCAATACAGGGAGGACCAGATACACAACACCTTTACCATGACATGTAGCATGTTATTTGTATGAAAACTTAACAATTCTCAGTCAATACAATGGTAAACAACCAAACATAAAGGTGTTGCACCCATAGTTCGCATACTCTTACTCAGCAAACCAAAAAAATCGACTCAGCAAACCAAAAAAAATTGACTTAGTAAATACTCAACAACTTATAAAAATACTTCAATTTCTTAAATAAATATAAATTTTATACAAATTACAATTGCAAAATGTATCAAATGAGTCTGTAAAACATTAGGGAAGTGTTTCCTATTAGATTTGAATACAAATAGAGTAAAAAATCACATAACTTATAAATATATGTTGATTGTCATTGAAAAACATCGTCATATATTGCATACGGATGCAAGTTACAAATTACAAGACTCTACAATTTGCTCTTCCTTGTTCTAGTGAAACATATGGGAGACTGAGAAAGTCTAGGCCTCGTACTCTATTGCACCTCCTCGCTCTGCCTAGAACGCTGCGCCTGCAGCTCCACCCTGGTATCAGATGGCAGTGACTCTTCCTTTGCCTCATGTTCGACAACATCTACAAAGATGTCATCCAATCTAATCTCTCATGCTTCTATTGTACCACTGCCTACACCCTCCATAACTTGCCTCTCAAAATCAGCAATCTCATCCTCTGTGAACAAAGGGGTCTCCTCGTCGTGTGCAATCCAAACACTATAGATAGATCTCATCCAAATCAATAAGCTCATGTGATGTATCCTCCACCTTTCTTGTGCAAAGCCGAATGTTGTATTGCACAAAAACTAGGTCATTGAGGCATTGTTGAGTCAACTTATTGTGCTTCTTTAAGTGAATGGCCTCAAACAAACTCGAATTGCATTCACATCCGGAAGCGCTACCAGGTTGAGATAAGATTCGGAGGGCTAGTTTTTGAAGATTTGAGGTATTTCCACCCCAATCTTGTTGAGCACAGGCTAATACTGAGAGGGGGGCGGTCAGACGGGTGAATCAGTATCATATATTCTTTTATTTTTTAACACTTAATCACTTACTCCAATTAAGATATTCAAAGCAATCAAATCACAACATACAAAGTGACACCAGATATGCATCGAAACCCTTTAAGGAGAAAACCACGGAGAAATCCTTCTCACTATAAATATTCGTAGGCACCAACCTACTGGAGCACCAACCCAAATACAATTTTGTAGGCACCAACGCATTTCGCCGAGCACCAACTCAGCGAGAGATACCAATCTCTTCAAAATGAAGGCACCAACCATCTCACAAGAATCACTCTTTTATCTCTGATTTGTTACTAACACAACGGATGATAGAACAATGCTTTATCTCCTTTTGATTTCATCTACACTTGAGTGTTTTCGATGCTATGCTCTGCCTTATACTTGTTGGTTTTTCCTTTCAATATTCTCACAAATTCTGCATTCAAATATTTCTGCTCTTCTTTTATATCTTCCACTTTCAAACATACAATTTGTTGCTCGTTGTGCACTTATTTATAACCCACGAAAAGCCACAAATTAAGGTTGTGACTCTTCAAATGAAAAGGCCCATTCGAATGGTCACAACTCCTTGAAATCAGGTCGGCCAAGGTTGGGGACCATTTTAGCCTTAAAAAGTACCTTGAAACCTTCGCAATAATTATCTCTTTAAGCCCGTTAGTCATAGTTAATTTGTCTTCGATTCCACGCAAGAATATGATCATTACTTGCACATTTAATTGCCTCAATTAAATTAAATATCCTTCATTTAATTTAATTCTTTCATCCAAATACATTTGCCATTAATCAGATTCACGATTACCCTTTGACATCAATGACAATTATTCCAACAATCTCCCCCTTTGTCATTGATGGCAACTACGTACTGAATCTACTCCCCCTTGCTGTACTGTTTCTTCTGTCTGAGACCTTCTTTTCTGTAGCTCCCCCTTTCTATGACTCCCTCTTTCCGCACTTCTCCCCCTTTGACATCAATGGCAAAGGGACTACCCAAGAGCCAAATCATGCAATGCTTAGCTCCCCCTTAATCAATACTTCCCTTCAGTGGCAGGAAGCAAAAGAGATTACTCCCAACTTCTCACGTAGGTATTCAAATGTGTCCTTTGAAAGTGGCTTGGTGAAAATGTCTACTATCTGCTCTGTGGTGACAATTTATTCCAATTTTACCTGTTGTTCTACAACTTGCTCTCTCAGAAAATGGTATCTGATTGGAATTTGCTTTGTTCTGGAATGCATCACTAGATTCTTTGAGATGTTGATAGCACTAGTATTGTCGTAGTATATTGAAATTGGATGATCATATTCTACCTTGATGTCTTTAAGGGTTTGCTTCATCCAAAGAACCTGAGTGCAACACAATAATGCCGCTATGTACTCTGCCTCTGTTGTGGATAAGGAAACTGAATTCTACTTTTTACTTAGCCAAGACACTAGGCTATCTCCAAGGAAAAATGCTCCTCTGCTTGTGCTTTTTCTGTCATCTAGGCAAACTACCCAGTCTGAGTCTATATATGCTACTAATGTGAAATCCTTCCCTGTAGGATACCACAATCCATAGTCCAGGGTCCCCTTTAGATATCTGAATATCCGCTTCACCGCTTGCATATCTGTTTCTTTAGGAGCTACCTGATAGCATGCTACCATGCCTACAACTTGCATGATATCCGACCTAGATGCCATTATGTACAAAAGATTGCCAATCATTGATCTGTAGAGGGATTGATCTGCATTCGACAATTCATCATCCTTACTCAACTTGTTTCCTGTAACCATAGGCGTGCCAACCGGTGCACAATTTTTCATTCCAAATTTCTTCAACATTTCTTTAGCATACTTGGTCTGGGAGATGAATATTCCTTTATTGGACTGAGATATTTGCAATCCAAGGAAGAATGATAGCTCACCAAGCATGGACATCTCAAATTCCTTATGCATGTCTTTGGCGAATCCTTTGGACAGCTTCTCACTATCTCCTCCAAAGATTATATCATCAACATAAACTACAACAATTAACTGATGCTCACCTTCAGTTTTGATGTACAAATTGCTGTCGGCAAATCCTCTCTTGAATCCCTAGTCTTGTAGATACTTGTCAAGTCTTGAATACCAAGCTCTAGGGGCTTGCTTCAATCCATACAAGGCTTTCTTCAATTTCCATACATATTTGCTATCCTCTAATAGAAGGAATCCTTATGGTTGTTCGATGTACATTTCCTCTTCTAATTTACCATTCAGAAAATCAGATTTTACATCCATTTGATATACCTTGAAGTTCTTGAAAATAACATAGGCAAGAAATATTTTGATTGCCTCTAATCTTGCCACGGGAGCAAAGGTTTCTTCAAAGTCAATACCTTCGATTTAAGCATATCCTTTGCATACCAATCGAGCCTTGTTTCTCGTCACATGACCATCCTCATTTAGTTTGTTCCTATATATCCATTGGTGTCGATCACATTCTGATCCTTCGGTCTGGGTACCAGCTCCCACTCATTCTTCTCCATTTGGTTTAGCTCTTCTTCCATTGCTTTTACCCAATGTTCATCATGGCTCGCTTCTGAAAAATTCTTAGGCTGTATTTTAGATAACAAAGAAAAATTCACTTGTTCATAATTTCTTACAATCCTTCTTTTGGTCTGTACTCCAGCATCTATATTGCCAATGACTTGGCTTTCGGCATGGTTCTTCTGAACGAAACGAGATGATGCTTTGGTGTCTTGCCGTTCATCTTCATCCATCTTCTCTACTTCAACATCTTCTTCAATGATATCCGGTTCGTCTAATCGATCACTTGCATTCTAAGTTCCAGTTTCATCTACTCTGAGACAGGCACTTTCTACAATAGTTTGTGTTCTCTTATTATAGCATTTGTAGGCCTTGCTTTTAGTGGAATACCCTAAAAAAATTCCTTCGTCGACTCTTGAGTCAAATTTCCCCAAATCATCTTCAGTCCTCTTAATAAAGCACTTACTTCCAAATACTTTGAAATATTTGACGGAAGCTGGTCTTTCTATCCATAACTCATATGGGGTCTTGTCATTGCTGACTCTGATCTGCCCTCTATTTAGGATATATACAGCTGTGTGGACAGCTTCTCTCCAATATTTGTTTGATAACTTGGATTCATTCATTATTGTCCTAGCCATTTCTTGGACAGTCCTATTCGTTCATTCTACTACCCCGTTCTAATGTGGAGTTTTTGCATTTGAGTACTATCTTTTTATCCCATGGTCTTCACAATATTCAATGAATTCATTTGACATGAACTCACCTCTATTTGACCTTAAGCATTTGATCCCTAAACCGGTTTCATTTTCAATTAATGCTTTGAATTTACTAAAGGCCTCAGACTTTTGTTTCAGAAACACAACCCATGTCATTCTAGTGTAATCATCAATTAACAACATAAAATACGTCTCACCTTGTATACTTTGCATTCTGGTGGGTCCACACAGATCTGTATGAATGAGCTCTAATTTCTTCGTGGTGGAATATTCCTTCATTTTGAATCTTGTCCTAGTCTGCTTCCTATGTTGGCATTGCTTACAAAGTGTGCTTGATGGCTTTGTTATTTTTGGAATGTCCCTTACAACTTGCTTCTTGCTAATATTCACAAGGTTATCAAAATTTATATGGCCCATTCTTTTGTGCAATAGCCAACTTTCTTCAACTTGACTTAGACAATACTTCTCTTCTTTGACTTTTGTAAGCATGTATAGATTGTTTGTTGTCCTGTGAGCATCTGCAATTGGCTCTCACGTGTCTCTTTTTCTGATCTCGCAACCTTCAGCAAAGAACTTGAGTGTGTCCTTGATCACACATTTGGCTCACACTCAAAAGATTATGTTTTAACCCTTCCACATATAACACATTCCCTATTTTGGTTCTTCCATTATCAAGACTAAGCGTACCTTTTCCTGTTATTCTGGCTGTAGTGTTGTCTGCGAACTTCACCGTGCCTTCATTGATTTTTTTTAACAAGATAAACTTGCTTTTATCTCCAGTCATGTGTCTTGAAAATCGACTATCAATGAACCATTGTTGTCCTTCATCTCTAGCATGGAATGTTGTTTGAACAATCATGGATTCTTCTTGCTTCTTCTTCCAGGTTTTTGTTGGTTCCCTTTTATTTATCACTGGAGCCTTGAACTTCTAGTCTTGTCTTACAAATTCAAAAACACTTCTACAATAGCGTGCTATATGTCCATAGTTGTTGCACTTGTAACAAACTATAGCTTCTTCATCAAAGTTTGATAGGGAAGCAAATGAATTGTAGCTTCTATTCGAAGCTCCATAGATTCCTTTGTTTCTGCTCCTAACTTCAATATCCTTGGCTCTTTTTCTACAATCTAATTTCTTATGACCAAAATGATTGCAATAATAACAATATCCATCAAAATAATTACCAAACTTGGTTTTGTTGGCATATCTTGGAGCAAGTGGTCTCCTGAAGTTTTGTTCTCCTTTGCTTTCTTTGTTGCTAGCGCTGGTTTTGGTATTTTGGCTCTCTTCCTTCTTGGTCTCCTTTTTAACAGATTCCTTAAGAGTTTCAGCATAGCTCTTAGCTTTCTCTTTTTCCTTCTCATACCCAATGCCTGACTTGTTAGATGGTGATATTTGACTCTCCAAAATCTTATTCAAAACTTGGGACTTTTCTTAGATTTCAAGTCACTTGCTATTTTAGTATTCACCTTTTCTAAATCCCTTTTTAAAGCAACAATTTCATATTCATACCTTTCAAAGTCTTCTCCTTTTTTCTTTAGCTGATCTGTTAGATCTTCTTCAATTTTCTTTGCCTCTTAGATTTGGACTTTTAGATCAGCAATTATCTTCTTTGATTCCTCAAGACAGTGATTTTCTAGCTTCTAAGTCCTGACTCTCTTTTTCATATTTCTAAATCAGAAGCTTTTGTTTCATGTTCTTTTTCTTAAGATCTTTTATCTCTCCTAAGGCACATATCAGCTCTTCTTCAAGATTTACCTCACCTACGTCTTCTTCTACCTCCAAGTTTTATATGCTTGTGAAAACATTGTCTTCTATGGTCATGAACAATGTTTCCTCATCGTCATTGTCAGAATCATTGGCTCCGCTTTCATTGGATGAGCTATAGTTCCTCCTAGAGTATAAGCTTTTCTTTTGTTTCTCAAATCTCTTCATCTTTATTTTGCTTGAATCCCTTCTTGAATTTTGGTTTGCTCTCCTCTTCATCACTATTGTCTTTATCCGGGCACTTAGCTGCAAAATGACCAATCTTACTGCAATTAAAACATTTGAATTGTAACTTACCTTTATATTTTCTCAAACCTTTCTTCAGCTTTCGAATGAATAGAGCCTCCTTTTCATCTTCTTCGTTGTTTGAGCTATCACTTGGCTCAAGTTTCTTGAATTTCTCCTTCTTTGATGCTTTGAACACTACTCTTTTTGATGGTCTTTCGGATTCAGTCCTCATTTCATACGTTGTGAGGATTCCATGCAGTTCATCCATCTTTAATTTATCCAGATCTTTCATTTCGTCAACAGCAGAGACTTTCGCATCAAACCTCAATGGTAAGGACCTCAGCACCTTTTGGACGATTGCAGACTCTTCCACGATTTCTCCAAGTGCTCATATAACATTGACTATTTCATCAACCCAGCACAGGTATCCTACAATGTTCTCCTCTTCCTTCATCTTTAAACTCTCAAATCGTCTCCTATAAGTTTGGAGTTTTACTTGTCTTACCTTGCTATCACCCTCATAGATAGTTTTAAGTTTTTCCCAGATCTCTCTTGCAAAATCACATTGCATGACTTTTACAAATTCCGATTCTGAAAGGCCACATAGGATGGCATTCATTGCTTTAGCATTGTTCTCGCTAGCCTTCTTCCCGGTAACGTCTGTTGGTGGCATTTGTGGCATTTGGTACTCGGTCACTACTGCTTACCAAATATCAAACCCAAGAGCCATCAAATATGTCTTCATTCTTATGCTCCAGAAGGCATAATTTGTGCCATCAAACAACGGTGCCTTAAATTATGCCTCATATATGTGATTTATGCACTTCTTTTATGCTGAACTCTTTGAAAAATCAGCAAATAGTGCTTTCACCTTCACAATTTTTTCCTTGGCTTCCTCATTCCTTTGCTAATGCATGCAGTCATTAGAAGTCAATAAAACATTTTCTACTATCAAAGAATCTTTACATTCAACTTGCATGTGGAATTCATTTTGCTCCTCAGTAGGGTTTTGAGGTTCGGACCTTGGCCAACAAGAAAATGGCTCTAATACCATTGTAATATCCCATTTAGGGCCAAATGAAACAATTCTAGAATTTGTAGAAAACCCTTACAATTCTGAACTATTACTAGAACCCTAATAAGAAATTGCAGAATTCTAAAAAGATCTACTTAGGCATGAAAATAAAATTCGAGTTCATAGAAACCCTCACAAAATATGAAAATTCAATAAATTTCCTTGGCACGATCAATTAGAGTATGAGGGTCAATAAATGAGGGTATTTTCAAAGAGAAGAACCAACAAGAAGTTGAACTTCAACATGAGAGACAAGATGTATAAGAAGAAAGAAGCAGACCCATATTCCCTTGGAAAGGTGGGGGTATGGGCACAGGAACACATTGCAATCAAGGTACGAGGGTAAATGAATAAGGGTATGACTATATTATATCTAAATATAGTAAGAATAACTAATAATGATTTTGTGAGAGAGTGTTGAAAGGACCAAAAATGTGAGAATATTTGATAGAAACAAAATAGACAAGGAAGCAAAGCCTACCAAAGAAAAGAAACGCCCAGCAAGAGAAGACAACAGTAGAATAATCTTGGAAGATTGCACCAATGGAGAATAATTCATAGTTAAAAATTGTGGAAGGGAAAAATAAGATAAGATAAATATATTGATGTCCAACTAATGACCACAAAAGTAGATCAAAGGGACTGTAGATTACATAAATGTGTCAAGAAAAAGCAGGAAACCAAAAAGGTCTCTGAAAACCCGAAAAATAATTCTGAAAGAAATAGTATAAAAACATGGGAAAGAGTGACCACGCTCAAAGCCAAACCACAAAAGGACCTAACCACGCTCAGGTCCAAAGAAGGGAGCAAAAGAAATGAGCAATCTCCAAGAATCTGTAAACATCGAGAGCACGAGGATGATCCCTAAGAAAGAACCAGGAGGGAACCCATCAAGAGTTCGATCCAACTCTCCTAGAATCCAAGGCCGATGAGAAGAAGCTCCAAATAGAACTTGACACAAAGAAGGGGAGGTATAATGCCTGGTCTGTCCTCCAATCCTGTGCCTAGAAGGAAAAGTCCTTTGTGAAGGTCTAGTGGATCCAATCTGCCTTGATGCCGGGTCTAAGGTACATATGCTGATGAAAACTCGGGGACCTTTGAATAGTGTCTCTGGGCCTCATTAATCTGGAAGATGGGGTTGTACTAATGTCAATATGTCGCTTAGTGCCTCTCCTCAAAGGTAGCACCATGAAAAAGGAAGTAATCTGTTGAGTGGAGACTAGTCTAATGGGTCTCTGAATACAATGATCACGAAGCTTAAGAGCATCCTATATATATAAAGCCAAGCATCTCTGGTCCTCATATCTGAAGAAGTCAGAAAGAGTTTGTGTCATTGTAAATAGGTAGTAAAACCTCCCTCTGATCTCATAGTAAATGGGACAATGAAAGATGAAGTGCTCCTTGGACTCCATCTCTTGGATGCTGCATAACTAACAAATCATGTCTACTCGATCTATCTGGTGATCTGTCTCAATCCTAACCCTGTGAGACCCCACTTGAAACTGTCCTAATGGGATGCGAAGAGAGTGCATCCAGTGGCGGAATGTATATTGTGGACAAATGATAAGCCCGTCACTCAGCTCCAAGAAGTGCTATGCATAAAATGCCATCTTAGGGCGTAACCCCCCAAGAGGGTTTACCCAAGTAGTATGGATAAACTGTTTGTAGCTATCAGCGCTAATAATCCAATTCAACTCCTATCTAGTAGGTAGAAGATGAGCTGGTGCATCCAAGGAGTACATAAATGGAGGAAGTTGGTCCATCCTGATTCCCACAAACTCCAATAGATCAGAAATTCCTGTATACCAACAACGTCCACGAGTCGAAGGAGCTTAGAGAGCAAGATTCTTTAAAGAACAGTATGCTAAGTATGGGTATCTGTCACGTCCACTCGTAGAATCAGCAAACCTCTGTATGCGATGTATGAAAGTGATCAGATCAAATATAGTCTTTGGTCAAAAGGGTTGGGCTCCAAACTCTGCAACAATATGTGTTGGAGAACTATCTGATCATGCGGCGAAGGAGAAGTGTATGGACCCTCTCAACAGCAACCCAATCACCCTCATGTAGAGAGGGCCCCCAAACTATAGATCCATAGAGAACTGTGGGTCTGTTAAGCGTATTCATGAGTGACATCTTGGAAGAGATATCCTGAAAGTGATACCGAAAACATTATCGTTCAAGAAGAGCTAAAGAACCATAACCTTTGTTTATTCTAGGCTAAAGTGCCTACATCAAGCTGAAACGTGGACCAAAAAATTGTACCCCCAGATAAGTATAGGAAGTGGTAATCTCAACCTCCTTTCCTCTAAAAAAGAAATGGAGGTGGGAGGTCTTCAAGCCATTAAATACCATGACCTTGGCTTTCCCCAAATTAACGGTCCTGCTGGAGATCACAAAAGAGAGCCAAAGCATTCAACTGTTGCTGTAAGCCCTCAAGAGAAGAGGCTAGGAGAACCACATTGTCCGCAAACAAGAGAATAGAAATCAAAACCTGGTGAAGAAGACACCCATCACCAGCATGAATATGTTCATGAAGAAAGGTCTCTAACTCATCAATGTATATAGCGCATCCCTGCTTGACCCCAATGGTACTCCTAATAAAGTTTGAAATCCCATGAACCGTGCAGAGACTACGAAGAACATTCTCGTATAATCTCATACTGGCTACCAAAAGGGTCTCAAAAATGTCAATATTCCTAAGTCTATGTAAAAGTGCCTCTCTCAAAATAGAATCAAATGCTTTCCTAAAGCCTACAAAACAACAATAGACTTTGGATGAGCGATGACGTGCCTCCTCGATAATGGCTCGGAGTGTGAAAATATGATCAATGGTCTGATGGGCTAGTCTAAACCCTGTCTGTCCCCTAGCTCTAAGGTGTCTCTGCTCTAGCTCTCTCGAAAGCTACATGTGTAATACAGTAGCATACAATTTAGAGAATGTGTGTCCAACCATGATCGTCCTATAATTATTAGGATCTGAACAGGAGCCTGATTTGTTTATCGGGTGAATAATGTGATGTGACCAAGAGGGTGAGAAACACGAACAAACCACGTGGTTGAAAAGATCAACCAAATAGCTTCCAAAAGCTTTAAAACCATGTTTGAAGAACTCGGCTTGGAAACCACCTTCATCGGCTACCTTGCTACTATTCATCTCACCTTCACTGCCTCTCTAACATTCTTGTATGTGAAAAAGTGAGAAGAAGATGGTGGAGAAGCAACATGGGTTTGCGTTTGGCCAGGAATATCATAAAGGGTGGAGGTATGGGAAATCATGGATGTGGGACTAAGCTCAGTGGGGTGGGGAGAATGTCGTAGGAGGATGGTACACCAAAATAGTTTGGGGGAGTGAATGTAGGAAGCCCGAAAGATCCATCTCCTTTGAGAAATAAAAGGCATTTTTTATGTCGAAGAAGAAAACGATAGGATGATTTTAAAGATGGGTAAGAGGGGTGAGAATGGAGGAAGGCATACCGAAGCTGACGATGGAGAGTCCTGCAATCATCATCATACCACTTATTCATGGGGCAAGATCTTTTAGATTGATGGGAAGGAGACGTGGATATGGTGTAGTTAGGAAAATATTTGAGGGAAGCTTCCCAAATAATGGAGGAGAAACATGTGTACTTGGAATTAACACAAACAAGTGAGACGAACTGAGGTTCTTGAGGTAGAATCTGACGGATGTGAGAAAGGAAAATGTCAGAGTCCCCATCTTCAAATTGGAAAATGGTACGTGGTATACTGAAAGAGCAGGTTGTAACAGGAGAGGAGAAATCAACCTGGATGGAGAAAGACAAAAGAGCATGGTCCACAAGGGTAATGAGGAAAATGGAAAAATGACGGATGAAGAGCAAAAGGTTTTGACTGGATAAGACGTAATCCACCACTCTTACCTCCCCCATGAGGTGTACATGTGAAATAGTGAATTTGGAAAGCAAGGCAACCCATTAAGAATCAACAAATCATGAGATTCCCCCAACTGTAAGAGGTGTCTTCCATATGTTGTGTAAGGACCTAAAGCATCATTTGACCTCCTATGCAGCCCCACTGACTCTGAATCAATCTCCTGTGTGTAGAATGTATCAATGGAATGATCATGGAGAGGTATCTGAAAGTCTCTGGTACAGGGATTGAAGTCACCAAGAAGGATAACTTCTCCAACAGTTGAAAATTGAGAAATCCCGATATATAAATCTATAAAAGGGTCCCCCTCGGGACCACTATGAATGGCATATGATGAAGACGCTGGAGGAAAGTAACAAACTACAATGTAAATATCTCTAGAAAGCAGGGCAATCCCATTAATCTAGATCCATATGAATCTAGCAAATTCATCAGACACCTCCACAGAAATTCTGCTCCGGAGTGAGTCTCTAAATAAACAAGCCACCCCACCAAAACTCCTAGTCTCTTGTCGACAAACAGAAAACAAACGATATCCTGTAATGTCTAGGAGAGACCATATCGGGCTCTCATGAGTCTCTATAATAAAAAGAATGTCTGACGACCCAAGAGCATCAAACATTAGGCCTGGAGAAGACCATAAAACGTTGTTGCAATTCCAAGAAGCAATGGAGATGTCATGACCACCCACCGAGACCCGAGGTCATCATCATGCTAACAATCTAGGGCGTGACCACCCCGATGGGGGAGAATCACGAATGACAGCCCTAAAATCTCTGATAACAGCCCACTTGTTCTCCTTGGCAGCTACCACCTGAATACGAGCTTTTTGAAGCTCTTCTACTTGGAGTCGTGTAAGATCAGCATCTAAATAAATTTTCTGTGGAAGGGAAAAAATCTTCTTTTTTGCTTTAAGAGCTTGCAGACGCTCTTCAACAGTTTGGAATTGTATAACAAGGGTGTTGTCCGGCAATGTCCAAGCTTTTTTAAGGGAGATATCTTTCAAGTCCAAGGATTCATGCAAGAACTCATGCCCTGCCTATAGGGGATCAACTGATTTAGGGAGACCACAAACACGAAGGTTGAGTGCCTTGGTTTGACGTGCCTTTATTCTTCAATTTTTTCTTGGACATCCATTTCCACAACCGGAGGTGTTTTCTTCCCCTTAACCACTTGAACCCATGAATTTTGTTCCTCAACCTGTTTTTAAATAGTTTGTTGTTGAGCAGTGGTTTTTTTTTGAGGTGTTCATCCTGAAAGATTATCTCGGATTGTTTGTTTTGAATCTATGAAACCATTGCAGTAAGTTGTTCTAGGCATGGTGAATCCATAGGGGTGGCATGGGTTTGTTCGAGTTTAGTGATTCTAGCTTGCAAATCAACAATAATATCATCTTTTTCCTACAACTGTCTCTGAAAAACTTAACCCCTCTAGGCACAACACTAATGGTGGATCTCACATTGGTGATTGGCAACAAGGGCCACAATAAAACAATGACTAAAGATGATGAAGGTGAGAAAACAAGATGCAAACTAGAGGAAGAATCTGCAAGTTTTATTCATATTAATAGATTGCAGGAGGGGAGAGCGGGACCAGTAGTGTTGACGACACGTACAAACCACCATGTTCCACCAAGGTTAATATTGCAAGATAGGAGTCAAAAGGAAGGCTATCAAGACATTGTTAATAGGAAAAGGAGGATAATATAAAAACAAACCAAAATCATAGCAAGTACAACGCGATCCGTCGGGTGTAAAAGGTTGTTAAAGTTCACTTGTGATAGTAAGTCGAGAGCCTATCAGAATTCTAAAACATACAAGACAGTATGGACAACCCATAGTCACTTGATAAAAATTACAAGAAAAAATCTTTTCCAGCAACCCTAGGAGCGGATGCCATTAATAAGTACATGGAACAAGGCAAAAATGAGATTAATACTTGGGAAGAATTAATAAAGCTTTTGAGAAGAAATTTAAATTACTATGGGATTGCAATAAGATTGAGTTGATGATAGGAATTGGTTGATAATTGAATTGACAAGCTTGTTTGAGAGTTCCCTGGAATGTCAATAGGAGATGAATTTATCCTTTGGTTTAGGGTAAGTCCATAAGACCTTCACTAGAAAAAGTTTTAGACAATGATGGTTAGAGGTTGAAATGTCCAAAAATAGCACAATTTGTTGAATATTAGGTTTAATTGAAAACCCTACTTCAAAATGGAAATTTTTAATTTTTATAGTAGCAAACCCTAGCCACCAAACACCTTCAAATATATCTCAAAATTAGCTTTAAAATATGTAAAACCGCAAGCAATCATTGGCTACTCCAATCAAGAAGTTATGGCCCTTCAAAAGTAGAATTATTCTTCAAAACCCTAGGCGCCCTTGGCTGCAATATTAAACTGAAAATTATAGAATGATTTATTATGCAACAAATATCATGAAACCCTCAGTAAATTGCACAAATATTATTGCAAACAATGGCAGAATTTTTAATAAATTTTCTGAATGTATTTGTGGCTAAAAAATCCCAACAAGCCAATCACCCAAGCTGGAATATTAGAGGAAAATTCCAGAATTTAATCCAAGACAAATTGACCTTCACATGAGGTCCACACCTCTCCCAAGCAAGTCGCTACTATGCAGAAAAATAAGATAAATTATAAAATTGTCCTTGGGGCACAAAAATCCCCAAAAACATGAGAATTCACCCTCAAACCATGTCGCCACTCCTCCAAAGCAAGTTGCCCAACTTGAATTTGACAAAATGGTGTCTAAAACACCCTTGTAGGAATAGATGACTCCAATGGTAACCTATGAATGAAGCTACCTCAAAGAAGGAAAAGGGTTTTCATTCCCTAACTCCGTTGTTTGAAGGTTTTCGTCTTCAAAGCAAATGACTTAGCGTTTTCGTGCTAATAGACCAATATTCATATCACAATATAACATAACCTTTCCAAATGATTCCTCTTTTACTTTTATAGCCCTCCAAGTGTGGCGCCCAAAAAAGGAAGGGAGGGTAACTTAAATAATTTAAAAAATCTTTTCTTATTATATTTTCTTAAAATAACTTAAACCTTCATGACCCTTAAAGGTCCCCTCTTTAAGTGAAATAAGAAACATAAAGTAACTTCCCAAAAAGGTACTCTTTTACAAATATTCAATCAAAACAATCAATACTCTTTCCCTTTATACTTGTCCCTTAGCCCCCCCGAGAATAAATTAACGCCAAGGGTCTTCCATGATGTCCCTAACAAAAGAGGGACATGACAGAGGTGAGCCATAAACCTCAATTATTGGCAAGAGCTTAAGGGAAATCCTTAAACCTAAGGCATAGTTTGATAATGATTCAAGGTCAAGCAACAAACCTTTTGGAGATGAATTGATCAATTGACAATCAGCCATGAAAACATTGGGACATTTTAGTATTTATCAGACACATCTTTATTGTCTTGCTGATGAATTGAGATTTTTGCATTAAGTCTATGATTGGCAGGCAGATAACAAATTGAACTACAGATTTGGTAATGAACATTGCACCAGGAAGGCTGATCAAGAACAGCAGAAGCTATCAAGGTTGGTTTTATGACAGCATTTTACAAGGGGTAGAGGAAGATGGAGACAAATGGTTTGAGATACTCAAGATAATTTTCGTGGTTGGAAATACTTGACATAGGTTTGGTGAATTGTGCCAATCTAGTGGTCACATGGTCTTTGATTCAATTGATGCCAAGTTAGTGATTTCCCAAAATTGCCAGCCAATAACTTGACAAATAAATATCAATTTTCCATTAAACTTTATATAAGAATGTTGGCATATAAATTTTAATCTAGTGTGTTGCTGTTGTCATTACAAGCTTGGTCATGTTTGTTGTTAACACGCAGACTCAACCATACATAGAAGAGTTGAAAGCTAAAATTCACATGGATTCCATTGAGAAAATCGAAACATTATATAATACATATTGCCATGGTCAGATTCTTTATACATTGTCATGTAAAAAAGTTGAGTTCAATTAGGTCTTTTTCTGTACTTATATTCTTCTTACATGAATAAATAAGAACTGATTGCATTCCTCCCAACCTTGTTGCATGCTCGTTGATGCTCAATGCTTGTTGCTGGATTATTTTTATTCTTTTCAGACTTGTTCACATAGCTCACCTTTTTCACAATAATGACCAAATCTTCTAATTGCAACATGACTCAGAAGAACTCACTCGGGAATACATCGACTTTATTCACAAAGAAAACCTGGCTTCATCAAATATGCATGGAATGATGACCTTCAAATAGCGGAAAGGTCCTAACAAGAAATGTCACCTTACATGACTGCCTTTTCTAGAAGGAAATTATACCTATTCATGACTGGTGGTTACAGTTCTAGTTAGCCAGATAAAACAGATTACCCAAATAATAAAGTATACACAATTGATATTTACAATACATGTCAATGTATGAGAACAATAATATCCTAGCTTGAATGTCCTAGAGTCGGACTAAATAGTGCTTATCTTGGCACAATGCCAAAATCACTTTTACTCCAGTGAATTTGAATTTTCAGAGACACAAAAAAGTAAGGTACTAATTATCACCTGTAAGCTCTATGTGAGAAGCGTAAATCTCGACGACTGGCCAATTCTTCTTTTGGTATCATCCATGGGTGCTCCTCTGTATCTTCTGGAAGTTCCTGCAGTGAACTAAAGTTACAGAAGAGTAAGACCTAGTATTGAATAAATGACGAGTCAAAAATATTTCAAAGCCTAGTTAAGTTTATATGTACTGTAATGTTAGCCTTCCAAAACATGATAAGGAATCATCCAAGGTAGAAATCCCCCACAAAAAGAATGCTTTACTCACGCTGAGCTGAAAGGGGAAATATTGATATCATTCTCTATCAACAGAGCCATATTTTCTGCATTAATGTCACCAATAGGACCCAAAATTCGTACTACATGACCACTTGGAATCTTTGATCTTTTGTCCCATTCATCTATTCTTATAACAAACCTTTGCCCCAAAAGATGAGACCTTTGCCTTGATGCAACTCGCACCTACAGGCCATCGACCATAAAAATGTAGATTTGCAACAACACATACAATGCATGAATTCTAGGAAAATGAAGGCATATAAAAAGACCCCAAGGGAAATAAAATTTCTAAAATCAAAACTTCAACTATATACTGAGGAAAAACATACCAGTGGCATTCTTTGATCCATTGGAACACATAGTAACCGCTCCTGCCTGCTATATAACTAAATTAGTAAAGTTTATACACGACAAAGTTTACCTGGAAGAAAATAAACAGGATATAAAAACTTTTGCTCCCTAGATACATATCCTCTTGGTAACAAGTGCTATTTGTAACCAGCTTCTTATGGAAAGCAGGATTGAAAATGCTAATCTGAACTTCTTTAAAATAAAAATTAAAAAAATACACAAGGAATTAATAATGTAAAATTCGATGTCCTATAACGAACCCATAGGTCAGGAAATGAATTTTGTTGGAGTGCGAAGGCACTCATGTATGCACATATAAAGGAATAGAGAACTTCAAGCTCTGCAAACTTTCGTCTAAGTTTCACCCTTTTTCAGCTAGAAATGATATGCCGTGTGACTTAACACCTATATCCACACGCCCTTGAGAAAATCTTACTTTAAAGTTTAAACTATCTTAAATTTTATGAGGCTCAAATGGGTAGTCTAAGACTGAAATTCTGCATTTAGCTATGCCAGATCCATACAAAACCAGTCATTGTAACAAATGCCACAAAGCGCTAGCATAACAAGCTTATTTATGAAATTTGAGGAAACAACATCAAATAGATGACATTGCAGAGCTTACCATGACAGAAATCCTTCATATGCTCATTGCGTTTCAATTTTCTTTAATTATTCAAAATGCCTCTAGCAAAAATGCATTGAAAATTGTAACATTTTCCCAAATTTCATACTGAATCACTATGCTATCGATTTTCATTGTTCAATTGTAGGGAATTGATTGTGCATGCTTTAGTGTTGCAAATAAGCCTATGCACAATAAACTAATACAAATGAGAGATATGATATGTGAACCTTACACATACAAAGATAAAGACAAACACACAGATATGCACATTTTCACTGAACTACTTTACAATGCTACACCAAGTCGCAAGGTTTTGGTAGCTTTCATACAGCGCTTTACTATATATTACAATGCACACACTTGATTGTGTATATTCAACATTCAACACACCCATCTGCCTTGGAAGAATTGTACCTTTATCCAGCATCCACTTTGTAACACCCATGCAGCAGGGGAATCTACATTGACCAACTACTGAGCCAAGTGATCAATGTGCAACATTCCTAAACAGCACCGTGTCAGAGTGCCACCAAGACGTTGCTAGCACTTCTTCAATGTAACAGATGCAATTAGACAAGTGCCTGAAACACCTTAACATAATCTTCATTGCTTGACATGTTGCACAGCTTGTTGCAGCACCTTACTGCGACTTAACCACTTTGCAACCTTCCATAGTGCAATGAAACTGTGCAGAGAGCCATATGCAGCTCTACCATCGTTACCGATGCTCAAAATCTTGCGCAACTATCATAGGTGGTCTCCATACAAGCCTCCACAACCATCTTTGCGTGCACAATCAATCTACACTCAATGCTTGTGCAAAATCCTTGTGCAACATCAACCTTGTGCACAATTATCATTGGGCCGATCCATGCAAAGTTAGACATTTAGAAGTAATCATTAGGATAACTAACCATCAAAAGGTATCTACAAGTCCCAAACTCCGTCAAATATAATCATGCTTTATTAGAGAGACATTACACAACTTTCACACCAGCAAAGATGGTAGAAGTGGCTTAGCATATTAAATGTCTGATCTCAAGTTTTGACTATGGCAAAAGTGACCCAAATTTAAGATTATTTCAAAGGTTGAACACTGGTCAAGGATTCTCCAATTTTAAGTATAAATCCTTATTTTAAGCATTTCCTTATCTAAATGCATAGGAAAAAATGAATAACTATACATAACTAGTTTGAATGACTAACGTCGCCATAAATAGCATTGACTCTATAGCAAAAATGAAAGAATCCTCTATCGTAAACTCAACAAGAATCCTATGAACAAGATAATACAAACAGCGAGCAACATAATAAAAGAATCTTCACTAGATTGGGAATGTTAAGAACAGACTTATACCTAGGAATGAAATCATAGTCAAGATCTATGGACAACCAAAAATACACAAAGAATTGCTCTATAGAGACCTTTGTGAATACTATAAATTCCCCCACAACAGCTGGTTTATTTCCTCGTGGAGAAACGCAAACCATTGGTATAAAACAATTCATCATACGTAAAAGATTCATATTCCTCTATCGAATTGATAAAAGAGCAAAAGGTGGAAAACCAGGAATAGTTATAAGCATTGATGTGGTGTCACTCTTCACCAGGATCCCTATTGAAGCAATTAAAATCATTAGTCAGATCACAAGAAAAGAGACAATGAAATTAGTGGAGTTATGTCTAAGATCAAATTTCTTCGGCTTTGATGGGGATATCTATGAACAAATAGAAGCAATGGCAATGGGATCACCCCTATCACCAACTGTGGCAAACTTGCTCATGGAAACCTTAGATAAGAAAACAATTGAGACATAACCAAACAACCCAAGGTGCTGAAAGAGATGTGTATGATATAAATTTGTATTGGCCATCATGGAAAAGACAAGATTGAAGATTTCCTTAATCACCGCAATAGTCTATCACAACATTTATTATATTTATTTTCAATGGAAAAGCAAGACAATTGTTCTCTTCCATTTCTTGATGTGTTTTTTAGAAGGAAAAAGGATGTGAATTTTAAGCACCATGTTTATAGAAAGAAGACTCCCATCATCACCTCGATGCAAATAGCCGGTGTATTAAAAACCCTTACTACCACGGCCTACAAATGAAGAACATTTTGAGCAAGAGAGGGAGTATCTTACAAAGTTCCTTGGGAAAACTTGCAACAAAAACAAAGCTTTCCAGAAGGTAAGAAAAGAACCTCGACTAAGGGAGGATATTAAGCATGTAAACAATGTAGGTATTGTTTTTTTATTTTAAATTGTAGGTATTGTTGACTATTGCTTCAAATTCATTTGTGACTATTGATGTGGCATTATCTTAGTCATGGATGGCATAACCTGTGAGTAACGTCGGTTGGTCGGTTACTCGTCAAGGAAACCAACAGGCAAATAACCGCCACTCGAAACTGCAAAAATTGAAAATCCATAAAAAAATTTTAACCAGTGAGTACTCTCCGGTTACTCGTCGGTTACATTTAGATAACTAGACAATATATAAATAATATAAACATTTAAGTATAAGAAACCAGATGGTTTCTTATACTTTAAATTATATTTTATTTATATACTTTCAAGATGTTTGAGAGTGGTTTTGGACCTCTGGGAGCTATAATGCAAATTCTAGGTTTTGGAGGATCCTATCATATTTCAGACTTAGATTCCAGGGTTTCAGGGTTTTAGAGTTCGCCATATTTTAGGGTTTCAAAATTTAAAGGAGACATCATAAGAGGGATGAAGGCTGCATGAAGGGTTGTAGGTATGATATAATAGTATGAGAACATCTCTCGCAAAGTGCCACAAGTCGACCCCACCCCATTCCATGTGCATAGATTAAAACTGATACAGTGATACTTATACAATAATCTACAAGTACAAATTACAAGAATCTATATTTTTCTCTTCCCTGCTCTTTGAACAACTAAGGGAGACTGAGAAAGTCTAGTAATCTATGCATAGGGAATGGGGTGGGATCGACTTGTGGCACTTTGCAAGAGATTTTTTGTACGAATGCGAATCCAGTGCAAAGTCTGGCCTTCAAAAGCGTGGTGAGATGTTATGATCCTAATGTGTAGATTTCACTAACGCCTCGAGGTTTTGGTGTAATGGTTCGTTACATTTGGTATCAGAGGATATTAGAGGTAATGTAACTTGTGAAATTAATGCATTGGTTAATGGTCAGCCTACATTGGGATTAGGAGGTTACCCATCCATTGTTATTTAGATAAAGGTCTATATAAAGGACATGATTATCATTGTAAAGCAATCAAGTAAGCATTGAGTCTTCTATTGTAAGAGGATATTGGAGGTAGTCCTCTCGAAGAGAAATTGTGGAGTTATTCTTTTCTAAAAGAGTATTGTAAGGTTTTGCCCTACATTCAGGGTATTCTATTTCTGCATATATTGAATATTTGGACATCTTGGCCCACCTGTATCTTTTATGTTGTGTTGATCTACATTAACTTATGCATATTTCCAATTAATATAAGTGTGGATCATAACAAGTGGTATCAAAGCTTCGATTTTGGCAATTTGTGTGGGACAAAACCCTAGTTTTGTAGAATCGTTAATATCTTGCAATCAGTTGCGAATTTTTGCACAATTTTTTTACTGGAGTTGGAGAATATTTTAAGAAAATCACATTAAAAAAATTGAGGTTTTATGATCATTTTTGAGAGAGTTATTGCTATTTTAGGGTTTGTAATACTTTCATTATATCTTCTGAAATATAAGAAATTTTTATATGAAATTTTCACTGATACTTTATCAGAATATAGGAGAGTTACAGTAAAAATTTCACGAATTTTTTGAATAGTTTTGAGTGATTTATTGCAATTTCATGATTTTTCATAGATTCGCTCTACAGGCCGAAATTTTTGGAATTTTTCCACCAAATCTTTACTGAATTTGCAATATATTATAGAGGATATACAGTCAAAATTTTGGACTGTTTGGATATGTTTTGTGCGAGTTATTTGCATTCTAGGGGTTTTTTTCATCAACCCTAGTTTGTGTGAATAATGGAGTTTAAGGAATTTTCAAGGAAGGAAGATACTGAGACTAAAGAATGGTGACTCTTTTTTAAGGAGAGATTTTTTAATGAATTTTTTTGGTAAACACGCTTTTCTCATTTTTTGTCTAGGCCTGCACAACATTGGTTTAAACAGTTGAGCTGCGCACAACAGTATTCTTCATGGAAAGAAATGGATCAGGTTTTCCTAGATTGATGGGATATAAAAGAAAAAGAGGAAGACGAGGAAGAGGAAGAAAATAATGATGATGTCAATGATGAAAAAGAAAAAATAGTGGAAGAAAATGAGGGAAATGAGGAAGAGCATACAAATGATAAAGAAGAAAAAGAAACAAAGCATAATAATGATGATGATGAGGCTACAAATTAGGCAAAACAAGAGGTAGAGAATCTCAAAGAGAAAGGATTGGATGATAAGGGTTTGAATAGTTTGGCTCCAAATAAATCATAGTCCATTTTTCAATTTCAAGGATACATTCAAAAGAAGGTCATTGTGTCCATAAACCTTAGCAGCAAGTATAACTTCATCAACATGGATGTGACTCAACATCTACATATTCAAGCAAGAAATATCAAGGAGGCTCAAATAGATGGTCATAATATTCAGGTTTTTGAAGATTTGAAGCTCACTATGGAAAAATATATTTTGCATTCAGATTTTTATGCTTTAAATATGGATGACGTGGATATGGTTCTTGGACATCCATGGTTAGAGACTTTGGGAACAATCGACATTAATGTTCAGAAGTTCATGAAGTTTTGGTACAGGAAAAAGGTCACTTTACAGGATATCATAGTTGGAAAGGCACAAAGAACAATCAAGGTAGATCATGTAGATGAGATTAAAGAAGTTGAAGAACATGTGAAAGATTCAGATGAAGACATAGATGAAGAAACAATACAAGCAAAGAAAAACACTTCATCTACTCAAGAGACAAAGGAACCACCAAAGCAAAAGGTGGAAGAGGTAGAAGAAAAGGTTGATAAGGTCAAAGTATTAGAAAAAGTTGAGGTATATAGACACAGACATCATCATGAGAGGAAACAATCATGGAGCCATGTGAGGGAGTGTCATAGCAACAGGCACTTTGGCTATATAGGAAATCAGAGTTCCAATAACTATGGCTATGCATGGAAACCAAAGAAGGATTACTATGGTCAGGTATGGAATCAGAGTAGCAAAACTACCTATGGAACATGGAATCAGTGGGGAAATCACTATGACTATGCATAGAATAATAACTACTATGGTCATGAATGGAATCAGAGCAGCACAACATAATATGGTACATGAAATCAAAGGAGGAATAATTATTCATGGACACCAAAGCGGTATAGTTATGATCATGAATGAAATCAGAGTAACACATTGGAATTTGGAAACAAGGTTGGAAAGCTATCACCTACCAAGATCACATAAGAAGCTGTTAAAGTTGGGTGGAAAAGGATTCAGGTGGAATTTGATTCTCTTATAACTATTAACCTCTTATCCAATCCATCAATGAAGAAAGGCAAATAGCTAGAGAGCTGGAAAAAATTCAACAATTGAAGGTTAAATTTCAAGAGATCTATTTCACCCATGTTCCTCGACAACAGAATAAAGTTGTTGATGCCTTAGTCCATTGAGCTTTGGATAATAATTACATTGTCTGTTATGGTCCCCTACCTATATGGTGGACTCCTAAGCTCCAACAAGATATCCAACAGATTTTAGACCTAGATTGACTTCATGTTTATGGTTATTGTGAATAGATATGTTTCATGTGCTCAGAACTGATTAATAGCTTTCCTGCCTAGCATGCTAGAATTTGTATATCTAAATTACTTATTGAATTAATATAGTTTTTCTTTAAAAAAAAAACTCTAATACCAACAAAGATCTAATGGTGGTCTGATCTGAAATTCCAACAAGTTCAAAACTAACATTAGTGACCTGTGAAGCCCGTATTTCATGTGCATGCCTCTAAACAAAGCTTTATGGGAACTCCGCCTCATAACCCTCTCGATTGGTAACATTCCTTCCATATTTTGGGCTTTCACAAATCCGATCCAAAAGCTTTTCTTTTTTTTAATGCCTTAGAGAGACTTTTATCAACTCTACTATATTGAAGACTTAAAAATTTGGCATTAACCAAAAATTCCTTTCCAAATCCTTGAAAAACTGATTTTTCTCCATGTTCTACCCTAACAATTGAGGATTCCTTTCCCCTAATTTTCTAAAAGTGTTTTGTTTGAGTGGCTATCAACTTAGCTTTCTTAGTTCTGCTCCACCATTCATCACACCTTTACTGGGTCCTTATCACATCCTCCGCACTTGCCTGTAATGCAATTGATTTCCTTTCAACGCTAGGATCCACTTTTATTTCTATCTCTTTCCTCATCACAAAGGCAAAAATCTCTTCCTCTTGGGCTGGAACATTTTTTCCACTTTCCTTTTGTATGATAGGTGCTTCCATGGGTTGTTCCCTCTCCCTTCCTTGCAACCCTGATTTGAAAATTATTTTCCTCTTCCTTTCTCAAGGCATGCTGCAAATCTCCTTGTGTAGCTCATGATTTAGACTTTGGTCCAATTCCAACTCGATTTTTCTTCACTTCCATGAAGTTGGTGAGTGATATTTCTTCCCAGATCTCAACTGAAAAGGCTCTATACTCAACGTAGCTAGCAACAATGTCATCAACTATGGAAGGCTAAGTTTTCATCATTGGAATGGTTTCTCCTCTTAGAAGGAAAGTAGGTTGGAATGACCTCGATGAAAATCACTCATGGTCCTTGGTGGCTGAATATTATTGTTTGTTGTTGAAGAACTTCCTTCACCATCAGATTTTGTATGGTATGGATCAATTGAGCCATTATTTTAGCCAATCTCTCTTGCCCTTGGGCAAACCTCTCAAACCTAACATTATCAAAAAAACTGACCGCCATTTTATCTTCTCTTTTTGAATCACATGTTGACGAGAATCAAGCTTTTATACCATTGAAATGTAAATTTTAGGGCAGAATTTAGCAATTGTGAAAATCATTGCAAACCCATGAAATAAAATGCAAATTCTAATTTTTAATCAAACCCTAACCACATTAAAATTAAAAATTCTAAAAACACTTATTTTAGATCAAAATTCAATAATTACTTGCCACAAATCCTTGCAAAAATTAAGAGTAAAGCTGGAATTTTGAACCAAATATATATCTGAAAATTACAACAAAAATACCAGTTGTATGAATGTGTGATCAAACATCAAAATAAGCATCCAAATTGCCTCAAAAATGCACTTTGAAACCCCCAAGGGGTTCGCTGCCCTAGGAGAGGGCACCAAATCAGGTCATTGCCCTTGCTAGGGCTCCAAACAAGGTTTGTTGCCCCAAAAACTGTTGTGCCACCCTTTCAACTGCTGTCCCCATGTTGTGTTCCACCTGGAATGGTATTTAGACGCCACCAACTGCTCAATTATGCCCAATATAACCCCTGAAATGAAGTCACTCTGCTGAAGATTGAAGGTTTTCGTCCTCAACTTCAAAATACCAAAGAAGGGTTTCGTCTTCTAAGGTTGAAAGTCAAGCAAACTACTCAAACTCATAATTTTGATTTTAAAAAATGACATAGATGCCAAAATTAGAAATCTCCACTTCCTTTTATACCTTCTCCACTCAAACTCCAAGCTTACCTTATTTTAATAATAAAACATAAGTTGCCGACATTACTTTTTGGCCACTTAGTTACATTATTAAGTTTACTTCAAAATATTTTATAATATTTTTTATTTTAATAATAATATTATTATTAAGTTGCTCAAAAGAATAGAAATGACCGGGCCCAACTTAAATAACATTATTAATTATTTTAATCTAGAAAATGGGACATTACACTCAACAAAAGATTCATAGGATGAAGGCAAACTTCGTCAAACCAGAGCTACCATATCCTCATCATCTACCAATTTTTCAATGGTAGAGAATAGATCACTCAGATCCTTCAATATCAATAAATATGAGATGGATATCCCTTCCTATAACATATAAGAATGTAAGATATTCTCTGGATATCATACATAACCAACTTTCGATGTCTGGTACTCATTCTTAAGAATATCCCACAATGTCACAGTTGAGTTTACATTTTGTACTTCAGGAATAAGATCATCTGCAATAGACAACTTTACAAGCATCAAAGCTTCCTTATGTCTTTTGTCAAAATCTTTGGGATCATCATCATCTTTATCTTCCTTGCCTAGCACAATCTGGTTGAGATTGTGATACTCAAAATGGTAGGGTATTTTGTCCCTCCACAAACTGTAATTACACCCATTTAGCTTTAGAGCATCAAAAAGAATAAAATGTTGAATGTTGGCCATTTAGACCACTTAACCTGCAAAAAAACTATAAAAAAAAAAAAAAATTGCAAAATGAAATTATAAATACAAAAAAACTATCACAAATCAGTGTAGCATACCACTGCAAGTAATCTGGAAAAAGTTCAGCTTCTTTCTTAGTCCCGACCAAAAATTATTGAATTAACTCAATCGGCAACCCAATATGAAGAAATGTTTTAATATACCCTAAAATAATGAATCTCAATGCTTACAGCTACAAAACATTTAGCTGCTGTTAATTGCATGGCTCTCTTAATGTAAAGGCTCTAATACCATATGAATATTATTGCACAAGCCGTGAAAATATATTACCTGGAAGCCTCTATATATAGCCAGTGATAAAAGAAACAAACAAATAAATCAGGAACAACTAAAACCCCTAAAAGACTAAGTTGTTACAACCTCCTACAACTGTGTAACAACAATACAACTAATAGAAACAATATAGTTTCCTGGATGAAGTATTATGATAAGGACCTTAAATTTGTTGCCATAAAAAATTGTTGCTCTCTTAAGAACACCTGAAGTAATAAATTATCTCAAGCTTAACCCAAAATTGAAATGGGGCAAGGGAGAAAATCCCTGAGACATTACATAAAATCCGGACAGTTTGTGCTAATAAGTAATCACTAGTCAGCTACAAGAGTGTTCAAGGAAACTCCATATTTCTGGAATGCTCATCATCTCCATCAGTACCCCTTCCTGGGTTTTTGGGCATCCAAATTCTTCATTTCTGATTGTGATGGATAGCACCCTTTCTTACCATAATAATATTCAACTTTTTCACAATTTTACATAACCAGAACCAAACAAAATGAACTAGGAAAAATACGAGAAAAACTAACTTCCATAGCTTCCAAACAAGAAAAAAATGACAGTTATAGGATACAAAGGAATGCCATCAAGAGATACAATGATCCTTGAACAATGTTTCTCATCAAAATGTCTCATAGTGTCCACTCACTCAAAGTTTCTCTCTTTAGATTTTGGTGGCAGCAGAAAGGGAGGAGAAGTGTCTTGCCAAGAACCAATAAAAGAATGAAAACAAAGGAAAGTACTCATACCGTCTAGAGTTCAATTGTAAAGCAGCTGATTCTTCAGTTTCATCCAAGCATGCCACATAGTCTCGTTGGGCCCTCTGTACAATTCCAACAATTTCACCTGTTGTTACACCATGCCTCGTGGTGGACAAATGCTCTTCATATCCTTCTTCCTCATCATCAATTATGGTAAGACTTTCATGAACTTCATAACCAGTATTTTTATTCTTATCCTGGTATTCTATATCGCCAACAGCAAACCCGTAGTCTAGCCCCACAAATTTCTTTTTCTCTGTATTTCCAGACAAGATAACATGAACCTGAAATTGTACAGTAACACATTCTTAGTATCGACATTTACAAATTATGTAAAAAATGTCAAGGTCCAAAAAGACTGAAATGCATGAAAAATTAAAATCAATACCACATGCTATAACATGCTAATACTGTATCATGACTAGGCACGTCATCCATTCCCAATTAAGGAAAAAGTGGTGCAAAACACAGCTACTTAATAAACACGTTGGTTTCTTGTGCCATGAGATAAAGTGAATCTTATGCATAAAATATTCAAGTATTTATGAAAAATATTTTGTTGCTTGTGGAAGCTTTTGAAGCCTGTGACAAATAAAAAGGAAGTTTCATTTCAGAATGACATAATTGAATAAAATGATTGGATTTTTTAGAACTAAATTTATGTCTTGTATGGAATAATTTCTCGTATATCTCTCGCCATTGACCACTTTTCAAGTTCTTGCATGACTGAAAATTTGCAAAATAAAAATGGCTGTAAATTATAGTCATGCAATTATCTAGAATAATTATGAGGGATGTAGTTTCTTACAACCACAAAGGCACAGTGCCTATTGCAGCGAGAAGATAATTAAGGACAAGCTCTTAATGTTGACTTTCAATCCGAAAAATCCTGATAAGTATCTGGTGGGATGGCATGAAAATGAACCAAAAATCCCTATTCTAGCAGAGGTCACTGAAAGCCTCTACCTTAAGACATTGATGCAAATTATTCAGACCACGAAGACTAATTGTTAGTAAGAAGAAACCAAAAGTCCTTGCAATTGAACCACAAACACATAATTCTTACAAATAAGGCGGGTGGCAGTTTTCGACATAGTGCATCAAAAGAGGTATAAGCTACCTTGACATATTGTGTGACCATAGAATACTACTTCAAGTTCTTTCATGCCTGAAAATTTGCAAAAGAAAAATGGCTGTAAATTATAGGCATGCTAATTTCTAGAATAGTTATGAGAGATGTAGTTTCTTACAACCACAAAGGCAGAGTGCCTGTTGGAGCGAGGAGATAATTAAGAACAAGGTCTTAATGTTGACTTTCAACCTGCAAAATCCTGATAAGTATCTCGTGGGCTGGCATGAAAACGAACCAAAAATCCCTATCCTAGCAGAGGTCACTGAAAGCCTCTTGCTTAAGACATTGATGCAAATTATTCAGACCACGAAGACTAACTATTAGTATGAAGAAACCAAAGGTCCTTGCAATTGAACCACAAACACATAATTCTTAAAAATAAGACAGGTGACAGTTTTCGACATACTGCATCAAAAGAGGTATAAACTACCTTGACATATCATGTGACCATAGATTTAGTAATAACTAGGAACTAGAATATTTAAGGAGGCATTTGTCATCAGGTTATCACATAGCCCGCATGGGATACATATGATACTCAAATTTTCTAGTAGTCATTTAAGTACTGACAGCAAACTCAAAGTTACTCAGAATCCATAGACACATGAATAAAATAGGGTGCAGATTAACACCTAGATAATTATATAGTTACAGATGCATACTACCATATTAGAAAAAGAACTTCTTAGACTGTATCCTTAAAAATTCATTCACTAATAAGATTAAAATTTCAACAATTCAAATTGCAATTGATATACAACTTCATGCTATTAAAACCACAGTTTCCAAACTTGGACTTGGTTTGGACTTTACAAAACTAACACAGCAAGCCAACTCAGACGTTCCACGAGAATTTAGCTTCAATGACATCCAAATATTATTAACTCGTGCTAACATATGTAATGTACTAAATATCAAAATGAAATTTAATTATGTAATTGCAAATGAAGTAGAAGATATTTGATTTATATTAAAATCTCAAACAGGAGTACATAGTCCAAAATCTATATGACATCTCTGACACAAAAAATGTAAAGAAGTACATGGTCCAAAATCTCAAAAAGGAGTACATGGTCCAAATATATAAAGGATTTATTGTAAATGAGTGCTCAGGAAATTCGGCAATCCAATCTAGTGATGGATCAATCTCGTCCAATCGCCTCAACATTGGTTACCTCCAAATGTTTGTGTGGAGTTGAAGGTTGTGGTGGACAACAACCAAGTCATTTATCCACTTATGGGACCATCTATTCAAATTATGGCAGTGTATACATTCAAACATACTGCAATCATGCAAACACATAGAAGCACTGCATGGCTGATTCAGAATTCAAATGGCAAGCTTTTGAAGTTCAGAAGTTCAAATTCCATAATCCTCAAAACCAACTACTAGTAGAAAGTGTTAATGTGGACTTTTTTACACCAAAAACAAAAGAATAAAGAAATAAAAGAAAAATGCAGAATGATTTATCAATGGAACTAGCGACACCAAAATAAATAAAAAATAAGCTTGGAAGGCTAGATTCTATAAATTTACCTAGTAATATAATATTCCCTCCAATGCTTGAAAGGCCGGACTCTATAAATTTACCTGGAAATATAATATTTCCTCCACTAATTGTAGGTTTATATCCAAAGCGGCCCTATTCCCTTTTATATACTTACAGCTGCAGTTGGATATTTTTTTTAAGCTCTTCATGTAGATCCATCTTCTCTCTGCAATTGTATAGACCTTCTAACACCTTATCAACATTGCCAAACGACTCTTCACAAAAGACCTATGAAGTTTTTAATGCCTCCTAACACCTACGATGTCCCACAAAAGATGGTATTTGCTCTCCTTGCCCTTCAATAGAGATATGATAGACTCTTTATACCTATCGATGGCCTCATAATGTAGCACGTAGGGGACTTATCCCACACTATAAAAGAAGAAACTTAACCAAAGGCTGTAACAAACGTATCACCTCATAAATTGCCTTCCAAAATAGCTCGTCAATAGCATACTCAACAACATCAATTTTGTATATCTCCTTGGTATAAAGGAAAATTTTCCCTTCTTCGCCAACAAAATTCCTTTTAGATTTGGTCATAAATAGAATGTTAAGGAAATAAAATTTGTCACAAACCGTGTAACAATGATTCAGACAAACTCCATTTTGTCAGTGTGCCACCTAATTGAATTTGGATATAGCTAGTTATCAGCAACCAGTTTAACCCAAAATAAATTTTTAATGTCCTCCAAATCAAATTTACACAGTAAGCTGCACAAGGACAACCAAAAATTATTTAATATATAGATTTAAGAATTCTTCCTGCAGCCACATAAAATCCAAAGATGTTTGTGGTTATTTGGACAACACTTTTTGCACCCACCTCCAATACAACCTACTCCAAGAAATTACACAGTAACTCACACATTTAAAATTATCTAAAGCATCAGCACATTTACAAAATACGATACTACCAGTGGAAAAGGCAAGAAAGTCAACAAGTTTTATATTCCTTTTGTTGGACCATTTATCAGACTTTATCAAGTCACACTTTCGTCACCAAATTACCCACTAATGATGGATTGCAATATGTAGACCACATGTAATGTCCCCAAATTGGGACAATAATGCGAGAAAGGTTTTCCAATAAACCCCTAAACAAATCTGAAATAAAATCTGAATTCTGGAAATAAAAACCAGCAAACGCTAGTGTTGTATTTGTACCACCAAACTGAAATTATCACACCTCCAATCGCTCAACAAATTAATAGAAAAATACCTTGTGAAACTAGTCAACCGTGGCTCACACCGTATGAAGAATAAAAGCTGAATTTGTATGTTTTCCACTCCCAAACCCTCAATGCCACCACCAATTCCAACTCAAAAACCCTCCACAATTGAAGATAAAATTCAGATAAATTCCAGTATGCATATCTTATAAAAATTGACCAATGTTAGGACCTAAAACATGATCAAATCTTCTCCAAACAAAGTCGCCAAAAATCAAAAATAAATAGCATTAAATAACTCAAAAAATCAAACTTGTAACCCTTCCAAACCTGCTAGAAATAGGTTATAAATTCTGCAAATATTTGCAAAGATAAATGTTCGACTGTTTAGGGCCAATCAAGGCACCCTAAACCTTTGCCACACCTCCTTCAAGTGAATCGTCCAACTCAAAAATTAATTGCAAAATTTCAGAATTAATACCCTTGCTTTAACCCTCCAAAAATCCTTAAAACCCTTGTGATTTTTTACAAAATAAATCAAAAATAATATTATAAATGTACCTTGTCAAATTGGAGTCTAAAAGCCCTCCAAAGATGTCCAATTCTTCCTCAAACTTATTCACCCCACCTTAGAAAAATATATAAAATAAATCAGAGTGTTAAACTTACCAACGGATCACCAATTGACCTTCAAAACGCTCTTAGGGCAAGTCGCCCAAGCTAGAATAATGTGTATAAAATTATAGGTATTTTATTTGGCTTGCATCAGCCCTCCAAGACCTCAAAACCAGCCCTCAATTCAAGTCGCCAAAGCTGAAAAATCATATAAAATATTATGCAATATTTTAGGCTTTAACGAACCCTTCAAATCAACTCGCACAACCCTCTAGCAAGTCGCCACCCAAGGAAATGGCTCTCAACACCATGAACAAGCTCCCAATGCAAGTCACCACTCTCCAAGACCTGCAATTTCTCCAAAAACCAACTTTTTATATGGTTTGCAATATTCCTCAATGTAGGTGGGTTCAAAAACACCCTTCTAGATCCACTTGCATGTAAACATGTAATTTTGAAGCTCGACTACAACCCTTAAATAGAGCTGCCCAAGTAATAGGAATGAAGGTTTTCGTCCCCTAACCCTTAACACTCTTGAAGGTTTTCGTCATCAAGATGTAATAATCAAGCTTGACATACTTGATCAAAGATTCAATATCAATATTCAACATACCTTTCCAAATGACTACTCAATTTCTTTTTATAATCATCCCCCAAAGGTGGTGCCCAAGTTGGAGGGATGTGTCTTTTAAAACCAAGCGACTTTATCTTTTAAAACCCCCATTTTGAGGGTTTAGGCTCTCATGACCCATAAAGGTCCTCTACTTAAGTGAACATTAGATCAAAAGTATCTTTTGGCATAACTCAACTGAAAATTAAAATATTTAAGTACTTTTCATCTTTGTGTTCAAAGGATAGCCTCCCTTCAACATTCCTTTCTCTTTCTTTCCCTAAGCCTTGTAGGAACAACCAAGCTAAGGGTCTATAAGCAAGCTAAACCAAAAAAGGGGACATTACACCACACCACATTTGATGTCAATTTTGAATACAACCAAAATTTGCTTATCGCTTTCCTTGATTGTTCATGCCATGCTTTCCTTGTTTTCTCATCAATGTATATATCGTAATAAATACACAAGCATCCTATAATATGATGTACGTTTGAGTTATGAGTTAATTTAAATTTTGGTTGAGGGTAGTGGATGTCATGATTGTTGGGGTAAATTGTTGCATCTACCCTTGTCCTTTTATTGGTGTTAAATGCACCCGTTAGTAATCCCGACTTGTCAGGATTTCTTTAATCTATGTCCTTAGTTGCCATGAAGTAACAATCTTGTGTGTTGACTCCTATCCCTAGGTATATGTAAATATCTATGGACCCACTTGGTACATGTTCCCCATGTACCCAGGGCCACTAAATGTGCAATAGGAGGTATTATAAGAAACAACCAAGGCAGACCCCTAGTCAGTTATGCCCAATACAACGGAACACAGTTTTAGCATTGTATAGTCAGATCGGATCAGTCTAAGCATGGTTTAGTGAGATGGAATTCAGTTTTAGCATCGTATAGTGGGATGGGATCAGTCTTGCATTTGCACAAAAAAAGCTAAGATGAATAAAAAAAAATAGAAAACAGTTCGGGTAAGTAAAAGAAGTTTAGCATAGAGCAAAAATAAAGCCTGAGTACGTAAAAAGATGGATAGAAAAAGACAGGAAAATGCCAAAAATACCTGTGAAATCCTTTCAAATTGCAAAAGCAACAGGTTTTTATCAGTGAGAACAGGTTGTCACTCGATTTCTATGGTAAGTAATGGTGAACATGGATGTTCATCCTTGCCCACTAGTGAAATGTGACAAGAATAGTTTGAAGTCCAAACAGCAGCTGTAAACACATTTCTACATTGAAGATTCAATCATAACTTCACCAATTATGTGTAAAACTAAGATTTTCCTTACCCTACAAGGTGTTGTTTTTTCCTGCCATTATCATTGAATGCAGAATGAGTCTTTGCATGATTTAAGGGGTATTTGAATCTTTTTTCAAGCCCATTGATTCAATGGCACAGACAAGCCAAGATTCCGCAAGACTCACCTAGTTTCACCGAGTCTCACCATTTTGGCTAACATTAACCTACTAACAGCTTAGAATGGCGACTTTCTGGATCTAATCAGTAAGTCGCATAGCTATAGCCTAATATTAAGATACTAAAAATTTCCCTAAATTAATTTCAATTCTAGACATTTTACATTTGATTCGGGAGAATTTAAAAAATTATTTTACCTAGCAATCAATTATCAAACTAAGCATCAAATAATCATGTCTATTCTGACTCAATGGAAAAACTTGCACACTGCAAACCACTATTGAAACAACTAATGCCATCCAATGCATCTCCTTTAATGACAATTTTCATATAGTTCTACACGCATTTACTGCAGATGAAAGTTCTAATTCATTAAACTATAGTTCTTTGCAATTTATACATAAGTATACCAGTGGAAAAGCTAAATTTGGAAAGAAACCAGTTTGACAAGAACATGTGGCCCTTGTTGCATAGTCAATTAGTCATGATTTAACGCTAAGAAAACATGGACATCATGAACACGATAAAGGGCCTTCAAAATGGGAAATAAAAGGGAACATACAGCAACTAGGTCTCCATGCAACGCTCTGTTTTGTAGCTTTCGACCAGGAACTAAAATTTCAAGCAGGGATGCCTCGCCCTTATTGCTTCATGCAACATCACAAGAAGAAGCTCCTCAGCTAAAACCAAAAACTCATGCAATTTTGCACTCTAGCTGCATAAGTGCTAATACTCCAATCATAAAGATCCAGTGAACTAAATGACAAAGCATATGAAGAACCTATACTCCCAATTATTACACATTATCACATTAAATACTGCTCAATACCTAGGACGAACGAATCCTTCATCTGGCGTATGTTTGCTGGCATGATAAATACCAACATGAAGGTCACCACTTGCGATTCCCTCTTCAATTGCATTTGCTGCATTGACCAGCTAAGCTACTAAGTATAGTGTAGAATTCAACACAGAATAAAGTTAAATAACTAAATAAATGCATAAAACGGAATTGGATAACTAAGTGCACCTGAGAGATGTTCTTTATAAAAAAAATCTTTATGGGTACTTCCTCCAGAATTTTCATCCTTTGCTGCATCTTCATCATATGTATTATTTATCATGTCAATTTGTGATTGTATCTAAACAAACACCAAAGCGTTTTTGTAAGATTCTACTATGAGCAACTAAATTTGAAATCTGCAATTCCAAGCTACAATATAATTCAGTTTACCGCCTCAGTAACGTAGCATTGTGACACACATCCAGCAACTAGAAATAATATATATGCTTAAGCACACATATGCATGCAGTGATATTAACTTTAACACTTTAATTCTTTCGAACTCACCTTGTTTTCTGTACTTCAGAAAATCATTGTCCCTAGAAAAATAAATCTTTCTACACAAACTGCCCTTTTTTACGATGGGAAAACAGAAACCATCCACAAAATTAAAAATACATACTAAAGGTGGCATACTAGAAGAAGCTTCCCCATAATTTCGGATGATTAACCTTTTCGACAAGAAAAGGAACACCCTACCAAATTTTCCAAGAGGGACAGCTACAAGGGTTAACAGATTTAAAAAGCCTTCCAGATGACAATGATAAATCCAAATCATCAACAGAGGATAAGAGACTCTAGTGGCCAGCCTCAAGCATCTTACCATGAATTGGCGAGGTGGGCGCTGTCTACACTGGAACCTGAAAACAGGCACATTCTTCTTCCCAATGATGGGCCATGAAGTGTCCACCCAAAATGTTGATTTCAAAAATACTTGAACGCGGTTTTTTCCAGAAGACATTTTATTTTCAACAATTACGAATTGAAGAAGTTTAAAGTCTCTACAAGATTCACCGTGTTAAAGCAGTAGCTACTGAAAGCGTACATAGACATAGGGATTATCTTATAACTCCATCATCTTGGAGGACAACAGGAAATGAGATTGGCCAACGACTCCTGACAAGATGCCACGGCATAAGTCTCCAGAAATGTATTAGCCTCCCAAAGATCCCCAGTGATTATAGGGGCAGCTGCAACTTCATTCAGTCCATCTCTGGTAAAAACCACGAATGTATTCATGCTTCAGGTTCAGTGGCTTCAATTGCACTAGCTTTAGTACCAACAGTGGGAGGAAGAACAAGTGCTAGCCATAATGTTGCTGGCCTTAAGATTGTGCTAAGGTTGGGTGCCACCATAATCATAGACAGATAAGAGGGATAAATTTGTAGCAATGACCTTAAGGGGAATAAGTGAGTATAATGATGTTTCCAACATGTGACGTGTTAATAAATATTGTAGTTCAAAAAGCCATCACTTTACTCTGCTGTTGCAATTTATATAAAAGCATCTGAAGAGAAAGTATCATCAATATTCTCATTCTCATTAAGTCCATTTGTTGGAGATGGGACGTGGTCTGCTCTGCCCTTAACCTATGGCTTGTATTGGGATATGTGAGACCAACCGCGCATTATCTTTGACTTAATCATTCGATAATCTCTAGTTTGCATATTAGTAGTAGCATGCATATTTGAGTTTATAGGTTTCCCATAGCCTGATTAGAGTTTATATAGAAGGTAGAGTTGGTTATTAGTCATCATATATTCCATATTCTCTTCATATTGTAAGAACTTGGAAGGTTGCCCCCTCAAAGTGGCTCACTTCTATTTTCAAGTATTTTCCTCGTCATTTCACTTTATTTCATGGATCTAAACTTATTTACAATAGAATGTGTTATTCTACTTATGTGATCTATTATATTGCGATCTATTGTTGTGATTCATTTTTTGTAATATATTAAGTTCATTATAAGTGATTTGAGCTTTGTTTAGGCAAAATTTCGTGGCAGGAATCTCTTTCAAGGCATCATCAATTATCATCAGTTGTGAGGATTTGGCTTCCTTTGACCTAATTTGGGTTGAAACCCTAATTCTGAAGAATCATGCAAATTTTGCAAACAATTGTGAATTGTTCTATATTTTTTCAAGGAAGTGGGTACTAACATAAGGAAGGTACAGTCCAATTTTCAGTTTTCTATGATAATTTTTAACCAACTTACCACGATTTTAAGGTTTTTCATTAAATCATTCTAAAAGCCGTAATTTTTGGTTTCTTTGATTTTTTTACATTTTCAGAAAGCTTTGAAAATTTAGGGTGGGTTTTTTCTTGGAATTTTCAATTTTAAGGCTGACCTCATTCTGAAATCATCCAGTAAAATTTTGGTCAAAACATGGTGGGTGGTTCTACTAGAGGCAAGGGCAAGAATACGATCACATTGTGGAAGACTTCAAACAAAGAAGATGCAGATTCAGAGATGGAATTCGGAGGGACTCATGAAACTAATCCATCTCAATGGGATGATAGATTGAGCAGGGTCGAAGAAAGCTTATCATAGCTGAAAGGTCTAAAGAAAAATATGTTTGGAAAAGAGGAGTTTGAGGATTGGAAAGATGCTATGGCTTCTAAGGATGCACTGATGGAGATGGATAAAAAAGAGGATATTTCTAAGTTGGAAAATAACATGACTAAAAGTATAGAGGGGATAGCAACATCTATCAAGGGGTTGCTTGAATTTCAAAAGTCAAGCCAGATTCCTAAGACCCCGAAAACAAGTATGGCAGCCATTCCTAATGAATCCTTAGAACAACCAGCGTTGATTCAAATACAGTGCCACATCAGACCATGACTAATATTACTTCGAGGTCTCAAAACTTTCTACCGAAGGTGGACATGCATAAGTTTGATGGAAAGGACCCACTCAATTGGATCACCCAAATAGATATTTTTTTAATCTACAACAAATTCCATGTGGGCAAAAGTTTAAAATATCATCATTATATTTGGACCATGAACAATGTATTTGGTATCGCTGGCTTTATGATCAAAACAAAAAGACAACTCTCAAATGTTGGAAATATTGTCACTGATGTCAATGGTATAGCATTATTGGTGATAAAGGCCCCATAGCATTTAATGGTGTTTTTAATGTTCATATCTTGACTAATGTGTGCTAATATTTATTTACTATTAACGAATATATTTTTGGTTGCATAAAAGTCAAAAGAGGGCCCATGGAGAAGTCAAAAAGTCACGGGGTAAAAACAAAAGAGGAATGGGATGCATTTTCCCATGAAGAGTCATCTTGAGGACTTCCAAGAGTCACCAAGTGAAGACAAAAGAGGGTATGGCATATTTTCCCATGAAGAGTCACCTTAAAAAAATAGAAATGTCACCAAGATAAAGACAAAAGAGGAAATGATGCATTTGCTTATGAAGGATCACCATATGACTTTTCAAATACAAGGATTCGAAGGATCATGCAAGTTTGGCATCATTTTTCATGAGTGAAGGGTCACAAAAGATGAATGCCAAAAATCATTTGAAAAGCTATAAATAAAGGCTTGAAAAGCCATTTGTAATATGCAAGATGGTTTGTAATTGTTTTATATAAGAAAAGAGGAGAGAATAGAAAGAGATATTGTAGAGTTCTATCATTTGTTGAAAAAACAACATTGAGAGATAGTTGTATTTTATACACAAAAGGGGTTGGTGCTCTTGTGGGTTAGTGCTCACAAATCTTTGAGAGGGGTTGGTGCTCTTATGAGTTGGTACTCTTTCATATACTTGAGATTGTTCTTCGTGGTATTTTTTTACTTTGAGTTTCCACGTAAAAATTTGGTCTCTCTCTCTCTTGTGTGATGCATATTATTTCAGTTTTATTGCATATCTTGAATGTATAGTTAAGTGAAAATTGATGAAGTAAAAGATTTATAAGATATATAATATACTAATTCACCCCCCTCTCATTATATTTCGTGCTTAACAATTGGTATCAGAGAAAGTTCCTTTGGAAAGAGTTTTACAGCTTGAAGGTAGATCGAAGAAAACACGATGGCTGGATCACATGAAGGTTTTTCTACAAATAAGGCACCTTTGTTTAATGGGACAAATTATGTTTTTTGGAGCACAAGGATGAAGACTTATTTGATGTCTCTTAGATTCGACATTTGGCACGCAGTTGTGGAGGAATAAGAAGAGCCACATACACTTACGATTACTCCAGCAGAAAAGAAAGCAAGTGAAAATAATTCTAAAGCTTTAAATGTTATTTTATGTGGTTTATGTGAATCAGAATTTGTTAAAGTTATACAAGGCAAATCTGCTCATGAGACTTGGATAAAACTTGAAAATATTTACAAAGGTGATGGAAAGGTTCAGCAAGCTAAGCTCCAGACTTTCAAAAGACAGTTTGAGAGTTTGAAAATGGAAGAGGAAGAAAATATAACGAGTTATGTTTTGCGGGTTGATCAAATAGTTTATCATATTCAAGGCCTTGGAGAAAAGTTAGAAGAATCAGCGGTGGTGCAAAAGATTTTGAGATCTCTACCAATGAGATATGATGCAAAGGTTTCAGCAATCGAGGAGATGAAGGATATAACCAAGCTAAAAATGGATGAACTAAATGTTATTCTTACGGCATATGAGATGCGAATCGAACAAGAGAAACTCTCAAAATGGGAAGTTGCTTTCAAGACATCAAAGAAAGATAATGCTAAGATTCAAGAATCAAGTGACAACTCTAGTGATGATGAAGATGACAACGGAGCTCTTTTCATTCGTAAGACGGAAAAAAGCACAAGTAAATATCAAGGAAAATTGCTTTTCAAATATTTTAATTATGGAAAGATTGGACATTTTGCATCTAAGTGCCCAGATATGGGTAATGGTGATAATGAAGACGAAAAGTCTACATACAAGAAGAACATCAAAAGAAAATTCAAAAAGAGATTTGAGAAGAGTTTATATTCTAAAAATCTTAGCTCAAACGAAGATAGTGGAGTCAGTGATTCAGAAGAAGAAGAGATTATATTCATGGCCATACATAAAGATACCTCCGCAAACAAAAGTACAGATAATGAAGAACAAGATGACGTTGAGGTGAATCTGGAAGGAGAACTCATTTGTGTTTTTAAAGAATTAAAAACTCTTAAGAAGAATCGAAGATTGAAGTGCCAAATCGAGAAAAATGAAAAGAAGTCAAAAGAAATAATTGAAGATCTACAAGCACACATTGAAGAAGCCAAAGACACTGAAGAAAATCTAACTCAGTTACAAAAAGTAAGTGAAAAATGTGAAAAATATGTGGTTGAAATTACCTCTTTAAAAGCAAATCTTGAGAAAACAAATAAAGCAATCAATGATAGAGCAGCCAATGATTCAAAATTTGAGAATAGCACTAATATGTTGAATAAGATATTAGAAAGTCAAAGATCAATGTTAGATAAGACAGAGATCGGATTTGAAAAAGAGAAAGGGGAGTCCACTACTTTCACAGACAAGGTTAACATAGAAAAAGAAAAGAACTATGCTAAAGCTCTTATAAAAGAGAAAATGAAAAGAGAAGAAGTTAAGAATACAGATGACATCTCAAACAAAGAAGGTTAGAAGGAGCAGAGCTACAAGAGGCAATCATGTCAGAGATACACAAACAGGTTCTATTTGTATGGTTACTGTTTTTATTGTAATGGATATAGTCATAAGAAAATAAAATGTTGAAAAAAGGCTAACAATTTCAGAAACAAGGAGAAAGAAACTCATGCAGAATCAAGCGAAAACCACAACTCTTTTGCTCCTCTATCAGAGTTTAATGAAGAAACCATAATATGTTACAAGTGTAATAACTTCAGACAAAGCCCAGTACTTTAGAAGTGTATTTGAGTCAGTCAAGAAGGACCAGAGTTTCAAAGCTCCATTCATCAAGAAGAAAGTACACACAGGTTCATGGCAGAAGAAACAACCTGAAAAGTCTATGTTGGTCCAGACAACTTCGCATGCAAGAAATGAAGAAAAACCATGGTTCATTGAAAGCGGATGTTCGAGGCACATGACAGGAGACAAGAGCAAGTTCATAACCCTAAAGAAGATCAATGGTGGCACAGTGAAATTTGAAGACAATACTACTACTAGAATTGCTGGAAAAAGTACACTAAGTTTGGATAATGGTAGAACTAAGACTGAAAATATTTTGTATGTAGAAGGTCTTAAGCATAATCTTGAGTGTAAATCAAATGTGTGATCAGAGACACACTAAAATTTTACGCAGAAAGTTGTGAAATTAGAAAAAAAAAATTCAAATGTGTTGATTCCAGATGTTCAGACGACAGAGAACAATTTGTATATGTTATCAGATATCAAAGGTCAAAAATGTTGTTTGAGTCAAGTTGAGGAAAGTTGGCTATGGCACAGGGGAATGAGACATAAATTTTGACAATCTTGTCAACATTAGCAAAAAGCAAGCAGTTAGACATCTTTCAAAGATTACAAAGCCCTCCAACATGCTTTGTGAACCTTATCAGCATGGAAAGCAGGCCAGAAGACGGTTCAAGATAAAAGAATACTCGACTACTCAGACGTTAGAGCTTGTTCACACTGATCTGTGTGGACCTATGAGAACTCAAAGTACTCAAGGTGAAAAATATTTCATGTTATTTATTGATGATTTTACACTTATGACTTGGGTGATGTTTTTGAAAAAAAAATTAGAAGCTTTCAGACATTTCAAAGCATTCAAGAGTTAGTTGAGAATGAAATTGGCTTAAAAAATAAGTGCCTGAGATCAGATCGAGGAGAATTCATGTTAGATCAGTTTATTGAGTATTGTGAAGACCATAAGATAAAGAGACATTATTCAGCAGCCAGAACTCCATAGCAAAATGGAGTAATTAGACGGAGAAACAGAACAGTTCAAAAAATGGCAAGGACAATGCTAAATGAATCCAAGATACCAGATAAATATTAGAGAGAGGCAGTAGGTATAGCAGTGCATATCCGAAACAGAGCATTGTTGAGAGTCAACAATGACAAAACTCCCTATGAGCTATGAAAAGACAAACCAGCTACAGTTGATTATTTCAAAAAATTTGGTAGCAAATGTTTCATAAAGAGAATCGATGAAAAACTTGGTAAGTTTGAATCTAGAGCAGATGAAGGTATATTTTTTGGATATTCTTGTAAAAGTAAAACTTATAAATGTTATAACAAAAGAACCAATAAGATTGTTGAAAGTGCAAGTGTCACAATAGATGAAGATGTAGCACAAAAAGACAGTGATCCAGTAGACACACCAGAAATCATTGAAGAAGATTTTGAAAAATCAGATGAAGATAAGATGAAAGAGAAAAATGACATCAAAATCCCATCCAAATATGTCCAAAAAAATCATAATGAAAGTGACATCACCGGGAACATAAATGAAAGAGTTCACACCAGAAAAATGATGGTATGTGAATCTGAGCAAGTTAATTTCTCTTTGTTATCCAAAATTCAACCTAAAACTTTTTCAGAAGCTAGACATGATGAGCATTGGGTTAAGGCAATGGATGAAGAATTAAATCAGATAGAAAAGAATGATACTTAGGAATTAGTATCTAGACCAAAAGATCACAATGTGATAGGAACAAAATGGATATACAGAAATAAGTTAAATAAAAATGGTGAAGTTACCAGGAATAAAGCAAAGTTAGTATGTAAAGGATATGCTCAAATTAAAGGAATAGATTTTGAAGAAACTGTTGCACCAGTGGCAAGGCTAGAGGCTATTAGAATGTTTCTTGCATATGCAATGTTTAAAAATTTCAAAGTGTTTCAGATGGATGTCAAGTCTGCTTTCCTGAACAAGAATCTAGAAGAGGAGGTCTACATTGAGCAACCTGAGAGATTTATTCTCTCAAATAATAGTAAGCATGTATGCAGATTGAAAAAAGCATTGTATGGATTGAAACAAGCTCCCAGAGCTTGGTATGCAAGACTTGATAAGTACCTGCAAGATCAAGGTTTCAAAAGAGGTTTTGCTAACAGTAATATCTACATCAAAACAGAAGGTGAGCATCAATTGATTGTTGTGATATATGTTGACATAATTTTTGGAAGAAACATTGAAAAGATGACAAAAGAGTTTTCTGATAATATGCAAAAAGAATTTGAGATATCTATGCTTGGAGAATTGTCATTTTACTTAGGGTTGCAAATATTTCAGTCAGATAAAGGAATTTTCATATCTCAAAGTAAGTATGCCAAAGAAATGTTAAAAAAATTGGTTTTGAAGTTGTGCACCAGTTGGCACACCAATGAGTACAGGGAACAAAGTAAGGATGAAGATTTCCCTGTTGAAAATCAATCTTTGTATAAATCTATGATTGGTAATCTTTTATATTTGACAGCATCGAGGCCAGACATCATGCATGCAGTAGGCATGGTTGTGAGATATCAAGCAACTCCGAAGAAGAGTCATGTTCAATTGGTGAAGAGAATATTCATATATGTCAAGGGGACATTGGATTATGGATTGTGGTATCCCACAGGGAGAGATTTTACTTTGGTTTATACAAATTCAGATTAGACAGGTTGCTTGGATGACAGAAAGAGTACAAGTGGAGGAGCTTTCTTCCTCGATGATAGCTTAGTATCATGGCTAAGCAAAAAGCAGAATTCATATATCACTTTCTACGGCTGAAGCAGAATATATTACAGTGATATTGTGTTGTACTCAAGTGCTTTCAATGAAGCAGACCTTGAAAGATATCAAAGTAAAATATGATGAACCTATTTCTATTTTTTGTGACAACACAAGTGCTATTAATATTTCTAAGAATCTAGGGATGCATTCAAGAACAAAACATATTCATATCAGATATCACTTTTTAAAAGAGCACGCTGTAGATCAGCAAGTTAAGATGGAATATATCAGTACTACAGAACAGATTGCAAATATTTTCACAAAGGCACTATCCAAAGACACATTCGAGTATCTGCGGGAGAAGTTGGGAGTAATTTCTTTTACTTCTTGCCATTGAAGATCAGCATCAGTTGAGGGGGAGCTAAGTGTTGGCTCCAGGATAGGCCCTTTGCCATTGATGTCAAAGGGGGAGAAGAACAGAAACAGGTACAAAGAACAAGTGCAAAAACAGGCACAGAAACAGGTATAGGGAACAAGTACAAGATGCTACAGTAAGAGAGAGTTATTGTATATTTTTCAGATAGCAGTATGTGCAAGTTGGCATCTTCAGTACAGGTTTCAAGATGTGGCAGTTTCAGTTTGAGGTTGTCATCAATGACAAAGGGGGAGATTGTTGAAAATATTGTCATTGATGTCAAAGGTCTAGCATTATTGATGATAAAAGCCCCATAGCATTTAATGGTGTTTTTAATGTTCGTATCTTGACTAATATGTGCTAATATTTATTTAATATTAACGAATATATTTTTGGTTGCATAAAAGTCAAAAGATGACCCATGAAGAAGTCAAAGAGTCATGGGGTAAAGACAAAAGAGGAATGGGACGCATTTTCTCATGAAGAGTCATCTTGAGGAATTCCAAGAGTCACAAAAAAAGGTACGGCGCATTTTTTCATGAAGAGTCACCTTAAGGAATTCGAAAGGTCACCAAGATAAAGACAAATGAGGAAAGGACACATTTGCTTATGAAGGGTCACCATATGACTTTTCAAATACAAGGATTCGAAGGGTCATGCAAGTTTGATGCCATTTTCCATGAGGAGTGAAGGGTCACAAAAGATGAATGCCAAAGGTCATTTGAAAAGCTATAAATAAAGGCCTGAGAAGCCATTTGTAATATGCAAGAAAGTGCATGGTTTGTAATTGTTTTATATAAGAAAAGAGGAGAATAGAAAGATATTGTAGAGTTTTATTATTTGTTGAAAAAACAACATTGAGAGATAGTTGTGTTTTATACACAAGTGGGGTTGGTGCTCCTATAGATTGGTTCTCACAAATCTTTGAGAGGGGTTGGTGCTCATGTGGGTTGGTGCTCACAAATAGTTGTGTTGGTGCTCGGCAAAGGGGTTGGTGCTCCTGCAAGTTGGTGCTTGCAAACTTTGTAATTTGAGTTGGTGCTATTTCATATATTTGAGATTGTTTTCTGTGGTTTTTTCCCACTTTGGGTTTCCACGTAAAAATCTTCTCTCTCTCTCTCTCTCTCTCTCTCTCTTGTGTGGTGTATATTATTTCAGTTTTATTGCATATCTTGAATGTATGGTTAAGTGGAAATTGATTAAGTAAAAGATTTATAAGATATATAATATACTGATTCACCCCCCCTCTCAGTATATTTTGTGCTTAGCATCAAAGTCACATAGTCAATCTTTCGAGAACAGCTGCAAGCACATTATAGTAGCAGTTTAACGGAGAACTACTTCAGCGAATTGGCCAAGTTGTGACGAACAAGTCTAGTCAAAGATTATATTCAGCAATTCTAAACCCTATCCTTGAGAATGGATACAATTACAGAGAACATGAAAAACCTATTCTTGGGAAAACCAAGGAAAACATACAGTATGAGGTACGCATATTTTATCAATGCACTGTATCTAAATCTATTATTTTGGCATGCAAGATGGAAGAAAATACTTTGGCTAACAGGAGACAAGTATTCCCTAGTTTCAAAGATCATAGCACCCCCGCACCATCGTTCCCCTAACCTACCAGATTTACACCTAAAGAAACTGAACAAAAAAGGGAAAAGGGTTATGTTTTAAGTGTAATAGCAAATACAATAGACATAATTGTGCAAAAAAGAAACTCTTCTAAATTGAAAGTGCTAAAAAATAAGAAGAGGAAGTTGAGATAGAAAATGAGCTAGAGGAATCAAAAGAAGATCCACATCCAACTATCTCTTGTCAAGCACTTTTGGGTACCACAAACACTCAAGGTAGTGGGATTCCTACAAAAACAAAGGGTGACAGTGTTGATTGACTTAGGTAGTACTCACAAATTTCATCAACAATAAGTTGGTTGCACGTTTGAAATGTTTTGTTTACCTAGCTCTAGAATTTCACACCGTGATTGTGGATGGGGGTACAGTCGGTTGTCCAGGAAAATGCCATAGTATTAAACTCACCATGGGGGACTACATGTTGGATAGCCCAATGCTTTCCATCCCCATAGGAGGAGGCGTTGATATTGTGTTGGGGGTCCAATGGCTCACTACTTTGGGCACAATCGAGATGAACTTCCAGGAATTGTTCATGCATTTTCGTTCTAAAGGAAAGACATTCAAATTGAGAGGATTGCAAGCAAAAGTGCCACATATGTTACGCTCTCATCAAATGTAAAAGCTAAGGGAGACTAGGCTCTACTTACTATAGTCAGTAGTCGCCCCCTATCTAGAATATCAAAATGGGTTGAACAAGGTTTGAGGCACACAAAGTTTGTGGCACAATTGCTTCCATTAGAAGCAAAATAGTCAAATGAGCCAATAAGGCCAAATCTTCAGGGAATTGTGGAAAAGCATTTAGTAGTTTTTGGGGATATGCCCCAAGGGTTGCCTCTAAAGATAGATCATGATCATGTTGTTCAATTTCTTCCAAGGAGCCAACCACCCAATATCACACGTTACAAGTATCCATATATGCAAAAAAGTGAGATTGAGAAGATGGTACATAAAATGTTGGAAGCAGGTATTATTCGTCATAATCAGAGTGCATATTCTTCTCCAGTGGTGAGGGTGTGTAAGAAGGATGGCACGTGGCGCATGTGTCCAAACTACAGATAACTCAATACATTCACCATCAAAGATAGGTTTTCTATTCTTGTAACTGATGATTTGTTAGATGAATGATATGGTGTTGTTTATTTTAAAAACTAGATCTTCAATCACAGTATCATCAAATCAGAATTAGAGAAGATATTCCTAAGATATATTTTTGAACACATGAAATCCATTATAAGTTTGTGGCGACACATTTTGGTCTTACGAATGCCCTTTCTACACTTCAGAATTTGATGAATTTTGTATTTAAGCCAATTTTTCGGAAGTTTGTCTTGGTGTTTTTTGATGATATATTGATCTATAGCAAAATATGGGAGGACCATATGCACGATGCATATCAAGATTTACAAGTTCTCAAGCAACAACTTTTTTCAAAGAATTCTTAAGTATGTTTTGGTGGTCAAAGAGGCAAAATACTTAGGTCACATTGTCTCTCATGAAGAAGTCAAGGTGGATCCTCACAAGATCAAGGCCATGGTGGAGTGGCGAATACCTAGAACCTTCAAAAGCCTACGTGGATTCTTAAGACTTACAAGATACTATCACAGGTTTATCAAAAATTATGGCAGCATAACAGCACCTCTCATAGCTCTCTTGAAGGAGGACTCCTTCCATTGGAATGATGCACTGGCCAAGGCATTTGAGAAGCTAAGGAGGCCATGTGCACCAATTCATTTCTGGCTACTCCTGACTTTTCCAAGACTTTCATTGTAGAATGTGATGCGTCAACATTCCATTTCAACCCCTCAAAAAATGATAGTGTGCATTGAATAGATTTCTCCCACTACAAGATCCAACCCACTTCTTGACATCATTTGGGATCCGGGTTCTATATTCTCTTAATAACTACCGTGCAATCATTGGACTGTAGCAAAGAAACATTTAACTTTGAAGACAGCTTGTTATTTGGATATCATAAAGAATCATGATAGTGGAGACGGGCAGGCAATCCTAGCCAAACACATAGTCTTTCAATTGCAAGATTACAAAAAGGACAACTAGGTCACACCAAGGAGGATCTGATGCAAATATTTTCAGAACTGAAAAACAAAAAAGATGTTGATTTAGAACACAACATTCTGAAGCATGAAGAATATAGAGCAACTGGTGCTAGAATAACATGCAGAAGTTTGAATGAATTATATTCTTAAAGATGCAAAACGAAAACTTTCTAAAGATAAAACAAGAATTATGAAATCTTCTAAAGCTACTTCTAACATATCTTTGCTTCCTCAAGATGTGAAGCTAGTAGAGAGGCCATTAAAATGATGCTTAAGCAAATGATCCCTAAAAGAATGGAAATTTTTGAAAAAGCTTTCCTTTTCAAGACCCTAGAGGAAAAAGAGCCAGTGGCACCTATGAAAGGTATGGTAAATGGAAAATCTCTCAAGTCAGATAGGTTTTTGATGGAATCCTATAGCAACCTTTGACTGGTAAATGTAATGAGCTTATTACAAATGTACCAAAGGGCACTTTGAGGCTATCAAAAAGGTGACATAGTGCCCACTGCAGTTTTGTTCCAGAGGAGACTTGTGCTGCCTGAATTGAATGAAAGAGATAAGGCTTAACGTAAGTCCTAGTTTACTATGGCAAGATCACGCCCCTAGCTGTGTTTGTTATACAGACTACATTACCAAAGGAACTATTGACAATTCTTCCACAGGTCAGGATTGTCTCTTGCCATTCGGAAAATTCACGCCTCTAGCCAAAGAAGAAATCATAGATTGGGTAAGAGGTAGACCAATTGAAATAACCCATTTGCAAAGGACTTAAGTCCATGGGAAATTAGACAAGGATAAAGGACCAAGGAGGAGCCAGAAAATCAAAAGGGCAGGCTTAGAAATGCACAAGGAAATGAAGACAGAGGAAAGAGTCTCCAGCAAAGGAAGTAATTCCTTCGGACTTTTTGTCCGAAGGAATACTTCGAAGAATTCAAAGGAGAAAAGTCCGCCCAAAAGCAAAAAAGACCAAGGAATAATTCCTTCGGACTTTTTGTCCAAAGGAATTCCTTTGGACAAAAGTCCAAAGAAATCCAAAGGAATAAGTCCGTGGAATTGCAAGGGGTGTCTTTGGAAGGCAGAAAAGGGCAAAACAAGGTACCCTTCGGAAGGGTCATTTTCAACAATCCCGAAGGGCACCTACCCTTCGAGAAGGTACACGTCAAATTCGGGACCCCTGCAAAAACCCGAGTGCCCTACAATTTTTCCGACAAGGGCGCAAATGAAGGACAGAAGCCCTTGCGGAGGGCACTTGGTTGGTGCCTGGACCATTGCAATTTTTTTGAAGGGCACAGAGGGAGAGCCACGAGCCCTTGCGGAAGGCACTTGGTCGGTGCCTGAACCATGGCAATTCTTCCGAAGGGCATTCTCAGCAGAGTTCAAAAAGATGAGAAAATACCTTCGGACTTTTTGTCCGAAGGAATTCCTTCGGACAAAAAGTCCGAAGAAATTTGGAGAGGCCCGTGCCAAAAAGCCGACAGAGCAAAGTCTGAAATCAACAAAGCAAAGTCCAAAAGGACACAGGATTAATTCCTTCAGGCTTTTTGTCCAAAGGAATTCCTTCGAACAAAAAGTTCGAAGAAATTCGAATAAAAGAACAAAGACAGGAAGCCCGAAAGAATGATCCTTTCAGAAAAGTTGAAAGACAATGTTCACGAAAAAATTGTCCGACAAAGAAAGAAATAAGCAAGACAATTTTCCCGAAAGAAAATAGCAAAGACCCGAAGGAAAGAATTCTTTCGGAAAGTTTGAAAACAAAGTCACAAAGGAAGCGAGTCGTCAAAGTGTTAAGCGCAAAAGGGGCCTGACAGAAAATAAGCCCGAGAAAATGCCAAACGGTGATGTCTCGCGAGACATCAAATTTTGACCGCGGGAAATAACCGTTGAAGTCCAAAGAGGAGTTCGACTAGAGCCAAGAAAGCCAAAAAAAGAACAAAGGTAAAGCCAAAAGTCTGAGAGAATTAAACCACCGGAAGTTGACCTCAGATTAAGCGACAGGAAATTGAAAACAGAATATCCGAGGAAATATCCACCAAATATAGATAAGATAATCCAAAAAAATAGAATCCCGCCAAAAATAGACAAGACAGTGAGACCAAAATAAGACAAAATACATGCGAACAAGGGCTATTTCTGACGGATTGCTAAGTTTCTGTTGACTATCTGTTTTATTGGTGATTTGACTAGTCATTCTCATGCATTCGAAGGTCCAACTCAGCCTATCTCTTCGTCCAACTCAGCGTATCAAACGGTCAACTCAGCCTTTCAAACGTTCCAACTCAGCATCAAGCAGCTCACGAAGAATTCTAAAATTGACATTGGCGTTAGATTTCATGCATGATATTATCATCTCAAGCTTTCAAACATTCTAGCAGCTCACGTAGAGTTCTAAAATTGACATTGGCGTGGATTTCCATGCAAAGAGAGCTGGGCGGTTCAATAAACAAAAGACAAGTTCACTTCTTCAAGTGAAAGAAGCTTCATGCAAAGACAAAAAAAAACATATTTTATTGAAAGGCCAAGTCAGCCTTGAGTTAATCTAAGTTAATCCTTCTCTTCAATTTTCAACGCCAATCTTTGGCTTTTGAAATTCTCTATAAAATGACTTTTCAACCTTAGAAAAAATGATCCCTCTCTTGGCTAGACCAAACTCTGTCATTCGTGAGTTGTGTAACCTCTTCAATCAATAGAAGGACTGTACTTTCAGATTTCAAGTGTTGGCATAGTGTATATTCATTCAGCAATTTGCATATGTGGTAGATTTCTCTCCCTTCCCAAATTATGATTCGTACCTAGTTGCTAGCTTATCGTATTATTCAGATCATGTTAAGTGTTCTTTATGTCTTTTGCTAAAGCTGTAAGTGGAGGTTAGGTGGCTGCAAAGTGTCTTGTATCAGACCTCTCTCCATCGTTTTCCCTCATGTTTTGGTCATTGGATCGAACCTTCTCACGAAATACTTATGCATAGTGGTCGATTGAAATCAAAGGACTTCATTTTCCCTTGTTTGTTCAGTGTTCAAGGTTCCAAGTTGAGTGGATCAATCTTCTGGTGTATCACCTTTATTAGGTAGGATTTCCCCTTAAACTTATCTTCTCCCTTTTCCACGGTAGTCCGCAGCATAGAGTAGAGATCCTCATTGATACATTTTACAAGAACCAGCCTTCTCTCGAGGTTCTTCTCACCATTGAGGCACCCACCCTCGTGAGAAGATCCCATTGTTTCAACCGGCTAGAGGATTGGCCATTTCATGCACGTCTTCGATTCAAGGCGCAGCTTCAGGTTGACAACAGTTTTTGACATGCCCGGTGGGACCTATTTTTGTTGGTCTTGATGAAATTGTAGTTGTAGCAGTATTCTTCAAGAAGTATTTGGTGATTCCAAGCTCAAGCAATTGCTTCTAATAGTTCAAGGACAGTTTCTACGTAAGTCTATTTTTATTGCATTATTGTGAATGAATTTTGATAGTTGTGTATGAAGAGAATTCCTATGCTATATTTCCTTATCAGCCCAATGATGGATCATACCAGCTTGGTCATGATACCTATGAGCCTAATCAGCGTTATCAAGAGTACTATCAAAGCTATGTTGAGCCTTATCAATTTTCTCATAATTAGCCTTATCAAGAGCATGAATCTTACTTTCCTTGTAAGCCATATCAGTCTCAGGACCGGATTTCATCTTTCCCATATGGCTATGATATTGCATATGAGCAGTCTTGCCTTCAAGAAAGAATGAAATAGAGCTCAGAATACTAGCATATGCAAGAAAAGTTTGTTCTAACTCTCAGTATGAGGAAGTGAATGGTCTATTTCGAAATGTGCCCAATGATCCAAAAGAGATAAATGGACTATGTATTCTTGTATTGGAAAAGATGGAGGCTTGGGAAAGGCAGAAAATCGAGTTAAACCAATTGTCTACAAAGGGCTATTGTGCTTCTTATTCTCATGAAGTTCTTAACCATGCCCAGTGTGTGCCAAAGGAGCTTCCTAGTTGGAGTCAAAAGCCTATTCAAGAGCATATTCAAGACCCTATTCAAGTGACTATTCATGAGACTAAACCTTCATATAGTCCCCTTTCCTCACCAATCATCCCTCAAGCTCAGATTGTCCAGGAAGACAAGCAGGTTCCAGACTTTGATGAGGTAATGGCCAAGTGGAAGGAACAAAATACAGACGTCTTTAAGGGTTTCTCTTTCCCTCCTGTCCAAAACTCCCTAGATAATTCCTTTTCCCTCAAGATTCCAAACTCTGATCATGATCGACCTCCCATGCTTCATTTTCCCTCTCAAACAAATGAATTTTATCACCCTCCTGCCATCCCCCTTCCTCAGGAGGATCCTGTTCTTTGGAGTATCGAGAAAGAGGTTGCAGCTACAAGACAAGTTCTTGCAGAGTGCGTAGAGGATGCTTCAGGTGTGTTTGAGGAAGAATTTCCTATTGATACTTCACTTGAGGTTGTAATTGAGCATCCAATTATAGCTGAGAGTGGGAAGACTGATCTTGATGTAGAGAAACTTCAAGAGGAGCTGATACAGATTGAAGTTATAAATGAGTTACAGGGATCTCCTATTGAGAAGGATCCAGATAGTGTTACAACTGATTCAGTTCAAATAGATCAAAATGAGAAACAAAAAGATGATTGGCAGTTGTACCTTGAATCTCTACAAGAGATTGAAGAGCTTTGTATGGATATGATGACTATTGAAGCGCATGTTTATGAGAAATTTGATCAAGAATCACCTACTCAAGGTCACAGTACAGATTGGGTTGCCTACTCAAAGCTCCTTGAAGAGCTGGATGAACTTGCAGCAGTCAATAAGAAGGATGCGATCACTCAAAAACTATGCATAGATGAGATATCACTTGACAAGGTGGTAGATGACAAGCAATCTAAAAAAGATCAAGAGGTACTTGATGAGTTTGTCTTTGTTGTTGTTGATGACTCATTTGAGAAGATGTTAATACAATTGGTGGAAAAGGAAAATGCCTCATCAAAGGTTATGACTAATAAACATCCTGCTTTGCAACTTGTACCATCTCTTGGAAGGAGTGAGTTCAAGAATTTCCCATTTGATCCAGGTGGATCATGTTTTATCATGGCTAGCTAGGTTCCTTATTTGTTTTGCTTTCCTCCGAGTGTTGTTCAAACACAGTAGTTTGCTTTAGTTTTGTTCCAATAAGTGCTTGTTTGCACATTTGCTTCTTAGTTAGTTTTCTGCTTTCGTGTGTTGCCCTTCTTGATTGAAGGAGGTTACTTCAGCCATGATCAGAGGAGATTTTAAGTCAGAAATTAGGTTCACCAATTGGGAATTCAAATAGCATCTATATGGTCTGAGTTCTCAAACATATTAGGTTGTGGAGCTAAAAGCTTCACTGATGCAGACATGGAGGAGGTTGCAGGATGAGTTGCTGAGTGTCACGGAGACTGGCGTTTGGTTTGGCCAACCGACGTCGGCAGTATTAGACAAGGAAGCAACCGACGTCGGTCATGGATCGGCCGGCGTCGGCGACCCCAGGCGGACAGGGACCAACGTCGGTCGCCTGTGTGGTTCGACTTCGAGCTAATTACGGGCAGTTAGCTAACGAACCAAGTGTTTGCATGAAGAGAGCTATTTTTAGACTGAGAGCTGCGGATCTAATTATTGTAATTAGATGTCTAATCATTGTTTGGATGAGATCTATATAATAGACTCATGGTTGTATTGGAAAAGTTGTTCTAGTTTGAGTCGAGCAAAGTTTGCTCCTTCTGTGTGTGAAGTGAGTAAGGGTGCTCCTCCTAGTTCCCTATCAGTGCCAAGCTTGGTACAGGTTGGAGAATCATAAGGACTTGGTGAGGCAAGGACAAGGGTTCTTCAGGGTGTAGAGTGATCTACATGGTAAGTAAGATCGTTGATCTGCAGGTGTATGTGTGTGCAAGGTCAAGGTTCACAGGTGAGCAGAACCGTGTTTGATTTGCAGGTGTGCAGGATCATATAGACAGCAACACAACAGGGAGCAGTATCAGGCAGGATCTACTTGGAGTACAGGTGTGTACTCGGATAGAGCAAAGAGGAAGGCAAGGGAGTTCCTTCCATAAGTATGGTCTGTTGAAGTGCAGGGTATTGCAGTTTCATGGGAGATCTACTTGAAGTACCTTGAGTACTTGTGGAGCACGTGGAGTGCTTGTGGAGTGCGTGTAGCACTTGTGGTGTGCGTGGAGCACAGGAGGTGAACACCAACTCTGTATTTTGAGTTGGGTGTTGGGACCTGAGAGGGAGAGCTTTGGGGAGAAGATTTACTGTTCACTTGAGGTGTGGAAAACCTCTGTAAGGTGGTGGAGAAGAAGTGGCATCTTCTTTATTGTATTCTTTTCTGTATAAAGTGTTAATACAAGTTGTGTATTGTCTCTCATATCTTGTGTTATTCTGAATTCTAGTTACTTGGTGAATCTGGTTAATTTCCGCATATTAAGTTGCTTGGTTTGGTAATCAAATTGTGTGCTTCTGGTTTATTTCCCAACAAGTAATACATCTTACACGAACCAGCCTTCTCTAGAGGTTTTTCTCACCATTGAGGCACCCACCCTCGTGAAAAGATCCCATTGTTTCAACTGGATAGAGGACTAGCCATTTCATTCACGTCTTCGATTCAGGGCGCAGCTCCAGGTTGACAACAGGTACCTTGTTTTTCCCTTTTCTGCCTTTCAAAGACACCCCTTGCAATTCCACGGACTTATATCTTCGGATTTCTTTCGACTTTTGTCCGAAGGAATTATTCCTTGGTCTTTTTTGATTTTGGGCGGACTTTTCTCCTTTGAATTCTCCGAAGTATTCCTTCGGACAAAAAGTTCGAAGGAATTACTTCCTATGTTGGAGACTCTTTCCTCGGTCTTCATTTCCTTGTGCATTTCTAAGCTTGCCCTTTTGATTTTCTGGCTCTTGCTTGGACCTTTATCCTTGTCTAATTTCCCGCGGATTTAAGTCCTTTGCAAATGAGTTATTTCAATTGGTCTACCTCTTACCCAATGTATTATTTCTTCTTTGGCTAGAGGTGTGAATTTTCCGAATGGCAAGAGACAACCCTGACCTGTGGAAGAATTGTCAACATTTATGGCGACTCAATTGGCCCAGCATCCCTGCTATGCTTTGTTGGGAAATAAACCGGAAGCACACAATTTGATTACTAAACCAAGCAACTTAATATGCGGAAATTAACCAGATTCACCAAGTAACTAGAATTCAGAATAACACAAGATATGAGAGACTATACACAACTTGTATTAACACTTTATACAGAAAAGAATACAATAAAGAAGATGCCACTTCTTCTCCACCACCTTACAGAGGTTTCCCACACCTCAAGTGAACAGTAATTCTTCTCCCCAAAGCTCTCCCTCTCAGGTCCCAACACCCAACTCAAATACAGAGTTGGTGTTCACCCCCTGTGCTCCAAGCACACCACAAGTGCTACACGCACTCCACAAGCACTCCACGTGCTCCACAAGTACTCAAGGTACTTCAAGTAGATCTCCCATGAACCTGCAATAACCTGCACTTCAACAGACCATACTTATGGAAGGAACTCCCTTGCCTTCCTCTTTGCTCTATCTGAGTACACACCTGTACTCCAAGTAGATCCTGCCTGATACTGCTCTCTGTTGTGTTGTTGTCTATATGATCCTGCACACCTACAAATCAAACACGATTCTGCTCACCTGTGAACCTTGACCTTGCACACACATACACCTGCAGATCAACGATCTTACTTACCATGTAGATCACTCTACACCCTGAAGAACCCTTGTCCTTGCCTCACCAAGTCCTTATGATTCTCCAACCAGTACCAAGCTTGGCACTGATAGGGAACTAGGAGGAGCACCCTTACTCACTTCACACACAGAAGGAGCAAACTTTGCTCAACTCAAACTAGAACAACTTTTCCAATACAACCATGAGTCTATTATATAGATCTCATCCAAACAATGATTAGACATCTAATTACAATAATTAGATCCGCAGCTCTCAGTCTAAAAATAGCTCTCTTCATGCAAACACTTGGTTCGTTAGCTAACTGCCCGTAATTAGCTCGCAGTCGAACCACACAGGCGACCGACGTCGGTCCCTGTCCGCCTGGGGGTCGCCGACGCCGGCCGATCCATGACCGACGTCGGTTGCTTCCTGTCCAATACTGCCGACGTCGGTTGGCCAGACCAAACGTCAGTCTCCGTGACACTTCTGCAACTCTCCTGCAACCTCCTCCATGTCTGCATCAGTGAAGCTTTTAGCTCCACAACCTAACAATCTCCCACTTGGAGATAAACAGCTGCACTGTACCTGTACCTGTACTCCGTCTAATCTGTTTCCTGGTTTGTATCCCTCTTCAAGATCAATCCTGAAGACAACCCACCACACAACCTGTGATGTACCTCCTGTCATCCGAGTACCCTGCCACATCCGAACCTACAAACACATGTAGTGAAGTCCTGACCCTGCATAGCACGAATCCCTGCTGCTGGTCCCTCTCAAGTCCCTGAGAATCCACTTCCCCGAATTGGCTCCTAACTCTCTGACAGCTCCCACTGCATGGGAATACTCAGGTCTATACCAGACCTCATGTGATTTCGGACACTGTACCTGTCCAGCCCTTAGTGTGCTCCGGCTCTGCATCCTGAACCTCGCCAACACCTGATTCACATCAGCTCCCACTCGAGACAAAATCAACCGGTGATCTCCATGTCTCCCATGTCAAAGAATTCCGCTGCTCCAAACTCCTCCTGACATGCCACTGAACTAATCTTACCTTTAGCTCAGCAAAACTCTGTATGTACAATCCTGCTAGCAAAACATACCATCCACATACAGCAACAAAATGATGTCATGACTCATCATCCTCCTGGTAAGGCAAACCACAGTAGTTACCTGACATTGACTGAAGCCATGCTTCGTCCTCCACCTGTCAAAACCTGTACCACTGTCCTGCAGCTCCACAAGACCATATAACCTGGTCTTCCGTCTCACGTATCCGTTCTCTCTATTCTTCTACTAAGGTATCCATTCGTCTCTGTGCTTCCATCCAGCTGACAATCCTACCAAAAACACCTGTTTGGTTCTCCTCCAAGGAATCACATCCTTATCCATGCCGAGCTCACACCTGTTTCCTGGATCCTTCCTGCTCTACAATCAGCAACGAGTATAAAGAAGAGGAACAACGAATTTGAGGGCCTACTTACGCCTTCAGTCCTCCGTATGGGTGTTTGAGACTCCTTGACAGCTCGCTGTCCACCCAAAATCCGTTACAGTAACCGACCTCGGTCACTCCACAGTCTGCATCCGACCGACATCGGTTCCCATGCGTCTGTCCCTGACTACCGACCCTGCGGTGTCCCTAATGCCGACGTCGATCCTCTGACCGACATCGGTCTTACATACTGCCGACGTTGGTCCCGTGACCGACGTCGGTCTTACCCTGCCCGACATCGCCGGCTTCGGTCTGCACATGACCGACATCGGCACCTGTCTGTTCGACGCCGGTTCCTCCTGACCGACATCGGTACCTGTGTTCGCCTGTGAGTGATGACTTTTTACCCGCGAGCTCCTTTGAATCAATACCCATGTCCAAACTGCCCTGCTCAGAAGTATCCAGCACCATCCACTGGGTTCTGTCCGCCATCTCCTCCATAAACACCAAGGCTTTCCAGTTCTTAAGCCTGTCAAATATATCTGTCTTCCGCTTAAGAACATGCATCTCCTTCCTGCTCATGTGACCAAGCCTACGAAGCCACGTCTCCGCAACAGAAGAAGAATCAGTAATATAAACAAGTAGATAAAGGGTACCTGTTTTCTTACCACCAGCTAATTCAAGTGCATCCGCTGTGAGAGTTCTTGTGCATCTCTCATCACCCAATCTTTCTGAAGAAATTAGCCATATCTCCAAACCTGGGCCCTGCATGACCTTCATCAACACCTGTGTGTTGGCCGCCTGCAATTTCAGCGTCACTTCCCCTTTGCCAATCCTTTGGCAAGGCTTACCAGCTCCTCTACCTGGGGCTGCATGGAAAGAGGCAACCGAATCTTTTATCCAAGATTCAACTTTATCCAAGAAACCTCCCAGAGCATCCTGTGCAACAACACCTGCTACATCTGCTTCTTCAGTTTCTTCATGCTGATCTGCTACCAACCAACAATAATCTTTTACCTGCTCTTTCTTTCCATAGGACCGTGAGTGACCATCTGTGCTTTTCAACTCCTCCATTCTTAGCTTACTTTGATCTGTCATTGCTCTACTCCCACTCAATCAGAAACCCCTGAGAGTGCCCTGTAACCAAACACAAAACCTACTTCCTGCAACCTTAGCTCTGATACCACTTGTTGGAAAATAAACCGGAAGCACACAATTTGATTACTAAACCAAGCAACTTAATATGCGAAAATTAACCAGATTCACCAAGTAACTAGAATTCAGAATAACACAAGATATGAGAGACTATACACAACTTGTATTAACACTTTATACAGAAAAGAATACAATAAAGAAGATGCCACTTCTTCTCCATCACCTTACAGAGGTTTCCCACACCTCAAGTGAACAGTAATTCTTCTCCCCAAAGCTCTCCCTCTCAGGTCCCAACACCCAACTCAAATACAGAGTTGGTGTTCACCCCCTGTGCTCCAAGCACACCACAAGTGCTACACGCACTCCACAAGCACTCCACGTGCTCCACAAGTACTCAAGGTACTTCAAGTAGATCTCCCATGAACCTGCAATAACCTGCACTTCAACAGACCATACTTATGGAAGGAACTCCCTTGCCTTCCTCTTTGCTCTATCTGAGTACACACCTGTACTCCAAGTAGATCCTGCCTGATACTGCTCCCTGTTGTGTTGCTGTCTATATGATCCTGCACACCTGCAAATCAAACACGGTTCTGCTCACCTGTGAACCTTGACCTTGCACACACATACACCTGCAGATCAACGATCTTACTTACCATGTAGATCACTCTACACCCTGAAGAACCCTTGTCCTTGCCTCACCAAGTCCTTATGATTCTCCAACCAGTACCAAGCTTGGCACTAATAGGGAACTAGGAGGAGCACCCTTACTCACTTCACACATAGAAGGAGCAAACTTTGCTCAACTCAAACTAGAACAACTTTTCCAATACAACCATGAGTCTATTATATAGATCTCATCCAAACAATGATTAGACATCTAATTACAATAATTAGATCCGCAGCTCTCAGTCTAAAAATAGCTCTCTTCATGCAAACACTTGGTTCGTTAGCTAACTGCCCGTAATTAGCTCGCAGTCGAAACACTTGGTTAGTCCCTGTCCGCCTGGGGGTCGCCGACGCCGGCCGATCCATGACCGACGTCGGTTGCTTCCTGTCCAATACTGCCGACGTCGGTTGGCCAGACCAAACGCCAGTCTCCGTGACACTTCTGCAACTCTCCTGCAACCTCCTCCATGTCTGCATCAGTGAAGCTTTTAGCTCCACAACCTAACACCTCAATGGTGAGAAAAACCTCTAGAGAAGGCTGGTTCCTGTAAGATGTATCAATGAGGATCTCTACTCTATGCTGTGGACTACCATGGAAAAGGGAGAAGGAAACTTTAAGGGAAAATCCTACCTAACAAAGGTGATACACCAGAAGATTGATCCACTCAACTTAGAACCTTAAACACTGAACAAACAAGGGAAAAGGAAGACCTTTGATTTCAATCAATCACTTATGCATATATATTTCATGAAGAAGTTCGATTCAATGACCAAAACATGAAAGAAAGCGAGACGCTTTGCAGCGACCTAACATCCACTTACAGCGTCAGCAAAAGACATAAAGAACACTTAACATGACCTGCATAAAGATAATCTAGCAACTAGGTATGAATCAAAATTTGGGAAGGAAAAGAAATCTACCACATATGCAAATTGCTGAAAAAATATACACTATGCTAGCACTTGAAATCTGAAAGTACAGTGCTTCTATTGATTGAAGAGGTTACACAACTCACCAATGGCAGAGTCTGGTCTAGCCAAGAGAGAGATCTTTTTAATCAAGGCTAAAAGCCAATTTATAGAGAATTACAAGAGCCAAAGATTGGCGTTGAAAATTTGAAGAGAAGGATTAACTTAGATTAACTCAAGGCTGACTTGGCCTTTCAATAAAATATGTTTTCTCTGTCTTTGCATGAAGCTTCTTGCGCTTGAGGAAGTGAACTTGTCTTTGTTTTGAACCGCCCACCTCTCTTTGCATGGAGATCCACGCCAATGCCAATTTTAGAACTCTACATGAGCTGCTTGATGCTGAGTTGGAACGTTTGAAAGGCTGAGTTGGTCGTCTGAAAAGCTGAGTTGGACGAAGAGATCATTCTCCTTTGAATGGGAAACTCCTGGTAGATGTGGCATTAAACAATTAGTCAACTCTAAATCTAGAACAGTCAACTCGACGTTTGAATTTGGAACTCCGGTTGAAGTTGACTTGGACCTTCGGATGCATGAGTTGATCCGGAGATGAGCAAGTCTTCAACAACCAGTCAACTGAAGCTTTGACAGGTGTTCCAAAATAGCCCCTGCTTGCATGTATTTTACCCTATTCTGGTCTGCCTGTTCATGTCTATTTCTGACAGGATTCTATATTCGGATGTATTTTTATTTATATCCGGTCTATATTTCCTCCATTTGGCCTTTTTTCAACTTCCCGTCGCTTAATCTGAGGTCAACCTCCCGTGGGTTTAATTCTTTTGGAATTCTAGGTTTACCTCTGTTTCAACGGTTACTTCCCGCGGTCAAAATTTGACATCTCACGGGACGTCACCCTTTGGCATTTTCTCGGGCTTATTTCCTATCAGGCCCCTTGGTCTTCTTATTTCCTTCGGAATTCTCTGTTTGCAATTTCATTTGAAATTCTTTTCATTTCCTTGGATTTCCTACAGCTTTCTTTCCTTTTGCTTTATCCTCCGAAGTATTCCTTCCGACAAAAAGTCCGAAGGAATTCCTTCGGACTTTTTTCCAAAGGATATCTTCCTTTTCTTTTCCTTTGCTCGGGCTTTTGTTTAGTCGGGTCCTTCTCGTTTGGCGGCTCCTCTCCGGATTTCTTCGGACTTGTGTCCGAAGGAATTCCTTCGGACATAAAGTCCAAAGATATTCATTCATCTTTGCCTTTGTTGACTTCGGATTTTGCTGTCGGCTTTTTTGCACGGGCCTCTTCGTTGTAATTTCTCCGAATTTCTTCGGACTTTTTGTCCGAAGGAATTCCTTCGGACAAAAAGCCCGAAGGAATTCATCCTTTGTCTTTTGTCTTCTTCACCTGTTTCTTCGGACTTTCCTTTGTAATTTTCCGAATTTCTTCGGCCTTTTTGTAGGAATTCATCCTTTGTCTTTTGTCTTCTTCCCTTGTTTCTTCGGACTTTCCCTCTTTGTAATTTTCCAAATTCCTTTGAACTTATTGTCCGAAGGAATTGCTTCGGACAAAAAGCCCGAAGGTTTTCTTTGTTATTTGCCTTCCCTTTTATGTTGGCTTTGTCGGCTTTGCTAGGGCCTTTGGCATGTACCTTTCCGAATTCCTTTGGAATTTTTGTTCGAAGGAATTAATCCTTGTCTTTTGTCTTTACCTTCGAAATGCCTTTCTGGAAAGTCACAGTGGTCCTGTCACCGACCAAGTGCCCTCCGCAAGGGCTTCTGTCCCTTCATCTGCGCCTTTGTCGAAAAAATTGTAGGGCACCCGGGTTTTTTGCAGGGGTCCCGAATTTGTTCTTGTACCTTCTCGAAGGGTAGGTACCCTTCGGGATTGTTGAAAATGACCCTTCCGAAGGGTACCTTGGCTTTTCCTTGCTTTTTTTGGCAGACTTTTGGATTCTCCGAAGTATTCCTTCGGACAAAAGTCCGAAGGAATTACTTCCTTTGTCTTAGGCTCTTTTCCTTTGTTATTTCCTGCGGACTTTTGTCCTTAGCACTTCTCCGAAATTGTGTCCTTAGCAGAAGCCTTCTTTGATGAACCATTCCTTCGGACGACTTTTGTCCGAAGTAATTCCTGTTGTAGCAAAGGCCCTCACAAAAGAAAAACAACGTATTCTTCCTAATGAATTCTTTCTTTCCTTGGATGGAGATGTGAATTTTCCGAATGGCAAGAGACAATCCCGAAGGGCACCTACCCTTCGGAAGGGTCATTTTCAACAATCCCGAATTGTCAACAATACCCTTCAGAAGGGTCATTTTCAACAATCCCAAAGGGCACCTACCCTTCGGGAAGGTACACGTCAGATTTGGGACCCATGCAAAAACTTGGGTGCCCTACAATTTTTCTGACAAGGGCGCAGATGAAGGACAGAAGCCCTTGCGGAGGGCACTTGGTCGCTACCTGGACCATTGCAATTTTTTCGAAGGACACAAAGGGAGAGCCACGAGCCCTTGTGGAGGGCACTTGGTTGATGCCTGGACCATGGCAATTTTTCCGAAGGGCATTCTCAACAGAGTTCAAAAAGATGAGAAAATACCTTCAGACAAAAAGTCTGAAGAAATTCGGAAAGGCCAGTGCAAAAAAGCTGACAGAGCAAAGTCCAAAATCAACAAAGCAAAGTTCAAAAGGACACAGGATTAATTCCTTCGGGCTTTTTGTCCAAAGGAATTCCTTCGAACAAAAAGTCCGAAGAAATTCGGATAAAAGAACAGAGACAGGTAGCCAGGTAGCCCGAAAGAATGATTCTTTCGAAAAAGTTGAAAGACAACGTTCGCGAAAAAATTGTCTGACAAAGAAAGAAATAAGCAAGACAATTTTCCCAAAAGAAAATAGCAAAGACCCGAAGGAAAGAATTCTTTCGGCGAGTTTGAAAACAAAGTCACAAAGGAAGCGAGACGTCAAAGTGTTAAGCACAAAAGGGGGCTGACAGAAAATAAGTCCGAGAAAATGCCAAAGGGTGACGTCCCATGAGATGTCAAATTTTGACCGTGGGACGTAACCGTTGAAGTTCAAAGAGGAGTTCGACTAGAGCCAAGAAAGCCGAAAAAAGAACAAAGGTAAAGCCAGAATTTTGAAAGAATTATGCCACGGTAGTTGACCTCAGATTAAGCGACGGGAAGTTGAAAACAGAATATCCGAGGAAATATCCACCAAATATAGATAAGATAATCCAATAAAATAGAATCCCGCCAAAAATAGACAAGACACAGGCAGACCAAAATAAGAGAAAATACATGCGCACAAGGGCTATTTCTGGCAGATTGCTAAGTTTCGATTGACTATCTGTTTTATTGGCGGTTTGACTAGTCATTCTCATGCATTCGAAGGTCCAACTCAGCCTATCTCTTCGTCCAACTCAGCTTATCAAACGGTCAACTCAGTCTTTCAAACGTTCCAACTCGGCATCAAGCAGCTCACGAAGAGTTCTAAAATTGACATTGTTATTGGATTTCATGCATAATATTATCATCTCAAGCTTTCAAACGTTCCAGCAGCTCACGTAGAGTTCTAAAATTGACATTGGCGTGGATTTCCATGCAAAGAGAACTGGGCGGTTCAATAAACAAAAGACAAGTTCACTTCTTCAAGAGCAAGAAGCTTCATGCAAAGACAAAAGAAAACATATTTTATTGAAAGGCCAAGTCAGCCTTGAATTAATCTAAGTTAATCCTTCTCTTCAATTTTCAACGCCAATCTTTGGCTTTTGTAATTCTCTATAAAATGGCTTTTCAGCCTTAGAAAAAATGATCCCTCTCTTGGCTAGACCAGACTCTGTCATTCGTGAGTTGTGTAACCTCTTCAATCAATAGGACTGTACTTTCAGATTTCAAGTGTTGGCATAGTGTATATTCATTCAGCAATTTGCATATGTGGTAGATTTCTCTCCCTTCCCAGATTTTGATTCGTACCTAGTTGCTAGCTTATCGTATTATGCAAGTCATGTTAAGTGTTCTTTATATCTTTTGTTAAAGCTGTAAGTGGATGTTAGGTGGCTGCAAAGTGTCTTGTATCAGACCTCTCTCCATCGTTTTCCCTCATGTTTTGGTCATTGGATTGAACCTTCTCACGAAATACTTATGCATAGTGGTTGATTGAAATCAAAGGTCTTCTTTTTTCCTTGTTCAGTGTTCAAGGTTCCATGTTGAGTGGATCAATCTTCTGGTGTATCACCTTTATTAGGTAGGATTTCCCCTTAAAGTTTCCTTCTCCCTTTTCCATGGTAGTCCGCAGCATAGAGTAGAGATCCTCATTGATACATCTTACAGGAACCAGCCTTCTCTGGAGGTTCTTCTCACCATTGAGGCACCCACCCTCGTGAGAAGATCCCATTGTTTCAACAAGATAGAGGGTTGACCATTTCATGCACGTCTTCGATTCAGGGCGCAGCTCCAAGTTGACAATAGGAACATCAATTACAGAATAGTAAATGCATACCATAACGTAGCATAAAAGAACATAAGAGCAATCATAGATTTATTTCATAGGTAGTGCTCAATACAAGTTGGATACAAGGAGGCCCTAATACACAGTACCCTTACCCTAAAATGTAATGTTCTATTTGTATGACAAGAAACCCAACGGTTCTCAATTAAAACAACTGTCAACAACCAAAGATACTAAGGAGAGTCGTTACAACACTACCAAAAGCTGACAATCCAAACATTAACAGCATAACAAAGTCAGGAACCAAAACATGTAAATAATAATACGCTGATAACAATAACACTACTAACATGATGGTCTACATTATTCCCCTTTTAAAACAAGTTGGAGTCTCTTCCAACACAACCCAAATACAACATGATAAAAATGGAAGAGGGAAGACGAAAGACATTCTTGAAGGAGACATGACTGATGTAGAGATTGCTGCTGCAGAAGCTTCCGGAGATACTGGCTGAAAATACTTGTGTGGAAATTCGGAAGTTTATAACAAATTTCACAGTCTGATTTTGTCCACACACAACTTCTGCTTGCTTGAATATGCTTTGGAAAACCCATGAAGCCAATAATATTTTATTTCTTTGCCAGTAAATCCACCAGTGGTTGAAAGGCCAAAGAAGCTGCTCGATAAATAATAAAGCATAGAACAAAGGAGTATTGAATTATTTGTATGGTTGCAGAGGGGGACGAAGAACTGCAGAAAGAATCATATAGCTGATATGGAAATGGAGACTGTACACTGCATCTGGCAAAAGGCGTACAGTGGACATGACTGTTGGTGGGTGTACAATGTAGGTAATGAAATTTACAGCAATAGGGAAGAAGGTTTGTACTACTACAAAACCATAGTCAGCCATACAACTCTAGCCGTACTAAGGGCTGAACAAATTGGCAGAGAAAAGGTCGTATGAAAAGAGAATGTAAGTTGATGGCATCTTTGAATGTACACTTGGGCATATGGTTTAATGTGTTGGTCATTTGATTTAACATCATGACCCTTGACTCCAGTTTTATAATTATCCGTTATATTATTTTTAATTTTGCCATCATTAAAAAATAGTTGTACCTTTATTTATCTGTCCTTTATCCGTTTCCTCGGTGGGTCCCTTTGGTACTTTATTATCCGTACACAAAGGCTCGATATCAATCATATTTATATTCTCTGTCTTTAGTCGATATAATTTTAACTTGGATCTATTCTGTGTGTCTTTGATGATCATTCTGTCAAGCTTTTCCAATCTAATTGCTCCATTTTCTAAAATTATTTGAATTTTAAATAGTTGTAGCCACATAACATTAAATTTTCCTAGCTTAATTTCTCGTGTACCATTGTATCTTTGAACTAACGGTCTGACCTTGAAATCCATTCCTCGAAGGTGTTTATCATGCCAATTCGTCCACATTCTTTGCATTACCTCTATCACCCACTGAACCATTAACTAACATTCATCTAATTAATTCAAATGAATAAGTCATTCCTTGAGACTTTCCTTGTCCCCAAGTCGACTATCCATCGCTATTCTTAGGCTTGTCACCAGGTATTCCATTGGTATGACTGCCTCTTAACCATACATCAACTTGAAGCGTGTATGCCTCACAATCACTTTGTAGGCCACACAACAGGTCCCCAACACTGCATGTAGGTAATCTTCCCAAACGACACCTTCATTACCTCTCAACTTTTGAATCACTAAGATTGATACTTTATTAGTGGCCTCTGCTTGGCCATTCACTAATGGAAGTAGGGCCAATAGAGTAAAAGATCCGAAATTCAAACATCATCAACTAAATCACATAGACAACAAAGTGCACACTTGGATCACTTGTGATATGCCTTAGAATTCCAAATCCAGTGACTACTTATTCATAGATAAATTTAGCCCTACTTTGTGCACTGATGTCGAGCAAGGCTCTAGCCTATATCCATTTCGTTAAATGCTCAATGGTGACCACAATGTACTTGAACTGATGGGCCTTGTTGATTCAATGGTCCAATGAAATCTAGGCCCCATCTTTCAAAAAAATCTTGAGGCTAAGGTGGCCACAGGGGTATAAAGTCCCTTTTGAGTGGTATCTTGGTCCTTTGGCAAGTGTCACACCCCAACACCCATTGTTTAGCATCCTGGTGCATTGTCAGCGACTACAATTCTACTAGAAGTACTTCCCTCGTTGTAGCATAAGGTCCCATGTGGTCTCCAATTGGTCCTTCATGTGCTTCCAAAAGTACATCATGAATCTCTTCCTTCATTACACACCACCATAACACATCGTCAAGTCTCTTCTTGTACAATAGGCCACTTACCAACTGGAATGTTTGAGCTTTGAATGCTAGTCTCCTCCACTCAACAAGATACACATCCTTTGGAAATGACATAATAGATAGATAATCCCCCATATTTTGTTAACATGATAGCACAATAGCAATATGAAACAAGTGAGCATTTGCAAAATCTTCATTAAAATTGTATAGAGTTTGACCCGACTTTATCCTAGAAAGTTGGTCAAAAATCACATGACTCTTGCAAAACCTAACAATTATCTTAAATGTAAATTCCTACAAAAACATCAGCCACCTCCTTATCTGAACCTCAATGATGGGCTTGTTGACCAAGTACATCAAGACCTGGTGATCCGCATTGAATGTGAACGAATTCCACAAGTAATGTTGTAATTTTCGCACATTATAGACCATGCCAAGAGCCTCTCACTTGGTAGTATTGTAATTATTCTTAGCATTAGACAATAGTCGGCTAGGAAAGAACATAGGGTAGTCCAACTCTTAAGTTCCTATTTGTGCCAAGGCAGCATCAATGGCATAGTTAAAATCATCAACATGTACATCTACAAGGATAGGTGAACTAATCAGGCATACCATTAGTTCTTTGAATTCTTGCTCCTACTCATTGCACCATATGAATGGAGCTCATTTCCTTGTCCAAAGGATGAGAAACTCGGGTAAAAATCTTGATGAAGCATCGTCAATACCCGACATGGCCCAAGAATGATTTTATCCCTCTAATGTCTCTGGATGCTACCATTTCCACCATGACTTGTATCTTGTTAGAGTCGGTTTTCAATCCGGCTTTACACACAATATGGCCAAGGAGTTTACCTTGTGGGACCAAGAACCTACACTTTTTCATATTCAAAGCCAATTTTGTTGCTCAACAGGGTCGCATTTACTCCTCTAGGGCTCGTTGATGGGAGTCGTAACTTAAGTATATTGACCAATCATTTATGAAGGCTTTGAAGTTGCCCGTAGCCATTTTGTCAAAATGTGCAAGATAATCCATTGGAAGGTAGGCAAAGCATTCCAAAGTTTGAATGACATCTAGTTGTAAGCATAGACTCCATCTTCCACTATGAAAGTGGTCTTCATTTTATCTTCTTCACCTATGTTATTCTGGTTGTACCCTGAAAAGCCATCCATAAAGGAATAAATCTCATGCTCGACCACTTCTTCAAGTATAGAGTCTATAAATGGAATAGGTAATGGGTCCATGATAATAACTACGTTCAGACTTCTGAAGTCAACACATTATTATTTGCCCTAACTCTTTCTTCAGTCTGATTACTATTAGGGACACCCTTTTGGTTGTTTCCGCTTTCAAGATTATACTTTCCTCAAGCATTTTATCAATTTTTTCCTAGACTTTGGCAACATAATTCCTATTCATCATGTACTCTTTTCTTTGCACTAATCATGATCTTGATACTATAGGAATTTTATGAACATGCATCTCAGGTGGTACTCCCTTTGAATCTTTATATGTGGAGGCAAACAAGTTCTTGTAATCCGTAAAAATATGAAAAGTTCAAGCCTTCAACACATGATCCCAATCATCTCCGACCCTAATCATTTACAGATCTCCTTATGATCATTTATGGATCTCCTTTTGCTTTGAGGTTCACCCTAATGGTGATAGGCTCCTTGTAATTTATATCCTCGACACTCCCAAACAGATGATCAGGTTTCTCATCTAGCTTTGCTTCACCCAATCTATATTTAATAAACCCTATAGGATAAGCCAATGCGGAGGATGGAGGTTTTGATGGACTTGGCATCAACAACTTCAATTTTAGGGCATCATAGTAACTAGATGTTGGCTCAAAAGGATCTATCATTGCTGACTTCTTTTTATAGTCATCTCACTTCAAGTCTTCACCTTTAATCTCCATGATCTCAACAAAATTACAACCAAACTGGAACGCCTCATAGCCTTCCATCTGCCAATGAAAGAGACCACTGAGGGAATTTGTTTCATCCTTGGAGCATGATTGCAACTCCAAGATCCCTTCATCATTCAGCTCCATCATGCATAGGTTCCCATCTACCAAGCATTCTTCTTCAAAGTTCAAGTTTGATGAGTCCAATGAGGTTGCTTCCTCATTCACTGCATGATTCTTAAAATCTATGATATTCTTTTGACCTTTGTTTTCAATGGAGATTATATTATTTTTCCAATTATGGTTGGCTTTTGCTACTCAACCAACACCGACCCAATAATGCATTATAAGCCTTATTTTTCAAGGATATGACTACAAATTTAAGTATAAAGGGTCAAATGCCAATGATTACCTTTTCGGCCAAAATAACTCCCAACACATTTATACTGTGTTGATCGGCTCCCACCAATTGGAAGGTTGGCGACAAAATAGTAGGTTCCCGAGATTCTTTCAAGTCTCCTCTAGAAGAAACATTCACACCAAAACCATTGTCGACTATAGTATTTGTCAAATGCTTGCCAAGAATTTCCATGTGCACGATTGTCAGCCCTTGGTCTAGATACATCGTCAAGAGCATAGGATCAATAACTTGATCACCTGACAAACGGAGTTCAACTATAGTTCATTATTCTACTTCTTGCTCTCCCCACCACCCAATGCCACACCATCTGGCACTAGGTGCATTGATGTATGCTCCATGTTTGAGCCAATGTCTTCTACATTAGCAGTGATGGCATTTGAGTTCAAGAATGCTTTGCAATAGACAAGCTACCTCAACAGGGACGAGAGTCTGTAAGACTTCTCTTGCAATTGCTTTGTCTGACTCAAGTCAACAGGTTGTCATACTTGTGTGTTCATATGACTATCAACATTCTTCACCCACTACCTTCTCAACTTCCACACTTGCTTTACCTAATCTTTCCTCGACATACATGGGTCAAGGTAGTTAGCTTTCTTTGCTTGTAACCTAGTGATTGACTTAGCCTCATCCTCAACTACTTTAAATCATGTTGACATTTGCTAGAATTGGACGATTTCCATCATTATGGTCTCCAAGCCCACACCATTTGTAAATAAGTCCAATCTTATTTTGATTAGTAGTGCAATCTCTTGCAAATCGATCCACTCATTGCACTCGTGACAACGTACAACTCACCGATCTTGGTCTTTACACTGGATCCAACTACGACTTCCACCAATATTTTCTAACGTCTAGTGTTATTTCTTTGGTTTTGGTAGCTGCCAGGATGCACGAGAAGATATACCCTTACTCTTTTAAGCCTTTGTTGAGTGGTAGATGGTGTCGATAGCTCTCCTTAACTGAAGATACTTGGGCACCCTTATTTTTTAATTTGTATGACCAATCTTTGACTCAATGAACCATAACTTGGCAGATTTCATAAAACATTTTCCTTGAACAGTTGCCCTTTGTATGACTTTCAATTTTGTAGTTCGTGCACTAAAGGTCCTTTCCTTCCTACTTTATGTCATTTTTCAACTCCATTTGAAGCATGTCCCTCCAAAGACCCTGAACAGAGCCTAGTTCACTATCACTAGAATCAAGGTCATCATCTTTGCTCCTTTTTGTCAACTACGAGTATGTCTTGTTCTTCCTTTCAATATCCATCGCTCGATTGTATACATACTCATAAGACAATGGAGGGACCACCTTCATCTTCCTATGCAATGAGGGTACCAACTCTTAAATAACGCCCCTCTTCCTCAACCCGTCAATTGGTTTATTTTCAAGTTTCTCAAGCAATTCTTTAAGCCTCCTACTATAGGCTCAATACATTTTCATGTTTACCCTTCCAAGTATTAAAGATTTCAGTGAAAATCATATTTTCGTCTCTATGGCTTGAATTCCTTCTCGAATGTTATTTGCAATCTCCCATAATGCCTTATTAGTGGTTGGTGCATTTGTGTACCAATCAATAGCAACTTCTCAAAGTGTGGTTGGAAAGCACCACAACCAGCTCATTTGTCTACCCATTGGCAATCGAAATTGTGATGCATGTCCTACAATGTCGTACAAGATCTGAAACCCGTCAACTTTGGCAACTTCTATTTTTCTAGAGATGGAATTGTTGGGGCACCCATGGTTGTGGGCACGAGGTGCTTCTGACGTGGGTCTTTGAATATGATCATTTTCTTAAGAAGGTTTGTGCCAGAGGATCCTCTACTCTCTTAGCACTATCAAACACGTCATTATACTCAACCCTTGCTTTGACGGTGTTCCTTACACTATCCTGCTCATTATCAGATTCTTTGTGTTGTACTCCCCCCAATTTGTTATTCAGGTTGTCGTAGTGTTTTCAAATTTGTATCTTCAATTAGGCTTCAATTCCTAAGATATTTGTCTCGTACACATCTCCTTCCATGAAGAAGTTGTTATTCAACTGTCTAGGAATAAAGTTTTCGCTCAAAAGCAGGGGGTTCAGTTGAGTCCTCCATGGACTATGGAATTTTCACTAGATTCTTCTACAACATCCTCTAATCCACCCTAGTAGGCAAGGTCTGCAATTCCCTCCTTCAAAAGGGGCAAAAGTCTAGCAATATCTACCCACTCCTTACTCATGAGTGGTATAGGGTCAACCAATATTGGTTGAACCCTTTCTTGGTTTCAAAGCCAACTCTGAATTAAAAATATGCTTAACTTCAACTTCAGCTTCAGCGTCCACTACATACTTCTCTTGATGGATTTTTAGAATTGGTTGCTTGTCACAGCGTTTTCCGTCTTTCTTATTGTTCCACCATTCAAGTAGACCATTTGATTTCTATGTCCACTCCTTGACCATGTTGTCTTCTTCTGCTGCCTTTGTTCAAGGCCGACATCAATTATTTCTCGTACAGTGTAAGTCCTCTTCTTCATAACACTTCTCTTCATACCATTGTAAATTATTTTGTCATCATGCTTCACACTTACGCTTAGCATAAAGATCTTATAAGATAATGCAGTGACTCCTCATCAATGGTTATTGTCAACTGACTTTGTAATGTCCCCAAATGGGACGATTTAACAAAAAAGGGGTTTTCCCCTAAATCCACAAATTCTGAAATTTTGAAATAAAAATCAACAAACCCTAGTTTACAAGACGTGTTTTAGAACCCTTACCAAACCCCAAGAAACCCTAGGTGCCACAATGCAAGGGATGTGAAGACAATTTTCAGCGACTATTTTATCCGAAATTCATCTGAATGTTCACCAAAATAATCATTAAATATAGGAAAGAAGTACCTTTTTGCAAATTTATTGAGGATCAAATGCAACTTAATGATGGCTGTAAAAATATGATTTTTCTCTCAAATGCAGTTGTTATTCTTTGTTATTTTCTATTTCAAACCCTCGCCAAAAATATGCCACATGTGCCCAAAAATTTAAAAAAAACCCAACAAACCCCTAGGGCATCCAAAGTGGCCCAAAAAGTCCTCCAAGCCAATCGTCCAAGTCACAAAGGTGTACGAAAAATAGTAGAATATTTATTAAGCAAGATCCCTCCTTTCACAAGTGAAAATGATCAAGAAACCCGTCAAAAAGAACTAAATAATAATTTGAAAATTATTATTTAATATTCTATCAATTTAGAGCCTCAAATCTTCCACAATTCTTCTCCAAAATCCCATGCCAATATGCAGAAAATTAGTAAATAATTTCAGAATATTATATTCCTCCAACAGATCCTAGAAAGGATCTCCAAACCCTCAAACAAGCCTCCAAAACAATTCGCTCCACTTGCAAAATTAGTGCAAATAATAATCAGATATAATATGCATCAAAAGAACCTCAATTAATCCACCGAATCATCATAATAGCTCTTTAAAGCAAATCGCCCCACTCTAGGGCAAGTAACAAAACCTCCTTTAGCATAGGTGGCATCAAAAAACACATTTTGTAGAATGATCAACACCAAAAAAGCGAATACCTATTGAGCATGCATCCCAATAGCTTCTTCAAGCATGAAGAAACAATTATCAAATTCAACATGTCTTCAATTGTGATTGTCACCTTGTATTTGTACCTTCCAAAAGGGGACAAACCACTTTGGAGAGGTAAAATACCTCATAAGCCTCACTTGTCCTTTTTAGAATATCTTTTCCCTTCCTTACTATAGCTCCCATGCCGACATTCTCTTTTTCGAATATAATATTAATTGTCTTAATAAAATAGTAATTAAAATTACTTGTACGCAATAAATTAATAATTAATTCAACTAAATATTTTAGTGGTATAAACCACTTTTATCGAATATTCTACTAATTAAATAATAATTGCCTTATAAGAATAAATGATAAAAATCATTATTTTGGCAATTAATAATTAACTAATAAAATAGAACCCCAAAAGGATTCCTTCAGTCTATAGGGAAGTAGACTAAAGGTCTTCAATACCTGCTTATACCTGATGTGGAAATGGGGACATCACAGACTTTGGCTTCTACCCGACTTAGCCCTAATCTGATTTTGCAAGGGTGACAACACCAATAAGTTTGTTATGCAAAGTTACAAGCTACACTACCAAAGGAACATCAATTATAGGATACCATAAGATAGCATAGAAGAACATGAGAGCAATCACAATTTTATTTCATAGGTATTGCTCAATTCGAGTTGCTCGATACAAGGACTTGATAAACTATGCCCTTACACCCACATGTAACACTCTATTTGTATGACAAGACACCCAAAGGTTGTCGGTTGAAACATAGATTCAAAATCGTTCATAAATCACGGGTTGACCTTGAAACGATTAATTTTTTGATAAATCGCGAGCAGAGTTTTACCAATAAATCGATGATTCTTGCCAATAGCAACAATTGCTCAGCGAAAATTGTGATTTTATCACCACGGCTCGTCCAAGTGGAGGCTAAAAGCACATGATGAAAAAATGATTTTATGCTTATTTCTATGTTTTTTCTCTACATTTCTTCCTCGTGATTCACAAATACAATGCACAAGCACAATTAGTGGAGCTAGGGTTTTCTAGCGATTTTTGAATCTATGTTCAGATGAGTGATTGACAATTGTACATAATGATATAGTCAGTGGAGCCTAGGGTTTTCATTGATTAAGGATAACTCAAGGAATACACACTGATACAATGATTAACCAGGCCCAGGGGTATATAGTACTGATTATACACAATCACATAGCCTACAATTGCCTACCGATTTTTAATACATACTCCGTTTTCAAGCCTCAAGGAAAACACAGAAACACAACCTACAAGTATCTATGTTATTTTGTATTATCTTTATAGTATGAATCATGATATATACTTCATCTTCTACTTCTCCCTTTGATTAGTAACTAGGGTTAGATTCTAAAACATTCTCGTCATTTAACATTGTTTTACATTTTATTTAAGTTTATTTTTATGAATTTATATGTTTTTTAAAGTAGCGATAAAGTTGTCGAGTAATTGCCGAGAAACTCCCAAGTTCCAAGTCCGAGTCAAAATTTTGGACTGCCAAGCACAAGTTTTCAAACTATGGGTTAAAACAACCATCAACAACTAAACATACCAAAGAGAGTTATTACAACACTACCGAAAACTAGCAATACAATCATTGACAACATAACAAATTCGGTGACCAAAATATGTAATTAATAGTTTGCAGATAACGATGACAATACTAACATGGTCTACAAGTTGGAAAGAAGAATGTATGTAAAGTGTGGCCATTCACACTCTGTGTTTCACAAAGCTTCCTCAAAAAAAGGAAAACCGTGTGACTTAGCCAATATCATCAAATAGAACCCTATCCAAAATGCTTCATGAAGAATGGTTGAAGATTGAATGACTATTACCCTCCTTAAGGTGGCTTACAAAATAATGACTTAATTTCTTGCCAAGTGAATCCATTTGTTAGTGGCTAGGATTGGGAGGCTTAAGCAAATAGGGTTCATCAAAGGAAGCTTCATTTTCAAACACCTTATTATAGGCTAGAAATAAAAGGATCCTAAGAAATAGAATGGAAAGCTTTGTTTTCAAACATAGACTTTAATAAATCATATAATAGGATGTAGTGATACTTCATTCTAGACACGCTCCAATGGTTAGGGTTTGGACACTTATTTAGAAGGGCCATGGATACTCTTTTCCCCTTGGATTTAGTCAAAGTCAATGTTTGTAGAAGGCTCTAAATGAATACACCATAAGAAAAAGAATACACAATCTTACTCCATAAGATGAAAACATGTAGGTTTCCACAATGACATAAGTCAGATTTATTGGTTTCTGGGTCCATCATGTTAAGTAAGACAAATTTTGACTTTTCGAGTACCTTATGTGTACCCATCTTCAGGGAGAAAAACAAAAATTAATCTTACTCCATAAGATGTCCTACCGAGACTTAGAGAAAATAAGTAGTGGTCATTCTTAAGGCGGACAAAGGTAACACAACAGTGCTCTTAGATAGAAATGATTAAGATACAAAAATGCTTGATCATTTGGATTCGAGTAGGAGTCATATAAAGTCACAAGAAATCCTTTAAATAAAGTGGTCAACACAATCACCAAAGCTATTAAAAGCTCATCTTTTAGTGAAACAGAAAAACGCTGGTTGATTCCACGTGAACCTACCATCCCAAGGATTAATGGGGCACCAAAAATCCACAAGGATGGTGCTTCACTTAGACATATTGTCAATACAAGAAACTCTCCCAATTATAATCTTGCAAAGTTTTCAGCTCGGAAATTGAAACACTTGGTAGGTAACACATCTTTTGTTAAAAATTCAAAACACTTCGTATGTAAAGTCAAGGATCTTATGGTTAATGATATTGATATTTTGGTAGGTTTTGATGTGGTATAACTATTTACAAAGATAACACTTGATGAAACTATGAATGTCATTTGCAATGTCATTTGGTGGAATTATGCTTATGATCAACTTTCGTGACCTTTAAAGGGGAGATTTATGAGCATACAGAAAATGTGGTAAGGAATCGCCATTATCACCCATCGTTGCAAACTTATTTATGGAACATTTCAAGTCAAAAGCTTAAAAATCCTAGCCATTGAAACCCGATTGGTGGGATAGATTTGTGGATGATACCAACACTAAATGGTCCCATGGCGCTGATGAACAAAATCTAGTTCACTATGAAGAAAGAAGAAAATAATAACCTACCTTTCCTTGACGTCCTTCTCTCAAAGAAACCGAATGGCACTTTATCTCATGGAGTATACAGAAGAAGACACATATAGATATTTATCTACAAGCAGATTCTCACCATCACCAATGCCATAAAGTGTTCGTCCTAAACTCAGCATCAAGGGCCATCAGAATCTCAGACCTGGAACATTTCATAGAAGAAAAATAGCACCTCGTTGGGGTTTTGATGTAAAATGGTTATAAAAAGTGGGAAATTGAAATAGCCTTCCATAGAGCTAGTTTGTGAACACATAGAGATTCTAATGAAGACTCGGGAGCAACTAGGATCACCATTGCCTACATAAAAAGTATCTCAGAGAATTTAGCATGAATCGTAAAAAAAGCAGGTATACAAATTGCCTTTAAACCTCATTACACCCTCCGCACGTCACTTGATTCTACAAAAGATCCTTTATGCCCAAAATCACAAAAAGGTGTCTACATTATTCCTTGTTCCTGTAGTAAACCTTATATTGGTAAGACTGAGAGGTCTCTCCAAACTAGACTTAAAGAGCATTCTAGAGATATACATGGTTCCCATTTTGATGTTTCCGCACTAGTGGAACACTCCCATTTTACCAAACACCAGGATTGTATGGACGAGACTAAATTAATTGTTAAAGAAGACAATTGTTGGAGAAGGAAAGTTAGGGAGTCCATCGAAATTGAATTGAGACTGATTAATCTAAATAGAGACAATGGCCTCGGGATTGGTAGCTCATGGAGACCAAGTTTGAATCACTTGAGAGTAATCCTGACAATATACATGGAGGTGACTAACTTCTATTGATTTATTAATTATTGTTAATTAACCAATGGTTAGTTAATTCTGATTAATTAATCAGTATTAATGTTATTGGATGTGAGCCAACCCTTTTTAACCTTTTTAACAAATAATTATTCATTATTTATGGAATACTTTCATGCTGCAATCCTAGGAGTAATTATCTTTTTCACCTTCACCTTGAGGATGAGTACACATACAGTACCAGAAATGTTGGACTTAGTTTCAAATGACATGATAGAACCAGAAATCCTTACATCAAGTAGACTACATTATGAAAACCTACATAATATCATGAAATCGTGTAGGTTTTCACAAAAACATAGGTTGGATTATTAGTTTCTAGATCCCTCATTTTAAGTAAGACAACTTCTAACATTTCAAGTACCTTATGTGTACTGATCCTTGAGAAGTAAGATTGATTTTTCTTTTTTTCTCCCTAAAGACGAGGACACATAAGGTACTCAAAACATCGGAATTTGTTTCATTTAGTTGTGTTCTTTGTCTAAATGGGCCTTGTGAATGATATCCTTATGCAAGATTATCCTCCCTATGTTATTTGGCTCCAATAACAAGGATCCACCTGGACGAGACTGTGATCAAGTCCTACGTGAACTTTGATGGAATAGATTGCTCTGACATGGCTTCTCAGCTGAATAGTATTCCAAATCTGATAGTGTATTCACCCGTGAATTCAAATAAGATGGCAGCTGTAAATATTTACATATTTACTTAACCATATAATTATATAATTGTATTTATTTTATAGTTATTAATATGGCTACATTAGTAAATAATAATAGTATCCGTCTATTACATACATATAGCCAAATCCCCAAATTCTTATTTTTAGGAAGCTTGCTGCCCTTGAACTAACACCTGGGCCTCTGTTGTTGGTAAGTTTGTGATCCAACTTTATTCAATGCACATAATTGGTAATAAATCATTGTAATCTCTTTAATCCTGCTTTATTCACAACAGATTAAGGAAAAAGCAAAAAGAAATATAGAGCAGAAAGTTAACAATTCAATAAAAGAAAAAAGAATATAAAGAACTGCGAAAGACAATGACAAAACCAGGAATATATTATTGGAGTGATTACAAAACAAACCAGTGAACCGCACAGCTCTGTAACTGATCTATCATGACTCCAAAAATGACCAAAGTATTCAGCAGCATTTACCACCTGTGATTTTCAAAATGGAATAAAATTTCAGTCAGTATCTGTTTTTTCACTCTCTTCTTAATGCACATCATAATACAGTCTATAAATACAAAGCTAGTATTTGTCATAGAAGAAATTTACATGTGTAAGAACGACACATTGTACAAGGGATTTAAGGTACACGATTAGCTGGGACACAAAGGGTTTATGTAAAAGATATAGGGATGGGTCCCCAAGTCTGCATAACTGTAATCACATTCAGAAGGGATCATATTTGAACAAAGAGAACATCTATTCCACAGATCCACACATAAAAATTACATCCCGCGGATCAAAAAAGATATATGTCCTTCCTAACATTCATTATGACAATATATATAGGCAGATTACTAATTGGGTGCATTAGTTATAATTAGCACCAAGTAGCCTAACTTAATTAAGCTGCTGAAACATTGTTATTTAAGTTAATTATTATCATTTTGAAAAGGTATTGGCAAAGGTTGCATCTTTGCTGATAACCTTAAGACTCCTATTGTTAAGTATGAAATCATCCTTTACTTGCTATCTATTCCTGTTATTTAATTCATTTTTATTAGATTCTGCTTTTATGCTGTTGTTACTTTACTTTCTTACATATCTGCAAACACATAAGGCTGAATGTATATTATCATTGGTGAACCCAACATGGTAGCGTAAGGGAAGTTTATGTCACTGTTCATAGATGGCAGTTTCGAGTGTCAAGCAAGTGACAATACACTGCAGAGTAAGAGGAGCAGAAAGCAAAAAGTCAGAGATGTCGTGAGATCTAATAGGCTGTGGAGGGAAAACCACCCAGCGGAAATTAATATCAGTCAATCCTTGCTTCAGAAAAAAAGATCGGATCATTATCTACACAAATTGGACAACTTGAGGGTATCACAAGCAGAGTCAGAGGAAGGGGTAGAAGTGACATCATCTTTTAGGGACAGGAATGGCACAAATGGAAGCAGCTAGGGCAATCACTGTCAAATCAATCTCTGACACACTTGAAACCAGGAAGGCAGCCACACTAGCGAAATAAGGAATCTATGTAACACTAGATTGCAAAGAAATAAAGAAGGTGCATTGGTTAAGAGAGTTCTTGTGTCTGTGTATGTCTATTCGGAAGGTGAGTAACTCTAGGCTGGGGAGTAAGGCAGCCATAAATTTGGCCTCCTCATTTCTATCTGCATCAATTGGTATCAAAGCAAGGTTGTGCCTTGCTAGGTTAAGAGTGTGAAGCTCTAGTTGAGTTAGTTGCAAGTTGTGAAAGAAAATCTTGCATTGTTGTCAATGTTGAGAGTTTTGAGTAGTGCTGGCACACAGAAGAGTAACTCTTGGTAGAGGAGGAAGGGCACCTGGATTTGCAGACTTGGCCCAGATACTAAGAGGAATCCAAGTGAGATTGGATGCAATGGAGTCTGCACAAAGGAGGAACAATTATTGCAAATGTAAGTGATGATGAACAAAGAGGAACTCAAGAAGTTCAGGTTGATGAACCAAAAAACAGATTTCTAAAGGCCATTATCATGATGGGAGGCAATCCTAAGTTGGACAGCCCTAGTTATGGAGGAAGTTTATGCCCTGATTGGACCACAGAGTTGGAGTATTTTGACTATAAGTCAATGAGGACCTCAAGAAAATGAAGTTCGTTTGCACAACATTGTAGTGACATGCATCCTTCTGGTGGGATCATATGCAGCTAGAAAGGGAGAGAAGAGGCAAAGACAAAATCAAACTTGGGCTAGGATTGTTGCAAAAGTACAAAGGTAAGTTTTTACCTTCGGATTATTAACTGAGTTTGTTTAAGAAGTTGCAGAATTTGAGGCAAAGAGAGATGAGTGTAAAGGATTACACAGAGGAGTTTTATAAGCTCACCATTAAAGCTGGTCATATTGAAGATGATCAAGAGAATATGTCAAGGAATGTGAATGATTTTCGTATTTCCATACAAGATGAGTTTGGAATGTTTTAGTTGAAGTCAGTATAAAAAGCCTATCAATGTGCATTAAAGGCGGAAGAGAAGTTGTCAAGAAGGCATCAAAACACATCAAGAGGTAAGGGTTAGGTTCTCAAGAGGAAGAGGACAAGCAAAAGCGGGTAGCAAACAACATACCCATTAAGGAGAAGCTAGCACTTCCCAAAATCAGAATCAAACATAACGACGAAGAGGGTATTCTTCAAGAGGAAGAGGATACTTTGATAGATGAAGAAGTAGAGGATTCATGGGCACATGCTATGAGTATGGAGATGTTGGGCATAGAGCATTTGAACGCCCAAAGAAGTTTCAAAACGGCAGTAGAATAAATGAGGAAATTAATCAACTTGCAAAAGCGGATGAAGAGAGTATTCAATCCCCAAATCGTAGGGAGGAACTAGAGCATTGAGAGGATATCATGAAGAAGAGTGTTGTTAAAACATCGAAGGATGAGAATGAACTAGTGCTAAGGAAGAATCTTATTCAAACCATATGCAAATCGGGAGGTAAGTGTTGTGAAGTTATTGTTGATAGTGGTAGCACGGATAACTTGGTATCTGGTCATATAGTAGAAAAGATTGAGCTGATAAGACTAGTATATCCCAATCCATATATGGTGTCTTGGTTGCAAAAGGGACATCATATTTTAGTGAATGAGCAATGTATGTGAATTTTCAGATTGGGTCTTACAAAGATCAAATTTGTGTGACATTATGCCAATGAATGTTGGTCATGTGTTGTTGGGTACCGGTAGACCATGGTAGTTTGATAGAAAGGTTGTGCATAATGGTTGAGAAAATATCTACACGATTTTGAAGGATGGTAAGAGGTTCACATTGAGCTCATTGAAAGAAAAATTAGAAGAGGTGGATAGCAGTCCTACGGTGTTGTTAGTTTCCAATAAACAGTTTTTTCTTGAGGCAAAGGACAAGGCATGTTTTGTTTTCATTCCCACACCTATGCAAGTTGTGATCACCAAAGAGCTGAGTGAAATTCCACTTCAAATGCAGAATTTTTTGAATGAATATGCTGAGATTGTTTCAAAAGATTTCACGGATGGATTGCCACCTACATGGAGCATTAATCATCATATGGATCTAGCTTGCCAAACAAGGTAGCATATAGGTTGACACCTATGGAGAATAATAAGGTCAAGAGACAAGTGCAAGAGTTATTCAAAAATGGTTTAATAAAAGAACTAGCCAATGTACAGTTCCAGCATTGTTAGCATCTTAAAAAGGTGGGGAATGACACGTGTACAGATTCAAGAGCCATTAACAAAAAAACAATCAAATACAGATTTCCATTGCCATGGATAGATGATTTGATGGGCTGTTTAAGTGGAGCAAGGTACCTCACAAAGATTGATTTCAAAATTAGGGAAAGTGATAAAATAAAGACCACGTTCAAGGCATGATGGTTTGTATGAGTGTTTGGTCATCCCATTCGAATTGTCAAAAGCACCAAGCACATTCATGAGACTCATAAATGAAGTGTTGAAGCCTTACTTGGGTAAATTTGTCATTGTGCATTTAGATGATGTTTTGATTTTTAATAGAACAAAAGTGCATTTAAGACAAATATTCCAAAATTTGAAGGAAAAGAAGGTGATGATCAACTTGAAGAAGCACAACTTTATGAAGGAAGAGTTGATCTATCTGGTATTTTTAATCTCACCTTATGGGTTAAGAATGGACACGGAAAAGGTGAGTCTATTGTGGATTGACCATCACTTATGAGTATGTTTGAAGCAAGAAGTTATCATGGGTCAGTGAGTTTCTATCAGACATTCATTAGAAACTTTAGCGGAATATATGCATCCATTAGGGAAACAATAAAAGCTGATAGAAAAGAGTTTAAGTGGACTGTTGCAGTGGAGAACAGTATTTAAATTTTGAAGAAGGTGATGGAACAACCATTAGCATTTCCAAATTTCAACGAAGTGTTTTAGGTTGATTGTGTCATGTCATATTTTTGAAATATTTAATTATGAAAATAATTTAATAATAATATTTTAAATTGTCCAAAGTCACTTTATATTATAACATGAAAAAATGAGACTTATGTATTATTATTATAAAGGGGGCCAAAAGTAATATCTATTAAGTGGACCAAAAAGGTAATGATTATTTAAAAGTGTTTTAAAACATTTTTAGAGTTTTTGGAATGAAAAGTGAAATTATAAAAAGAAGAGCTGGGCTCAAAAGAATTATTCATTATTCATCTTTGAAATTAAAACCCTATTTTTAGGTTCTTTTCTATTCAACTTTTTCACCTAAGGACGAAAACCATCCAGTGTACAAGTGTAGAGAACAAAACCCCTCTTACCCATTGAGGTGATTCCATCCAGGGATCATAAATGTGCAAACAAATCAAGTTAAATTCATATTTCGATTGGCTCGGGGTTGTGATCAATTTACAAAAAAATTGTGAGGGTTAATCAGTCCCCTGAATCAGGGTTTATTGTTGATCAGGGGTTGTCGTGCCCTAGGGTAGGTTGTCATATAGCTATGACACAAATCGCTGCCAATGGGACAATTGTGCCCAGGGTTTTATGTAGTTGTTCAGTTCCTTTACTGCCATACAGTCCTTGCATTCCATATTACTTCTCTCGTACTGTCAAAAACTCAAGCTAGGGTTTTTCTACAGACTGTCTTACTAGACTGTTGTACTGTATACAACTAATAAACATAGTGTTTTCATTTGATATTGTACTTGCTTGGAATTCTATAGAGAGTTTGGGTAGTGCACGTTGTTGATTTACCCTACTACGGTGTTGCATGTGATCTATTTTGCCCTACCTGATTGGTGGCAACCCTACCGTACGGGTTAGTTGTAAAAGAATCATAAATTCAGTGTTATGTATTGTCTAGTTGATCTAGGTTAGGGTTGTGTATCTAAATCAATTCTATTCGCATGCTTCTATTTCATTATCTAAATCAAAGTACTTTTACTATTGATGTAATCAATTCTATTTGCATGCTTTTATTTCATTACAATAAATATTCCTGTGAGATTTGTTATCAAAATGGTGTTTTGCTATCTAATATTCAACTGATAATCCAAAATTAAACAAAAAATTAGAATATAGAAAATTCTCCAAAAGGAACATTATAGTGGTATCACAGCTAGATCTTGTCTGTTTGTGAATCATGAGGAGAGTGCAAGAATCCATGTGAGAGATGTTGCAAGCTATGCAAGAATATATGAAGGATCTAAAGGCATGGATAAAAATAAAGGTGAAAAGGTCAAAATCTGGGCCTCAAAAATCTACAGCGGAGCAAAACGAATCTAGCATGCAAGTCAATGGTAAGGAGATCTTATCTAAAAAGGAACCAAAAAATGTGGTTGAAAAGAAACCAACCACATTGCAGACAAGCGTGGAGGAGGTAATGAGGACCCAAAAAAGATATGATGAATGGCTAAGAAGAGGTAAGGAAGCTAAGTTAATAGCCACTCAAGCAAAACAAAACCTATGGAACATTAAGAGAAAAAATTCTCCAATTGTAATGGTGGAGCATGAACATAAAATCAGATTTGCAAGAATTTGGAGAGGATTTTTTTGTTATTGCCAAATTTCCGAGTCTTCAATATAGTAGAGTTGATGCAAATTTCTCTAAGGCATTGAAATAAGAAGATAAACTTTTGGATCATTCCTATGCCAACTCAAAATATGAAAGGAATGTTTCAAATCAAGAAGTTTATGAGGTTGAGTCCCAGGAAGACCTTGTTGATAAGCATGCAATTGAGGAGAATGTTGATCATAACTCTGAATTTTTAAGTCACAAGGATGGAGGTGTTGAGGATATCTCAACAATTTCTAATTCGGCAAAGGAAAGTGAACACTTTGATTACAGCCCAAGGTATGTAAAATATGGTCATATTTCAGATTTGTTGCTTCATACTATGCCATTGCAAGATTCTTGTCATCATGGAAAGCATTCTAAAAATGGTGATAAGGTAAAAGATACAACTTGAAACATAGGGCACATAGATTCTTTGATTCAAATTCAAAATTGTTTTTACAGATGAGATCCAAGTGATATTTTGAAATACAAGAAGGATAAAGGCTTTATGGAGATCAATATTACTATTTCTAGTGAATTCTTCATCCCATGCATTTGGATAGAAAGGAAGTTCATGAGGAATCATATAGAGTATGTTGTGCATTCTAATGAAGTTGTGGAGGATCAATGCTCACAATTCATAGATCACTTCTTGGAGCCAAGTTCCACACTTGAAGACAAGATTATAGATGATGGCTAATGGGGATGGTCACAACTGGATGATGGTAATTAAAATGGGTGTCATTTTGCTGTTCAAGATTTTATGACTAAGCATGGCATGGTGTCTTTGGAATCAAGCTACATAAAGATTTGCCACCGTTGGATGTATGAAGGAGAATTCATGAAGGACTAGATACTATAAGATGGCTTCACCATTCCTTGCATCACAAAGGCAAAAAAACTTGTCAGCACTTGGGGTAGACACAAGGTGTGTAATGACTTTTATGACCTGGGTTTAGGTGAGATATTTTCTCATGATGATATTTGGTCTACTTTGGATCAGAATTGCATGGTGTTTGATTTTGTACTTCCGAGATTGCCCTTGAACTATGTTGTCGATACGGATACGGGTACGAGTATTGGATACGGGGATACGACGATTTTTTTTGGGGAGTTTGGATACGACTGGATACAGCCGTGGGGTTTGCATGGTGTTTGATTTTATACTTCCGAGATTGCCCTTGAGCTACGTTGTCGATACAGATACGGGTACGAGTATCGGATACAAAGATACAGCAATTTTTTTGTGGCTATTTGGATACGGTTGGATATAGCCATACAAAAATATATATAAAAAATTAAAAATATAAAAATATAGCCATATAAGCAATATTAACCACATAATATGCATAGAGGAAACAAAATAACTTCAAATGAGTTAAATAGCCAAAAAATATATACTCTTAATTCAATGTCAAATATCATAATATTCAATAGTCAAACTTATATTAGTTTTATAACAAGTACATGGTGCAAATGTTACAATGTATGGACAAAAATAAAGACAAATCAACATTCTCATTGTTCACTATATTCTTCTTTGCTTGCAATGTCTTCATCATCATGTGGTTCATTAGAACCACAAGCAGCAGCAGTGCCACTCCCATTAGCTCCACTATGCAAGTCGTGTGAAGCACTGTCTAGCTCCATGTCAAGTAAAGAAAGGTAGGCAATGGAGGCATCTAAATCAGCAGGCTCTGGGTTCACATCCCACAACTTTGTTGGCCCTTCCTTGTATTGAGGTTGTTTATTTGAGAGAAGACGTAAGTTGGAATGCACATAAACCAAATCCTCCGCCTTTTTTTGCAGCCAACTTGTTGCATTTAACTAAGTGGATAAAGCCATAGCTGCCCCAACTCCGCTCAGCTGAAGAGGAACTTGCAACCTATTGAAGCCACAAAATGAATTAGAATTTATAAATAATTAATAATTAAAAGACTAAAAATCAAAAGTTATAAAACAAAACATCGAAAAGGTCAAAAGAAGGGCAAAGTAAAAAAATTAAAATTTAACTTGTGATAGAATTTTTATTGCAAGTGGTTGAAAGTGGGTGGATTCTTGCCCATGGAGGTACCACCAAAAGTGAGCGTCCATCTTGTAATTATCACGGATAGCACCAAGGGAGGGACCCACCAAGGATATGAAATAAACGAACTCTTCTCTGACTTGGTCTTCTAGCTCTGGATTGGGAAAGATCCTAGAGAATGTTGCCTTATATCCCTCAACAGCCTCAACATCCCTATATGGTGCGACTCTCCTAGGCAAAGAAAGAATTTCTGCACTGTAGTATTTGGGTGTTAAGGCAAAAGCAAAAAGATGCAATGGGGTGGTCATTTTGTTCCACCTTTTAATAAGATGCGACTACACTTCTTTGAAGAACCTCTCTGTGGGTTCTTGCTCTTTGGCATTTATGATGGATTTAATGTTCTCAATCATTGAGTTAATTCCATCATAAATCTCACCCAAACATGGATGATCCATGTCCACATATATCAACATGCTAACGATGGGTTCAGTAAAACTCAACAAATACTCCACACGTTCCCACCACGCATCATCAAGAATCCACCCCTTCACTTTTGTGCCCCTCTCACTGTTTGTTTACCTCCATACACCCCAAAGGTTGTTGATGACCATGCTACTCAATGCCTCACGCACCTTAACAAGTCGTCTCAAAATGAGGGTGTGTGAGGCAAATCAAGTCTCAGCAACCTAATACAAAATTAAAACAAATAATTAATAAACTTAAAAAATTGTTCAAAAATAAAAACTCTACAAATTACAAATTTATGACATTAAATTAAATAAAAAGTTGCCTTCAACAAATGCAATTTTGAGGTCCTGAAAATGGCTTGGGCCATGTGATGGTTATGAACATTTGGATCTCACTCACTTCCTCATAGACTTGTTTGATCCAATCAATTTCTATCCCCAACTTTTGCAACATAAGGTTGAGGGAATGAATGGCACAAGGTGTCCAAAATATATGCACATACCTTACCTCAACCAACATGCCCGTAGCGCTGCAATTTTTAGCACTGTCCATTACAACTTAGACAACGTTTTGAGGCCCCACTGTCTCAATGGACTCTACCAAGATGTCAGCAATGAATCATGCATCCTTCACTTGCCCCTCACAATCAACAGCCTTCAAAAACATTGTCCCTTTAGGGCTCACTACAATCACATTAATCAAAGGCCTATTTGCCATATCTTTCCATCCATCGAAAATGGACACCCCTATTTCAATCCATGAATTCCTGATGGGCTTCAATGTGTTTTCTTTCTTTTGTCAATAAGGTGGTGCGCACCTTTTCATAAACTGGGGTGACAAACCCTTTAAGGGCAGCATTGATAGATCTCACCATTTCCTGCCAGTATGGTGATCTAACAACATTAAATGACAACGCACATGCATAAATACAACGCGTGATGTTTTGCTCCGCTATCTCCTTGGATTCATTTTGGAATGCCCTCTCCAATGGACTTGCATCTTTTGTTCTCTTGCGACCAAGAAGTGAATCATCTTCCTCTTCGACCGCAATGGGTGTAGCAAGAAAGGGGTGTGATGGGATCACCACATTAGCACAAGATGGATGAACAGATGGTGATACTTTCTTTCTCAAATGATGCTTCCATCTTTGCCCCACAACGGCATCTACCTCTTCTTGCTCTTTGATGTATGCAAGGATCTTTGCCTATGGCAAGCCTTTTCTCGGCTTTTCACCTATGCTTGGCCCACCACAAACTCTAATTCAAGTGCCAGAAATCGCAAACAAATGAGCTTTCACTTGACTATACGGAATCTATAATTTACCATTACACTCTAAGCAAAGCCAATGAAAACACCCTCCACCAAGCATTTGTTCTAATATTTTCACATATTTCCAAAGGAGCGTTTGCGAATCAGATTTGGCAGTTATCCGTTGCCCCACCGAACTAGCACTTACAACCTCAAACATTCTAATTTCTGACAAATCCTTATAGGCTTATAGCTCCTAGTAACATAAAAAATTGCTATTAAAATTTAATGATAAAAACTAAAAAAAAAACAATTACTATTAAAATTAAAAACATAATCATTGTATTTGGTATTTGTAAAAATAACGGTTAATAAATATTAAAAAATAAAATATATAAATTTTAAATATAAACAAATTAAAATATTTAAATACTAACAAATTAAAATATAAATTTGAAAATACTAATAATAAATACCATTTTGTTTACCTTGATATAAAATAATAAATATAAAGTTTAACCTAATTAATAATTTAAAATTTAATACTATACTTTATATTTAAACTAATTAATAATTTAAAATTTAATACTATACTAAAATTTAATACCCTTATTTTGTTATACTAAAGTCTAATAGTAATACCCTTAATATATATGTTTGTTTTTACATATATTAAAATAATTTATGAAAAAATTTAATACTATACTAAAATCTAATACCCTTAATTTTTTATACTAAAGTCTAATACCCTTAATATATATGTTTGTTTTTACATATATATTAACATAATTTATGAATAAATTAATAATTTAAAATTTAATACAATACTAAAATCTAATACCCTTAATTTGTTATACTAAAGTCTAATAGTAATACCCTTAATATATAAGTTTGGTTTTACATATATATTAACATAATTTATGAATTTTTTTATTAGATGTTTTCCATGTATAGAATCTATTCACGAGATCAAATGAAAATGTAAATAAATGTGGAAAACAAAATATAGATTAATAATATCTATCTATTATTATTATTATATACAGACAATATAATTGATAGGGATGTAGCGCAGCTTGGTAGCGCGTTTGTTTTGGGTAAAAATGTCGCAGGTTCAAATCCTGTCATCCCTACCTAGTCCTTTTCCTACAGAAGGAAAGAAACAGAAAGGATTTTATTCATAAATAATGTTAATATATATGTAAAACCAAACATATATATTAAGGGTATTACTATTAGACTTTAGTATAACAAATTAAGGGTATTAGATTTTAGTATAGTATTAAATTTTAAATTATTAATTTATTCATAAATTATGTTAATATATATGTAAAAACAAACATATATATTAAGGGTATTACTATTAGACTTTAGTATAACAAATTAAGGGTATTAGATTTTAGTTTAGTATCAAATTTAAAATTATTAATTAATTTACATATAAAGTATAGTATTAAATTTTAAATTATTAATTAGGTTAAACTTTATATTTATTATTTTATATCAAGGTAAACAGAATGGTATTTACTATTAGTATATTTAAATTTATATTTTAATTTGTTAATATTTAAAATAAAATGATGTTAATATATATGTAAAAACAAACATATATTAACATAATTTATAAACTATATAGTCTATATAAACATAGATATTAACATTATTTATTAAAATTTCAATTTAAAAAGTTGAGGGAAAAAAAAACTAAACTATAAACTATTATTCTAAACTATATACTCTATAGTTTATAAACCTAAACCCTAAACTATTATTTATTGGAAAAAAAAATAAACGAAACGATGGGCGACTGGATCAAACGCAGTCAACCGCAGCCTTCACACGCAGTGTGCAGCAATCACACGTAGCTTCAAATGCATCAGTCACACACAGCAATCAAACCCAGCTTCAAATGCGGTGGAGGATAAGATAAAGGCAGTGGCGGCAGTTTACTTTTAGCCTTTAGGGTTTGATAAACGGTCCACGTTTGAGACTTTTTTTCATAAAGTGAAAAAAAGAATTTAAATGTTTTTTTTATTTGCCCGATCTGTAGCGGATACAACCAAGGCACGTCTTGCCCCCTGTGGATGCGGCCGGATACGTAAGATAAACACGACGGCGGCAGTTTGTTTTTAGCCTTTAGGGTTTGATAAATAGTCAACGTTCAGACTTTTTTTTATAAAGTGAAAAAAAAATTAAATGTTTTTTTTATTTGCCCGATCTGTGAGGGATACGGCCAGGGCACGTCTTGCCCCCTTCAGATACGGTCGAATACGTCGACGTATCCGGTCACATCCACAGGGGGCAAGACGTGCCCTGGCCGTATTCTCGCAGATCGTACCGTATTCGCATTTTCGAGCGTATCCAAAACCCTCACCTGTAGTATCGGGTAACATAGCCCTTGAGTAAAGAATACCATCAAGAATTGAGGAATTGTGTTAGATATATCCTTCCTATTGAGGAAGTTATAAGCACCACAAGATCTCAAGGGGAAGTTCACATTAATACCAGAGTAGCGCAACATAAGCATGGTGGAGTAATTCCAAACTTGGATATTTGTGCAACGAATCACCAACAAGACATGACAAGAATGGTGGTGATTGGATACTACCATCAAGTGATAGAGGAAACATACCTAGGGCAGCTATGAACCAAATTGCCACCATTAATGCTTTTGTCATCACCATTATTAGCAACCACATTATTTCAATTGCACTTATACAAGTGGATATGCAATTTTGCAACTATTGGAGCAGTGTCATGTTGCCGGTTTTGATAATTTCAGATCATGAGCTGCTGTTATCAGTCATGAACAGCTGCAAGTTTACACATTTTAAGGGGGTCTTCTCACTAGATGATGTGCGTGGAAGGTCTCAGCTGAATAGAACAAACATGTCAGCCAGCATAATTCTGATTCAGGGGAAATTCCAGGTGGTTTGTGACTGTTGTAACTTGTTTCCAGCCTATACACAGTCTTATTTGCACCATATTTTAGGAGTTACAACTTGTCATATCATTGAAGGATGCATTGGAACTCAAGGGTATGGTATTCCAGATTCTTCATTACATAGGAGAAGCAAAGTGTTGCATTGCGTTGTTTTCTTGTTGTTTGTTGATTTTATGATATATAGAACAGCAATGATAGTGTACTCACAAAAGAACTTACAGAATCTTTTGGTTCGTCCACATATGAATATTATCATCAAAATGATGCACATGAGTTCAACACAATATTGCGTAATATACTAGAAGAGAGAGCAAAGGAGCCTTCTCAAAATTACATAGATTGCTTTGGTGTGAATTATAAATCTACTGGCAAAGAGTTGTTTTAAGATCTTCAACTTGATGTCAAGGGCTGCAAGGAGGTTTATGCTTATTTCAATACATATATTCGAGTTGAGACACTTGATGGTGACAATCAATTTGACGCCTTAGAGGAAACATTAAAAGAAATGGCGAAGGCTCAAGGTCTCTTGAATCTATGGATAATGGTTGATAACATTGCAAGGGTACAAATAAAATTCAATAAGGATGAGCACAAGGGTTCATTGTTGGTGCGAGTCTCTCCAATCTTGAGTATTCATACTATGCATCTTTTCTAAAATGTGTGATCTCTTATGTGATATTTTTGCACATACTATCAATATGGCAAAGATCAGCAAATTTGTTTTTATTTTACATAAAGTGACACAAATTCCAAGTAGGTATGTAAGTCTGATTGACAGTGATGAAAATGAGGTAAATTCGCTCTTGCACCTTGCATCAGAGTCATATAGTTACCTTGGACTTGAAAAGATTAAACTCTCAGCTACAATCATGGATGAGAGGTATTTCAATCTTGTCTATAAACTTGAATTGATTGACACATCTTAAGGAAATTCTGGGAAGTCAAAAGATGGGATAGTATTGGAGATTCCCCAACGATTTTGTGCCATATGAAGTGATGGTTGGTTTAGGTACAACAGTGAAGGTGCTTGTGGAATTCCATGCTTTGATGTTAGGCCTCAAAGCACCTTTGGATAGAGGCATATATCACATTCAATATTCAAGGCAATTTACATTTATCAATGGATTACAAGAGCACTTATTTGATAAAGATGTCATGGATTTAGTAAAAGAAGCAAATGCACTTATCAATACATTCAAATTATTCTTAATCAAATATGAAGCAAATGTTTGTATTGTTGTTTCATCCTTGCCCAATAACGTTGTTGGTCTCACATATGGATGTATGGAGAAGGTTTCAAAGGCATCCAAAGGTATGCAATCAAAGGAACATACTGCATCACACGAGGAATTTAGAACGTGGAATTGTAAGTTCCCAAGGATGAATTGAAATCTAGGTATTACAGAGACATCTAATTGGAAAAAGTTAGAGCAGTTGCGCTTGCAATTGCTCAAGGACAAGCAATTTTGGGAAGGGCAAACTATGATGTTCCCTTTTCGAAATATTTAATTATAGAAATAAATTAATAATAATATTTGAAGTTGTTCAATGTCACTTTATTTTATAACATAGAAAAAGAACACATTATTATAAAGGGGGCCAAAAATAATATTTATTGAGTGGGTTAAAAAGGTAATAATTATTTAAAAGTGTTTTAAAATGTTTTTAGAGTTTTAGGAATGAAAAGATAAATTACAAAAAGAAGAATTGGGCACAAAAATATTATTCATTATTCATCTTTGAAATTAAAACATTATTTTCATGTTGGAGCTTTTGTGCTCCTACTTTTTCATCTGAGGATGAAAACCCTCTAATGTACAAGTGTAGAGGACATAACCCCTCTTACCCATTAAGGTGATTTCATCCAAAGATCATAATTTTGCAAACAAATTAAGTTAAATTCAGATTTCAATTGGCTGGGGGTTGTGATCAGTTTTTAAAAAAATTGTGAGAGTTTATCAGTTACCCAAATCAGGTTTTATTGCTCATCAAGGGTTGTCATGCCTTAGGAAAAGTTGGCGTACAACTATGACACAAATTGCGTCCATTGGGACAGTTGCATCTAGGGTTTTATGTAATTGTCCAGTTCATTGACCACCATACAATCCCTGCAGTTGGTATTACTTTTGTCGTATTGTCAAAAACTCAGCCTACAGTTTTTCTGCAGACTGTTGTACAAGATTGTTGTTGTCATATTGCATACAACTACTAATCGTATTGTTTTCATATATTGTTGTATCTGCTGGGAATTCTACAGAGGGTTTGGGTAGTGCATGTTGCTGATTTGCCCTACTGCAGTGTTGCATGTGATCTATTTTACCCTATTTGATCGGTGGCAACCTTGTTGAATTATCAGAATAGTGTTTTGCTATTTAGTATCCAGTTGATATTCCAGAATTAAATAAAAAACCAGAATACAAAAAATTCCCGAAAGGGAAATTACATTGTAATGCTATTGGGACAGCACTAAGAGCAATTTTGAGTAAAGAAGGTAAGCCTATTACTTACTTTACTAAGAATTTGAATAAACCAAAGCAGAAGTACTTTGTTTATGATCAAGAGTTTTATGCTATGATACAAGATCTTAAGAAGTGGAAGCAATATTTGTTGCCCAAGCGGTTAGTTTTGTATATTGATCATCAAGCATTGTAGTTCATAAACAACCAAGGAAAGTTGAATCAAAAGCATATGAAGTGGGTTGAATTTATTCAAAGTTATTCATTTGTGTTCAAGCATGGAAATGACAACTCAAATAGAGTTGTAGATGCATTGAGTAGAAAATATCCTGTGATGAATGAAATAAGAGTGGAAGTATATCATTTTGACTCAATAAAAGAATTGTATGAGAAAGATTTGGAATTACAAGATGCATAGGCAACATGCAAAAATCCAACCGGCATGGATAGAACTCCATGTCTAGAATACTTTTTGCAAGATGGATTGTTGTTCAAGGGACAATAATTGTGTATTCCTCAAGGATCTATGAGGGATAATTTGATAAGGGAGAAGCATAGTCGAGGACTAGTTGGTCACCTCGGCATGGACAAAACATTAGCACAACTTGTCATGTCCTCTTTTTCAAATAAAATAAAAAAATAATAACGTTAATATTTAAAATTGTCTAACTTTTTATTTTATCAAAAAAAAGTGACAACTTACTATTATTTTATTATTTTTAGAAATAAAATAAGAGTAAAAGTAAAAAGTATAACCCTAACCCTAAAAGTGACAATTGGGTCTATATATTGAAAGTCATTGTAAATCCTTCAATTTTTATTTTCAATATTTCTCCATTGATTGAGTCTTTCAGTTCATTGGTTTTTCAGTATAATGACGAAAATAGTTGAAAGCATCAACATCAAAGTAGAAGAAGGATTCAAACAAGTTGAGCCTAATGAGGAGATCAAAATTGAAAAATTAGAAGAAGCGGAAAATGAAGTAGAAGATAGTGAAGAGGAGGAAGAAAAGAGTGAAAGGGCACCTACAAGGTTTGTTCAAAAGGAACATCCCAAGGAGCAAATAATTGGCAACAAAAATGAGGGTGTTCAGAATAGGAGAAGAGCTGTAATGAACAAGGAGCAAGTGAATTTTGCTTTATTTTCAGAAATTGAGCCGAAGACCTTTAATGAAGCCAACATGAATGAAAATTGGTTGAAAGCCATGGACGAAGAACTGAATCAAATAGAAAAGAATATAACTTAGGAATTAGTTCCTAGACTTTCAGAGAAAAATGTAATAGAAACAAAATGGGTTTACAGAAACAAACTCAATGAAGATGGAGTTGTTGTAAGGAACAAAGCAAGATTAGTATGCAAGGGATATGCACAAGTAGAAGGCATAGATTTTGAAGAGACATTTGCTCCAGTGGCAAGATTGGAAGCGATAAGAATGTTCTTGGCAATCTCTGTTCACAAGAAGTTCAAGGTATATCAAATGGATGTGAAGTCAATATTCCTGAATGAAAACTTAGAAGAGGAAGTCTACATTGAACAACTAGAAGGATTTTGGTTAGCAGAAGAAGAAGATTATGTGTGCAGACTAGAAAAAGCTTTGTATGGTTTAAAACAGGGACCTAGAGCATGGTATTCACGATTGGATCAATAACTGGAACGACAAGAATTCAGAAAAGGGTCTGCAGATAGCAATTTGTACTTTAAATCAGAAGTTAAGCATATGCTAATTGTTCTTGTTTATGTAGATGATATTATCTTTGGAGGTGGCAATAGTAACATGTGCCAAGAATTTGGCACAAATGCAAAATGAATTTGAAATGTCTATGCTGGGAGAACTCTTTTTCTTTTTTAAACTACAGATTTCACAAACCAGTGAAGGGATATTCATATCTCAAACCAAATATGCGAAAGAGATGCTCAAGAAATTTGGCATGGAGGACATCAGACCAGTTAGTACTCCTATGATAACTGGATGCAAGTTGAGCAAAGATGAGTCCCCTGATGTGAACAATACATTGTATAGATCAATGATAGGCAGCGTGTTGTACTTAACCGCATCAAGACCGGACATCATGCAAGCCGTGTGCATGGTTGCAAGATTTCAAGCAGCCCCCAAGGAATCACATGTCAATGCTATGAAAAGAATCTTCAGAGACATCAAAAGCACGGTTGACTGTGGTCTATGGTACCCTGCAAGTGAAGATTTCACTTTGATTGTATATGCAAATGTTGACTGGGTAGGAAGTGTTAATAACAGAGGAAACACTAGTGGTGGTGCATTCTTCTTTGGAAACAGACTTGTGTTATCGCTGAGCAAAAAACAAGAATCAGTTACACTTTCTACAGCAGAATCAGAGTATGTCGCAACACCAGCATGTTGCACCCAAGTCTTATGGATGAAGCAAACTCTCAAAGACATCAAGGTAGAGTACAAAGAACCTATCTCTATCTTCTGCGATAACTCAAGTGCCATAAACATATCCAAGAATCCAGTGATGCACTCCAGAACCAAGCATATATCCATCAAATATCACTTTCTGAAAGAAAAGGTTGCAGATCAAGAAGTTAAAATTGAGTATGTTCCAACAGAGGACCAAATTGCAGCCATATTTACCAAGCCTCTTCCCAAGGAGCAATTTGAGTATCTGAAAGAGAAGTTGGGAGTAGTGGCTCCCACACCACATCACTAACTTTTAGTGATAGGGCATGAATCCAGGGGGAGTATTTAAGGAACATTATTAACTCCTGGATTAAGAGAAAAGGTAGTTTGGTGAGAAAACTACAGTTACTTTGCAATTTGATGACAAAGGTATGTTGGCTCTAGATTATTATGCCTGTCTATACAGAGATATGTCGATTGTTGATTGGTCTTTTAGACCAATGCTATATACATGCTCATCTAAAGAATCATGGAGTCAAAAGAGCTACATCTGAAGAGCCTGCATAGAATCTTAGGCAAATATGCAATTGCCTAAGGAGGAGTCCTTCACAAAGTGTTCTAACCAGCCAAGTCCAAGGATCAGAATAGCTAGCCAGTAAAGAAGCAGCCCGTCTCCATGATATGGCAAAGACTTTTTGTCATTAATGTCAAAGGGGGAGAAAACAAAATGGTGAAGGAATGAAGAAGGGTAGCCATTCTGAGTATGTTTTGCCATCAATGACAAAGGGGGAGATTGTTGGTAATTTTGACTGATATCTGTAATATTGTCATTCATGTCAAAGGCAGCTTGTGCTATCAGACATTAATGTCAAAAGTTGAATTGCACAGACTTAAAGTGCAAATCGGACTTATGAAGAGCTTCTACTTATAAAATAAGTAAAGCAGTCTTGAGAACCCGAATGGGTCTTGTAGAGCAAATCAGGATTCCAGAACAACTTTATAAGTTAAGATGTCCTGAGAACCCGAATGGGCCAAGCAGTGTTAATCGGGTTTATGCAACAACCTTACTTGTCTCATGTTTATAAGTCAAGTTGTCTCAAGAACCCGAAAGGGTCTAGAAGAGTTGATCAGGGTTTCGGAAGCACTTTACTTCTTTCATGTTTATAAGATAAGCAATGTGGAAAACCCGAATGGGTCAAGGAAGAGGTAATCGGGATTTCGGAGTGACTTTGCTTCTCTCATGTTTATGAGTTGAGCAATGTGAAAAACTCGAATGGGTCTAGGTGAGTTGATCAGAGTTTTGCAAACAACTTTACTTAGTTCATTTTAATAAGTTAAGCAAAGTTGAAAACCCGAATGGTTCTGGAAGAGTTGATCGGGTTTCTAAGATGACTTTACTTCTTCCAAGTCTATAAGTCATGCTGAATGAAGAACCCGAAATGGTCTTGAAGAATTCTTTCCAAAAAATTGGCAAAGACAATTCTTTCGAAAATATTGGCAAAGACAAATCTTTCGAACAAAAAGCCCGCAGAAATTGTTCCGAAGGGTATGTGGACCCTTTCAGAAAAGCCGAAGGGTAGTTTGCAAAAGGCCGAAGGGTATGTCGACCGTTCAAGAAAGCCGAAGGGCATTTCTCAAGAAGTTCGAAGGGCAAGTGGACTGTTACAAAAGTTCCGAAGGGCAAGTAAACCATTGCAGAAAGTTCGAATGGATCTTTTCAAAAAGTCCGAAGGGTATGTGGACCCTTGCAGAAAAACCGAAGGGTAGTTTTTGAAAAGGCCGAAGGTTATGTGGACCCTTGCAGAAATGTCGAAGGGTACATTTGCAAAGCCCCAAAGGGTATGTGTCCTAAACAAAAGCGCCAAAAGGATACCCAGACAAAAAGTCCGCGAAAATTGTCCCGAAGGGGACCAGGACAAAAAGTCCGCGAAAATTGTCCCGAAGGGGACATGTTAAGTTCGAGCAAGTCTAAAGAGATCGACAAAGGGGAAGCATCTCAAAGACGCCGAAAGAAACGAGATGAAGTCAACATATCGAAGGTTAATGATCTAGTCAACATAAAGAGCAAGCATATTTGATGATCCAATGACACACGCAAGTCAAGATTAAAAAGATCCAACGAAGCGAGTGAATCCAAAGCCTTAAAGGTGCTCAAAGGTTAATGCACAGTGGCAAAGTTAAAGATCAAGCATATTCAAATAAATCGAAAGGAGCGAAAGCGATCCAACTGTAGAAGATAAAGTAGAAACAATAAAAAGGTGCTCAATAGTTAGAGATGGCACGAAGAAAGAAATCAAATGCACGCATTTAATATATTCTCAACGAACAATTGAAAAAACAGACAAATCCTGTAAATGATTGCGCAGAGCTCGAAATTGATCGATCCAACCAATCAATCATCAATTAAGGAGGTTGTGCATTTAAAACATAAATCCAGCAGCTGCCAAACATAGTAAAGAGACCAAAACATTACGATGTGATGCATGAACCAAGACATTAAAAGGAAACGACGCAGTTATGACCAGAATCCTGCAATTGTCAAAGATAGAAACGAGAATAGACAATTGTTTTATGATGCAAGAACCAAGACGCGGGAAAATGCAAAAGTCAAATACGCATTAAAGAAGAATTCAGAACTGAAACTGGTTAAGTGCCAATAGAATGTGAATGCAATAAGTGAGTTGAGAAACCCTAATGAATCATTGTATAAACATGACTCTTAACACATCAAAAAAATGCTGTTGCTATTGCGTTTTTATGTGAGAAAAAGGGTTGTCAATAAAAATATATATGCAGACAAAGTAAAACGCAGAGAAGGAAGGGGAATGATCTGAACAAAGCAAAACCGGATGTATGCAGATACAGAGTGAAAGACATGCAGACAGAGAGTAAAAAAGTAGGAAGATAGAGCACACAAATAATGAGAAGAAGGTAAGCAATTACAGATTAGACTTGTAACAAAGAACATTGAACTGGCTTCACTTGTGAATCTATCTTGTACACTGGAGTTGTAGCTCCATATTTCAGGTAGGTTGGTGCCTACATACAAACTGGGTTGGTTCTCAGTAAGGAGATTGGTGTCTCATAAGGATCGGTGTCCTTGAATGTAACTAGTGAGGTTTGTCAATAAGGCATTTTATTGTGAGACTGGATTAGAACAGTAGATTCTAGCAGTAGATTTTCACCGTGGTCTTTTCCTTTGGATTTTTCACATAAAATCTAATGTTGTGTTTCTGTGTGTGTGTGTCACTTCTGCATTTGTTCTTTTATTTGCACATGAAATTACATCTTCTGTAATAGGTTTTAAACGGACTAGTTTTAGATCATCTACTGATTCACCCCCCTTCTCCGTAGATAGGTGTGTTCAACAATGGCATCATAAAAAATCTAATTGCGCTCACATCCAGAAACGCTACAAGGTTGAGCTAAAATGCAGAGGGCTAGCTTTTGAAGATTTAGGGTATTTCCACCCCAATCTTCCCACCACAAACCTACAAACAAGATATTCAAAAGTTTGTAAGTAATTAAATTATTAATAACTGTAAATTTGTAACTTGTAAAGTACAAGTAAAGGCTTCATTTTTTATTACTTGGTGACAACGTGGATCTCCCTCGGATAGCTAGTGCTAAAAAAAAGAGCCTCCCCCTAACCTACTTGTATTTCTGCAACTCTAAAATAATGAGGTCCCTCACCTCAACCTCAAGTATCATACTCTCAATGCATGTTGAGAGGCATCCATAACCTTCCCATTAGCATCTGTGAAGCCATCGAAGTAGAAAAACTTGGGGTTGAGGTAGTACCCCACTGCATGGATGGGTTGGTGGAATGATTGTTCCACCTCCGATCAATCAACTCTCAAATGGCATCAAATCTAACACTATCCCCCCCATAAAATCTTTGGATGGACTTTTTGGCCCTATCTATGGCTTCATGAATGTAACCCATTGGGTTTTGCTCTCCATCCACCAATTGCAAAACCTTCACGAAAGACTTCAACACCTACTAAGTTAAAAACTTACAAATAAAATAAATACTTTTAAAAATTGAAAATAAAGGAATTGACTTGAAATTTAAATTGAAATTTGAAGTTATATTGACAATCTTTATAGCTCTCTTCGCAAAGGCCTCATTAAAAATTGCCTTTGCAACCTTGTCTCTAACTTTCTTTGAATATGATGAGTCCACCCATGCATGACTCACAAACAATTGTTTCAAAGCTATCAACAAACTACAAATAGTTTTCAACGTAAGAAAGTTCGTTGCAAACCTTGTGAGACCTACTCGCACAAGCTCTTTTCCCTTGTGTGATCTCTCATCAAGCTAAGAACCCAAAGGTGATTATAAATATAATAAGTAATGTTTCTGGTTGCTTTCACAACCGTTCTCACCCAATCAATTTTTCTTATGTCCTCCAAAATAAGGTCAAAGCAATGGGCTGTGCATGGGATCCAAAAGAGTGAGAATGTCTCTTTTTGAGAAGTCTCCCGACCACCACATATGTTGTTGCATTGTCAATGATAACTTGCACAACATTCTCAATGCCCACCTCTAAGACAACCTCCTTGAGCATCAGACTCAATGTTTTTGTATTTTTATTTTGTTAAAGACATCAATTGACTTCAAAAAAACCATCTCACCATTTGAAGATGCCAAAAATTTTATGAGGGTGTGGTTCTTTCCATCTGTCTACTCATCGAAAAAAATGGTGCATCCAAACTTTCGCCACAACCTCTTTTGATATTCCATAATTAACTTTGCATCTTCGAAAACACCTTGGAGCAACCTCCCACTTAAGTCTCTTGAAGAGGATGCCTTGTACACTTTTCTTGCAATTGTCAATGTCATCACCAAATATTCCCAGTTTAAGCTACTCGCCACGATGAATGGAAGGTTATTGAAAAATTCCTAGTACTTCCAAGCAGCGGTGCGAGCATTAGAGGGAACTGAATGGCTACCACTAACTGATTTTGACTCTGATGCAGCCCCAGATGGCATTGTATGCTAACGGTAAACCTGCAGCATGTTCAAAACAGCATTAAAAAAAGTAAAAAAAATGTTTAAAAAAAAACTTATGCCGTAAACTTGTAATATAAACACTAAACCCTAGGGCTTATGCATTAAAAAAAACATTTAAAACATTTAGAATGACATCTAAAATAAACGTAAACCATAAATTTTTACATTAACAGTAAGAAAAACAATAATTTTATTCAAAAATTATGAAAAACATGCATAAATCGTGAATAACAACTATGGGATTGAATGAAATGCATGTAAATTTGTCAAACATGTTTACAAATAGATTACAAAGAATTTACATTCTTGGAAAAAGAAAAATAAACTAACTTAGAAATCGAGTTTGCTCCAATTTGCTCTCTCCAATTTGTTCCAAATGCTATGTGATTCAATTGTGGGGGCATATACGCTTATAAAAGACGAAATTTTGTGTATCCCGCATTTTTACAGCGTTCTAAATGTGTTTTGAGGGTTTTGTGCTCGTTTTCTATGTTTTGGACACGTTTTGGCTACGGGACATAGTACTCGCAACCTCTGGCGAGTACTAGCACAATGCTCACAATTACTTAGCAAGTACTGTGCCAGTGCTTGCCATCAGCCCAAAGCAAAAAAAACCCGCGATTATTTCCTGCCATTACTCCCCTATGGTCTCGCTCATATATAAACTATGGTGCATACAATGGTGATAGTTGTCCTATGCTTTTGATTGTATTGTTAGTTTCTTGGTTTTTTATCTGACATAATGAATGAAATGAAGCTTGCAATAGCAGTACCTGAGACCAGTGTGTCAATCTTGCAATTTTGAGCATATACCTAGACCAAGTGGGTTATTCTCAAAGCAAGTGTCTTGTTAATACTTAAGTGTTCTTGTATTTTCTGAGTGGAAATGTGTCTGGAATCAATAGCAAATGATTATAGTTCATTCCTAACTGTGTTGAGAAATAATTAGTTAGGGTTGGCAATTATATTCATGTTTTGACTAAAAAGTAATATGACTACAGTATGCAATGTGAAGGACATTTGGTCTTCAATATGATTTTATGATCATGTACAATTGGCAGATTTAGTATTCTCTTTGCATGGATAAATATGATAGTTTGTTCATCTCATTGTCAGTTGCATTGGTTATCATTTAAGCTATAGTGAATGGTTGGGACTGTTACATAAGTTGGGACCTTGAAGCACTCATTGTTTGATAAGGTTACTCTTATTACTTGTTCTCTTTGCTTATTTAGTTGCAATTGAAATAAAAATGTATGAATAAGTTGTAGATACACAATCCATGATTTGTATGGGCAGTAGGCTATGTAAAATAATGTGTGCCTTGTTCCATTCAAGGAGACTAAGTGAGAGATGTTTGTTTCTATTTCAGTTTGATGTGGCTCAGTTGAATTAATCCTAGCATACATTATGTGGTGCCACTTGTTGTGTAATATTGTATATTGTGTACTTTGTGTCATTGTAATGAATGGTATAAGTGGGAACTTAATGAATCTATAGCATATATAGTGGTTTGCAATTAATAAACTTGCTATGCCAAATTGTGATAAAAGGGTATTTAGGTTTCTTATTATTGTAATATTAAAAACTGACTTGACTCCCTCTGCAATGAAATGGATAAACACTGCTAGCCTCAAAACCGCACAATCATGACCTTAGGGTCTGATTGCGGGAAGGTTATGATGAAGGTTTAGTGGCATAAGAACCTAATTGTTGGAAGTATTGTCTATAAAATGTTTTATAGGGTGCCAAGAAGAGTGAATTGTATACTCCACAGTAATACCTTCCATTACAAGCATTATTATAGAAGATTTCATTCTTCTCAATATAGATCATGTGTTGAGTGTGCAATCTTTGAATAGCTTCATACCCAACAAACATGAATTAATGATGTTTAGTGTTGGGTATGCATTTGTGATTTTAATAGTAAGAAGTTGACTTTACAGTCACATGAATTCTGAATAGGGTATTATGTCTCTATCCAATATGAAACATTTATTAGAAGTATGTAAAAAGAAAAAGAGTGTTAGAAATGAAATAAACAACTCTTTATGGCAGGGTGTTAACTGTTATGATTAATAGGTTTATTTCAAGACTTAATATACCTTGGAAAGCTCATCATGTTACAATAGATTCTAATAACGAAATCTTATATTTGCAAATCTCTTTTGAGTAATTAACAAAGCAGCTAGCCAATCATATCTAGGTGAGCTGTTGAGGAATCTGTGAGATTCTGTATTAACTATTGCAACGGTTTCTTCTCAAAATAATATAATGGTCACTCTATCAAACCCTAGATCTGGACTACACACTCTAGATGATGTTATTTCTGTTGGTTGACTACCATTTTCCTTTTAGAGGCTTCACTGGACTATTCTCGAATAAAATTTAGTGTTGGAAGTGCATGCCTCGTCAAGGATGACGTGGTTAATGCTTTAGAAAACTTTATGTAAAGCATTTCAGCCGTTTAAATTATCCTTGGGAGAAAGTGCTCAACCACTTAACCTTTGACCCCGCTTTATGGTTGTGATAAGAATACAATATCAATCAAGTACATGAGATAGTTAAATGTTGGAATTCGGTATGCATGTACACAGTTGAATGTTGGAATCAGGGTATCATAACCCTAAAAAGACGGAATTTTGTGGGTTGGGTTTTTGGTGGCTGTGACAGAAGGTGGTGCATGTTCAAATTGGGGATGCAAAGCTGAGTCGTCCCTTGCTACATGTATAAATAATCTATTCTAAATGAAGATCAAGAAAAGTTTCAAGATATGCACATAATGGATATCATCTTTGAAATTTTGACTATTTAAGTAGTTAAAAAAACAACTTAACTAAATAAATTAAGATTGTTTTCATTGTGGTGGAAATTGGGAGACTTTGTCAATCCTGTCATCACAAACCTATAGTACGGTCAGTTGCTCAAGGATGATGGTGAAAGATGAGGAGGTAGACCCTCAACATCAATTCTGTCTCAATGAAAGAGACTTGCACAAAATTGTACTTCAGCAAATAATTAGAAGCTTCCCGCTTGAGTGTAAATGATGAACTCCTGTAATTTGGAAACAATCGGGCAGCAATACAGGATGCATTGAATGTACAAATTCCCTACATCGGCAAGTGATGCTGAAAACAATTCATACATAGTTTTTCTAGCCAATCATTTCAAGTTTTTGAAACTATCAAAAGAGAATTCTGATGAGGAATTCAATCTTTGAAAATACATCGGGTAGTCTGTAGAAGAGATCTACAACCTCATAAAATGAAGTAGAACAAGAATATGAAATTGCGATCCTTAACCAAAAACGTTGGCTATCAATATCATAGAAGACATAAATAAGGTAATATATCAAGCTCAGGAAACAGAAATACAAGCATCAGATTTGAACTGCATCTCCTTGTGCTTAATGTTCCGAGAAAAGCTCTCAACTTCAAGACTATAATGAAAATGAAATTTTGCTTAAAGCACCATCCCCAGAAAATGATGAACCATTCTCCATCGTGTCACTTTGGTAGAATATAGCTCGGATAAGGTAAGAAAATAAAAGCTTATTAAAACTATAACTCAAGAAAATAGCAATGGATTATCATCCGTTCAACCACTTTGTGAGCGTATAGTCCCGATTATGTAAAAGGCATTGGAAAAAGAACTAAGAAATTAAAGTATCACAGACAGTACAAACAAATGTTCAAAGTGGCAAAAGCAAAAGACAACCTCACATACCAAATCGCATTTTTAGGTGTCAAAGAGCTGATATAGTATCTAGTAGCTTGATCCAAGACTTCATACCAACTTTCTTGCTGAACATAACACAACTCTAGCTTCAATTGCTAGTTAAGTCAATATTATTAGTAGTGAAATCACAAGTTCAAATCACAAATTTATTTACTGCAAATCACAAGTTGATTCTGGTGAACAAGGCCAATGTCATATGGTACTCAGGAGAGGTTGGAGTGTTTTATTGTGACCATTGTTAGAAATACAAACGGCTAAGGTTACCAATTGCATTCTAGATATATGAAATAGCACATCATCAATGTCATCAACAAAGCATTAAGAAATGATATTTATAAACTTTTAACTCTCTACTTTACGAGATATCTTGGCTTATGATTGTATTCTATATTAGATTCACAAATAATATGAGATGCCTCAAGCACACTACTTTTGCAGTTCTCGGACCACATGCATATATTAGTGCAAATCCCAAATTCATATCATGAATTTATTTAGTAGCACCACTAATGAGATATATCATGTGTTAAAATGATTGATTTCCATGTCATGAGGGGGTCACCTTTAAGCATCTTTCTTTTAATGGAAGAGCAACATAAACACCTCCCCAAAAACCGAACCATTTGAGTATGTCAATTGTTTACCCTACAAGCTACACTACCAAAGGAGATCAATTGTAGAGTTAGAAATACATTCCACAACATTAGAGAATAACAACTTTATTGCATTAGGTAGTGCATAACACAATTGTCAGTTAAAACCGTGCCCTTACTCTGATATGCATCAATCTATTTATATGACAAGACTCAATAATTGTCGGGTTAAACACACTAAATATAATTAAATAATCATTAAGACACTACCTAAAGTCGACAAGAGAATAATCATAACAAGGTTGGCTACAAAAAAATAATTTATTAATAACAGTCTACATATAACCCCCTTTTAAAAAAAGTTAAAGTCCCTTCCAACAAGACCCATGAAAAATCAAGAAGAATGAGGTGGGGAGGTGGAATACGTCCCTGGAGATATTGCGGCTCCAACTAAGCATGATCCTAAAGAGGCTGCTCTTTGTAACTTCAGCAGTTGTATTTCGGCTCGAAGTGCATATACCTCTTTTATGCATTGCTCCAGATGATGTTTTACCACAGGTTCATGCTCATGTTAACACGTAACCATACACACAGCTTCTTGTAACTTACCCTTCAATTGAGTGACATCTTGCTCATATTCAGCAACCTTCTAAGTCCAACCCTGTGTAAGCTGGGTTTGTTGGCTGAGTTGACCCTTAAATCAGGCATGCTGGTAATCCATTTGAATCCTCAAATCTGCATTCTCAAGAGTAGTTTTGTCCTCATTCTAAATTCGGAATTGGTCAAACTGATATCATAAAGTATGCTCCATGTTGTGTACGGACTCCAACACACTGTACACGAGTAGTGATAGGTGAAATCCAAGTGGGCAGCCACTGCTGAGACATCTTAGGAGTGTAATGCTCTGGCCATCCTTGGTTCACAAAGATCCACACAAACTCTAAATGACACTCCTCTTCAACAAATTTCTAAAGTCAGGCTACCTCATCCAAAATCATTTGTACGGGTGATTGCCAAATTGTAAGATCCAAATTCCGAACCACATTGGAAATGGCAAGGAGTACTTGTGCCATGGATCCCATATTCTACAAAAATTGAGACAAAGTCTCATGTGGGTTGGCAATGTGCGCACAAGGAAGAAGCAATTGAATGAGATCATCATCAATACCCTGAGAATCACTAGGGGGAGTCTAATAAGGGCCTGCCTATGATGAATATAGCTTGGTGTCATCCCTCAATTGCACATACACTTCCTTCAGCTCTTGCACTGCTTACTCTTAGGATCATAATAAACTGATTGGAGGGACCTCCAAGGCTGTATTAACTGGTGCACCAAATTAATTCAGCCAGTCCTCTATTTGCCTTATCCCCTGTAGGAAAGGGAGTGACTATAACAGACTCGGAGGACACAATTGAAGGGGCTAGTGGTGCAGAAAAAACAAATTGCTCGTGGAAAGGAGGGAGAGAAAAAGTAGGAGGCTTTGATAGCCATGGTGCGCAATTGTCATCATCAATATTCTGCTCACAATCGGTGCCATTACCATCTCCATCCTTCTCACTCTCATCCTCCTTTGAAGAACGCAAATCCACTACTTGTTTCCTCTTTTTGGCCGTTGATCTCCATTCTAAATCGTCCTCTTTAGTTCCCGTTAAAGGAATGTTGAGATGCTTCCATTGAAACCCTGGTGGCCAATGGTATGATACAAGTTGTCAGAAGTGAAGTCACCCTCCAAGGTAGACTGAGAATACAGTGCATCCAAGAACAATCCAATGGCGTGTTGTGTCATGTAAAATCCTTGGTTCTTCAGAGAGAGGCACTCATGAATCCGTGCAAATAATAGCTCTCCCTAGTTGTCGATTTCACACATCTATGACCCTTTCATATATTATCAGTCGTCCAAACAGCTATGTATGACGCTCAAGTAGTACCCAATAGCAGATAGCAGATCACATCTAATAAGAAATGCCATTTCTCTTAAGCCAAGTCCTCCTTGATGCCCCAATGTCCCTTGGCCCACATGCAAACCAACTGTGCAATAGTGAAGTCAGGCCTATGTAATGTCCCCTTTTTGGCTTGTTCCCGATTTTGGTAGATTAGCCTATTATTTGACCCTCGTAGGCTAGTGTGGTGGATTAGAGGGTCCAGTTTGGGCATTATGGAGCTCTTCAGGTGGTAGTTGTAAGTGTTTATCTCCCTAGATCCTTCATTTGTTCTGAGGCATTGATATTCAGGGGTTTCTGGTCCGTTTGAGGGACTTGCTATTTATAGTAAGTCACTGGATGTTAGAGAGAGACCCTTACTATTTTTAGTAAGGCAGTTGGATGCACTGTGGATACAATGGTTAACTCCCAGGCTCAAACGAAATTGAGAAATAATGATTATTTGTGGAGTTATATTATTTTAATTATTAATAAAGTGATTACTTTATTAATAATTATTTATAAAGTGCAATTATAAAGTTATATTATAACTTTATCTCCAATGGGGCCATGACCCTCAAAAAGGTCACTTAAAGTACATTAAATATTATTATTATTTGAGCGCCCATTTATCAAAGCATTATTAAAGTTATAAAGTGCACATTTAAATATCATTTTTAAATGATTAAAAGAGCCTTCTAGAGGATCGACCTCTTCTTGGGAAAAAAGGATATAAAGCATCAACCCAAGCTCTTATCATTCATGGAGGAATCATTCAACACTTGTCTTTTCTGAAGAAGCTTTGGCTTTGAGGAAGAAACCTAGGGTGTCGCAAGTAAATTCAATCTTGGAGAATGTAGCCTCTCTTCGATTGTGCTGGTGGCTTCATACGGAGGTCACAGTTGAGCATCAATGGAGTTTATACCAATCATGAAGTGATTGTCTTCATAGATTGTTCAAGGGTTTTGAAGATTATCCTCAGCACATCAGAAGTTTGAAGAATCAATATTGGAGAACATTTATTGCTGGTTTTTGACTATTCAAGAAGGACGATTTCATTAATAAATATCATCAGGTTTCAAGAGAGTGTTGGTGGCTAAAGAACAAAATAGATTTCTATAAAGAAAAGGGCGATTTTGCTGCATCTATTGAAAGGAAGATTTTTGCCATGATGTTGGTGCAATTTCATGAAAGAGAGCAGATAAAAAATCTGAAACTGGTTGGGATATGATCGCTGGTTCTCCAGGACTCCAGGGGTTGGCTGGTAAACACTGGAGGCTGCAATTTGAAGAGGATTCGAACCTTGTGGAGTGCTGGCTTCATCTTCTAGACCAAGAATTCCAGGTTCTTCATTTAGAAGTTGCATATAGATTATTGGCATTGCATTGAGGTTATTGTAATAACAATTCTAGTTGAAATACTGTATTAGGGGAATATATTGCATTGCTGTCTTATACAGCATACTTGTAGCTTGCTTTGTTATCATATTTGCATCTCCTATAGTGCTGATAGCAGTGGTACAGCTGATTGTAATTGCATTCAATTTAGTCCTTGGTCAATGAGAAGTCGTTTCTTGGAGAATCGTATTGTTATATCAAATGTAATCAGTTATCATAGCAATAAACGAGTTTTGAGTATGCACATCAATTGTTTGACAAAATACCATAATGCTGTAGATGCACATTTTCAGTTATTTCAGTCATTCTTTGCATTTGAAAGGTCAAGAAGAGGCTTTGCATTGCATTCTCAGTTTTACTTCAGTCCTTAGAACAATCATTTAGAAGCCTTTAACATTTATGCATTCATCTCATATACCAAAAACACAAAACGAATTCAAGTACAGCAGTTGGATGGTTTGTAAGCAAACCGTTTGACAAAATTTCTATCCATGAAAATCAGTCATTCAAGGGCAGATTTAACAAGGCTTCTTACAGCCTACATAAGGTTTGAATGGCATAGTATTTTTGAGCATGTGTGACATGTCAACTTACTAACCAACTGTCCATGGGAGGGTACACAAAAAACCCATGTAAAAACTTCATCCATATATTAAATCCTGACCTCCTTGTCCATTTATCAAATGAATGAACACATATTGCCCTAATCATAGCTAGAGACCATCCAAACAAAATACAACTCGAAGTCTCTAGCACTAAAATAAGGCATCTATAGAATTATGTCCTCCCCAAACCTCCGCAATGCCACCTTCAACTCGTGATCATCAAGGTTATTTTCACACCATGTATTCAATTTGGTAACAAACAGACTTTCTCAACTCAGTGTCTCGAGTGTAGGCAAAGCTTTGGATTTGTTCTTTGGCTGTGATGATTCACCACCTTTCTGCTTTTAGGTCCCTTTTACTGCCGCTTGCTTGGAACTAGTACCGACTGCTAGGGAAGTCTAAAGTTTAAACCATCCAAGGATTTGTCATAGAGGTTGGCTGAGGAACTCTGTGACCTTCACAAGTAGTGCCAAATGATTTATCCAAGGCAGTCTTCGATGTTTTTGGCCGAACAGAAAAGGATGTCATGCCTGCAGTTTAAGGGTGTTTATTTTTTTCAGCCATTGCAGTTGCAGCAAACCCAGAATTTTCAACTAAAAATATTCATTGAAACCTTCCAGTCGCAAATTCTGGGACAAAGGTTTTGGCCCTTGGAACTTTCAAATTTCTCCGAAACCCTACAAATAGGGCTTGTTTCAACCCAAACCATCCTCTGCTGCCAGCTCTGCCAATGATTGTTCGTTTCTGGAACTTCCCTAACCTGTCACACAACGCCCTTACCCTGACATGCTTCAATCTATATATATGACAAGACTCAATGGTTGCAGGTTAAAGCACAACCATCTACAGCTGAACATAAATAAAGAGTCATTAAGTAACCACCTAAAGGCGACAAGGGAATAATTATAACAAGGACGGCTACAAAACAATAATTTTATTAATTACAATGGTCTACATCAATAAACAACCATTGGCCTCGAATCATGTCAAATTCTTCAAGTCTACGTACAGATATTTAATATCCAACTGGAGTGAGCATAGTCAACATCTCTATTGGAATTAACAAGCAACATGCTCAATTTACAACTAAATAAGCTTGAGGACAAACTCCAAGACATAGAGCAGGGACCTCGTTCTATGTTAAGAGATGAATGCCAAGTAGATGTTTCCATGGAAAAGGACCAATACAAGTAGATACAATGTAGGCAGGATCAAATAGCAGGTGCTATCTAGAAGAGATGAAAAGGAAGGTGCAGATTGGAGGTCAAATGTGCAGCCACATGAGGATCAAGCAGCAGAAAGGGTGGAAAAAATAGTGAGATTTGGAGAGTGACCAAGAATAAATAGATATGACAGAGGTTGTGTAGAAGATAAAAAGAGTTAGCAATAAAAATACATTCTAAACCATGGAATGACATCTGTTTTTGACATACAAGTTACAGTATCCAGTCTTCCTTTTTATTTTCCTTTTCATCCTAAATATGTGTAAGTGCTTTGCAAATTACAAAAGCAGTCCTCCAGATAATGACCTGGGATAGAAGGGCTGGAATGAGTAATGCCGGGAGGAAGCAGAGTGCTACTGCCAGTAGCTCTCCTAACGTCCAAGTCCAACAATCCTCCAGATGTAAGAGAAAATTGATAATGCACATTTGCCTCTTTAGTCTGGACCATGAACATGGGAGGTAGCTGACCATCCACACGGGGTGCAGCAATCAGAAGTCTAAGGTGGCCCAGTGGTTGCATGAATAGGGGAATGCCATCTCACAAATCATCGCCATTTGTGCTCATGATTCAGAGAAATCAGAAATATATGGAAGGAATTATGTACCTATAAAACTTGGTATTTGGTAGAAAGCAATGTTTTGATTCTCCCCTATAGACCTAAATTCAAGAAATACTTTGAGAATCATCAGAGTGAAATTGAGTACTAGAATTAATACAACATCAGATCCCAGCAACAAGTAATTTCTTTTCAGGATACTCCTTACAATATAAGGCATAAATAGAATACCATCCAGCCTAGCTCAATACATTCTGAATCAACAAATATGTAGCCTACATTCTCATGGTGGACTAATGTTTGCAAATAGTGGCCCAATCATAACTTTACAATCTAATGGGATCTTCATCCTTGTTCTCCCAGAAATTCTTTGACTTCAGAAACATTCTATATAAAAATATAAAACAAAGAAAGAAGACAGGCAAATCCAAGAATGAAGTCAATTATCACTCTGCTTTGGGAGAGTAGCTAGCATACAAGAATCGCACCATGACTGCTTCACTATCACTTGATGATAGGCCAAAAGATTGCCACTTTTCAAAATGCTTAGCCAATGCGTTGCTTTGAGTCTCCACTGAAGAAATCATAGATCCAGTCATTACAACAATAGGTATAGACCCTTCTAAATGTCCATATAGCCATGCTGCAATACATTCAACTCCTGCATTCAACCAGAGTCAAATCAGTACAGCATAGAAAAAATTTACCTATGTACTATTTTCATATGGCACTTAATTTGCCTCAAACTACATTTATCTCTTTTTACTAAGTTTACTCTATCATCTAGAGCAGAAATATTTACTTCAACATGTAACATAATAATATTTACATTAATTTCGGAAGGGGAATTAAAAACAGTTGTTTTCACAATGAAAAAAGGAAAAACACCCGGTCCAGATGTTTTTCCAATTGAATTTATCAAGCATTTTGGGACATCATTAAAGATGAGCTTCTTCAGGTTGTGGAGGAAGCACGAAAGGCCAAAACTATTCTAAAAGAAATAAACAAAACCTTTATAGCTCTAATTCCAAAAGCATCTGAAGTGGAAGAAATAGCAGGTTTCAGGCCTATAGCTTTATGCAATGGTCTATACAAAATTATTACTAAATTAATGGCTGAAAGATTGAAACCTTTAATGCAAAAGATTATATCTCCAGAACAAGGAGGATTTGTCCAGGGACGGCAAATTCATGATGAGATTGTTTTGGTCCAAGAAGCATTATATTCCATGAAAATGCATAAATCTCCTTCAATGTTTATCAGATTGGATCTCTCCAAAGCTTATGATAGAGTAGACTAGATATTTTTATGTCAAGTTTTGACTCGGTTTGGTTTTTCTCAAGACTGGATTAATTGGGTTCACGCTGGCTTACAATCAGGCTCGTATTCTGCCATGATTAATGGAAATCCTTCAAATATTTTTCGTGCTTCCTGAGGAATTAGGCATGGTGATCCGATTTCCCCATTTTTATTCATCATTCTGGCTGAATGTTTGGGAAGGCTGATGACTAAGGCAAGGAATGAGAAAAAAATAGGTGTAAAGTTGGCGAAATGAGTAAGTCCTCTGACTCGTTTACAATTTGTTGATGATTCTACACTTCTTCGAAAATCTACGTGTTGGAATCTTCACAAATGCAAAACAATCTCCAGATTTTTACCAGAGCCACTGGACAACTTATTAATCAAGACAAATCCAACATTATATTTTTCCATTGCTCTGAGAGACATGAAGATTTAATTCTTGATATATTTAAGTTCAAAAGGGACTCTCTTCCGATTACTTATCTTGGGGTACCACATACAGATACTCAATTAAAAGAATGGAATTGGATATTAAGCAAAGTGAAATGAAAACGCAGAAATGGACAAGCAGATGGTTATCAGGAGGGAGAATGACTCTAGTTAAAGCAATCCTTCAATCCATGCCAATTTCGATATCATATATTCTAAATGTTCCAGCAGGAGTGTGGAAACAGTTGGATGCTCTCTTTCAAAAATTTATTTGGAGTGGAGCTCAGAAGCACAGGAAATGATCCTTAGTTAAGTAGGATATTCTTTGCCATCCGAAATCTGAAGGGGGCTTGGAATTTCGTTCTTGTTCAAAACAGAATAAAGCTTTAGCTGCTAAACTTTATTGGAAATTGTTAGAAAATTCTAATAATTTGTGGGTTGTAAATATCAGAGCCAAATATGCGCAAAATTACCCTCTTGAAAGAATAATCAGATTGGCTCTCCCATCTAGAGGTTCTCCTATTTTGGTTGTTTTGAGGATAGGCGAAGCAATGATAAAGAGATATTTTTTCTGGATTGTTAGAGATGGTCAATCAGCCAATTTCTGGACTGATTATTGGGATGGCCATCCTCCTATCATCACCCAGTTCCCTGATCTGAAATCTCTAATGGACAATATGCATCATAAATGATGGGATAAGATTGCTCATTACAGTCAACCATGTAAGTATCATTGGGAGGTTGGAAAAAGTTGGATTCCTTTTGAGGAATGGCCAGTTTTATTGGAAACAGATCAAAAAAGGATAGTAGATTCTATCTTACAGGATCGGATGTAATGGCATGGGGGACCAATTCTACAAGAAGTTATTCCGTTTCAGAAGGATATGCTTCTCTATGTAGTATAAATCCCTTTATAGGACATATTTAAAAATCTATGGCAGCAAGAACTATGGCCAAAAGTCAGTTTCTTTGTCTAGTCGTTGTTAAGAAGAAGAATCCTTATAAGGGACCAATTAATGAAAAGAGGAAATCATGGTCCCTATAGATGTGCAATGTGCTTGGATGATGAGGAAAACATTATACATTTATTTATACAATGTCCCTTTGTGCAGCAAATGTGGCAAAATTTGGCAGCCTTATTTCAAATTCCTTGGAATGGAATCCAAACCTTAGAACAACCTTACAGAGAATGGATGAAGCAATTAACCAGTGGCCAAAATTTGGAGTCAATCCTATGGAATGGAATTACACTCCTTTGGAATGTGTGGAAGGAGATAAGATAAGATAAGATAAGATAAATATATTAATGTCCAACTAATGACCACAAAAGTAGGTCAAAGGGACTACAGATTACAGAATGTGTCAGGAAAAAGCGGGAAACCAAAAAGGTCTCTGAAAACAAGAAAAAACAATGTTGAAAGAAATAGTATAAAACATGGCAAAGAATGACCACGCTCCGAGCCAAACCACCAAAGGACCCAACAACGCTCAGGTCCAAAGAAGAGAGCAAAAGAAATGAGCTATCTCTAAGAATCTGTAAACATCGGGAGCACGAGGATGATCCCTAAGAAAGAACCAGGAGGAAACCCATCAAGAGTTTGATCCAACTCTCCTAGCATCCAAGGCCGACGAGAAGAAGCTCTGAATAGAAGTCTAACCTAAAGAAGGGGAGGTATGATGCCTGGTCTGTCCTCCAATCCTATGCCTAGAAGGAAAAGTCCTCTATGAAGGTCTGGTGGATCTAGTCTACCTCCTGATGCCAGGTCTGAAGTGAATATGCTAATGAAAACTCGGGGAACTGTGAATAGTGTCTCTGGGCCTCACTGATCTAGAATGTGGGGTTGTATTGATGTCAATTTGTCGCTTAGTGCCTTAGTGCCTCTCCTCGAAGGTAGCACCATGAAAAAAGAAGTAATCCGCTGAGTCGCGACTGGTCTAGTGGGTCTCTAAAAAAAATGATCACGAAGCTTAAGAGCTTCTTGTCCTCATATCTGAAGAAGTCAGGAAGACTCTATGTCCTCCTAAATACGCTGTAAAACCTCCCTCTGATCTCATAGTAAATGGGACAACGAAATATGAAGTTCTCCTCATACTCCATATCCTGGATGCTACATAACTGATAAATCCTGTCTACTCGATCTATCTGGTGATATGTCTCAATCCTAAGCCTATGAGACCCCACTCGAAATTGTCCTAATGGGATGCGAAGAGAGTGCATCTAGTGGCGGAATGTATATTGTGGACGAATGATAAGCCCGTCACTCAACTCCAAGAAGTGCTCTGCATAAAATGACATCTTAGGGCGTAAACCCCCAAGACGGTTTACCCAAGTAGTATGGAGAAACTATTTGTAAATATCATCCATAATACTCCAATTCAACTCCTGTCTAGTGGGTAGAAGATGAGCTGGTGCGTCCAAGGAGTACATAAATGGAGGAAGTTGGTCCAACCTGATTCCCACAGAATCCAATAGATCAAAAACTCTACGTCCACAGGTCGAAGGAGCTCAGAGAGCAATATTCTCTGAAGAACAGTATGCTAACCATGGGTATCTATCACGTCCACTCGCAAAATCAGCTAACCTCCATATGCGATGTATGAAAGTGATCAAATCAAATATAGTCTCCAGTCGGAAGGGTCAGGCTCCAAACTCTGCAAGAATAATGTGTTGGGGAACTGTCTGCTTACATCTGATCATGCGGTGAAGAAGTGTTTGGACCCTCTCAACAGCAGCCCAATCACCCTCATGTAGAGAGGGCCCCCAAACTACAGATCCATAGAGAACTGTGGGTCTGATAAGTGTATCCATGAGTGACATCTTGGAAGAGATCTTGAAAGTGATGACAAAAACATTGTCGTTCAAGGAGAGCTAAAGAACCATAACCTTTGTTTATTCTAGGCTAGAGTGTCTGCCTCAAGTTGAAACATGGACCAGAAAATTGCACTCCCAGATAAGTATAGGAAGAGGTAGTCTCAACCTCCTTTCCTCTAAAAAAGAAATGGAGATGGGAGGTCTTCGAGCCATTAAATACCATGACCTTGGTTTTCCCCAAATTAACGGTCAACTGTCGGAGATCGCAAAAGAGAGAAAAAGCATCCAACTGCCGTTGTAAGCCCTCAGGAGAAGAGGCTAGGAGAACCACATTGTCTGCAAACAAGAGGATAGAAATCAGAACCTGGTGAATAAGGCGCCCATCACTAGCCTGAATATGTTCATGAAGAAAGGTCTCTAACTCATCCATGTATATCCCAAATAAGGTTGGGGACAACAGGCATCCTTGCTTGAACCCAATGGTACTCCGAATAAAGTCTGAAATCCCATGAACCGTGCGGAAACGACCAAGAACATTCTCGTATAATCTCATAATGGCTGCCAAGAGGGTCTCAGAAATGCCAATATTCCTAAGTCTCTAAAAAAGTGCCTCTCTCGGAACTGAATCAAACGCTTTCCTAAAGTCTACAGAACAATAATAGACTTTGGATGAGCGATGACATGCCTCCTCAATAATGGCCCGGAGTGTGAAAATATGATCAATGGTTTGATGGGCTGGTCTAGACCTTGCTTGTCCCCTAGCTCTAAGGTGTCTCTGCTCTAGCTCTAAAAGAATTTTTCAGCAAGAAACTAGGGCTTCCTCTTTTGTTTGGGAAGTAATCAAGAAGAATATTGTTGAATTAATCGAGTACAAAATCAAAAATCCTTAGAACATGTGTGCCCAATAGATTAATCTCATCACAAGGTTATCTATTAACCTAGATAGTCATCCAATGGGTGCTTTTAAAACAAGGAGGAAATCTAATGGTGAAGGTAAATGGCTAACCCCTCCATGTGGCTATGAGACGTTGAATACTGATGGAGCATCTAGAGGAAATCCAAGACAAGCAAGCATGGGTGGAATAGGCAGACTATCAGATGGATCAGTGATACTTCTCTTTTCTGAAAGACTAGGTTATGCAACAAATAATCTGGCAGAAATTAAGGCATTTTTTAGAGGTTTACAAGAAGCAATTAAAGTTGAAAGGAAAAAGATTCAAGTGGAATCTGATTCTCAAATAATTATTAACTTGTTATCCAATTCGACATTGCAGAAGGGCAAGAATTGGCAAATATCTAGAGACATGGACAAAATTCACCAGTTGAGAGCTAATTTTCAAGATATATATTTCAACCATATTCCTCGACATCAGAATAAAGTGGCGGATGCTTTAGCTAATTTGGATTTGGATAATCATAATCTAGTGTGCTATGGTTCACCACCTATAAGGTGGCCCACTAAGCTACAAGAAGATATCCAAAAGATTTTAGATCTTGATTGACTTCCTTTTTATGGCGGTTGTGATTAGACATGTTTCTTGTTGCATGGACTGGACTAATAGTTTTCATGCTTGGCATGGTAGATTTTGTATATTTGTATTCCTCTTTGAATTAATATAATTTTTATTTTCAAATATATATATATATACACACATTAGTGCACCTGAAAGTTAATTGTCATAACCAAGGGGTTTTTTTGCTAGTACTTCTCAAATGTAAATGTACTATTGGAGTCTCATTGACCTACTTTGGTCATTTGTGGACATTGATAAAATTTATTTATTTCTATCTAGGGCTTTAAGAGCATGGAAAAATAAAGTGCAAAAAGGCCCAAGGATAATTACCCAAAATGACCACATTCTTTTTTTTTTGTTCGGTCCACAAATCGGGGGCCCAATTTCTGTTGTGACACAAATAGGGGGCCTAGTTCCCCACAATCCAACACAAATGACCACATCCAGCCTCAAATCCAACACATTCTTAATAAGGAGAGTTGCCAGAAAATCCAATAAGTCCAATTTAGATGCCATGATTTTGTATTAGACCAAATGATACCATGAAACTTGAGAATCAAAACAAACAAGCCGGAACCCAAATGAAGCATGTTGGGCCAAGTGTTGGTGCTAAATCCACCATATTTGTGATCCCAACTTGACAGGAGTGTTGGGATACCTTAATATGTGACTCTAGTTCCTATGAGGCATCAATGTTTGAATCTATGAGGCATCAATCTTTGAAGTGACCCTTGGAAGACGTATGTACCTATTTGGAGGCCAATGTTTATATGTTGGCCCATTAGCACATATTTCCCTAGTGTACGCAGGCCACTTTAAGTGGGGCAGTGCTTCGTAAACTTAAAGCCTACATTTAAAGGGACGTCTATGTAAAGGAGTTGTTGAGCCTTCTATTGTACACAAGCATAAAGTGATTATTGATAGTAATGCAATGGTTCTCTCTCTATCTTTCCCGGTCTCCCTCTCTCCTTTGAGTTATTGATCTATGGTGATATTATGCAATGGAGTGAGCAGCTATTGCATGTTTGCTTCAATAATCTTGGTCAAAGGTTGACCAGATCCAACAAATTTTTTAATCTAACACCAAGCGCTAGTGTGTGATTGTGGTTGGTTCAGTTAATTCTATTATTTTGAATCCATTTAGCTTGCACAAATTTTGTTGTCTAAATTTATATTTCTGTCATATGGATGGGATTGTTTTCAGAGAAGCTCACAAAGAGACAAATTTTATGCATTTTTAAAACAAAGGAATCAGTCTATCAAGTAATGCAACTTAAAATCCTTGTGCATGTGGATGTGAACACAAGAAATATATACTATTTTTTTCTACTATGTAGATTACCTCAAAATTTGGTAGCAAGTCATCATTACATCTACGCTACCGGATACGCCAGTCTAGGGATCCAGATACACCAGGGAGCGGCAATACGGTACGGAGCAGGTACGATCCACGGGGGATACGGCCAGGGCACGTCTTGCCCCCTGCGGATACGGTCGGATACATCCATGGACGTATCCAGTCGTATCCGCAGGGGGCAAAACGTGCCTTGGTTGTATCCCCCATGGATCGACAAATAAAAAATCATTTTAAGATTCTTTTTTCACTTTAAAAAATTTTAAAGTCAAACCCTAGTCAAAAGCGTAACTCTAAAAGGGTAAAACCGTAGTGAAAAATGTAGCCAACTCTCCCCGTGTTCATTCTGCCATTGGGTTTAATTCATTCCGCCGCTAGGTCTAATTCATTCCGCCGCCCCTGTCTGCTTTTGTCCCTTCCGCCGCTCCTGTCTGCGTTTGTTCCTTCCGCCGCCCCTGTTTGCGTTTGCTGTTGCCGTCCATGCTATCGTCACCCGTTGCTTGCCGTTCCAGGTTGCAGGTAGGTTTTCTTTAATTTTTTTTTCTTTTAGTTTTAACTTTTAAGTTTAATAATAGTAGTTTAAACTTTAAGTTTAAGTTTAAATTATTATATCTAAGTTTAAATTATAAAATATTAAATATTAATATTATATTTAAAATTTTAAAACATAATGTCATAATATTATATCGTAAAATGTTTTAAATTTAAATATTAATATCAAATTATAATTTATAATATATATTAATATAGTTAATAATAATATTTATATTTTTTATATTTTAACTTTTTAACTTTAAGGTATTCAAAATATTAATATATGATTTACTTTGTTTTATTTATAATTTATTGATTATTTATTAATTATTAGTATTTTAATTTTAAGTTTGTTAATATTTAAATATTTTATTTTGTTTATATAATTATATTTAAATTTTGTATATTTTATTTTTTAATATTTATTAACCATTATTTTCACCAATATTAAATACAAATTGATTATGTTTTTAATTTTAATTGTAATTTTTTTTTTAGTTTTAACTTTTTACTATTAAATTTTAATAGCAATTTTTTATTTTGTACCAGGACTGAAGCTATAAGCTTATACGGATTTGTCAAAAATTAGAACGTCTCAGAGCGCAAGTGCTAGTTCGGTGGGGCAAGTGATAACCCCCAAATCTGATCCACGAACGTCCGTTTGGAAGTATGTGACAATATTAGAACAAATGCCTGGTGGAGGGTGTTTTCATTGGCTTTGCTCAGAGTGTAACAGTAAATTCAAGAGCTCCTAGAGTCAAGTGAAAGCTCATTTGTGTGCGATTTCTGACACTGAAATCAGAATTTGTGGTGGGCCAAGCATAAGTGGAAGACCAGAAAAGGGCTTGCCACAGGCAAAGATCGTTGCATACATCAAAGAGCAAGAGGCAGAGGTTGTTGTGGGACAAAAATCGAAGCATCCTTTGAAAAATAAAGGATCACCACCTGTTAATCTAGCTCGTGCTAGTGTGGTGACCCCATCACACCCCTTTCTTGCTACACCCGTTGCAGCCGAAGAGGAAGAGGATTCACCTCTTGGTCGCAAGAGAACAAAAGATGCAGGCCCATTGGAGAGGGCATTCCAAAATGACTCCAGGGAGATCGCTGAGTAGAGCATCATGCATTGTATTTACGCATGTGGGTTGTCATTTAATACTGTTAGATCACGATACTGGCAGGAAATGGTGAGATCTAGCAATATTGCCCCTAAAGGGTTTGTCACCCCAGGGTATGAAAAGGTGCGCACCACTTTATTGACAAAAAAAAGAAAACACGTTGAAGATGCATTGAAGCCTATCAGGGATTCATGGATCGAAACAGGGGTTGTCCATCATTTTCGATGGATGGAAAGATACGGCAAATAGGCCATTGATTAATGTGATTGCAATGAGCCCTAAAAGGGCAATGTTTTTGAAGGCCATTGATTGTGAGGGGCAAGTGAAGGATGCACAATTCATTGCTAACATCCTGATAGAGTCCATTGAAGCAATGAGGCTTCAAAACATTCAAGTTGTAACAGACAATACTAAAAATTGCAGAGCTGCGAGCATGTTAGTTGAGGCAAGGTATGGGCATATATTTTGGACACCTTTTGTCGTTCATTAACTCAACTTTATGTTGCAAAAGTTGGGGACAAAATTTGACTGGATCAAACAAATATATGAGGAGGCGAATGAAATCCAAATGTTCATAACCAACCATCACATGTCCCAAGCCATCTTTAGGACCTTCTCAAAATTACAGTTGTTGAAGGTAACTCTTAATTTAATTTAATATTATAACTTATACATTTGTAATTTGTAGTGTTTTTATTTTTGAACAATTTTTTAAGTTTATTAATTATTTCAATTTGTTTTAATTTTGTATTAGGTTGCTTAGACTCGATTTGTCTCACACACCATCGTCTTGAGACGACTTGTTAAGGTGCGTGAGGCATTGAGTAGCATGGTCATCAACAACCTTTGGGGCATATCGAGGCAGGCAAACAGTGAGAGGGCCACAAAGGTGAAAGGGTGGATTCTTGATTATGCATGGTGGGAACGTGTGGAGTATTTGTTGAGTTTTATTGAACCCATCGTCAGCATGTTGAGATATGTGGACATGGATCATCTATGTTTGGGTGAGATTTATGATGGAATTGACTCAATGATTGAGAACATTAAATCCATCATAAATGCCAAAGAGCAAGACCCCAAAGAGAAGTTCTTCAAAGAAGTGCAGTCGCATCTCATTGAAAGATGGAACAAAATAACCACCCCATTACATCTTGTTTTCACCTTGACACCCAAATACTACAATGCAGAGATTCTTTATTTGCCCAGGAGGGTCACACCATGTAGGGATGTTGAGGTTGCCGAGGGATATAAGGCAGCATTCTCTAGAATCTTTCCCGATCCAGAGGTAGAAGACCAAGTTAGAGAAGAGTTTGTGCATTTCATATCCTCGATGAGTCACTCCCTTGGTGCTATCCGTGACAAGTATAAGATGGATGCTCACTTTTGGTGGTACCTCCATGGACAAGCATCCACCCACCTTCAACCACTTGCAATAAAAATTCTTTCGCAAGTAAGATTTTAATTTTTTTACTCTACCCTTCTTTTGACCTTTTCGATGTTTTGTTTTAAGTTTCAACTTTTAGTTTTTCAATTTTATATTTTTTATAAATTATAATTCTCTTTGTGGCTTCAATAGGTTGTACGTTCCTCTTCAACTGAGCGGAGTTGGGGCAGCGATGGCTTTATCCACTCAGTTAAACGCAACAACTTGGCTGCAAAAAAGGCGGAGGATTTGATTTATGTGCATTTCAATTTACGTCTTCTCTCACATAAACAACCTCAATACAAGGAAGGGCCAACAAAGTTGTGGGATGTGAACCCAGAGACTGTTGATTTAGATGCCTCCCTTACATACCTTTCTTTATTTGACACGGAGCTAGACAATGCTTCACACGACTTGCACAATGGAGCTAGTGGGAGTGGCACTGCTACTGCTTGTGGTTCTAATGAACCACATGATGATGAAGACATTGCAAGCGAAGAAGCATATACTATATAGTGAATAATGAGAACGCTGATTTGTCTCTATTTTTGTCCATACATTGTAACATTTGCACCATGTACCTGTTATAATTTATAAAACTAATATAAGTTCAACTATTGAATATTATGATATTTGGCATTGAGTTATGAGTATATATTTTGTGGAATATAACTTATTTAAAGTTATTTTGTTTCCTCTATGCATATTATGTGGTTAATTTTGCTTATATGACTATATTTTTATATTTTTAATTTTATATTTTTTTTTTTCGTACGGTCGTATCCAGCCGTATCCAAACCCCCAAAAAAAAAATCGTCATATCCCCGTATCCGATACTCATACCCGTATCCGTATCGGCAACTTAGCATTACATCTTTATCTCCTATTATAGAACAAATATTCTACATTTCCCCTTATAGATTAGCAACATATGCCATGTTTCTCATTCAATGAATTTTCTATTGAAATTCAACATACAGAGTTGATTTTAGGCATGGCTACAACTCATAGCTGCCTCATATATCCTTTATGTAACATCCCTTTTAGGGCAGATTTATATAATTCTGGAATTTAACTAAAACCCTAACATGAAAGTACATAATTTTGAAAATGATCCACTTAAAGCATGAAAAGAAAATTCAGACCTCATAAAAACCCTCAAAAAATATGGAAATTCTATTATTATTTTTGAGTGAAACCCTTACACATCAAGTCTGATTTTTAAAAAAATTGCAGGCCTGTAAATTGGAATAAATCACAGCTGAGTATATGAGTAAAGAAATACAATATTCCACCAACCAAACAATGCCAAAGCTAAGCCTTGACCCTTCTAGGTAGGTCGCCACCATTCAAGAGACTCCTTGATGCTGTACTCACCCCCAAATTGCTGCCCTGCTGCTGCTCCAGCCTCCAAAGGCTTCCCAAGCTGCTACGCCCACCTCTAATAGCTGTCTAAACTATTGTGCCACTCTCAATTGTGACCCTTGTGCCTTGAATGATGACTATACGCCCAAACGTGACCCTTGAATGAATTCACCAACTGGGTATTGAGGGTTTCCGTTCCCAATTCCCAGATGCCAATGAGGGTTTCCGTCCTCAATAGCTGAAAATGCAAGCAAACATGCTTAACTCAAAAGGAATCAATAGATAGATAGATGATCATCCCTAAAAACGAACCTCGCCATCTCCTTTTATACCTTTTCCCTCAAATCCAACTCCAAAAGTGGGACGCTCCAAGGGTTAAAATAATATATTTAAAAAATGACCCTTTTTACTTTCAAAATAGAAAAGTTGCTGACATGAAGCTACTTTTGGCAACTTAAAAAAGAGAAGAACTATGTTTCCCCTTTCCCTTCATCCCCTTAGCTGACAAGAAACCACAGAATAGGCTAAGGGTCTCTAGAGATTGCTAAATCGTAAGGGGAATTTACAGTCCTCCCTCTAAAAATTGCTTGTCCTCAAGCAATGGCAAGCTCAACTTCTTTGACTCACCCAATCTGATTATCTCCGTAATACCTGGATCCCAACTTACCCTGGGGAATTTGCAATTCCATGTTCTGAAATCCTCGTATGATGCAGCCCCTTGATGAGTTGTGGCTACTATCTCATCATGAAGTGATGTCAAATTCTGTTGCGATTCATCTATTGATTTTGTGACTTCAATCAAAAAATGTTTACTTGCAAAACCGGATGTTCTTCCCTTTAGCGTCCAAAAAGACTTTACTTCTTCAGCAGCAAGCAACACAATGTGCTTTATATTCAGGAAGAAAAATATTTCCTCAATGCATGAAAACAGATAATGGAAATAGCACTGTCCTTCACTGTTAGCCCTTGTTGCAACTAGAGGCAACTCTACCATCTTTCGTCCAAAAACATGGAAAACAGCCGCTGAAACAACTTCTGAGTTTCCTGTCAAAACTGCAGAACACATTCCTCCAAAATCCTGATGTCTCATACTTTTGTTGTAAAGCATCAAAGGAAACAAATCTCGACCTGTACTAGGGTCAACTATAGACTCAAAGCGGTCAAGGAATATAGATTCAGCTTCTGAAAGCAAGTCCTTACAGTCAAGATCTTTTGTTTTCTCATGCAAAATTTGCCATTTTATGTCCTCCTGCAAACTTTGATCAACAACATTCTGAGCTTTCATCCTCGTTGATTCAGATATGTAACCTGGCAAGCTTATTGATCGATTGGCTATGTATTTTTGCAGTCCTTTGTGAATTTCACTACAATCAATGGAACAAAACCAATTTACTTTTGGAAACTCCTTTAGGTCAGCGATACCATGGTCACATAAACAGCCAACATGGAACTCCTCCTTGCATTGGTCACAAAACAATACGGTATGATCATCAAATCCATATTTCATAAATTCTTCATGCCTACACAGAATACATCCACCGTTGTTGTTGTATGTTGCTTTGCTAACCACACGTGTCAAAGATTTGGGTGGTCTTCGATTAAATGCACAGCATCCAAACTTCCTAGAAAGTTTGCAGCTGTATTTCTCGTGTCTTTCCTCCAAGTAATCTTGCAAAACGTTCTGGGTTCAAACATTTGTTACTCCCTTCTTTTGAAGCCGGCCGTAAACTTAAGCATAGCTCATGATCATGGCATAGATCCAATTGCCCTTGCCAACTAAGAGGCACAATGTCTTCAGGCAAAGCTGGAACTCCATCATGCTCTTTGATTATATCCTTATTAGGTGTCAAAGATACATAGTTCTTGTTGTCATCAAGATTCTCTATCAGATGATAACAACTAAAAGCATTCTTTCTTCCTTGAATCAACATGTCCAGCACACCAGCTAAAATAATATGCTTGCTTCTCTTGAGCATCTCACTCGAACTCGTGACAGCTGAATCTAAATCAACCACATCTCTTCTCTACCCATTCTGAAATTCACTTTTTCCTTGGGGCATGAACCATTCCGAGAGCAAGCTTTCAGCAAAAGTTGAAAGATCTAGAGGCAGCACAATCGCAGCCACATTGTCCATGCTTCCTCTCTCAAATGCTGACTTTACCATAGCCTGGCCCAAAGAATGTACATGGTCCAGTACAATCTCTGTTGAATGATCATTTTGTATTCATGCTTCTAGTAGCAGACCGCAGATATCTTGTGCATCCATTTTCTCAAAGAGTCCATCTGAATTTCCTTCTCTCTTATCAACAGCATCGGCAACCTTAACAAACTCTCCTCTATGAATGCTATTATTGGAGAAAAATAAGCCTTCAGATGCTGCATTTGGACTCCAGCCTACCCACTGGACAGAATCAACATAATCTTCTGTGCCAATTAGATGTTTTCCCACGATTGTGTGCTGACCTGATGCCAAAACTTGGGCAACTTTTGATGAGTTTACCCACTGTTGGAGGAAAACATTACAGTCATCATTGGCATTACAAAAGTCTGAAAGATGTATTTGTTGTTCTAGATGATCTTTAATCTGGAACCAATCTTTTGATTCAGCATGCAGGTACCTTTCATTGTGTGCTTCTTCCAATTGATTCTCTTACTAGCAGTTGTAAGTGGAGCTTAGAGTGGAATCCTATAATGTGAATATTCCATTTTGAGAACAAAATTTCCGGACATATTAATTTCCATGCTAGCATTTTATGAATATCTAGAAAGGATACTAAAAGCATGCTCCACCACTTAAAGGGCTGACCGCTGTATGACTCTATGATGTGCAGTATTCTCTTCTATATTCCTTTCAACTTTAATCACCCAATCCTGTTCTCCTTCTTGAGAGATGTACAAAGCATTCTCAAACTCTTCCTTTGTTCACCCATTATACATCTGCTCTTTTCCCCACTGTTTGTAACCACACCGTGAAGCTGTTATGTGATATATTCAATGGTTATAGGTTTAAGAGGTGTAGCATTACCAAGAACATCACTTGAATAAATAACTTTTGATAGGGCAGATTCATGAAGTTGCCCCGGAGTTGGTCTAAAAGGAAAAGCATGTGGATCGATTATAAGATCTGGAACAATGCCTTCTCTTGTGAAAGGCATATTTTCTTGCTCTTCTATAAACCCCTGGACTCCTTTCTAACCATGCATGCTGGAAAACTTATCTCCAAGTGATGCAGATCTTATTTGTCTTAACCTTACTCTTGCAAATTTTCTGCCATCATCATTAATTGCAATTAGAACTTGATCGACCCTCCCCTTTTTAGTATGCTTCAATTTGATGCTGAGATTTGAATCAAATGACTGTGGATTCATCTTCCCAATCAACACATCACTGTTATAAAGGTCTGTCGGAATATAAAGGAGTCTATCCTCATCAAGCTTATCCACTCTAAGCTTTTTTGTGTTAGGCTTACCAAAATTTATTTCTAAAATGCCCCTTTTCATAAGAAACTTGAAAGGGCTTTTATTCTTCTTAGATTTTTCAACCTGTTGTTTATATATGCAGAGCCTTTTATATTTCACGATAAAAAGGGTTTTCAAAAGCATTCCTGCATCAGAGAAACTACGGATCTCATTTTGCATATCATCCCTTATAATTTCAACCAGTTGTCTTGGCATGATCTTCTTTAGTATCAAACGATATACCCGGATCCCACATGCCAAAACAATTTTGAACTTGAATCAAAGAATCTATATGCCCTATGCTGCAAGTTGTACCCTTGACCCTATCACCATTTTTAGAGTGTTTTCCATGATGACACGAATATTGTAATGGCATATTATGAAGCAACAAATCTGAAATATGACCATCCTTGTCATACCTTAGGCTGTCACCTAAGTTTTCACATCCCTGCACCTTGAACTCGTCACATCCAACAAGCGAAGCCCTTTCTACCTAGACTTCGTCACAATCTTGTTGACATATGCAATCATTAGAAGTTAATAAAACATCTTCTACTATCGAAGGATTTTTACCTTCAATTTGCATGTGGACTTCCTTTTGCTCCTCAATAGGGTTTTGAGGTTCAGATCTTGACTCTTTATTCCCTTTATCTAACCACACTTCCTCATAGTGCCCTTGTCCATTCCATGTCTCCAACTCCATAAAGTTTGTAAAATATAGTTATTCTCGAATCTCTGCTGGAAGAGCTTTGTATAAATTAAAACTGGCCACAATATCCTTATGCAGCAACCCCATTGTTCATAGGTTGGCAAGAAAATGGCTCTGATACCACTATAATATCCCCTTTAGGGCAGATTTATATAATTCTAGAATTTAATTAAAACGCTAACATGAAAGTACAAAATTCTGAAAATGATCCACTTAAGCATGAAAAGAAAATTCAGACCTCATAGAAACCCTAAAAAAATATGGAAATTCAATTATTATTTTTGGGTGAAACCCTTAGACATCAAGTCTGATTTTTAAATAAATTGCAGGCCTGTAAATTGGAATAAATCACAACTGAATATGAGTGAAGAAATACAATATTCCACCAACCAAACAATGCCAAAGTTGAGCCTTGACCCTTCTAGGTAGGTCGCCACCTCTCAAGAGGCCCCTTGATGTTGTACTCACCCCCAATTCGCTGCCCTATTGCTGCTCCAGCCTCCAAAGGCTTCCCACGCTGCTACGCCCACCTCCAATGGCTGTCTAAACTGATGCGCCACTCTCAATTGTGACCCTTGTGCCTAAAATAATGATTATATGATCCGTGCGCAGCTCCTACGCAACAGTACAAGCTCCTCACTTGTTTCTCGGCACACAACTCGCACTCCTCAGCACGAAGCTTGCTTACACACTTGTGCATAAGTCTTGCACATGTTCGCAGACTTTCGCACTCAAATTGCACCCAATCACAGCCGGTGCACTGCTCAGCTCGCAGCCTTGCGCACCTCACTGGTACTTGCTCACAGACTCACGTGCCCACACTTGCCTTCGTTCTAGCACATCCACATGTCAGCCTGCTTCGACCATGTGGTTTATAGGTGGCACTTTCCAGCCAGGGATCATGTCAATTGAACAATTTGTTGCCACCAACCTGGAAGCTCAATCGTCATCCAGCAAGGAAGATGAAACAAATCAACCGTCTTTTTTGAAACTGACAACAGTTGTAACTGCTCTTGTATTCTTTTTGTATAATTATGTAACATATGCATCCGGCCAAGGGTCGATGCCTACATAGTCATAACGCAAATAGCATGCTCCGCATATCTACTCTGTAATACATGCATTGTAATACATTGTACCATTTCCCTATTATTTGCTATTAAATAGAAGTTACATTTCTTGCAAGTAAAAACTTCTGCTCCATTGAATGTGTTTTGTTTTGTTTTGCCTGAATTATCTCTACGCATTCACTCTGCACAACCAAACTCGGTTGTCCCTCGCACACTTAGTCTTGGGCCCCATGGTGCAGATCATTGGTATCAGAGCATAAAAGCTCTTTCCTTTCTATCCCTGTAAACACGAGAGGGCAACTCAAGAAAGAAGGCCTATCATTCGGTTCTATTTCAGAATATCCAAAAGAACGCCATAGCAAAAGAAAGATGGCTAACGTCCAAAAGCAACCTGAGGTAGCCCCAGAGGTTCAAAGGCTCATCACTGACGCACTAGACACACAACACACCGAACTCTTTGGTCACTTCCGCGAGTTGATGATACAGCTCAACTCGACGCCTACTACAACACCTCCACAGTACGCTCAATAACGGTTTTAGCAACAAACCCCCTTCAAAGTACAAGTCAATACCCCCTTCAAAGTACAAGTCAATCTCAACATCCCTCTATTTGAAGGCAAGATCGACGCCAAAGCATTAGATGCCTGGATTCAACAACTCAAGGCGTACTTCTCAGTCAACTACTTTACCGATGTTGAGAAGATCACCTTCGCAATACTTAAGATGTCCATTTCGGTTGTTCACTGGTGGGAGACCTTCAGTGTGCAATGTGCAAAGGAGTGCATTCCAATCGAATCATGGAAGACTTTTGTTGATACGTTGAAGGAGGAATACTACCTCTCCGACACTTTAAAGATGAATACATTAGTTCTAACAACTGCATCAGCACAAGGATCAGTCAATGGAAGACTACAACATATTCCATGACTACTCTGCGTGTCTACGAGAAAACTTGAGCGAACAACATAAGGTGTTGAAGTACGTCAATGGACTCTCACCTTATATATGTGCAAAGATGGAGTTCTTGAATTCTGACATGTCGGGGCAAGCAATTGCAACACCGTCAAGATCAAAGCCAAGGGAAAGATGAAGCAGTGTTCCACCTCTTCATCCAACGTAGTGTGCAAGGGCCAGCCCTCGCACAACTCCATGCAGCCACTCTACAACACTCGAAGGCTCCTATGTCTTCTACCTCAGACCAAGGTAAGAAGTTCGGTGATAAGTGGTGCCATCGCCATCACTCATCCACTCACAACAATTCTGAATGTTGTGCACAACAATCCTTGCTCGCACAATCTGCATCAAGACCCACACCGATGGACAACACTGATCCAGATGCCTCTTGTCTAAGCACCAGCACCACTGCGATCAACATCTGTGAGGAGTGAAAACGTCGCTTTCAAACCAAGTTCCGAGTGAAGGGTCAACCTCTCCATGTCATCATAGACAATGGCAGTCAGAAGAGCATCATTGTGCAATCCACAGCTCAACACCTTGGCCTTGCCACTGCTATGCATCCCAAGCCATATTCTCTAGGGTGGCTGCAATAGGGGAAAGATATACAGGCCGGTGACAATGCACTTTTCAGTACAAAGTCAAGCCTATGGAGGACGTCACTTGTGACATCACACCTTTGGAGGTCTGCAACATCTTGCTGGGAAGACCATATATGTTCGACTATGAAGCTATATATCAAGCCAAGCCACAACGTTGGACTATTCATGTGCACGATCACTTCTACAACCTCTTTGAGATAGCGCTCACGACCAAAGTCACTTTGGTCTCTACCAAGTAGTGTCACAAGCTCATATCGCATGCACAAAAGTTTGTGTTACTCATGGTTCGTCTTGATACACCTGCGCAAAAGACGAAGCACACTTTGGCAGTGCACAGCTTTTACACAACGTTACAGTAGCAAAAACTCAACAAGTCACTGAAGCAGCGTAGCAAAGTCTTCACAAACCCTGAAGGCCTTCCAACACACTGTGTAGTATAGCACCGCATTGATTTGGTTTCTAAATCCCCTCGTCCAAATAGCCCCCCGTATCGCAGATCAATTTGGGAGAATGACGAAATCCAGTGCCAAATACACGAGCTCCTTGATCAGAGCAAGATCAGGGCTAGCTCTTCGCCTTGCGGGAGTTCGATAGTCCGCACACCCAAGAAGGATGGGTCATGGCGACTCTACATAGACTATCGTACACTCAACAAAATAACGGTGAAGAATCAGTACCCACTGTCACACATGAACAACCTTTTGGACCAGCTCAAAGGTGCACAATACTTCACCAAGATTGACTTGAAGTCAAGTTACCATCAGGTTCTAGTCCATCCTAAAGACATCTAGAAGACAACAATCAAGACACGAGAAGGATTGTACGAATGGTTGGTCATGCCTTTCAGCCTAACCAATGGGCCAGCCACATTCATGCGCTTGATGGATGATCTATTCAAGCCCTTCCTGAACTCCTTCGTCATCGTCTACTTGGATGACATCCTCATCTTCAGCAAGACTTGGGAGGAGCATATGGAGCACATCTCGCACATCCTAGACACCTTGCATCAACACAAGTTGCAGGCCAACTTAGCAAACTGTACATTCAGCACTGCACAAATTGAGTACCTAGGCTACATCATTGATCACACAAACATCCGTGTAGATCTAGAGAAGATCAAAGTGATCAAAGATTGACCTACTCCATGCAATCTCACAAAATTGAGGAGTTTTCTTGGACTTGCTAACTTCTACTGCATGTTTGTCCTTGGTTTCTAGCACATCTCTTGGGCTCTCAGCCAGATAACACGTGCAAAAGCCAAGATCAATTGTACTCATGCAACAGTGCGCTTTTGTGGCACTCAAGCAACGCCTCTGCGCAATGCCTGTTCTCACAATGTCCAACATTGCACATTCCTTCGAAATTCACACTGATGCGCCTGACTACGCACTCGGTGCAGTGCTCATGCAGAATGGACATTCAGTTGCATACTACTCAAACGTTCAGCAACATGGAGCAAAGGTACTCCACCTATGAGAAAGAACTGTATGCTATTGTTCGAAGCAATTAAGCAATGGCACCACTACATTTTGGGAAAGGAGACAATTGTTCATTCAAATCACAAGCCACTTCAAATCCCGCGGACGCAAAACAAGTTAGAGAACACACGACACATAAAATGGATGACCTACCTGTAGCAATTCCATCTCATGATCACGCACGTGAAAGGGAAGGACAACAAGGCAACAGATTGTCTTAGACAAGTGCCGGTTCACACGATCATCACTGTGTTGGACACACACGGCCACAACTTCGCAAATTGGGTACCCCTCTACTCAGTGGATCAAGACTTCGCAGCAACTTACACTAGCCTAGAGCAAGGTAAACAAGTTCAAGAGTCCTAATTGTTTGACCAGCTTCTCTACAAGTTCAAAGATCTATGTGTTCTTAATGGTGCACCTCACCAACTCATCTAGGAGGTGCACTACACCAAGACCTCAAGACACTTCGGCGTGACAAAGACTCTAGCCACATTACAATCGCACCTCTATTGGCCACACATGCACCCAAACGTGGAATGCCACATCAAGTCTTGCATTCCTTGTTGCATCGTCAAGCCCACGAACAGGAAGCTAGAACTTTACACACCTCTATCGGTTCCGTCCAGACCATGAGAATCTATCAGCATGGATTTCATGACTGGGTTCCCTGCGATGAGACACCAACATGACATTGTGTTTGTTGTAGTGAATCCGTTCTCCAAAATGGCTATCATGGTCGCATGTAGGAAAGACATTGACGCAACTGACATTGCACAAGCCTTCTCCAACCATGCTTGCGTGCATTTTGGGCTTCTAACATCTATCATCTCCGATCGAGATCCACGCTTTGTAAGTCATTTTTGGCAAGCATTGTGGGACTCAATGGGCATGCAACTGGATCAGTCGATGACTTTTCATTCACAGACAAATGGGAAAACTGAAGTGGTGAATCGCACACTTGTTCATCTTCTGCGAATGTACAGCTGTGCACATGCTCGCACTTGGGATGACAATCTCTTGTACATTCAACGTGCCTATAACAAAGCCCCCACAACTCTATAGGTCACAGTCCAATCCAGACATGTCTCGGGTTTCAACCTTCGGCACCTCTAGACATCTCCTACTGTGCACTAGCAGGCCCTGAGTCACGCACACAAGGACGGGAAGCAGACAAAGCCAAGAAGTTTCTGCGACACATCCAGTTTGTTCATCAGCAGGTTCAACAGATTCTATCTTGCACACAAGCAAAGTACAAGGAGTGCCACGATGCACATCACACACCTCATGCATTATGAGTTGCCGATAAAGTTTCATTACACCTTCAAAAGGAACGCTTCAAAGGTCCACACCAGAAGATCAAGCCTCTACGCTATGGTCCTTACGTCATTCTGCACGCAGCTGGTGAGAATGCCTTTGTTCTTGATCTCCCTCCATACTTGGGCTTGCACCTAGTCTTCAACGTGGAACTTCTCAAGCCTTACACCACCACTTCTTGAGCCAGCAATGACACAACATCCTTCTAATTTGGATCTCAAACACTTGTGCCCCACAAATAAGGACCAAATCATTGAAGGGACAGACACACGCCCCCGCCTTGGCACACATCAATTTTTTTGAGTCAAGGTTGGACAATATGCTGATCAGGCCAAGTGGTACACTTCTCACCAACTTTGAGTGCAGTTTCCTCAATCGTACACTGACGCAATGGAGACCATTGCTCTTCAATAAAGGGCGAATGATCCATGCGCAACTCTTGCGCAGCAGAACAAGCTCCTCACTTGTTTCTCTACACACAACTCGCACAAAGCTTGCTTACACACTTGTGCATGCACATGTTCACAGAGTTTCACACTCAGATCGCACCCGATCACAGTCGGTGCACTTCACTGCACACTGCTCAACTCGCAACCCTGCACACCTCACTGGTACTTGCTCGCAGACTCGCATGCACACACTTGTCTTCACTCCAATACATCCATGTGTCAACCTGCTCCGACCGCATGGTTTATCAGGTGGCAGTTTCCAGCTGGGGATCTTGTCAATTGAACCGTTAGTTTCCACCAACCTAGAAACTCAACCATCATCCAACAAGGAAGATGAAATGACTCAATCGTCTTCTTTGTAACCAACAGCAGTTGGAACTACTCTTGTATTTTTTTTGTATAATTGTGTAACATATGCATCCGGCCAAGGGTCAATGCCATACACAGTCATAACGCAGATATTATGCTCCGCGTATCTACTCTGCAATACATGCACTATAATACATTGTACCATTTCCCTTTTTTTGCTATTGAATAGAATTTGCATTTCCTACAAGTAAAGACTTTCGCTCCATCGAATATGTTTAGTTTTGTTCTATCTGACCCCATCATGCAGATCATTATACGCCCAAACATGACCCCTAAATGAAGTCACCAGCTGAGTATTGAGGGTTTTTGTCCCCAATTAATGAATGCCAATGAGGGTTTTCGTCCTCAATAGCTGAAAGTGCAAGCAAACGTGCTTAACTCAAAAGGAATCAATAGATAGATAGATGATCATCCTAGAAATGAACCTCACCATCTCCTTTCATACCTTTTCCTTCAAATCCAACTCCAAAAGTGGGATGCTCCAAGGGTTAAAATAATATATTTTAAAAGTGACCCTTTTTACTTTCAAAATAGAAAAGTTCCCAACATGAAGCTACTTTTAGCAACTTAGAAAAGAACTATATTTCCCCTTTTCCTTCATCCCCTTAGCCAACTAGAAACTATAGAATAGGCTAAGGGTCTTAGACAGCGCTAAACCCGAGAAGGGGACATTATACTTTATGCTGAATTAGAATGTGTGAATGTGCTCATACATTTCCTACGCACTCATATGTTGAACCATTACAACCATTACTTCCAAGTACAAATGTTTTAAATGTTATAAAGGTTTTCTGGAATCAGCTGCATAGTAATTATTTGTTCCAACAATTCAGGCCTCTCTACAGGACCCATCATCAGGGAAAGGAATGAACCAATGCTTTTAGTGTTGTTACATTCCAAGAGACCATTTATTCCATGACACTTGGTATGAGAAATGAGAAAGAAAATTAACTCAAATGGGCGCGGACATAAGTATACTCCCAACACAAGAATTTACCTTGGAGAATGCCAATGTGGCAAAAATTTAGTGTGGAAATGCATGACTCTTGGACTTGGTATTGAACTCAATAAGATTTTGAAATAGACATGGTTCCATTTGAGCAAGATACAAGTACATCTCCTCTATTAAATCAACCCTTGCCTCTCCTATGAAATGCTTATATTGCTGCTGCAACTCCCATTCTCCTACCCCAATATGCTGGAGCAGAATCACTTTTAATGCACCTCGGTGATGGATGGGCTTCCAACCTTTCTTTTTCTTGGTTGGGCTTCAACACTTGTCGTTTGCTTTTGCTAGAGTATTTTTCTGTCTTTCCCTTATGCTGGACTGTTTTTTTTGTCTTTTCTTTATGTTGGATTGTTGTTTTGTGTTGTGTGTATTTGTTGTCTTTTTTTAATATTTTATGACATATTCCCATATCACTTATGGGCTCTGCATTCAGAAAAATTGTGTAATATCCCAAATCGGAATATTGTACGTTAATTTGGCTTTCTCGGAATTCCTTTTTAAAGATCGAAATAATAATATTCAATGAATATAGAATTATGTTATTATTAACAAGATAATAAAATTATATAACAAATAATGTCGTATAATGATCAAATGTGCAATGTGGAATTATGGTTATAAATATTCTAATATAGAACTCTCAAAGGGTTTCGTCCTTGAGGGGTTGATATCAAGGGGTTTCGTCCTTGTATCTAATAAATGAGGGGTTTCGTCCTCAATCATAAAAGAAAAGGCTGTTGCCTAAACTTCAGATAAGGGAATGAATGTCACATCTGAATATATATCATTTTCCTTCACCAAGTTCTTATAAATACCCTTCATAGCTTTGCATCAAATTATGTGTCTCCTTTCCAAAGTGATGTGTCTTTTCATCAAATAGGGCAACTTGCATTAATATAACTTCTATTCCTTGCATTAAATGTGGCGCTCCTTCCTATATGGACAATTTATTTAATTTAGTTGTTTTAGTTAATTTAATTGTTGTTGGTTTAGACGATTCTATTGGTGATTTATTTACATTAATGCAGTTCATGTTTATGGTCTCCTTTGTATTTGAGGATATTACAAACCTCCCTTCTTCAGATTGCTTGTCTTCAAGCAATTTTAAACCCGATAGTACACTCCACAACAAACTATAATATGCTCCAAGCTTAGATGTTTCTTTCCCCATCCTTGTAGAACTGATTGCATTATTAATAGTTCTCTCTTGCAAGGGATTATTACAATTTTTCTTTCCCAGATCCCACAGCCTTCTGCCATTATAACAATTGTTGTAATTATTAATGTGCTCTTCGCTGAGCATAAGGACCTTGGAACCTTTACGTACTCCAAATTGATCATTTCTTAGGCTGCTAATGACCTGTTCAAGCTCATTTGACACCACATCTACCCTTACAATCTCCATTAATGACTTACCTCCACTGTTCATGAAGACAAATCTTTTCTTTGTGCTATTATGGAGACCAAGCAATGGTTCATCTTTGATAAAATATTCATACATGTTTTCATTGCGATAATAGGACAAATTTATGGTTGTCATAAGATGATTCCAACGTTCGTTTGATTGTTCAAGTTCAAAAACCATCGCCTCCAACTCGGGCTCAGAGAATTTGTTGAGTGATATTGTTGGGATGTTTTTCAACACTGAATAGTTTACTTCCACAGGCTGCTCCTGCAACTCAAGGTTGCTGCCTAAATCATTGTCAACCATCCTAATTTTATGCTCCTTTGGTAGCTGCTCCACGATGACTTGTTTGACCGAATTTAGCTACCATTCATCTTCCTTTGGTACAAATTTCCCATATAAATGGCAAAAATCTATGAATGTCAATTCATCCCTTATCATAGGATCAAGATTCAAATATTTATTGTGACAGGCATTAATATCATTGAACATCAACTCGGCCTCATCTTCTTCATGTATTGGTTCCTCTCATTGAAGGAATGTGGGCATGGTTGGGCGTACATAAGTCCTTGAAGGGACTCCTTCACAACTGTTATTAAATGTATAATCCTATTGTGCTTGTGATGATCTTCCCTCACCATTAGAATTCTGAGTTAGCGAGCTATTCAACTGCTGCATTTGTTGAACTAATTGTGACATCAACGTATATACTTGAATTTGTCCTTGGGCCCACTAGTCAAATTGTGCATCATTTAAGTTGTTTATGTTGACCTTATGATTTGAATGCATAAAGCTCATCGAAACCCAAATGCTGGCAGAATGAAAAGCTCTAATACCATTGTAATATTCCGAATGGGAATATTATACAAAAATTTGGTTTTCTTGAAAATTCCGTTTAAAATAAACATATAACTTGTACTTCGAAATGATAATTTATTAATTTAAATGAGTATTTATCACAGAATTGTCGAATCTAGAATAATACAATATAAGCCTCAAGGGTTTTCGTCTTTGGGTTGTGATGACAAAGGTTTCCATCCTTGCATCCAATTTTACAATTAAGAGATTTTGTCCTTGAGTGTAATAAGAAGTGTAAAGCTTGTACACAATTGAATGTTTAATACATGAGTTGAATGAATGCCTTCTTCCACTTCAATGAATGAATATAAATACATCATAACCCCTCATCAAACGGTGTGTCTTTTCCAAAGGTGGCGACCACTCATTTGATGAATGCCGAATTAATTAATTAACAACAGCGATGTAATTAATTATTAACAATGATTACTTCTTTAATGATGGTGCTATACCCCAAAGGCGATTTAGTTAATGGTTGAATGCTGCGTTGATCTCCCTTGACTGCTGTGATTTCCCTTTCCTTGTATTTGCTGTTGGCAGCGATTTCTTTGCCTTGATGGTTGACTGTGTTCTATTATTCTTGGCTGTTTTTTAATCATTCCTTGGCTGCTGCGTAACTTGGGTGGAGTTCGAGGGCATTACAATTTGACTCGCTGATAAATTTTCATCTACTGAATTCTATCAGTTAACTTGAAATTTCTTATTTCTTCATAAGAATATGTAAGAGTTTACATGCAAATACAGTATTAATTGGCGCTATCAGTTTTAAATTGATTTTTCTATAGGATATCATCCCTCGAAACATAACACCATGTAAAACTACCTCTGGTAAATAAAACTACACTTACAAGTTAATTCTAGTCCATAGTTTATTTTATAAATACAAGTCTCACCTCCTTTAAGGGAATCCTTGCAAAAAAGCCAAGTATAGATGCAATGTTCGTCATCAAAATAAAAGTTTTGTCGTCTTTTATCAGAAAAAAGTAACCTGTAGAGTGTCAAATGATATGGTTAGAATATGGAGACCTTGTAATAAGTTCTGAACTAATGGGGACATTTATGATATGTATGAAAAATTGTAGTCGTATCTCCATAACGTAAATATGTCCATTAATAATAGTATACTTACAGAAGCCCCATATAGGACACATTGCATGATTGAGCTAATAAACTTATGCAATACTTTGAAAGCATATCTAGCTTGAATACACTTGAAAACATCAAAAGTAATGCACAGCAAAATAAAATAGAAGTGTTCCACAAGCTTTAGAATAATATTTAAACAAACACCTCATGTCCAAGTGTCCAAAGTAGCTAATGACAAAAATATCTTACATTACAAAGGGAGAATATTCAATAAACACATCCTCAAGCATAAGATAGATCTTAAAACCAATGCTCATCTACAAAATAAAAATCGCAAATCAAAACAAGTTTAAATGGTTGACTATTGCTATTTGAATTGATTTGATATTACTTGAAAAATCTGGAAGTGCAAGCCATTCCCTTCTCATTCGACAAGGCAATTTGACCTTTCTAAGAGAGAGATCCACAATTGATCAAATTGGTAAATGGAACTACAATATCCAGATTGTTAAGTTACCAACTACCAAGGAGTAAAAAAAATGGAATTCTGGTTAAAAAGGAGAATCACTGCTATACTTGGCAAGGTAAGCAATTTTTAAGAAAAAAATAATGACAATTAAATAATTGCAATCAATTTTAGAACAAGCTAAGCGAGGTTGCAGACCTTTAAAGAAATCAATAAACTATAGGTTGACCATAGTTACAAAAAAATATATCATAATCCACTTTCTGCTTCTTTTTCCATCTAGTTTTTTTTTCGCCATATAAAGATGTTTAAGAACAGAAATTTGTATGTCCATCGATAAAAATTGACTGGGCATAAACACTACAGCGATTTAATGATTCCTGAGAGAAAATGGAAAAATAAAAAGAAGCTTTTTGTTTCTTTTTCATATTTTTGTTGTTTGTGCCTGATATTTACCAGGCAATAATGCCAAGACAGTCAGTTATAATCTGAATCACAATTCAGGTTAGAGGAATGTTACATAACACTTAATTACCAACAACACAATGTGACTCGTGTGAATAAAATTTTCCTAAGTTTGCCTTTTTGAATTCTTAACATTCTAGTACAGAGAAATCACAATATTTTAAGAAATTTTAAGAAATTATTCTAAGTTATTAGAATTTTTATATTTGTCATAATACACGTGCGCGCACACACAAACATGCACACACCCGTACCTGCAACCTGACCCCCACACATATCAATAGACTGAAAGCTACAAGGAAATGGCCTGAACTCTCTGTTGTGAAATTAGGTGAAGGAAATGACCTGAACTCTCTGTTGTGAAATTAAGTGAACAACTACGTTTGCCTGCTTGATAATGTGCACTAAGGTGGAACACTCATATACAGCAAATACTTGACCATCAGGATCAGATGCACATAAATACCTAAAAACACGCTATTTTTAAGACATTGCAGAACAGTCATCTTGTTTTTGGAGTCATATAATAGTTTATATATGGTAAAAGCATAGACTAGAATCTGCTTTAGAACACTTTTTGTGATGGATTTTTGAATCATTTTTTGAGTTTGTCAATGGTCAGATAACTATGTTGGGCAAAAACAACTGTAGTCATGAAGTAATCATGAATTTTTCAAGTGCTTAAAAGTGGAATCAAAGCAATGTGAAAATTAGAGATAGAAATTATAGTCATGTCCAACAAGCAACAAGCTCCAACATGTAAGCACCAAGAACAATATAATATGTATAAGTCCTAACCTTAAACGCCGCCAATTTCGTTGGTTTGATCGTAATTGAACCTAATAAATTACAAATACCAGTCCAAATTAGTAAAAGTAGAAAGTATGTCTCTCTGAAAGATATTGAAAAAAAACCAACAATTCATAATTACAATGCAAAATCTGGGCAAATAATTTGCAATTAATATGCTTATCTTCTCTTTGCACGCGATAATTTTCCCTTTAATATACATGTTTTAGATAGTTCTATATATTCAAAATGATAAGGCGTGAATTGAAGTTCAACTATACACAAAGTCAAACGTAAATAATGATTTTTAAATACTTCAAATATGCTACCATTATCTAGAATAAACAGCCTATACCCAAGCAGGAAACATATCTACAGCTAATGTAATGTCCCCATTTTTAAACCATTCATGAGCAAGTATTGAAAACCTTTAGTCTACTTCCCCATAAACTAAAAGATTCTTTTTGGGGTTTTATTTTATTAATTAATTATAATTGTCCGAATAGTGATTTTAATCATTTGATAATATAAGTCAATTATTAGTTGATTCATAGAATATTTTATGAAAGTGGTTTTTACCACTGAGGTATTTAATTGAAATAATTATTGAATTATTGCTTAAAAGTAATTTTGATTACTATTTATTATTTAGGAGATTATTTAATATTATTTTTGGTAAAAAGGGAATGTCGGCTTGTAAGTGATCAAAGGCAAAAAGGAGATATGCTAAAAGTTGGCAAGGAGAGTTAAGAAAGAGTATTTGGCCTTCCCAAGGTGGTTCGCCCCCCTTTGAAAGGTACAAGTGCATGGTGGAGTTCTCCTTTGAAGGTTATGGTAAAAATTGATATTGATTCTTCATGGTTGAAGAAAATATTGGGATGTGTGTCCAATAAGTGTTTGCAGATTTCTGGAGCTGATTATTTGACAAAACAGTGTCTTTTGACACTATCTTTGCAAAGGTTGATTTGATAATTGCCCTAAAGTGAGGCGACTTGCTTGGTGACTTGTTTGTGTGGATTTCAAAGATAATTTTAAGTCAAATTGACCTAGTTTCATTGTTGGAATTTATTGATGAATATTGCTTAAGTGTGGCATTGACTTTTTATGTGATTGGGCAAGGTTTTCAAAGTCTTTTCAAGTGAATAAAAATAATAAATTCTGATTTACTTATTTGTATTTTTGGGCAGATTTTATAAGGGTTTTGACTTCATAAATTGTAGATTAATGACTAATATTTATTGAGCGAATTTTTCCAAGTGTGGCAACTTGATTGGGAGTGAGGGTTTGATGTTTGACGGGGTTTAAAACCCTAGTTGAGGAGCAAATATTATTTTTGATTTTTATATGCAATTTTTGACCTAGGACGACTAGGTTTGGAGAGGGTTTTGATCATTTTGAAGGCCCAAAAAAGGCATTGGATTTGTGTGGCTAATTTGGTAAATTATTCATGATTTTTGGCAAGGGTCTGAGTGAAAATTGACAAATTTTCAGCTGATGTTTTATATGTAAAATCAGATATTTTATAGCAAGGTTAAATTTGATTTTCATCCACATACAAAGAGTGAAAAGATATAAAAAATATTATTTTCAGTTCGTGGCTTATTTTGAATTATTTTGACTCTTGAGGTGTTATTTGCTCAAGGTAATTGCTGAAAATTACCTATATATTATTTTCACATTGGCGCCTAAGGTTTGGAGGCAAATTGCATGTTTTTTAGGCATTTCTTTGAGCTAGGGTTTGCTGATTTTACTAATTTCAGAATTTTGTGGATTTTCGCAGAAACTTTTTTTGGTTGAATTGTCCCATTTGGAGACATTACAGCTGACAATACCTTTACCTTAATACAGCAATTACGTCAAATGAGAGAATTCACGTGAGCATTTCTTAATGAATAATTTTGGCAAAGTAGAAAGCTTAATCTAATTCCAAATCCAAGCATCCCTCTAATGGAGATGTTGAAGCTTTGAAGGAGGTGTAGTCGTTGCCCATATTTTTACTTTTAAGCAATATGGTAGCTAGTCAATAGAATATTAAGTCTTGGGAGCAGCTCCTTGTTTTATTGGCATTGGAACAATGTTGGTGCCCCATGCCCTAACCAGCTGTAAAATTGGAAAATGGACACTATTATCAGACCAATAAAATCCCAGAAATTGATATTGATGTTGTGGTTACTGAAGAAAAAATATAGAGAGACAGTACACTAATTTGTTGTCTTATGGGGTTATGGCCTTCTAAAAGTACCTCGTAGGATGGATAATTAAGAATTGGAAGGTAACAGATGCTACTCACATCATGCTTGCAGCAATGGGTAACTTTACAGATTGGTCCTACAAATCAATAGCATTCACTGTATCATATTGGGTGAGTTTATCTGCTGCCACTAGAATTTTGGAATGAAACTTCATTGAAGGCAATTGATGGTGCTTTGGTTGAATATGCCTGGCTTCTTGATCTCATTAAAAGTCGAGGGATGTTAGGTTTGTATGTGCACCTTTTAATTTTGAATTGGAGAAGTTACCCAGTGTAGTTCATCTGATCTTTAAGCCTTACAGGCTACATACAGGAGCAGTCTTTAAATTATGAGAATGTTCTATGTACTTGTTGAATGTGTTATGTTTGTAGTCATTTAGGTCAGTTTTGATCAGCCAATTTTTAGACCTTTAGCCCAAGCCAATCAAAGGAGGAAACAACATCTTCGCTTAAGTCTGCTAAATAAATTTCTACCTTAAATGAGAACTATATAAGCATAAACAGCATAGTTACCATATTCGGCCAAACATGGATGAAATTCGGTTCGGACCAAACTTTTTGGCCCCACCAAACTTGTTCGACCGAACTTGTCCAGTCCAGTCCAAGGGATGTTTATTTTTAAATCGAAAATAAAATAATTAGAAAACCTAAAACAGAATGTCGAAGCATCAGAAATTTAAAACCTGAAAATTTCAATATATGTTGGCTCTCCCTCTAAATCATGAAAGTTTGGTATAATAATTTTCTTTAACAAATACATATAAATTTATTTTTTATATTTTTATATTTCAATATGTTCTAAATTTCAGAACTGAACTGTTTTCAAAATCCCAAACTTCTGAACTTATTTTTCCTTCCAAACGAACAAAACTTTCTGAACATGGTAGCTATGGTAAACAAAGCATTTCTTCTCAGATGCTCACTGAAACGTTGGTACATCAGTTGAGAAGGGGGTTCTGCAGAACAAATATAATTATCATTGGCCTTATGATGGTATCAATCATCAGAAGATTCCTCCGGCCAATGATTTTGAGAAATAATCTTTGAATTGATCTCAGAATAATCTTCCACTGCCTCAGCATTCTACACAGAAGAACATTAATTTGCCATCGCCTTCTGACATTGCTGTGATCCTAGTTTGTATTTGGGGCGAAACGTATAACTTGTGTTATTTGTAGTAGAAAATGTATTCACAATATGAGTCATGGGTCAAGAACATCTATTTACCATGAGAATGTCATATGAATTACAAAGAATCTTGTCATAAAATAGAGTTACTAGAAATCTTGTCATAGCAAGCTACAAAAAGTAGTGAGGTTATTACAAAACAATTAAATCATCTTAGGTGTCATGAGGAGTTACGAAAAAATAATGAGGGAGTTGCAAAGCATCTTAGGTGTCATAGGGCGTTACAGAGAATAACTAGGGGGTTAAAATAGTCTTGTCATAATGAGGGAGTAACAAACATCTACTATGTCATATAGTCCGTGAAAGGATTCAAGCTGTATATGTCTTGGAGGTCTTGGAATTGTTGTCTGTAGATAGTCCATGAAAGGATTGTCATGGCAAAGTGCAGCACCAATATTGCTCCTGGATTGGACCCAAGTTGGTATTCATACCTTCTCAGGAAAATTTCCTTTGTTTTTGTGTTGCGTGAAAATTCTATTTGAACTACAATAAAAATTCCATTTGGTTTTCTTTCCAGATTTTGGCCATATACTGTAGCTCCTTTCCAGAAGTTTCAAATTTTGGTCCAAAAGAAAACAGATTATCACGTTTCAGTTCAGATTTCTCCTCGTATGAGATTTTGCAGCAAATACAATTTCAGATCTTACACCAGTCTTTCCAGTATTAGTTTCAGATTTTTGGAAGTTACATAGACGTTATAATACTTTTGCAGTTGGCCTCACACAGTGGTATCAAAGACATAAATTTCAGATTTTCAAATTTGATTGCAGTTTTTCAGTTAAGATTTCACAATTTCAGATGGCAGGAAAATGTTTTGTCATCTAAACAATAGATTCCTGTTAGGAAAATAACAGTGGTGTAGAAGCGTTTTGTGTTGACAACGGTGGTATCAGAGCATTTCGGTTCGCAACAGTGGTATCAGAGCTTTTGGTTCGTATGAGCATTTGGTTCACAACAGGAACTGTTAACAACCAACCCCACTAATTTCTTCCAACATTAATCCTAACAATAGATGTGACTGATTCTGAAAATAAACTCATTTCTATTGAACATAATGCATTAGAAACTCTTGGGTCAAACTGTGCAAATATCATTTTCCGAAGGAGCAGTGGAGAACTGTACTAGCACATCTAACAATTCCTGAGTTTAAAACAGCTCCATAATGCTTCTTTGTAAGAGCCATCAAATGTCTGCCGATATACCTCTAAGAAAAGCTTCTGCCTATATAACCAGAGTGATAGTCTGAGTGCACAAAAATATTCTTTTGCAGGACTTGATGGTCTTCCTATTAAATATTTCTTAGATAAAATTACATCCTCTAGGAAATCTTCTACGTGTGTATAATCTCATGGAATGTACACTTGATTGCTTCTTTTGCAGGAAAAAGAGATGGTCGCTTCAAATTTATGGTGGCAAGTTAGATTCCCAATCTCAGGCACAATAGCCCCCGCAGCTTTCTTCTTGTTCCCACAGATTGTTACGAGTCCGTGACTTTTGGACTACAAGAATCTCTTTTTGGTCTTATAAGGAAAACGAGGACACTGTGGTGTTTTAAAATTTATGTGCTTTGCTCAACTCAAAACTAAGTATATTTCATATGCAATCTCAAGCACCATTGCAATCATTGAGATTGTGTACCATATTTTTGGCGAATCCCATGTTTATGTCTCCTATTAAGTTCAAATGTTTGTTGTCAAGTCAATTTATATATCTTTCAACACCACCGATGCTTGCCAAACTACTATTTGAAAATGGATCAAAAGATAATCTGAGCTACAATGAAAATAGCATGCACAATGGGGGCCATACTTTCACACTTGTTTTCTAAACTAGATGCAATGGAGATCATTGATTCTAAAGGAAATCCAAATATACTGCATCAAGCACCATCAACTATGCCTATGGACAATGGCACAGACCAAACCAAGCATTTCTACTTGATGTCAGTTTACACCGGTCCCATGGTTGATAAAGGCACTTGTCAATCTTTGACGACCCAGCAAGACACCAAACCCTGGAAGAACAAATGACAAAAGACAGAACATTACAACCATAGTAGCAAAAATCATTTGGGAGGGGGGGGCGAATCGTTTTTTCAAAAGCATAAGCGTTTTTCAAAAAATTGTGATTAATAGAGAATAGATACAAATTATGAAAAGAAGTTAAATGAGATAATATGCCATCAAAATCAGCCAACTGTTTTCTTTCATTAATTTCTAGGTTATTTAATTTGCATTTCAAAATGAATATTATTGTCGTTTACAAAGGAAAAAAAATGGGAGGGAGCCAATGGCAACGAGGTAGACTAGGGATCAACAGGGATAGATGTTGAAGCTCTAGGGTTACAGCCTCTCCTAATTTGAGAGACAACCTTAGGATCGTACCCAACCTTCTCCAACAAGTCAAAGTCAACTTCATCATAAATAGGGTCATCATTATTTTCGAGCTATTCGAATTTTGGATTGATTTTGTCAAGTTCAATTTGCTGATCTTCCTCGATGGTACCTAATATTATTAAATAGAATGCATATGTTAGTGACTTGGAGAATTATACTTTAGAAGAATATAAATCAACTTTCCATATGAATTGAGAATTAGAAATGCAACATTTCTTAACCTTGAGCTTTCTTCATATTCAAGTAAAGATTGTGGTGGACAAACACAAAATCATTCATCCGTTTTTGAGTGCATCGATTGCGTTTTTTGGAATATATATGTTCGAACACACTCCAACTACGCTCGCAAGCAGGTGAACTGCATGGCTGGCTCAAAATGTGCATTGTCATCCATCGAAGGTGTTTGGTTTCTTTGCCAAAGGAATCTCACCATTGTGTTGCAAAAATAAATTTTGTCAACATTGTAATATGCGCAGTTCAATCAAAAATTTATATTTTCACCATATGTATGTAGAAAAATTGTCTCCCTGGTTTAAAGGTCTTTCTCCTTGTGATCATTGCCTTACTAGAAAAGAAACCCCTTGCCTGCTTGTACATCAGAGAGTCTCCCATAGTTGCCTCAAAAGATCCGTAGGAAACATTCTCTTCCTGCACTTAAATAGACCTTCTATGATCTCTGCATCAGATCGAAATTCGTCATTAAAGAACAACGTTGGATTCAATAAGTATCTAGCTGCATGGAAGGGAGAATGCATCTATTGATCCCATCTTTTATCAACTATCTTCCATAATGGCATGTATTTGGCCTTGTTATTCTCCAATCTGCTCCTAAAAGTGTCTTTGGCCCTATCAATTACTTAATATAGATAACCCATGGGGATTTATCTCCATCGATGAGTGTCAAAATTTGAACTAGAGGCTCTGAGAATAACATAATTTTATCTACCTCTTTCCAAAAATATAGTGATAAAACATAGTCAGCCACCATTTTGCCCTCCATATGTTTCACAAAGAAAGATTCCACCCACTAAGTTGAAATGGACATTCATATTAAATTCATTTATTGTTGAAAAAGAGTTTGCAATGCAAGGAAGTGGGTTGTAAACCTTGGCACCCCTCGCTAAAGAAGCTTCGTGCCATCTATGAATGTGTGCATTATATTAAGCACTTATGTGTGGATTTTTTTTCAAAACCTCTTTCACCCATGGAATTTTGCCTATGTTATCCAAAATCAAATTAAGACAATGTGCTACATATGGAGTCCAAAACATAGTTCCATATTTGTTCATAAAAAGCCTCCCAGCAGCCAAGCAAACAACATTATTTGTAATGAATTGGACCACATTTTGTGGCCCCACCTCAATCACAACCTCATCAAATAAATGAGAAAATGTCTTCCCTGATTTTATAATCTCAGATTCATCGACACTCTTAATAAAAATTGTGTCAATGTCACATGACACAAGTTGATGAGTGTGCGGCTTAATCTGTTCATCGATCTAACATTATAATGCAACCTGATTTTTTCTATTTTTTATGATGTTTTGCAAAAACATCGCTCACATCTTGTACAACATCCTTCAACAAATCAGTATGCAAAGCCTCGTATGATGGGGCAGTGAACCCAAAACTTGCAACTGCAATTGCATCCACCATATGCTAGACTTCTACCAAAATTTGGAGATTGCCTTCTTTCCCTACTCGTGAACAATATTTTTCCAACTTGTACAATCTAGCGTGGTTTGCACTCCATGTGTAGTACAAGTGCCAAAGCATGTGTAGTACAAGAGCCAAAGAAGGCATGAATGTTTCCGCTACCTACATCTGGTCCACTATGTACTAAGCCAAGGGTGGATTATTAAGGAATTATAATGAGAAATATTTCCACCATATTTCACAGTTAAAAATATCAATTATGTTCAAATGAATGTCAAATATAACATCTATCACAGAGGGGGGTTAGGTTTATTGGTTAGGGTTAAGTTCAGTTTTTTCAAGTTTTGGGTGTATTTAATTTTTTTTAATTGTAGACAACATTTCAAATAGCCCCATCATACGAGGCTTTGTGGTTTGATTTGCTGAAAAAAGCCAAAAGATCGGGTTGAAAAAAGCATTTTGGGCCAAGTATAAGAATTAATCGTGTTTAAATCGCACGTTCTGCTACTATGATTACAACTTCTGTAACAGCCATTCTTCGTCTTCCTTGTCACAATTTGTATAAAATATGTAATACAGCCATTCAATGAGGTTAAGCCTCCAATTTTGTTGATTCACATTACTTTCCACCTCTCAGATGCATAAAGAACTTGCAGATTAATAAAAGATCTATCATTATATTCACTACAGTTCAAAATATATCGTTTTCTGGTTTTCTTTTTTTCCATGTAATTGTTTTCTCTTTGTCAGGGTATTCTGATTATTATTCATCAGAAATAATGCAAACCATTTCCACACAAAACATTGAAACTCTCATTTTGGTGAATTGTCCCCAAGCTTCACCCCTGGATGCCAGATCATTAGGTGCAATCAGAGAAAAAAAAGCCCATCAGAGGGTGGAAAAAAAAACACAAATCCTGTACCCAGCAGCTTTATCAAATTGGGATGCAGATAATTCCTGGTCGATTACCAATGGATGTGAAACAATGAATTTACATGAAATCATAATGCTGCGACACTTGCAAATATGATAGTAGTAACCCTATCAAATTTTCTAGTTAACTACCTTGCTATTCTTTTACAAAACTATTATCTTTTGTGAATTTATCGAACACAGAAAACTCATATAAAGTGTCACCTTTGATAGATCCTCTCCCGACCAAAGGCGAGGGGAGCTAGGATTTTTGTTTTTGAACCTATTTCAGATTACTCTATGAATATGTTCATAGTTGAAAGAAATAAAAACATCCTATGACATCAGTAATTATAGAAATGTTGAACTTTGTTCAAACCCACTAAATTCTCCTTTGAACAAATTTAGATGAGTTTAACAATACAAGATTTTAAAACAAAAAGTACACACCTCTTTCATCACTGAAGCCAAATAAACTACTGCAGTAACTTGAGGTAGATCCAACACCTCCCAAAAATTAAGCAATGCATCTGCATTTGGGATCTATACAAGAGCCAAAAACATACACATGACTGCTTGTTACTTTCATGAACAAACACATGAAATACAAATAGCACATGCCCTTGCATCCAGCAATAGATCATTAAATAACCACTTGTATTTTTCATACACAATCAGCACAACATAAGTTATTTACTATAAAAATTAAAGTGTTCAGAAACTAAATATTTAGTGTCAAATCAAATACCTCAAGATAAATAACTTACTATTTAGTTCTACCATAGTTGCACCAATCCCCTCCAAGCACCGAGCTACCATTATCGATTCACCCAGATAGTTTTTTGGTACAAATCCCAACACCAAAGGTGGATGTGAAACAACCCAATTTTGGATCCCTTTTTGGTACACAACCATTCAAAAACAAGATCTCAAATGTAACCAAATGACATAAATGCAATGTCATGGTTAACTTAGGGGAGGGACAGTTTGCATTTTTATTGTTTCTCTATTCTATTGTGGCTTATATCACCATATAAGCATCTATGGGGGAAAACAACATTTGAAAAAATAGTCCATGAATTATGGCCTTTAGGTCCAGGGAGAACCTAGGCTTCTCAGCCAATTGCTCTCCCATTAGTTAAGCCCTCACATCAAAGATGAGAGAAGGCCAAGAACCTTTAGGTTCTACTTCTCAACTGACATTAGGACCTTCGCACTTTAAGACCTTTAGCGGCTTTAGGCACTCGATCTACGAAAGGCCATTCATACTTTCATCTGATAGAAGGAGGTCGTCCCTCAACATCCTCGACATTTAATTGAAAAAGTATGGGAAGACAAAGATGAAGTAGCCTTATGTTGCTTTGTGGATTTCAAGAAAGCCTTTGACAGAATCCCTAGGGATAAGTTATGGGGCCGGATAGAGGAACTTGGAGTTCCAAAAGAGTACAGGGCAGCAGTGCATCGGCTATACGAGCAAGTTAGAGCCAACATCAGATTACATACAGGTTTATCAGAAAATTTCTGTAGTGACATAGGGGTTAAACAAGGATGTCCTTTATCTCCAACTCTATTTGGCCTCTATATTGACAAGTTGGAAGAATGGATAGACAAACTAGGGGGTGGCGGAGTCCACATAGAGAGTTATGTGATCAAACTCCTATATGCTGATGATCTTATTTTGACCGCAACTACAGAGCAAAGGTTAAGGGAGCATTTGAAAGCTTTAGAGCTCTTTTGTAAAGAGGTCGGGATGCAAGTCAATACTAGCAAAACTCAGATTTTGATCTTCTGGCATCGAAAAGAAAAAAGACATACAAGCTTCATGTTTGAGGGGAGCCCACTGGAGATAGTCTCAGAATACAAATATTTAGGGTTGGATTTCACCAACAAGCTTAGTTGGGATGCATACATAATGAAAAAAATTCGAGGATGGAGAGCGTTGTACTCTCTTCAAAACAAGTGCAAAGACGTTGATTTGTGGCATTGGAAGACCACCAGGGTCTTGTTCGGGCTACTAGTAGTTCCAGTGGTACTATATGGGTGCGAGGTTTGGGCCAGTGGTATGTCAAGGTTAAAGTGGAGGCAATTTGAGAGAATTCAAAAATGCCTAATCACAAGTACCTTTAAGTTTAAAGCGTCAGTTCCATACGAAATAATTCTAGCAGCAACAGGTAGTTTCCTAATAGAAGTTGCAGTTATGACGCGTCTCCTAGGGTACATAAAGAAAGTAGAGGTCATGAAGGAGGATAGGTGGCCAAAGGTAGTAATAAATGAAGAGTTGAACAAGCGAAAGAGGACGTGGATGAAACAAAACAAGGTCTGGATGGATAAGTGGGACATTAACATTCATGAGTGCCCAGAGACCAATCAAGAGATAAAGAGATATGTTGGGGAGAAGTTTAAAATAAACATGTGGACAAAGTAGATAGGGAGGAAAAAGCAGTACTACATGACCAAGTTCAACCCCAATTATGAGCATGACCAAAAAATCTACATGTTGGCCAATTTCCATCTCCAAGTTTGCACCTTTCAAATTTGGCCAAGTCCAGTGCTTAGGTTTTCTTCAGAAGATATGTTTTTTGGCAAAGCCCGCAAAAATACTAAGTGTTATTTCTTTAGGAAAGTCCATTTTGGCCTTTGTTCTAAGCCTTTGGCTAATTCTTTCGGGTTTTTTGTCCGAAGCATTTTGCCGAATTCTTTCGGACTTTTTGTCCAAGGCTTTTCCTTAAGAGTGTTTCTTTGGGTTTTCTTCTAGCGAAGTGATGAATTCTTTCAGACAATTTGTCCACACAATTTTTCCGAATGACCATTTTAACTTTTTCGAAGGAATCTTTCAAGCCAAAACGGACCCCTATAATTTTTCCGAAGGGCACTTTCATTTTTTCGAAGGGCACTTTCACTTTTCCGAAGGGTATCTTTTGTCGGAAAAAGACCACTTCAACTTTTCCGAAAGGATCATTTCAACTCCTTCGAAGGGCACTTTTCAAGCAAAATGGATCCTTGCAAAAAGTCCAAAAGGTACATTTCACTTTTTCGAAGGGTATGTTGCAACTTCTCCAAAGGGACATTCTAAGGCTAAATGGACCATTTCAACTTCTCCAAAGGGTACTTTTCAACAAGCCCGAAGGACCATGTCCAAAAGCCGAAGGATCATTTCCAAAAAGCAATAGGAAGAGACGAGAAGTGACTAAAGAAGAATTCCTTCGGACTTTTTGTCCGAAGGAAATAACTCCAAAAGAATTCCTTCAGACTTTTTGTCCTAAGGAAATAAACAAGAAAAATTCCTTTAGACTTTTTGTCCGAAAGAAATGAACAAGCAGGAAGACCGAAGACACGAATTCTTTCGGAAAGATTGTCCGATGAATTCTTGCGAAAATACCCGAAAGGACCATTTCTAAAAGTCCGAAGGAAATACCCAAAAGGTGACAACCCGCAGAACATCAATTTCAAACTACAAGAAATAGTCGTTGCTATTCAAAAGACTTGGCGAGAACATGAGAGCAGACAAAGCAAGCAAAAAGGACAAGTTGACGCATCGAGTCATTGCTGGAGGCTGACCAAATCAAAAAGCCTCTACGAGATCAACAAATACAGGTATCTAGAGAATAACTAACAATTAGAAAGAGCATTTTCTAACTGTCGTCATGAGTTCCAGCAGTGCAATGTGTCGACTTCTCTGTTTCAGTTTTGAACTCTCGTGGATGATCTTCAATAGAAACAGTTTCCTATGCCACTCCTGAAGGTTTGATGCCACTTGTCACCATTCTCATAACTGGTTTTGGACAAGTAAGACTCTTGACATGGCATGGCTCGCCCCATCCATCCATCTGTTATTGATTCTCAAATATGGACACATGTCCTTGTGCCTTTTCAGCTTCTCCTTTCTTGCTCTTCCTCAAAGTTCTATAAATTGGGCCATTTCGACCATTGCAGATAGCCACATTTTTGGTATAGCGAAGTCCTGCTGAAATGACATTGCACTTTGATTTTAACATTGAATACAAGACCAATTCTGAGTTGTGAATTTCTATCTAAGTATGTGAGTGATGTATAGCGGAGCTGAGTGATAGCATTATCCTTACTCCCTTTATCCTTTATGTTTGAACAAAGATTATCATGCTAACAGGTCATGTGGGGTGTGTTAAATGTGTTAAACTTTCTGTCAAGTATGCAATTGTGTTTATGGTGTGCAATCTGCCCCTTAGGTCGAGTATCTTGACGATGGTTTGAAACATGTTACCTTCACATTGAAACACTGTGTTAGTATCTTTAAATGCATGGAATTACTCTCAGAAAACATTGTTACTCAGTAGAAGTGTGATAGTCGGTGGATAACTTCTTGGTGAATCACCTCTTTAGCATAGTTTTTTGTTTTATGCAAACTCTTGACTCTTTTCATGAACAAGCATTAGATTAGGTGATAGACACTCAGAGAAAAATTCAAGGAGCTATCCCTTTTCAATCCTAGAGACTCATCTCTATTACAAGTTCACACAAACTTGAGGGATGATTCAATGTTGCATCAAATTGAAGGAATTTCATGGAACGTCCTAGGGTGCACAATTTGATGACAACACTACATAGGGGCAAAAATTAAATGGAGAACGAAGATGCTCATAGAACATTTGAGAACGGAGTCATTATTGGATATTGGAATTAATGATCAAGTATGTCAAGCTTGGTTTCCACCTCTTGAAGATGAAAACTTTCAAGAAGTGTCTTAGGTTTGCGGACGAAAACCTCCATTCCTTCTACTTGAGCAACTTTATTCAAGGGTTGTAAGTGAGTTTCAAATCGCATGTGTTCATGCAAGTGGATCTACAAAGGTGTTTTGAAACACCACCTAATTCTGAAAATTTGAGTGAACCTAGGGTTTAAGGAGAAAAATTCTAGAAACTAGGGTTTTCAAAATTTTAAAGCAAGTTTTGGTGGGTTTCCCATAAAAAGAAAATTTTGATATATTTTTTATTTGATAGTCAATAATTTTGTGGTTAGTTTGAGCTCTTATTTGCATCATAATTCCAAGTATTGAGGGAGTTATAAATTTTTTAAGTTTCAGCGTGTTTGTAGAAATTAATAATTATTGTGGGCAGCGAATTGTTTTGAAAAGGCTGATTTGCAGGTTTCTACCTTAGGCAATTTGTGTTGGAGTGGTTTTGCAGGGTTTTTAAGGTCATTCAATGCCCTAGAATATTCATAAATTATTTTCGCAATTTTGGCACTTGGGCAACTTGTTTGTCAAGCTTCGGAAGGTAATTTGGTGAGAGAAAACCAAGGGATAATTTTCAGATTTGTTTCTTCTATTTATTTGAAGTGTGGCGAACCACTTGGAGAGTAATTCGAGGCATTTAAGGGCTGGAAAGTACAGCTATACCTTCAAAAAAAATTCAAAATATTTGTGTGAGGTATTTTCAGCGATGTGTCTTATAATTGGACCCCAAAAAGGTACTCAATTCTATAAATAATTTGCAGCTTCTTGTGGATTTATTTGGATGCTCTTTAGATTGAATATCATACATTTTCCAGCTAGGGTTTGGCTGAATATAGATTTTCAGATTTCAGTTTGGTACTTGGTTTGGCTAGGATTTGTTGGAAAACCCTCTTTTGGGTTGCCGTCCCAATTTGGGGACATTACAGTGGTATTAGAGCCAATTTCTTGGCCAACTGTGGGATGAAGAGGCATACGTCAAACAGTGACATGCACGGGGCTAGGTTGGATAGGCTTATTCATGCCCAAAATCGGATGATGGGAACTATGGCTACTTCCCTTCAAATAGTGAAGAACATGAAAGGGGACCAACCCCTTGAAATGAAGGAACAACCCTATGTAAGTTGGGATTTGATAGAGTACTATGATAAGTACTTGACATGCAAAACTCAACTTAAAAAGTTAATGAGCTTCAATGAGTTTGTGGTATGGAAGCATGGTAGAGCAGGGTCTAAGAGGAGACAAAACAACCAAGAGGTTATTCGGGATGATTTGGGGGAGATTGTACTCCCTACCTTTGATGGGGATCTTAGCACTTGGGTTAGGACATAGGTGGACAAGGTTATTGAGTACCTTGATTTGAGGCCTAGAGGTGAAAAAGAGGCTCTAATATTCATCATCTAACATTTGGAAGCGGCTGCCCATGATTGGTGGCATCTTGGGTGGAGGACACAAGGGCATGACCTCATTAAAACATATGAGGAATTAGGTGAGAAGCTCATTAAACAATTTGATAAGAAGAAAATGGAGCCTCCAAAATCAGAAATCATGAGGATACCTAAGAGGGACTCTCAATTGCACGAGGGGCAGCCATTCAAACACCACAAATCTAAATTTTTGGAGCAGCAAAGAGGGCTGCAAATGATAGACCAACATGAAGAAATGCTAAGTACATTGGGGCAACCTAGTACCCCAAATTTTGAAATTCAAAAAGAATATTTTGAAGAAGTCAAAGAAACCAAAAAAATCATGGATGACCCCATGAAGAGGTATGTAGTGAATGATACTATTGATTCTAATAATTGTTCAATCTTGTGGCATGACTCGAGAGTTGATGAAAAATTTTGGAAAGAACAATTGCTAATCACAAATGAGGAGGAAGTGCAAGCCTTGACATGTTTGGATGGCACAAAAGGGCTTCTTGATAGATCAATACACAATGAGATGAGGGAATGCTTGAAGGAAGGTGAACCATATGTGGATCATCCATTACTTGAAATCGATATGCGAGAAGATCAAGATTCCAACTTGTTTTGGAATTCAAAAGACACTCCATTGTTTGAAATGGATAAAGAGGGAAGACCAAGGCCACAAGGAAGGATGTACCTCATGATCCTAGAAAGTGACAATTAGATCAAAAGGGTATTATTAAACACCAATGTTTTTCCTAACTTGTTTGTTTCATGTGTAGGATTAATTTTGAGATCCCTTGCAAAGGTGAATACAAGGAATCAGTTGGGTTCCCTACATGGGCAACCAATTGGATGAGTGGAAAATACTTGAGGACTACCATAGATTGGGCAAGACCTCAAATCATGAGCAGCTTTGGACAAAGGAATTAGGTAAAGGAAATTTCGCTTTTTCCTTTTTCAAAAGAATTTGGAAATCATTGGCAACGTTTTGGGCTTTTGGACCACAAAAAGAGATGCATGTTTGGCACATGGTGGCTAACTAGAGGGGACGAAAATGTTGTTGAGCGCATGGATGAGGGCATGAGACCCCTCTTGGATGGGGTAAAGGCCCAAGTTGTGAGCAGCCGGTTACAAGGTATGATTTTGAAAGATTTTTGGTCCTATCACTTTTTGAAAGGTTCTGAAATTCCTTTGCAACATTCATGGCCATTATCCTACACAAAACGGAAATTTGAGTGCACATTACAGCCAAGGAAGAGGTCTGTCAATTTTGTTAAGAGGTTTGAAAATTTTGTCATAAAAAATTCCGAGTTGAGTAATATGCTACAGCTGCATATCATGTGCAAAAAAATTGATTTTTGGAGCATTGTACAGCCTTGGCCAGAAAGAAGTATTTCTCCAATCAAATCTGTTTTTTGCAAACAAAACAATCAGATTATGAGTCACTATTACAGCCCTCCCACCAGGACAATATGTCTGATTTTTATGTGCACTTTCAGCTGCTCATAAATTCTGAAAATATCAATGATTGGAGTCACAATTTACATAAGAAAGGGTAAAGTATGAGGGCACGGAACAACGTTTCCTTTCGATCCATGTTGAGCATCCCTTTGACCATTATTCAACCTTCTATTTGCACATAATCTATGAGAGGGGGCAGCCAATTGTGGAACACACAATGCACATGATAAAGATTCCTCAAGGAGGATTACCTATTAACAGGAGGTACTTCCAAGGTATGTGGTTCATAATAGTTGTTTGGGTTGATCATTTGCAAGCTTGGGGAGTTTCGACATGGCATGAAGGAATTTGTAAGGGGCTTTGGGGCCTTAACTTTATTTGCATACACTCCTTGATAATTGTTCAAGAAAACTACTTCATACAAGGCAGTGATATGACACTTTCGGGATGCAGTTGTTGGTTTGATTGGCAATGGCAGTCCCTAATTTGTTTTGGGAAGCCCCCTATGCAAAGATATGTGTGCGATTTTGGAGGTATTGATGAAGGCTTGACACACCTTTTGGATTGGGCAAGAGCCCAAGTCGCGGACAGCAAGGAAAGAGTTAAGTTAGTGAAGAAAATTTGGCCACAAAGACACTCAGAAAATTCTGAGTATCATTCTCTACATGTACCCTCTTTCACCCTCTTCAAAATCAATTTTGTTGACATGCTACAACGAGGGAATAAATCTGAATATATACATGCCAAATCTGAATTTTGTTACTCAGAAATTTCTGAGTCAAGTGAACAATTCCAGCCACCAAGTGTGGTCACAAAATTGCAAAATCAAGGCATGCTTCAGCTCATGGAATGACGGATGAATGCATATATTAATTTTGAACTTTGTCATCCAAAAAAATCAGAATTAAGGATGCACATACAGCAGCCTTATGAGGATAGAAGTTTGAATTTTCTTGGTAAATCCCAGCTCTTAACATATTCTGGAAACACTCATGGATGGATGCACTCATGGCATGACAAAGAACGGGAAGGTAGGGAAAAGGTACAACACTATTTTTTATTCGAAATAGAACTTTGGTTTGATGCATATGAAGTCCTTCAAATGCATGAATGGATTGATATAGAGAGGCCAATGAAGGGCCATGTGGCACACATGATGGGACAATTCCCAAGGATAATGCATCTATATGATACTTTCCTCCAAGTTACGTTTCCAAGAGAATTCATTGTTTTTTCATCTTGGGAAGATCTTCTATGGCAAGTAGGAGCCACTCAAGGTTCATTGGGGGAGGGCCACTTGGGTATGCAAGCAAAAAATGAGGTGTAAGGGAACTTTTCCAACCAGGGCAGCAAGGTAACAACTCAGTATGTATTTTCTTTTACATCATTTGGCTATATATTGACCTTCTTGAAGATATAAGGGAAGAGTTTACTCATCCACCACTTGGTATTGAAAGGGGTGGTTGATTGGGAGCATATGGAGCCTTGGAAGGCTATGAGGACACTTCTAGCACGTGGGGGCAGCCCCAAAGCATAGGTACAGCAGTATGAAGGAACCTGAGGGTTCTTTTCCTTGGGATGGAATCCCTAGTGGACATTGCATCATAAGGTACCTCTATGGATATTGCAATTGCTCGAAGACAAGCAATTTTGGGTGAGAAAGACTATAATGTCCCCAATTTTTATCTAGACCCTTGTGGGACCCTTAGCCCATTCTTGTTTCCAATAGCTAAGGGTAGAGAAAGGAAAGGAAGCATTGTGGGCCACTTGTGAGGAGTTAATAATAGAAAAAGTACTTTATATTTCTAATTTTGAGTTGAGTTATGAAAAATCACCTTATGTTTCTATTTCACTTTAAGTGGTACGGTTTATAGGTCTTTGGCACTTAAGGCCTAAAGTGAAATTAAGACGATCTTTTAATATTTTAAAAAGAAAGGTAACTTTTCCCTCCAATTTTGGACGCTACACTTGGAGGAGTGGCATACAAAGGCAAATAAAGATTTATTTGACAATTATGCATTATTGGATATTAAAATTATTGATCAAGTATGTAAAGCTTGGTTTCTACCTCTTGAGGACGAAAACCTTCAAGAAGTGTATTAGGTTTGGAGACGAAAACCTCCATTCCTTCTACTTGGACAACTCTATTCAAGGGTTGTAAGTGAACTTCAAATTGCATGTGTTCATGCAAGTGGATCTACAAAGGTGTTTTGAAACACCGCCTACTTCTCAAAATTTGAGTGAACCTAGGGTTTGAGGAGGAAAATTTTGGAAACTAAGGTTTTTAGAATTTTAAAGCAAGTTTTGGTGGCCTTTCCATGGAAGGAAAATTTTGATATTATTTTTATTTGATAGTCACTAATTTTTTGGTCAGTTTGAGCTCTTATTTGAATCATAATTCCAAGTATTAAGGGAGTTATAAATTTTTGAAGTTTCAGCCTATTTGTAAGAATTAATAATTATTGTGGGCAGCAAATTGTTTGGGAAAGGCTGATTTGTAGGTTTCTACCTTGGGCGATTTGTGATAGAGTGGTTTTGCAGGGTTTTTGGGGTCATTCAATGCCCTAGAATATTCAAAAATTATTTCCGCAATTTTGGCACTTGGGCCACTTGTTTGTCAAGCTCCGAAAGGTAATTTGGTGAGAGAAAACCAAGAGATAATTTACAGATTTGTTCCTTCTATTTATTTGAAGTGTGGCGAACCATTTGGAGAGCATTTCAAAACATTTAAGAGCTGAAAAGTACAGTTGTACCTTCAAAAAAAAATTCAAAATATTTTTGTGAGGTATTTTCAGCAATTTGTCTTATTATTGGACCCCAAAAAAGATACTTCTATAAATAATTTGCAGCTTCTTGTGGATTTATTTGGATGATCTTTAGATTGAATATCATATATTTTTTCAACTAGGGTTTGGCTGATTATAGATTTTTAGATTTCAGTTTGGTACTTGGTTTGGCTAGGGTTTGTTGAAAAACCCTCTTTTTGGTTGTCCCAATTTGGGGACATTACAGGAGGTGACTATTGACAATTCTTCCACAAGACAGATTGTCTCTTGCCATTCGAAAAATTCACGTCTCCATCCAAGGAAGAAAGAATACATTGGGAAAGAATACATTGGTTTTTTGTGAGAGCCTTTGCTACAACAGGAATTCCTTCAAACTTTTGTCCGAAGGAATGGTTCATCAAAGAAGGCTTGTTTTCACATAGCTTCGGAAAAGTTCAAGTAGCCAGTTTTAGGTCGTGTGATTGGATGTGCAATGAAAAAATGCTTGTATAGTTTAAAAAAAAAGAATAATAAAAAACTAGTGTTGGCCACAAAACTAGCGATATCAAAGCAATCAATGAGCGGCGGATATAAAAATCCACTACATGGAGGTGGTCAGAGGAACCAAAACCAAGGATTTGTATGACGCATAGAGAGATATGTGAATGGTCGTCCAATAATTCAATGTCAAGCATGTAATGAATGGGGGCATTCTACTTGAAATTGTTTGAATAAGTAACAAAGAGACTCCTCATGTAAGTGTAGATGGTGTGGACCAAGAGACTACGACATTGGATATCGCTCAAAGCAAAGGGCTGCAACTAATGAGAACTTAGTGGAACCAAAATGTAATAGGGTGTTGCATGGCTCAACCCAATAGTTAAGAAAGAAAGACTCATCGATGAGAGGGAGCAAGTACAAAAGGCAATGACAGAAGAATCCCAATGAGAGAAAAAACAAGTATGATAGAAAGGATAATTATCTATTCACATTGACCCTTGCACGACAAATAAATGAGACCATGATACCCATCAAGATTGGAGAATTGTTGTACATTTTGTCATCATTCCTTAATGTGTTGCAAGCACCACCAAACTAAACGAAGATAGAGGTATTGATGGATGAAGAAAACAAAGTATTGAACCCAATGACATTGATGGTAAAGATGGTTGACCCTATCTTGGTACACATGGATATTCTAGGACACACATTGACGGAAGTAGTTGCAAACTTTGGCTCCATGGTGAACATGTTACCAAAGAGTACATGGCAATGATTGAACAAACTGACATTATAGCCACCAAAATCTTAATTGGCAATGGAGAATCAATTTGGAATTCAGCCCCTAGGAGTCTTGGCGGCACAAATATAGATCAAAGGATGTGAGTTCCTCATTGACTTTGTTGTGATATAGTTTCTAAAATCGTCGTATGACGTGTTATTAGGCTTATTGTCAATGAACAAGGCCATGATGGAATTGAGAATGAAGAAGATTGTGTCGATTTGACAAAGTAAAGAGTTTAACACATAGTTACCAAGTTCAGAAATCTGGATCCCTTCGGGAGGGCCAAAAAATCCGAAAAAATCCAGAATTCTTGAAAAAGTTTGAAAAAATCCAAACCGGAATATGTGTGTGAGCATAGTTTTATAGATATCCAAAATTGACAACTATAGTGAAAAACAATACTAAAGTAATAGAAAATGTTAATATTATATAATATCTATGGTTTTGGGGCTTTTTTTGCACCTAAAATGTAAAAAATAAAAATAAAAAGAATTGAAAAAAAAGGGCCGACCTATCAAACTTATCTGGGCCGGCCAAAAAATCCAAATCCGGCCAGATTTTGTGCAAATCTGGCCGGATTTGGTAACTATGGTTTAACATTAACATCAAGACATAGGCAATGAACCAAGAAGCCACATTATCAAATTCAAATGAAGAGTTATTAGATAACAAAGTCAATAACCCAAGAGAGTACAGAGTCTTACAAGTAGAGGAGTGCCCAGAGGGCAACGAAAAGTCAGACAATGGACTAATGCATTGGAAAATTGGAGATAGGAGATATTTCAACCATCATGTTGGAGCATGGAAGTGGATCCCCACAAGGGCAAACCGTCCACACAGAAGAGCTCGTGAGTGAGAATAAGTCCAAGAAGAAGAAAAGTACTGATGTGATGGAACAAGCCATTGCAGAAGCATTTTGGATAGAAGTTGTGAGTACCTATCCTATTTCACAAAGTTTGATGTGAGAGATTTGAAAGCGAGTAGCATACATGCACATTTATTTTTGACCAAGGATGGAACACAATAAAAAGGTCCAAAGATGGTTGAAGTGAAAATTGGGACAGAGTAGACACCACAAGTCATCCACGTGGGAAATGACTAGGACCCACTGTTGAAGGCAACATGATCCAAGGCCCGGGAGTTAGCGGATTAAATGGGTTATTTTAGAAGCATATATTGAATGATAGAGGCCGAAGAATATATCAAAGTGCAGTAAGAAAAGGGACAGAGCAAAGAAGAGATTGGACACCAAATTAAAATTGTAATTCCAAAGTTCTATACAAGATTCGAGAGATCCAACGTGGGATATTTAAGTAATCCCTAACTTCATTCTAACTACAAAGAATGGAAGTGTACATTAATATACAAAGGAGGAAGATGAAACATCAGTTGGGCCATTATAAGAGTTGGTAATGATCACTTCATAACCAGTCATTAGTTTGTTATCTTCCAGTAATGCCATTGTCATGTTGCGCGAAAGAGTACTGCATCACTGACATTGTCAAAGTTGTGCAACATCGTAGAAGAGCAATTAGAAATTTGTGGTATGCACACATGTGCTTGGGGTGATAAAGGAGGCTTCCACTACAGAATGTCGCGATTCAAATTTAGGTTAACTTTTGATAAAATTTTATTCAATACCTCTTGAACTACTTTGGGCATTTTATTTTAACATCCAAATTCAAAAGCAAGTTTGGTAGTTCAAGTCATCAAGTTGATGCGCTAGCATCCTCCCTCTCTCCAATATTAACACTGCCAATAGCTTTTGTGTCACACTTTGTGTCTTCTTCTAATGTCCCCATTTTTCCTTCCTAAATAAACAAGTATGAAGACCTTTAGTCTATCTCCCTATAGACTAAAAGAGCCCTTTTTTTGGGGGGCATGCTATTTCATTGGTTATTTATTAATTGTCAAAATAGTGATTTTTATCACAAGGCAATTATTAATTAATTAAATATTTTAAAAGGGGTTTTCACCACTAAAGTGCTTAAGTGAATTAAATATTAATATATTTGTCTTAAAGTAATTTTAATTAAGATCAATATTTAACATATTCTTCAAAAAAAAAGATTTTCGCATGAGAGCTAAAGTGAAGATAAGAAAAGGTGTTTTATCTTCCCAAAGGGGTTCAAACCCTTTGAAAAGTTATAAATACATGGCGAAGGTTACAATGGAGGATATGTTGATTTTGATATTCTTGTTCTTCCTGCGTGAAGAAGACTATTGAGATGCATGCCTAATAGAGATCCTCTACTTTGGTGATTGATCAATCTTATAAAGGTGTCTATTGACACCACCTTGCGAAAGAAATGTTTGTTTTGTGCCCTAGAAATGGGGCGAACTACCTTGGAGGGTTTTGATGCTTGCTCTTGAGGGTTTGGTAATATTTTACTTGCATTTTTGGCTTGCTAAATTATTATATTAATTTTGCAAGTGGAGTGAATCACTTGGGAAGGTTGGCACTAGAGTTGAAGGCTCTATTTGGTCAAAATATTCAAAAAATAATTATCTGAAATTATTTAATATTTTTCTAATTATTATTGTGAAATTTTGAATGATTGCAAAGGATGTTGAAGACGAGAAATTAATAGATAGTTTGCAGAATTATTATTAATTTTTCTAATAGGTTTCCGAATATTTTATTGCTTGTGGAAGGCTGGAATAATTCCTTTATTTTTCTGTTATTTTTTCAGGGTTCCTAAGAGGGGTGATTCACCTACGAGGGTCAAATTGGCAATTTTTATGCCAAAATAAGGCGTTGGTATTTTTCTATATTTTTTTGAGGTTGGCAACGATTTTGGCGAGGGTTTTGAAGATCTATTATTCTCCGAACAGCAGTAGAAAATTAGATATAAATCTGATTTTTTTCATCATTTTGTGGCAGAAAAAAAGGAGAAAAAGGTATTTATTTAAGTGGATTTATATCTGAAATTTATTGCTTATTTTCATATTATTTCAAGGTGTTTTATTGGCAAAAATTTCCTATAAAACCCTCGCTTTTTGGCGTCTCGGGTTTTTTGCATTAAATAAGAGTTTTGAGAATTTAATTCTCAATCTAAGGTTTGTTAATTTTCAGATCAGCTTTAAAGGAATTTAGGGAAAACCCATTTCTTCCTAATTCGTCCCATTTGGGGACACTACAGTGGTATCAAAGCACCGGTCTTGTATACTTGTGTGTGGGTTGTTGGATGCAAACAAGTAAGGAATACATAATTTATCAAAAGAGGAAAAAAGTGTTGGGAAATAAACCGGAAGCACACAATTGATTACCAAACCAAGCAACTTAATATGCGGAAATTAACCAGATTCACCAAGTAACTAGAATTCAGAATAACACATGATATGAGAGACAATACACAAATTGTATTAACACTTTATACAGAAAAAAATACAATAAAAAAGATGCCACTTCTTCTCCACCACCTCTTCAGAGGCTCGCCACACCTCAAGTGAACAGTAATTCTTCTCCCCAAAGCTCTCCCTCTCAGGTCCCAACACCCAACTCAAATACAGAGTTGGTGTTCACCTCCCGTGCTCCACGCACACCACAAGTGCTCCACGCACTCCACAAGTACTCCACGTACTCCTCAAGTACTCAAAGTACTTCAAGTAGATCTCCCATGAACCTGCAACAACCTGCAATTCAACAGACCATACTTATGGAAGGAACTCCCTTGCCTTCCTCTTTGCTCTATCCGAGTACACATCTGTACTCCAAGTAGATCCTGCCTGATACTGCTCCCTGTTGTGTTGCTGTCTATATGGACCTGCACACCTGCAAATCAACCCGGTTCTGCTCACCTGTGAACCTTGACCTTGCACACACATACACCTGCAGATCAACGATCTTACTTACCATGTAGATCTCCTATATAGGCCATGCAACTGTGACCAAGATCCTACATACATGAAGAACCCTGCTGATTCTCCAATCCAGCACCTACACCTGGCACTGTGGAACTAGGAGGAACACCCTTGCTCACCTCACACACAGAAGGAACAAACTTTGCTCAACTCAAACTAGAACACTTTTCCAATACAACCATGAGTCTATTATATAGATCTCATCCAAACAGTGATTAGACATCTAATTACAATAATTAGATCCACAGCTCTCAGTCTAAAAATAGATCTAAACATGCAAACACTTGGTTCGTTAGCTAACTGCCCGTAATAAGCTCGCAGTCGAACCACACAGGTGACCGACGTCGGTCCCTGTCCGCCTGGGGGTCGCCGACGCCGACCGATCCATGACCGACATCGGTTGCTTCCTGTCGCCTACCTGCCGACGTCGGTTGGCCAGACCAACGCCAAAGACTTCTGACACTCAGCAATTCATCCTGCAACCTCCTCCATGTCTGCATCAGTGAAGCTTTTAGCTCCACAACCTAGCAATCTCCCACTTGGAGATAAACAGCTGCACTGAACCTGTACCTGTACCCCGTCTAATCTGTTTCCTGGTTTGTATCCCTCTTCAAGCTCAATCCTGAAGACAACCCACCACACAACCTGTGATGTACCTCCTGTCATCCGAGTCCCCTGCCACATCCGAACCTACAAATCCATGTAGTGAAGTCCTGACCCTACATAGCATGAATCCCTGCTGCTGGTCCCTCTCAAATACCTGAGAACCCACTTCCCCGAATTGGCTCCTAACTCTCTGACAGCTCCCACTGCATGGGAATACTCAGGTCTATACCAGACCTCATGTGATTTCGGACACTGTACCTGTCCAGCCCTTAGTGTGCTCCGGCTTTGCATCCTGAACCTCGCCAACACCTGATTCACATCAGCGCCCACTCGAGACAAAATCAACCTGTGATCTCCATGTCTCCCATGTCAAAGAATTCCGCTGCTCCAAACTCCTCCTGACATGCCACTGAACTAATCTTACCCTTAGCTCAGCAAAAAACCTGTATGTACAATCCTGCTAGCAAAACATACCATCCACATACAGCAACAGAATGATGTCATGACTCATCATCCACCTGGTAAGGCAAACCACAGTAGTTACCCTGACATTGGCTGAAGCCATGCTTCGTCCTCCACCTGTCAAACCCTGTACCACTGTCCTGCAGCTCCTCAAGACCATATGCCTGGTCTTCCGTCTCACGTATCCGTTCACTCTATTCTTCAACTAAGGTATCCATTCGTCTCTGTGCTTTCTTCCGCTGGCAACCCTATCAAAAAATACCTGTTTGGTTCTCCTCCAAGGAATCACATCCTCATCCATGCCAAGCTCACACCTGTTTCCTGGATCCTTCCTGCTCTACAATCAGCAACATGTATAAAGAAGAGGAACAACGAATTTGAGGGCCTACTTACGCCTTCAGTCCTCCGTATGGGTGTTTGAGACTCCTTGACAGCGTGCTGTCCACCCAAAATCCGTTACAGTGACCGACCTCGGTCACTCCACAATCTGCATCCGACCGACGTCGATTCCATGCGTCTGTCCCTGACTACCGACCCTGCGGTGTCCCTGCTGCCGACGTCGGTCCTCCTGACCGACATCGGTCTTACCTACTGCCGACGTCGGTCCCATGACCGACGTCGTCGACTTCGGCCTGCACATGACCGACATCGGCAACTGTCTGTTCGACGCCAATTCCTCATGACCGATGCCGGTACCTGTATTCGCCTGTGAGTGATGACTTTTTACCTGCGAGCTCCTTTGAATCAATTCCCATGTCCAAACTGCTCTGCTCAGAAGTATCCAGCACCATCCACTGGTTTCTGTCCGCCATCTCCTCCATAAACACCAAGGCTTTCCAGTTCTTAAGCCTGTCAAATATATCTGTCTTCCGTTTAAGAACATGCATCTCCTTCCTGCTCATGTGACCAAGCCTACGAAGCCACGTCTCCGCAACAGAAGAAGAATCAGTAATATAAACAAGTAGATAAAGAGTACCTGTTTTCTTACCACCAGCTAATTCAAGTGCATCCGCTGTGAGAGTTCTTGTGCATCTCTCATCACCCAATCTTTCTGAAGAAATTAGCCATATCTCCAAACCTGGGACCTGCATGACCTTCATCAACACCTGTGTGTTGGCCGCCTGCAATTTCAGCTTCACTTCCCCTTTGCCAATTCTTTGGCAAGGCTCACCAGCTCCTCTACCTAGGGCTGCATGGAAAGAGGCAACCGAATCTTTTATCCAAGATTCAACTTTATCCAAGAAACCTCCCAGAGCATCATGTGCCACATAACCTGCAACATCTGCTTCTTCAGTTTTTTCATGCTGATCTGCTACCAACCAACAATAATCTTTTACCTGCTCTTTCTTTCCATAGGACCGTGAGTGACCATCTGTGCTTTTCAACTCTTCCATTCTTAGCTTACTTTCAACTGCCATTGCTCTACTCCTACTCGATCAGAAACCCCTGAGAGTGCCCTGTAACCAAACACAAAACCTGCTTCTTGCAACCTTAGCTCTGATACCACGTGTTGGAAAATAAACCGGAAGCACACAATTGATTACCAAACCAAGCAACTTAATATGCGGAAATTAACCAGATTCACCAAGTAACTAGAATTCAGAATAACACATGATATGAGAGACAATACACAACTTGTATTAACACTTTATACAGAAAAGAATACAATAAAGAAGATGCCACTTCTTCTCCACCACCTCTTCAGAGGCTCGCCACACCTCAAGTGAACAGTAATTCTTCTCCCCAAAGCTCTCCCTCTCAGGTCCCAACACCCAACTCAAATACAGAGTTGGTGTTCACCTCCCGTGCTCCACGCACACCACAAGTGCTCCACGCACTCCACAAGTACTCCACGTACTCCACAAGTACTCAAGATACTTCAAGTAGATCTCCCATGAACCTGCAACAACCTGCAATTCAACAGACCATACTTATGGAAGGAACTCCCTTGCCTTCCTCTTTGCTCTATCCGAGTACACACCTGTACTCCAAGTAGATCCTGCCTGATACTGCTCCCTGTTGTGTTGCTGTCTATATGATCCTGCACACCTGCAAATCAACCCGGTTCTGCTCACCTGTGAACCTTGACCTTGCACACACATACACCTGCAGATCAACGATCTTACTTACCATGTAGATCTCCTATATAGGCCATGCAACTGTGACCAAGATCCTACATACATGAAGAACCCTGCTGATTCTCCAATCCAGCACCTACACCTGGCACTGTGGAACTAGGAGGAACACCCTTGCTCACCTCACACACAGAAGGAACAAACTTTGCTCAACTCAAACTAGAACACTTTTTCAATACAACCATGAGTCTATTATATAGATCTCATCCAAACAGTGATTAGACATCTAATTACAATAATTAGATCCGTAGCTCTCAGTCTAAAAATAGATCTAAACATGCAAACACTTGGTTCGTTAGCTAACTGCCCGTAATAAGCTCGCAGTCGAACCACACAGGCGACCGACGTCGGTCCCTGTCCGCCTGGGGGTCGCCGACGCCGGCCGATCCATGACCGACGTCGGTTGCTTCCTGTCGCCTACCTGCCGACGTCGGTTGGCCAGACCAACGCCAAAGACTTCTGACACTCAGCAATTCATCCTGCAATCTCCTCCATGTCTGCATCAGTGAAGCTTTTAGCTCCACAACCTAACAAAAAGAAATGAAGAATCAAGAGCAAGGGTTCTCTCCAGAACAATTTAAGCTTATGCATGGCTTGATCAAGGAAAGTCAGAAAGAACTTCAACAGAGTTTGAGTGTGCAAATTGCAGCTATGTTGAAAGATGTTCTTCCAAAGAAATATCACTTCTCCAATGGAAAAGGACATTCAAATAATGATGAGCAGGTTTTTATTAATCCACCCCAAAAATTCTTTAATGCCATTTTTTTTGCAGAAGGAACCAATGTTGGAAAAAATGACACAACAAGAAGATATTTTGGATACTCGCCAAGAGGAATATGCAGCCCTAAGCTTGGCCACACAAGGATTGTTGACTTTTCGGGATTTTTGTGAAATGAAGAAACCAAATCAAAGGCTCCTAATACACAACCCCGCAGAGACTTGCAACAAAGGTTGGATAAGATTGCTCTTCCTATTTTTTATGATTCTGATAAGTTTCATGTGAGGTCTTACTTACAAAAGCTAGAAATATATTTGTCACTTAACCCCATGTTTGAAGAGGAGGCTCTAAAATTCGTCACCCTACATTTCGAGGGAATTGTTCATGAGTGGTGGTTTCGTGGCCTAATCACACAAGGCCACGGATCTATTATTACCATGGAAGAATTTGGCCAAAGAATCATGGAATGATTTGATAGAAAAAATCCGGATAGACATTTTCGAAAGTTGCCACAACTCAAACAAGAGCATGATGTTGAAAGGTATGTGACTGATTTTCAGAAGGTTTCAGTAATGATTTCTGACATTAGTGAAAAAAACTAATTGTTTTATTTGTTGAGAGCTTGATTGAACCCTTGAAAGGGTTGGTGAAGGCTTTTAACCCTCTCTCTTGGCAAGATGTCATCACTAAGGCATTAGATCTAGAATGTTCAGCCTACAGGGGTTATGAAGGGCCAAAGGGACAGCCAAGAACAGCCACCTATTCGCTACCAAAAGGAACAAATACAGGGCAGCCAAGAACTGATTTGAGTGGGCAGCAAAGAACACAAGGTGGGCAGTCCAAAGCACCACCAAATGAGCCACCAAGAAAGCCTTTTTCACCATATGTGCCACCTCATAAATCGCTGCCCTACAACAGTATGAGAGATGAGAGAGGTGAGTTGAAAAGACAAGGCCTATGTTTCACTTGCAAAAATCCATGGACCAAGGGCCATCGTTGCATGGGCAAAAGGCATGTCTACTATATAGAGGTAATTGACAATGATTCAGATTTTGATGTTATTGATACTACTGTTGAGCATGACAACCATGTAGATGAGGAGCATGCACATAAAGAAGACGAACAAGATGTGGGCAGCACTCTTGTTTCTCTTTCAGGATCTCTCAAATACCATGCATTCAAGATAAAATGTACTTTGAAAAGTCAAAAAAGAACTACTTTAATTGATAGTGAAGCCACTCATAATTTCATTGATGAGAGCTTGGTTAAGAAGATGACATTAATGGCTACGGATTGCAAAAGCTTTAATGTAACAATGGCGGATGGATTCACCATTCCTTGCTCCAAGAAGTTGTCTCAACTCCCACTTACCTTTGGGAAACACAAGGCAATGGATGATTTTTATATTGTTGATATTGGGGATATTGATATTATTTTGGATGTTCAATGGTTGCATTCTTTAGGAGACTTCACTCAAAATTACAAAACCATGGAGCTGAAATTCTTCAAATAAGGCAAGGAAGTGATCCTCGAAGGTCTAGCCAATGGAGCTCCACAAGAGGTGTCCATGAAAAGGATGGAGAGGGCTTTTAGAAGAGGTCAAATTGCTTCGGCAAAAAGCTGCCTTATCACAGTAAAATCAGGAAAAAAAATGCACACCCCTAAAGGTAAGCTTTAAGCTATTTTAGACAAGCATATTCATGTCTTTGATGATCTACCTTATGGTTTGCCACCAGATAGAGGTTATGAGCACAATATTGAGCTGGAAATAGGTGCAAAACCAGTTATTTTATCGCCACCCAAGGGCCTTCAAGGGAGAAATTGAGAAAATCATCAAAGAGTTTTTTGATATGCGACACATAAGGCCTAGCTTAAGTCCCTTTGCTTCTTCAGTTGTCTTAGTAAAGAAGAAGAATGGCACTATGAGAATGCGCATTGATTACAGGGTATTAAATAAGAAGATCATCAAGAATAGGTACCCAATACCTAGGATTGATGAACTAATGGATGAGTTATATAGTGCCACTTATTTCTCCAAAATTGATTTGAGATCCGATTATCACCAAATCAAGGTAAGAGAAGAAAATGTTCATAAAACTGCTTTTAGGTGTCATTTTGAGCACTTTGAGTTTCTTGTCATGCCTTTCGGATTGACTAATGCTCCAGCTATTTTTCAATCATGTATGAACAATATGTTAGGCAAATATTTGAAGAAATTTGTGCTAATTTTCTTTGATGACATTCTTGTGTATAGCAAAACCTTGGAGGAACATTTAAAACACTTGGATTTGGTTTTGAGCACATTAGAACATCAATCCTTCCTTGCAAAGAAATCCAAATGTGAGTTTGGATTGATAGAAATTATTTATTTGGGGCATGTCATCAATGCACAAGGTGTGCAAGTGGACCCACAAAAAATTGCAGCTATCATGAATTGGCTTATTCCCTCTACACTCACACAGTTAAGAGGATTTTGTGGAATTTGCAATTATTACAGAAAGTTTGTGAAAGGATTCTCACAACTTGTTGCCCCCTTGACTGATTTAATTAAAAAAAGGGCTTTCCAATGGTCTAAAACAACCCAACTAGCATTTGAAAATCTCAAAAAAGTAATGTGTTCTTGTCCAGTTCTTGCTATTCCAAATATTTCTACTCCGTTTGTGATTGTATGATGCTTCAGGGGAAGGAATAGGGGTTGTCCTAACACAGAATAAACATCCTATTGCTTTTGAAAGTAGGAAACTAAAAGATTCAGAAAAGGCTTATTTCGTTTATGACAAGGAGATGTTCGCAGTTATGCATGTCTTAAGCAAGTTTAGGCAATTTTTGGTTTGTGGTAAATTCATTGTGAAATCATATCACAATAGCTTGAGATTCTTTCTCAATCAAAAGAAACTAAATGACAGGCAACAAAAATAGATAAGCAAAGTACAAGCTTATGATTTTGATATTGAATATGTAAAAGATCAAAATAATGTGGTTGCAGATGTTTTATCTAGGAAGCCTTGTTTTGGACTGCTTGAGGGTAAACAATTTTTGAAAGGGCGGACTGTAATGTCCCCATTTTTTCCTCCTAAATATGTTAGGCACGAAATATACTGAGAGGGGGAGGTGAATCAATATATTATATATATTTTACTTAATCTAATTTCTTTTTTTTAACCACTTAATCACACATTCAAAGTATGCAATAAAACTGAAACAATAATATGCACCACACAAGAGAAAGAGACACCAGATTTTTACGTGGAAACCCAAAGTGAGAAAAACCACGAAGAACAATCTCAAGTATATGAATGAGCACCAACTCAAAATACAAAATTCGCAAGCACCAACTTGCAGGAGCACCAACACAGCAATTATTTGTGAGCACCAACCCACAGAAGCACCAACCCCTTGCAAAGATTTGTGAGCACCAACCCACGGAAGCACCAACCCCTCTTGTGTATAAAACACAACTATCTCTCAATGTTGTTTACTCAATAAATAATATAACTCTACAATATCCCCTGCTTTTCTCTCTTCAAAAATAAATACAAACCATGCACTCTCTTGCATATTACAAATGACTTCTCAAGCCTTTATTTATAGCTTTCCAAATGACTTTTGGCATTCACCCTTTATGACTTTTCAATCCTCATGAAAAATGGCACCAAACTTGCATGACCCTTTGTATCCTTGCATTTGAAAAGTCATATGGTGAACCTTCATAAGCAAATGCGTCATTTCCTCTTTTGTCTTTATCTTGGTGACTTTTTGTATTCCTCAAAGTGTCCTTTCATGAAAAAATGTGTCATACCCTCTTTTGTCTTCACATGGTGACTCTTAGAATTCCTCAATATGACTCTTCATAAAAAAATGAGTCCCATTCCTCTTTTGTCTTCTACCCGTGACTCTTTGACTTCTCCATGGGCCCTCTTTTGACTTTATGCAACCAAAAATATATTCATTAATATTAAATAAATATTAACACACATTAGCCAAAATATGACTATTAAAAACACCATTAAATGCAATGGGGCCTTTATCACCAATAATGCTAAACCTTTGACATCATTGACAATATTTCCAACAAAATAAACAGGTATGAAGACCTTTAGTCTATCTCCCTATAGACTAAAAGAGCCCTTTTTTGGAGGAATGTTATTTTATTGGTTATTTACTAATTGTCGAAATAGTGATTTTTATCACAAAACAATTATTAATTAATTAATAAAATATTTTAAAAGTGGTTTTCACCACTAAAATGTTTAAGTAAATTAAATATTAATATATTTTCCTTAAAGTAATTTTAATTACTATTTTAATTAAGACCAATATTTAATATATTATTAAAAAATATATATTTTGGCATGGGGGCTAAAGTGAAGATAAGAAAAAGTGTTTTATCTTCCCAAAAGGGTTCAAACCCTTTTGAAAAGTTATTAATACATGATGAAAGCTACAATGGATGATATGTTGATTTTGATATTATTGTTCTTCCTACGTGAAAAAGACTATTGAGATGCATGCCCAATAGAGATCCTCTACTTTGGTGATTGATCAATCTTACAAAGATGTCTATTGACACCACCTTGCAAAAGAAAAGCTTGTTTTGTGCCCTAAAAGTGGGACGAACTACCTTAGAGGATTTCGGTCCTTGCTCTTGAGGGTTTGGTAATATTTTACTTGCATTTTTGGCTTGCTAAATTATTATATTAATTTTGCAAGTGGATCGAACCACTTGGAAAGGTTGGCACTAGGGTTTGAAGGCTCTATTTGGTCAAAATATTCACAAAATAATTATCCGCAATTATTTAATATTTTTCTGATTATTATTGTGGAATTTTGGACGATTGCCAAATGATTTTGAAGACGAAAAATTAATAGATAATTTGCAGAATTATTATTAATTTTTCTAACAGATGTCCAGATATTTTCTTGCTTGTGGAACGCTGGAATAGTCCCTCTATTATTCTGCTATTTTTTCGGGGTTCCTAAGAGTGGGGCGATTGACCTAGGCTGGTCAAATTGGCGATTTTTATGCCAAAATAAGGTGTTGGTATTTTTCTATATTTTTTCGAGGTTGGCAAAGATTTTGAAGATCTTTTATTCTCTGAACAATAGCAGAAATTTAGATATTAAATCTGATTTTTCCTTCATCATTTTGTAGCAAAAAAAGGGAGAAAAATGTATTTATTTAAGTGGATTTAAATTTGAAATTTACTACTTATTTTCAGATTATTTCAAGGTATTTTATTGGCAGAAATTCTCTATAAAACCCTCACTTTTTGGCGTCTAGGGTTTCTTGCATTAAATAAGGGTTTTGAAAATTTAATTCTCAATCTAGGGTTTGCTAATTTTCAGATCAGTTTTAAAGGAATTTAGGGAAAAACCCTTTCTTCCTAATTCGTCCCATTTGGGGACACTACACTTCTCTAGCTTGTAGTTCTTATATATGTGATGTTTGTTAACTTACAAGCTATTTATACAATGGCATATATTTAGTTATGAACTAAGAATCTCTCTCCCTCAAACATCTTATGGAAGATATTAGACTTCAAATAATCCAGCCCATCTTTATCATCTAGGAATCATAACTATCCATGAATACAAGTGACAATGGGTTGAGAAATGAGAAATCACAACCAGAAACGTCTCGTTATTAAAATAAATACAAAACTAATCTCAGAATCCATTGAATAATGCTGATCTATAGAAACCTAAATACTTTAATAATCAGCAATGAATAGTTCAGACGATTAAATAAAATCAAATTTAGTGCAAGCCCTGCCGAAACAGAACCTGAAAGGACCATTTATATTTTAATTCCGAAAATAATTAATTAAACTCAAATAATCCAGCCCCTAGCTTCATTATAAGCAATCTGAACAAACCATGAATGAGAGAAGGTCAAATACAATCAAATTTAGAGAAAAAAAATAGCCAAATCTGGACTTGAATGTACCTCTTCAAATGTTAATTCCTGATAAAAATTTGATTGAAATCAAATAATTCAGCACCTAGATTCCTTATTAAGTAGCCCTAAACGGCTTAACAAAAGCTAAATTTAATCAAATGAATTCTAAGCCTGCCCAAACAGGACCTAAATAGGCCATTTTAACGGTGAATTGTGATCGATTTGCAAAAATGTGATACAGAATAATATGAAATTATTTTACAGGATGAACTTACCAAATAATGAGAGGCATTGCTTGGAAGACGCGGTGAAGTCTGCAGACATGCGTGGCATGCAGCACTGCCACATGGAATGTCATCGCGCAAATAAATTTCTTGCAGATTGATGCCTAGACTCTTTGCTCTTTTCCGAACTTTGAAGTCTCGTTTCACCTGAAAAGAGAATGGCCATCGCCGTATGAAGTGAATAACAGTATTGAAAAACTAAGGAAGGTCGCTGATTAGATTAGCAGAGAGTAGAATACTGCCGCAGAAGTGAGGATTAAACATTTAGAGAGAGAGGTTACCTTGCGAGCAATCCAGCAAGCCATTTCAGTGTACGTAAGCTCTTCCTACGAACAGACTATTTTCCTTTTGCTGTTTTGTTGTAGAGGGTCCCGAGTGTCACCAAATTTTTAGGATGGATCCTTGCAGCCCACGGTCATGTGAAGGGGCGGGTAACTTGAAGCCGGAGGTCACATTAGCACGAGAATTTTTTTTTATTTATTATTATTTTTTTTTTGGTAGGCCACGGTCATGTGAAGGTGTGGCTTGTAGGCCGTGGTTATATGACCACGAGGATTTATTAGGGTGGCTTATAGGTCATGGTCACGTGAAGGCCTGACTTGTAACCCTTATTGGTTGTGACTTGTCCACCACGGTCACATAAATTTGAAGATTTATAAGAGCAATTTGTACGCCATAGGTGTGACTTGAAGTCCATGGTCACATGAGCTTAAGGATTTACCAAATGACTTGTCGGTCGTGGTCATGAGAGGTTGTAAAATGGAGCTTGGTATTTTTGGGAAATTATTGTTTTTGTATTTTTGTTTCTGGTGACGCTAGTGTTTTATCTTCCAAGTTATTTTTAACTCGTTTAAATGAATGAATGCCTTAATAACGTCCACAACACCATGCAATGCTTGGGACCAAAGGATAGTGAATAAGTTGTTTCTTGTACAAACAATCCTCTAAAAGACATTACCATACTATGTTTCTGCAATATCCATTTTCACATATATGTGTTATGAGATTTAGTTAGTGTTTAATCATATTGAAATGAATGAATGCGACCACACTTTTTCATCATTGTCTCAACCGCTTGTTAAAGTATAACTTAAGGGATGCATTTTTCCTTTAAGAAGGTTGATCCTTCTTCTATTAATGTGGGTTAGCAAGTAACTCAACTATTGTGATCTCAATTTTTATTGCAATTGATTGTAAATGTTGTCACAATTTCAATAAAGGAAGTGTTTGTCCCTATATTTTTGTCTTGACTATTTAGAGAAGTGAGATAGATAACTTCACTATTGGGGAGTGAGGTTGCCATTGATTTGGCCATATAAGTCTCACCTACACCAATTGGTATTAGAGCAAGGTTTTTGCTTGTTGTGTTTTGTGTGTGAAGACTCCATTTGAGTCATTAACAAGTTGCAAAAGAAAATCTTGGAATTGGGCGAAGTGATAACACATAGAGGTAATGTTATTAGGACAGGGGTTAGAATAGGCGAACCTAGAGTTTTAGACTTGGTATAAATGATGAGGGAAATCCAAGCAGGAATGGATGCAATGGAGACAATATAATGAAAGGAAACTCGCATTCAAGATGTGAGTGAAGATGAAGAAGATGGGGCTCAAGAACTTGGAGTGGAAGGTATGAAGCATAAAGTTGAGATCAAAATTCTCAAAGTTGTTGCAAAGCTTGGCAGTAAGCCAAAATTGAATGCACCTTGATACATTGGAAGATTAAGCCCCGAGGAGCTTATAGATTAGATCACAAAGATGGAGAATGTTTTTGACTATGAGTCAATGGAGGAACCCAAGAAGGTAAAGTTTGCTTACAAGTTATTTGAAAGGGCACACATCTTTATGGTGGGAACATGTGTAAAATGAAAGACAAACAGAAGGTAAAGATAATTTAATCTTAGGATAGGATGATGACAAAATTGAAGGCTAAGTTCTTACCCTCAGATTACTGCGTGAGTTTTTTCAAGAAATTACAAAACTTGAGATAAAAGAAGATGACTATTAAAGAGTACAATGAGAAGTTTTATAGATTGTCCATAAGAGCTAGACACATGGAAGATGATCCAAAAAAGGTGTCAAGATATGTGAATGGGATACGTGTTTTCATTCAAGATGAAATCTGTTTGCTTAAAATGAGAACGGTGGAGGAAGCCTATCAATGTGTATTTAAGGCGGAGGAAAAGTTATCAAGGAAGCAACCAATGAACTCTAGAGGTAGAGGAAAGTTCTTAATAGGAAGAGGGAAAAACTATGGTGGAAGAGGATAGTGTATTCATGAAGGAGAGGCAAGTAAACAAGAATGAAAATACAATAGGATGAGGCTATTATCTAGAGGAAGAGGTGGATGCTTCGCGGGTAAGTGTTTTGAGTGCAATAAGTATGTTGTGCATAGAGATTTTGAATGTCTAGAAGATTTTCAAAAAAACAACAAGAGGGTTGAAGCGAACAACCATATTGCTTATGTAGATGAATAAAGTGTTAGGTGTCCAACACACATGGAAGATGAAGAACAAGGAAAAGCTCTATTAATGAAAAAAATGTTGTTGAAACTAGATAAGGAGATAAACAAACTGGTGCAACGAAAGAGTCTATTTCAGACTATTTGTAAAGTGGAAGGTAAGTGTTGCAAAGTAGATATTGATAGTGGTAGCATGGATAAATTTTTATCTCCAAAAATGGTTGAAAAGGTTAGTACATCCAACACTTTACAAGGTTGCATGGTTTCTCAAGAATCATCAGGTGTTAGTAAATGATCAATGTATGGCGAGTTTTCAAATTGGTTCATAAGGATGATGTTTTGTGTGATATCATGTATATGGATGTGTTATGTGTTGCTTAGAAGGCCATGTATTTTTTTTCAAATAGCCATGCATGATGGTAGAATGAACACCTACACAATGGTGGAGGATATAAAAAGCTTCACTTTGAGCCCATTTAAAAATAAAGGAGAAGAGGTGGATAGCAATTCCAAAATATTGATAGTTTATAGAAAATAATTCTTAAAAGCGTCAAAGACATAAGTGGCATGTATTTATCTCATATCCAAGCCTATGCAAGTTGTAACAACCACAAATGTGAGTGATCTTCATGTTGAAATTTGAATGTTTTTGGAATAATATGTTGATATTGTGATAGATGATTTTCCAAAGGGACTACCACCAATAAGAAGCATCAGCTATCAAATGGATCTAATTTTAGGAGCAAACTGTCAAACAAGGAAGCTTATAGATTGACTTCAATGGATAATAAAGAGATAAAGAGGCAAGTGCAAGAGTTATTTGCATAAGGGCTTGATTAGAGAGACTTTTAGCCCATGTGCAGTTCCAATTGTATTAGCACTCAAGAAAGGTGGAGAGTGAAGGATATGTATGAATTCAAGAGAAATAAACATGATCACCATTAAATAAAAATTTCCATTACTAGAAATGGATGGCTTAATGGATTATTTGAGTGGATCCAAGTAGTTCACTAAAACATATTTAAAGAGTGGGTATTGCCAAATTTGAATAAGGGAAGGTGATGAGTGGAATATCTTATTCAAGACAAATTATGGATTTTATGAGTGGCTGTTATGTCATTTGATTTATCAAATGCCCCAAGCACATTCATGATTCTCATGAATGACGTGTTGAATTTGTTTATGGGTAAGTTTATGATTATCTATTTGGATGATATTGTGATTTTCCATTATTTTAAAGAGGAGCATTTGAAACATTTGAGATTAGTTTTGGAATACGTTGAAAGAATAAAATTTGTTGGTGAATTTAAAAAAGAGCAACTTCATGCAAGAGGAGTTGGTATATTTGGAATTTGTGATCTCAAAGGATGGATTAAAGATGGACCCTGGAAAGTAGAAATTAATTGGGGAGTGGCCTTCACAATAGTCTATGTTTGAGGCAAGAATCTTCAATGGGTTGGAACTTTTTTATAGAAAGTTCATCAAAAAAAATAGTCGCGTATATGCACCCATTACAAAAAATATAAAAGGATATAAGAAAATAAACTCAGTGGATAGCTACTACAGAAGATAACTTTCAATTTTAGAATTAAAAGGTGACAAAACAATGGGTGTTAGCTTTATTGAATTTTGAAAAAGTGTTTCAAATGGATTGTGATGCAAGTAAGATATATATATAGGAGTTGTATTAAGCTAAGAAGGTAAGCCCATTGCTTATTTTAGTGAGAATTTAAATGAAGCTAACAAAAAATATTTGGTATATGACCAAGAATTTTATGCAATGGTGCAATCTCTTAAGAAGTGGCGACACTATTTGTTGCCAAAAGAATTCATTTTGTACATGGATTATCAGGGGTTGCAATTCATGAAAAACCAAGGTAAGTTAAATCAAAAACACATGAAATGGGTGGAATTTATTCAAATATAGTATTTTGTTTAAAAAAATAGAATTGAAAAATCAAATAAAGGTTTTACTGCCTTAAGTGGGTGAGTTATTATTGTGAACAAGTCTATGATAGACATCATTAGGTTTGACTCCATGGAATATTTTTGTGTAGTGAACTTGGATTTTCAAAATGCATAGACAACATGTATGAATCAAAAAGATATGGATAGAATATATAGACATGTGCATGTATCATGCCCTAAATGAAAATGTATAATTGATAAGCACATTAATAGTGTGCCCATGTATTGGCTAGTGATGTAGGTGCATTATTAGATTTACCCCAATGAAATATCCCAAAATGGAATAGTACACTAAAATCTAGAATTTATACAAAACCCCAACCAAAACAAATATTTTTTTTATTTTTATAGCAAACCTTGGTTTGCCTCTAACCCTCACAAACTATAATAAATATCACCAAACCCTAGCAACAATTCAACCAATATTTCAAAAGAAATCAGGGCATAAAAATGATGTACCAACCTCCAACCCTATGCGCCAACTATGTTGGAAATTACCAAAAAAGTATAGCTACCTCTCCAAGCCAAAATATCAATGAAACACTCACAAAACCATGCAAATAATTATGCCACACTCCACCAAAGATTTATCACCTAATATAGCAATTATCAGGGTATCAATCACCCTACAAACTCAACCAATGAGTCGTCCTTATGAGGAAAATTAGAGCAACATGAAATAACTGATTTTTAGTAATATCCCTCCACTAAAAGGGTTAGAAATGATTAATAAAAATAAGAATAATTATTCAAATAATTATGATAATTTACACCGATGGGATGTGGGTGCATTGTTTAAGTGGCTTGGTTGTGTCCAACCCCACCCAAGTTCAAAAACTATTATGGCATGGTAAGCCAGTTGTGACCATTGGTGATTTTGGTTGGCCTGTGGTGGCTATTGGTGATTTAAATATCATGGTTCTATAGTTCTCTTGGGGACAAGGCCCCCTATTTGTGCCCTAGAACCGGTTGTTGCTCCAGTCAAAAAGCTCCGTACCTATCCAAAAAAATCATGAGAATTTACAACAATTATTTTAGGCTAAAATTAGCCACTCAAAACTTCAAATGGGCCTTAAACAAAAATCACCCAATTATAATTAATTATATTAATTTCTTGGCATTAATTCTAACCCTAGGAGATGGTTTCCAAGTCTCCAAATGTAGAACAACCCTAGTTTAAGGGTTCTTCAACACAACCAAGGAGTTTGCCACCCTCGAGGAGGCTCCAAACCCGAGCAAAAGCCCTTCAAGCCATGTCATTCCACTTCTTGCCTAGTCACCACCCTTAGATCAATTCGCCCCACCCTTGAAAGGGTAAATAACCTAAATGTTTTGAATATGAAGTGCAATTATAGCACCTGAAATAATGCTACCTAGATGAGGAATAGGGGTTTTTGTCCCTACACCTTCCTTGGCCTTGAAGGATTTCATCTTCGAGTCCTTGGTTAAGCTTTTTCATGCTTTAACCTTTAATTCATTTGTCATAAATGTATAATGCTTTCAAATGAATCACAATCCTCCTTATATACCTTACTGCTCAAGTTAGGCAATCTATTTGGAGGGAAAGTGCAAAATGTTATAAGATTAACTTTCTTTTAAAATCACTTGAGGGCTATGTGATCCCAATTAACTCAAAAAGCCCCTCCTCGACTTAAAATTAGAAAAACTTAACTAAAAGGTACCCTTTTATAATTTGAAGAGGAGTTAGTGCTTATTTTTTAAGTCCCTTTTGCCTTAGCCTAAGGGAAACACCAAAGAATAAGGTTAAGGGTCCCTTTTCACTCTTATGTCTAAAAAGGAAGACATGACAATCCTCCTCACCTAAAATTTCTTGTCCTCAAGCATCACAACATCCATGGGGTTATCCCAAAAAATATCCACATGCAAAGCCCTCTTGTAGCCTCTTTCCATGGAAAGGAAGCCTTATTCTGAAGCTTTTTGTTGTTGCACATGTGAGAAGATTGTTGTTCACACGTGTTAGAAGTGTCAGAATAGCAGTGTTATACCCTTCTTTTCCCCAATAAGGGTTTATGTCAGTTATACTTGTTATCTACAAACCTGAAATGGTTGTTAACATGCCTCCAAATAGCCTCTAAGTTTATTATTTAACATAATTTTGGGGCTGAAAGCTCCCCTATTATGGCTGCAAGCCACTCCTCAACTCCCATTCTCAAGGGACCCTTCACTTTGGTGAGAAATATCCCACAAAAAACTATGTATTTGGTGTTTAGTGAGCTATACTTATGCTTTATAGCCCTCCAATTATCCATGAATGTGAGGTTCTTCACCCCCAACCTGCCCCTTGTGAATTTCTTCTTACTTCTAACCTCCAAGGAACATGTGATGACCCTCATACTCACCTCAAATGGGTTAGAACTATTATGGACATCAAGGTAGAAGAATGCATCATCATTATCCTTCATGGCCATTCCTACACAAGAAGTAAACATGTTAATCAAATCCAAGGCCTTCCATTTCTCTTTTCCCCTCATCTTTTCATGCCATATAGTGGTATGGTTCCACTTTCCTTTCTTTCTTGCACTCTTGACTAAACTCACCTCCCATGTAGTGGCTGGAAACACCTTTACAATTGCCCTAGAGGGAATATAAGTGTTGCTAATGTTGTATATGAGCATCGAGTAGCTGTCAACACGCTCAATACTTGCCCCCAAACTCATAATTTTACAAATTTTAGGGGCTGGAAACTCCTTCCATGTGGTTGTAACCCATTCCTTGATCCTTATATTCACATGGTCCCTTGTTTGTGAGAGAAATACCCCAAACATAATTTTGTTCTTGATGTTTTGGGGGTTGTATTTATAACTCATTGCCTTGCTCTTGTCCATGAAATCCAAACTCTTTACCCCCAACTCACCTTTTGTGAATCACTTTACGCATCTAACCCAAAGAGGATCCTTTTATGAGTCTACAACACACTTTAGGTGTGTTAGAACTGTCGTAATCAACATGATAGGAAAATATACTATGGCCCTTCTTCCTTGCATGCATACCTTAGAATATGTGTTCCCTTGGAATGAACCCCAATTCCCCTTAGGGATCTCAATGTGCCTTAAATCTTCTTCATCGAACCAAAGGTATGGCTCAGTAATTTGCATGAAACAAACAATTTTGAACAACCTTGGGAACATACCTTTTGTGTGGATGCCTTAGTGGGGCAGGCAACCTTGCCTTGATGCCCAATTGAGTGTACATTGCCTATCCTCTTGTTTCCCCTTAAAAAAATGCTTCCAATATACACCCTTAGTGCATAAAATTTGAGGGTTTTCTCCCTTTATGGTGCTACCCTATCATGTCTTCCTTTCCCCATGAGTTGAAGATTATTTGTAGCCACCATACCACCTTTCCTTTCACATTTCTGAATTTTCTTTTTTATTGCATGTTCTATCAAAATTAATTGAATATTCAAATTCCACCCTTGTTGCCCTATCACAATGTTAATAAAGCTTGGGGCACTTACTATACCTACAAAGATGTTGGGAGATAAACCAGAAGCACACAATTGATTACCAAACCAAGCAACTTAATATGCGGAAATTAACCAGATTCACCAAGTAACTAGAATTCAGAGTAACACATGATATGAGAGACAATACACAAATTGTATTAACACTTTATATAGAAAAGAATACAATAAAGAAGATGCCACTTCTTCTCCACCACCTTACAGAGGTTTCCCACACCTCAAGTGAACAGTAAATCTTCTCCCCAAAGCTCTCCCTCTCAGGTCCCAACACCCAACTCAAATACAGAGTTGGTGTTCACCTCCTGTGCTCCACGCACACCACAAGTGCTACACGCACTCCACAAGTACTCCACGTACTCCACAAGTACTCGAGGTACTTCAAGTAGATCTCCCATGAACCTGCAATAACCTGCACTTCAACAGACCATACTTATGGAAGGAACTCCCTTGCCTTCCTCTTTGCTCTATCTGAGTACACACCTGTACTCCAAGTAGATCCTGCCTGATACTGCTCCCTGTTGTGTTGCTGTCTATATGATCCTGCACACCTGCAAATCAAACACGGTTCTGCTCACCTGTGAACCTTGACCTTGCACACACATACACCTGCAGATCAACAATCTTACTTACCATGTAGATCACTCTACACCCTGAAGAACCCTTGTCCTTGCCTAACCAAGTCCTTATGATTCTCCAACCAGTACCAAGCTTGGCACTGATAGGGAACTAGGAGGAGCACCCTTACTCACTTCACACACAGAAGGAGCAAACTTTGCTCAACTCAAACTAGAACACTTTTTTCAATACAACCATGAGTCTATTATATAGATCTCATCCAAACAATGATTAGACATCTAATTACAATAATTAGATCCGCAGCTCTCAGTCTAAAAATAGCTCTCTTCATGCAAACACTTGGTTCGTTAGCTAACTGCCCGTAATTAGCTCGCAGTCGAACCACACAGGCGACCGACGTCGGTCCCTGTCCGTCTGGGGGTCGCCGACGCCAGCCGATCCATGACCGACGTCGGTTGCTTCCTTGTCTAATACTGCCGACGTCGGTTGGCCAAACCAAACGCCAGTCTTCGTGACACTTAGCAACTCATCCTGCAACCTCCTCCATGTCTGCATCAGTGAAGCTTTTAGCTGCACAACCTAACAAAAGAGCCAAAACTTCATACCTTGGAAGGGTTGTTCTCAATTCACAATCCCCAACTTCATGTCACATGTGAGGGACTAAATTTCCTCTTTATTTCCTAAATTCGCTAGGAGTTGTAATACACCAAAAATTTCAAAATTTCTTGTACCTTCCTTGGGTTTAATTTCCATGATTTTTTCCGAATTTACTTCCTTACCATTTTTAGATTTTGTTAGGGGCTAAATTTCCCCAAAAACTTCCATTTTTTCTATACTTTTGTGGGCCAACTTTTTATAAAATTTTCAGAATTTGTCCCTTCACAATTTTTAGGTTTTTTGATTTATAGAACAATCTGATTTTTCACAAAAACTCAAAATTTTGTGAGTATGTCATGGGCCTATTCCTCATGAAAAATTCAGATTTGATTATGACATCCCCAAGCTAAATTTATGCCCATTCAAAGACTTGTCTCAATTCTTCATTTTGAAAATTTGTAATGTTTCTAAATCATGGAGTTAAATGTTCTTCAACATACCTTAGTGGCTTCCCATACTCAAAATTTGCCACTGCTTTAGCCTCTTTTGATGAATGATAATTTCTAGAATTTGAGTCGCTTACCAATCATGAAATAGGGTGGATCCCCATCCACTGTAATGGCTACCCCAACTCATAAATTACAACCTCCTTTGCCTTCCCATGGATGTATAAATGTGTTTTTCCACATAGAATTTGATTTACAAGAGTTGGAAATAATTATATAATAGCGGTACATACCTCAACCTTGGCCAACAGCTATACAACCTTGTACCATGTGTCCTTTATGCTTCCAAAACAAATATTTATCTAATTTTTACAATAAACCCTAGTTTGCCTCTAACCCTCACAAGCTATAATAAATATCACCAAAACCCTAACAACAATTTAACCAATATTCCAAAAGACACTAGGGCATAACATTGATGTACCAACCTCCAACCGTAGGCACCAATGGTGATGGAAATCACCAAAAAAGTACAGTTGCCTCTCCAAGCCAAAATATCAATGAAACCCTCACAAAACCATGCAAATAATTATGCCACACTCCACCAAATATTTATCAAGTAAACTAACAATTATTAGTGTATCAGATCACCCTACAAACTCAACCAACGAGTCACCCTTGTGAGGAAAATTACAACAACATGAAAGAACATGTTTTTAGCAATATCCTCCCATTAAAAGGGCTATAAGTGATTTAAAAAATAGGAATTATTATTCAAATAATTATGAGAATTTACAACAATTGTTTAAGGCTAAAATTAGCCAATTAAAACCTCAAATGGGCTTTAAATACAAATCACCCAGCTATAATTAATTATATTAATTGCTTGACATTAATTTTAACCCTAAGAGAGGGTTCCCAAGTCTCCAAATGTAGAGCAACCCTAGTTTAAGGGGTCTTCAACACAAGCAAGGAGTTTGTTACCCTCGAGGAGGCTCCAAACCCAAGTAAAATCCCTTCAAGCCAAGTCGTTCCACTTCATGCCCCAGTCTCCACCCTTGGATCAATTCTCCCCACCCTTGGGAGGGTCAACAACCTGAAAGTTTTGAATATGAAGTCCAATTGCAACACCTAAAATGATGTTACTCTAGATGAGGAATACGGGTTTATGTCCCTACACCTTCCTTGGCCTTGAAGGATTTCATCTTCAAGTCCTTAGTTAAGATTTTTCATGCTTTAACCTTTTATTCGATTATCATATATGCATAATGCTTTGAAATGAATCATAATCCTCCTTATATACCTTACTCCTCAAGTTGGGTGATCCATTTGGAGGGAAAGTGCAAAATGTTATAAGGTTGACTTTCTTTTAAAATCACGTAAGGGTTATGTGAGCCCCATTAACTCAAAAAGCCCCCTCCTCAACTTAAAATTAGAATAACTTAACCAAAATGTAGCTTTTAATAATTTGAAGAGGAGTTGGTGCTTTCTTTTTAAATCCCCTTTCTCTTAGCCTAAGGGAAACACCAAAGAATAAGGCTAAGGGTCCTTTTTCACTCTTACGTCCAAAAAGGGGGACATGACACTCAATGTAGGTAAGACATGATCGATAAAAGTTGATCCGCACTATGAGGGCCTAGGATTAGGCACGTGGGGGGGATAAGTGTTATTAGAAGTAACTCATAGTTACATGAGTGAATGCATGCATGAGTTCAAACCATAAAAAATAAATATATATTCAATGGAGAGGGTCTTATACTTGTAGAATGTAACTTATATTCGATATGAGTGAATAGGGACATACAAAGATGTATAATGTTTACAGTAAGGGATATGAGAGTAGGCTCCTATACCTAGAAGGGGTGAACACTTCCACTAGTTTGCATAGACTGAAAAATACAAGTTGTGAATAACGTAGTAGATACATAAAGCATGTTATTTATCACTTCAATTGTGTATGGCATCGGCCTTTGGCTAGATGCATATGATACATATTTATACATATAATATAATAGGGAGTTACAACTATTATTGATTACAAAGGAGGTGGTTATAAGTCGTATCATCTTCCTTATTGAGTGATAGTTAGTTTTCTAGGTATGTGGCAGTAAGTTACTGACACATTCTAAGTTAAAAGGCACCACTTGACAAGCCACATGGTTGGATCAAGATGGCACATGGACATACTAGGATAAGGTAAGTGTATGCACATGAAAATGATGGCAAGTTTAGTATAAAAGTGTGTGTGCAGGACTACAAGCAAACACTTGAGTGTGAACTAGTATGAGTGTGGCATGTGAGACTATAATCAGGAGTGAGTGTGTAGTGTGGGATTGTGATAATGGTCTGTAGGATTTTAAACAAGCATGAGTGTGTTTTGCATAAGTGCGATAAATATTCCAATGTGAAATGTCCATAGATTATGCAGGCACATGCAAGAAAAGTGTACGTGGCATAAGAGCTGCACAAATATCATTCACCCTTTCTTGAAGAGTAATGGTATCCGTTGCATCTTTATGTAGCTGTATAAACTACACATGAAGTTGTTGTGAGTTTTACCACTTATCTTTATCAACATATTGAACAACCTTGACCATTTGAAAGAGTTGATGTGTGTCATGGGGGGTGCATGTGTTTGTCACTTCAATGATATGGTGCATATCTATGGGGCACAAGTGTTCAGGATGAAGATCAGAAGGATGTTGTGTCACTGTTGGCTTAATAAGTGTAAGTGTGTAAGGGTGAAGGATATCCACATTAAAAACTAGATGTATACCTAAATGCAAAGGTAGATTAAGAATAAATGTGTTCTCACCAACTGTGTGCAATATAGTGTAAGAACCATAGCGTAAAGGATTGATCTTCCTATGTGGACCTTTAAATCAATCCTTTTGAAGGTGCAACTAGACTTTATCACCAACTTGGAATGCATGAGGTGTGAGATGCATGTCATGACACTCATATTTTGCTTAGGTGTAAGAAAGGATCTATTGAACCTGTTAATAAACAAATTGATGTGGCATAATAATTTATTGGTTGTATCTGCTTCTTGTTCCTATGTGTGTTACTTAGCATTGGCTAGTTTACTGTAAGAGATGTTTAATGTTGGCATAGGTTGAAACCCAAGACATGTTTGGAATGGACTATACAATGTAGAGCTATGAATCACTCTTTATAGGCATGTTGAATGTACAAAAGGTTATCATCCCAAGTGCAAGCATGTGCACGATTGGACATTCATATAAGATGAACAAGTTTGTAATTGAAAACCTCAATTTATCCATTTATCTATGGATGAAATGTTGTTGACCAATCCAACTGCATTCCCATCAAGTCCCATAATGCTTGCTATAAATTACTCAAAAAATGTGGATCTCGATCAGATATGATGGATGTTGGGAGTCCAAAGTGAACTTAAACATTGTTAAAGAAGGCTTATGCATTTCTAGATGCATCAATGACCTTCTTACAAGCACCATTTATAGCCAGCTTTGAAAACCCATCCACTATGATGAATGCAAACATCATGTTGGCATTTCATCGTAGGTAGTCTAGTCATGAAATCCATGCTGATAGTTTCCCATGGTATGGATGGAATCAGTAGTGGTGTATAAAGTCCTACTTTCTTGTTCTTGTGCTTGGTAATGCAATAAATAATGTAATATTTGATGTGACGTTTCATGTATGTGTGCATTACAGCTAGTAAAAGTGTGACTGCAATGCAATTAGAGTCTTTATCATGCCAAAGTGTCCTAAGGTCTTAGCATAGTGTGCCTCCCAGATGAGTCATTAGCGAGGTGAAACACCGAGAACATAGAAATGCCTATTGTAGGCTAGAATTGCACCCTTATGGGAGAGTTTTCCAGTCTCTATGATTCCTAGCTACAAGCATTGGGACAACCTCAAGCTATGGGTATCCTATATTGAGGTTGAACCTCTAGGCTTTTTAATGTGGCTAGTTCTTCAGATACTTCACTTCATTTCTTATTTCCCACACTAAAAACTACTACTGGCTAGGAAAATGGATGGGAGGGTAACATAAAGAGGAAATATAAGCCAAGGGAGGTGATTTACCAAAAAATAAATGATCCCCTTCAGTCTGGGAATCTAGTCAATTACTGATGAACCCAATCAAGACACAAACTATTTTAATTCTACCTTAAGGCCATGCACATGAAAATTTGTGTGAAGGTCGAAGGGGATCCCTATGACTTAAAGGATGGAAAGGGATAGGTCTGTATGAGACACTATGAGTCCATAACACTCAGAGGGATTGACGTTTGGACACTTCACACAACCTACACAAAATTGAGAAAAATCAAAGCAAGGTGCTTGGAAAAGTTACTAATGATAAACAACAACATACATTTTATAAATAAAATCCAAATATACACTTTTGACTTTAACCAAAATCATAAAGATTTCCTGATATTACCTCAAAAGAGTCACTTTATCGCTAGTTGAGGGATACTTTTTTGGCTCAAAGGCCCCTATTTATAACAAAAAAGGTTGGGAGAAGAAGGGAACTCATGAGAAACTGGGAGGGAAGCCATAATTTCCCTACAACCACCACCATCATCCTTCTTTGACCATGGAGTGAGTTGTTCAAGGTCACCTCAATCTTCTCGAGCCCATCATGCATTCAAGTCATCCTTGGGTAGATTTTGAGGAAGCCATGTCATGAGTGGGTAGATGCCTTTACTTAGCGCGACTAAGTTAATACCTATATTAAAGATTAGCATACTCATTTCACCTCCGTGTGTCTTGTCTGAAGAAGGATGAAGTCTCCAGACTTTGAAACTTAGGTTGACCATGATGCATTTGATTATACAACCATTTATCAAGAGTGAGAGCCATATCAAAGGAAAAAAACCTTCATTAATTTGCACTTACTAGCTCTCGATAGTTGCTTGGACTCTCTTTTGCTCTGATTGGTCATCGAAATTTTCCTCAGATCTTTGACTGACCCCATAGATATTTCTGACATGGAAACCTATGAACCATTGATCTTTGATCACAACATCTTGACAAGTGTCAAGCTTGTGGTGGTCTTGGCAAGTCCTTTGATTTCTTTTGAATGCAAATAACTACTTGATGAGGCCTAACTTTGACAGCTGCAAGAATATCATAAGATATTTTTCATCTTTTCTGAAAGGAAGAGACCTTTCAGAAGAAGTGCTCTTCGACATTTGGAAATGGTCCCTTTCTGAAGGGAAAGTACCCTTTGGGTTTTTAAGGTGTCCCTTCATAATTTTGACAATGAAATTTCCTGAAGGGAAGAACCCTTTAAAAATTCTGAAATGATCCTTCAGCATTTTTACAAATGGTTTTTTTTAAGGGAAAGTGACCCTTCAAAAAAATTGAAATGGTCCTTCAACATTTGAAATTGACCTTTGCCTTTAGAAAATACCTTTGGAAAAGTTGAAATGGTCCACTTTGAAAAGAAAGTGACCCTTCAGCTTTCTTGAAAAGTCCTTTTCTCACGAAAAGAATACGTTGGGGAATTTTGCAAAGAACCCTTTTATTGAAGAGTTACCCTTTAGGAAAATTGTCCCTGACAATTTTCCTAAAGGAAAAGGTCTTTCATTTTGCTTCGAACATTGTCAGGCATTGCAAGGATAAATATTGTACAGAGGCATTTCTTGACTACCTAAAAAGTGTTTTATTTCACAAGGGTCAAGTCAAAATTGACCTTCACACATGTTATCTAGTTGAGTGACCAAGAGATATGCAAGAAACCAAGGGTGAATCTTCATTAGAATGTTATGAGTCTAAGAAAGCTTGCCAATTCGATGAGATTGTGCAAATTTGGCCAATCTTGGATCACTTTGATATTTTTAGGTCTATATGGATTCTTGCTCAGTCAATGATGCATCCCATGTAATGGATTCACATAGTGAAAAATGTACACTTTGCTAATTTGACCTACAACTCATGTTTATGCAAAGTGTCTAAGATGCACGTGATATGTTCCACATGTTCTTCCCATGTCTTGTTGAAGATGAGAATGTCATCCAAGTAAACATTAACAAAGGAGTTGAGGAATGGCTTGAGTAGATTGTTTATCAAGTGCATGAAAGTTTTTGGCATGTTGGTTAGGCTAAAAGGCATGACCAAACATTCATACAATCCTTCTTGTGTCTTGAAGGCTATCTTCCAAACATCTTCAGGATGGACTAGAACCTATTGTTAACCCAAATTCAAGTTGATATTGGTGAAGTATTGTGTACCTTTGATATGGTCTAAGAGTTTATCAATGTGTGGCAGTGGATATTGATTCTTCACCATGATTTTATTGAGTGTGTGATAGTCTATGTAGAGGCACCATGACCCATCCTTATTAGGCAGAAGGACTATTGGACTTTCACAAGGAGAAGAGATAGGCCTGATATTACCCTTTGATTGAGGAGCTATTGTATTTGGTGTACTAATTTGTAATACATAAGGTTATTTGGCAGAGGGGATACAGGGACTAAATCGATGTGGTGCTTTACTACATAGTGTGTTGAAAAGCCTTTAGGTTCTATAAATACTTTTTTGTGCTACTTTGGTAACTTTTTGAGCTAATGTTGATGTGACATTGAGCATGCGATGGATGTCACCAATGCTTGATTTTTCTTACGTGAAACTATGTTAGGATAAACCATGAGTAACATGAGAAATGAGTTTGTGACATTGTTTAGTAGAGACTAATGTGACTTTGGTAATTAACACTGATTAAAATAGGTCAAAAAAGTGATCTTACATGTGAATAATCCAATATTGTGGCTTAGCTTGATATGTAGCTTCATTATCTTATAAATATGGTCTTCCTAAGAAGATGTCATAGACCTCTAGAAGTGTTATGTCATAAGTGATTGTGCCCTCCATAATCTTGAATTTATACTATAAGGTGCATTATCATCAAACCTATATATCCTTCCCCTATTAAAGCCACCCTAGTGAGTATGGTTTGGGATGCACAATTGTGTCAAGGCCAAGGCATTGTGTTGTGGATTATACCATGATGTTATTCTAGTTTCCACTATCGATAATGAAATGCAGAGGTTGATCCTTCACACATAAATTGGTATGAAAGAGCCATTAATGCTCTTTAGAGGTGTCTATCATAGTGATGTCAGTGTTCAGACAAGTTGCATTTAGATCATTATCATTCGTAGGTGTAGGACCTAATGTAGACTTGACAATCAAGAATTATTATACATTACATTCAGAGTTATCATGGGTGTGTGAGTGATGGCAATGCCACCACTTGTCACCAAACTTTTTAGGCTACTCTCCTTTGTGAGAAGTAGGAAAAGTTTTGGTCGGTGAGAAAATTTGAATACTTTGTAAATATTACAAGTTAGTGAGATTTTCAAAGGGAATAACCAATAAAAGTGGCCTAACCTGGTTCTAGTATAGATTTGTGGTGGGATACAAGTTAAAGTAGATTTGAAGGTTGTAACAAATCCATTTTGGAATTGCATGTAATACTACAAGCAGTTGTCTATAAGCAAACTAAAATATTATAACACATTAGTGTAGTCCCTTATTAAATCAATAAAGTTGAGGCATGTTTTTTCATGTTTCATAAGGACTAATTTTTTATATGTCCATTGATTTTTGGCATGAGTACTCAGGTTGCACGGTTTGAACATTGTATGAGGTTGTTGTTAATTTGACTCCCTAATCTCGATGTCATCAACATGTCTCAGATATGGACAAGATATAGTCAATGTAAGTATTAGCATTCCCCATTGATGGGAAATATATAATCAATATAAGAGAGTATATAAGGGTCCTTGCCCCAGATATATGCATGCTATATATTATGGAAATGTAGGCAATGACATGAAACATTTTCATGGTATAGAGCATGGCGAATAAAGATCCAAGGGTGTGGTGAGTAAACAAAAAAATGAGAAGGAAAATCAAGTATATGCACTCAAACCAAAATAAGTAAATAAATTGTCAAGTAAAAGAACTCCTTGGAGGAAAAATCAATAAGCAATAATAAAATCCAAGTGGAAAATGAAAAAAAAAATGATTGATCAAGAAAATAGAAGTCAAAGTAATGTAAAAACAAATATAAAATAAAGTGCCACCTTGATGCCCCCAAAGCCAACTATGTATCCATGTTCATGTGTGTATGGTGTAAGTCTCATATCTACTGCATGAATCATTATCCAAAGCAGTGTCTTCGATGCAATGATATGTGTGATTGAGTTGAACTTACCTTGGAGTCATATTATCTAATGATTAGTTCTTCTCGCTTATTGATGTTTGAATTTTTTCTTAATGTTCTTATTTCTTATGTACCCATTTAAGTTCATAACAAGGTTTTATTTTATTCATACCATGAGTATTAATAGATACATGCTTATGACTTGGTGATTTAATAGGTGTATACATTATTTCAATACTACCACAGTCGATAAGGTGCCGAATTTTATTCTTCAAAGCGAAACATTGATTTGTTGGATGACCTTTAACTCTATGATACTCAAAAATAAGTTGTGTCTTGATTACACATGGACTATCAATGATTTCAGTAAATCATTTGTATTCCTTGTAATGATGAACATGGTTTGTTCATAGTTAATCGATACTATTAACTATTTTTTAAATATTATTCACTAAAAGCACATGGTCATTAAGACTTGAGTCATGTTGGACAACAAATTGTTGTATAGTCTTCACATAATTTATTTTTTTCGTAACATTCTTGTTGTACTTGTAAACATAGGTATGTAAAAAATTATCTTTTATAGCACTTTCATGATTGTGAACATTGAGATACTTGTGATCTACCCACCAATCCTTATTATATCCAAGACCTATTTTTAATTGATAAAAAATTGGAATGATTGGTCCTTTAATACCTTGCTCATGTTTTCCTAAACATTGACCTTTGTGTCCCATTTTTTTTGCACTCTTAAATCCAAATGTATATGTTTGTAAATATATTTGAGTAAAAATATGAGTTTTTTTCATTTTAGTAATATTGCAATATTTATCTATTGTAAGCCATTTACATATTTTATTTGTAATATGATGTATCAGTAGGCATAAATGATTTACCAAGTCTTCTATAATCCTGTAGGGTAAGATAAATTTGTCTGATATCAAATGTGCTCATTCCACTTTATACTCCCTAGGGCCATTTGGTGTAAAATTTAGTTTAGATAAATGTTTGTTAATGTAATTATGTTTATAATCATCCTCCTCATCATCATCTTGAGTGTTACTATATTTAAAAAAATATAATGTGTGTATTTATTCTATAGGAATAACTAAATTAGGAGTCAGAATGGATGGTTGAAGTGAATTGAGATGTGTAATGACTCGTTTTATGGGTTCTACCATCCTACGAAATTGGAAAGGAACATCATTTGATGGACAAATGCATATATATCACTTCTAATAAAAATTTAAGCATCTATGTGACCTATATGAGACTACATCCATAAATTGAATCCATGGCCTAAGAAGTAAAAGATTATAGTTCACATCATTAGATATCACTTGAAATTTTGTAGCTAAAGTTTGTGGTTCAACAATTATGTTTAACCTAATTGTTTCTACATCCTCTATTCATTGATTTTCAAACCCTTTTATGATCATATTTTAAGGTGTAAGAGAATGAAGATTAAGCCCAAATGTATTAAGAAAGGTCTCACTACAAATATTCAATCCCATATCATTATGTATAAACACACATTTGATCCCCTTATTATGAATAACAACTTAAATGTACAAGAGAAAATGTTGGTTAGGATCTATTTAAAGTGTAAGTACTGTTGTCAATCAGACTCACACCCTTATGAGGGTAGTTTCAGGGCTTCACAGTCTGCTAAAACATGGAAATAATCCTAGGCTATGGGTAGCCTAATCAGTGGATTGTGTCTCTAGATTCTAAGGGCTAGCTCCCTTTGGTGTATCAATTAGGATCTCTAATCTACGCTACAAACTGCCAAGAAAAGGAAAAAAATGAAACTTGAAGGAAAAAATCCTATCTAATGATGGTGATACACCTATATTTTTATTCATCCACTCAATTTGAGCTCTTAAAAACACTTATTAGATAAGAAAAAGACTAAACTTTCAATTCCAATTGACTCCTATGCATCAGTATTTGATGAAAAGATTTTATTTGGTGATCAAATTTTGAGGGAAATGAGGGAATAGGCCTGATTCAAAGCACTAACTAAACACTTACATCCACTATAACTTCAGTCAAAATACATCAGACACAAAACATGAGTTGCATAATCTAATCAACTAGTAACTAGGTAAGAATCAGGACTTGACAAGGAAAAATCTTTTATCACATATGCAAATCACCGACATAAATACACTATACCAACAACCTGAAATATGAAAATAGTCCTTCTATTTATCCTAAAAGGTTACAAAACTCAAATTTTGGTAAAGTCTGATCTTGCCAGAAGAGGGATTCTCAAAATGGCCAAAAAAACCAACTTATATAGAAAAATCATACACAAACAAAAGATTGGCACTGAAAATAGAAGAGGAGATCAACTCCCACATCTCACAAGCCCAACTTGAGCTATCCAAAAATAACCAAGCCTTCCAATAATATTTTGTTGTCTTATGTCCTGCATGAAAAGCTCTTTGGCATTTGAAAGGGATGGTGGGCCCTACTTTGAAAAGTCAAACTGTCTTGCATAGACAACCATACCATAATATTCAAAGGAACATGCCTCTTGATTAGACTTGAAGCTGAGTTACATCATTAAATGCATGAGATGACTAGGAGATAAGCATGACTTCAACAAATAGTCAATTGAAGCTTTGACCAATCAATTATAGATAGCCTTTTATTGCATGGAAAAGGACCTTGATGAGTGAGAGGTGCATGGAAACTTCAAGAGAACAATAAATACATGGCATAAAAACTCATATTTTACTCCTTGTTAGCTTATTACAACACTAAACTCCTTGAGCCCTTCATGCATTCAAGTCTCCCTTTAGAACTGAGAGAGTCATTCTTGAAGACAGTTGCATGTCTTTGCCAAGTGTGAATGATTTAATCCTTGAATAAAACTCGTTGCATGATCGTGCTTGTCCTAGATGTGTCTAATATTTCTTGGGTCACTTTGCATGCTCTACATGTGAGCTGTGAACCACATCATAGGAGTTAAAATGACAAGTCCTCGTTGTCTTTTATTGATTGGCTATCAAAATCCCCCTAAGATCCTTTTGAAAACCTGGCCTTTTATCATCCATTGATCTCCTTGCTAGATCTTGAAAAGTGTCAAGCTCACGGTAATCTTGGTGAACCTTTTGAAATCTTGACCAATGGCTACTTATAGGGGCTCAAACTTGACGTTTGCAGGCCCATCATTAATTCCTTTAGACTTATGTTTTCAGCTACTTTGTTTCTATCTATTTCCTACAGACAATTTGTCTAAGACTTTTCTTTTAGGCTCTTATTTCTCTCCTCTCGACTTTTCCTTAGATAAAAAGTCCATGTTTTATCTCCCTATTCATTTCCATCAGACAAAAAGTTTGAAGGAATTCTTTATGTTTATTTCCTTCTGACAAAAAGTCTGAAGGAAATCTGTCTTCATCCTTCTTTTAATATCCTTTCAAGATTGTGCAATGGACCCTTGGTCAAAATAAAATTACCTTCAAGCTTTTTGAAAATTTGCCTTCGAAATTTTTGAAAAGTCCTTTCATTTCCTTCAAACAAATTGTCTGAAGGAATTGTTTTGGGATTTTTGGCCTTAGGACTTTTCTTTCAAAGTTTTTGCAATGGAAAATTCCTTCAGACAAAAAGTTCAAAGGAATTCATGATATGAAATTTTGTAAATTGCCCTTCTAATTCATGAAAATGCCCTTTTGGAAAAATGTAATGGACCATTCGACAATTTTGAAATGGTCTCTCGAAACTTTTGAAATGGTCTCTTGAAACTTTTGAAATGGTCTCTTACCCTTCAAAAAAGTTGTAAAGGATTTTTTCGAAGAAAAAAAACCTTTGGAAAAAGTTGTAAAGGATTTTTTCAAAGGAAAATAACCCTTTGAAAAATTTGGAATGGTCCACTTTCCCTTCAAAAAAGTTGGAATGGTCCATTTGCCCTTCAAAAAAGTTAGAATGGTCCACTTGCCATTGGGAAAAGTTGAAATGCCACTTACCCTTCAAAAAAGTTGCCTCGCCCTTTTGAAAATGCCCTTCAGGCTTTATGTATATGTCTTTTTCGAAGGAAAAAGAACCCTTAAAATTTTTTAAGTAACCCCTTTTTCCGAAAGAATTCTACCTTTCAACCTTTTGGAGATGCGTTTCGAAAATTTTGAATTGGCCCCTTCTTTGGAAAAGTTGAAAAGGCCTTTCAGGATTTTGAAAATGTCAATTCCTTTGGACTTTTAGAAATGCCCAATTCCTTCAGATTTTTTGAAGATGACCCCTTTAGGAAAATGGCAAAGACCAATTCCTGACACTTAGACAAAAGGCATGGTTATGGTAAGTTTCGAATGGTAGGTGATAATTTGACTTGTAGGGTCAATATTGTCTACATTTTGGTGACTCAACTGCGAAGCATGCTTGCTATGATTGAGAACCAAACCATTTACATGACTCCTGGACTTACAAAGTAATGACAAAATTTATCCATGACTACAAACTCTCTTTTGACCTAGCATGAGACAACCTTCATCATCCAAAATAAGAAGGAAAACACACAAAGCAGGGAAAACTAACTAAATAAAGAAAATGTACAACTAAATCATTTATTTGGGATAAAATAGAACTAAACTAATGTGCTTGAATAGAACTCGAAGGAAAACAAACAAACTATGTACAAGGACCTTTGCTCTTCAATGACAATGTTTTAAATGTATCCCATTTACTGGGATTGGAAACTCTTCACCATCCATCTTTGCAAGTTGGAAGGCATTGTGGGATTTACAGCTGGAGATTGTCTATGGGCCATTCCAAAAGGATTCAAACTTTGTGATCCTTCTTGGTTTAGCTCGATCCTCATCCCACTTGAGGACCAAATCTCTTTCCTTGAAACTTCATGACGAAGCTCCTTTATCAAAAGCTCTCTTCACTTGTGCTTAATGAATTTCCATGGCTAGCATGGACTAATTTTTAATCTCTCCCAACTCCATAATCTCTGCATACCTGATCTCTATAGGCTCATTCTCCAACAACTCAAGTTAATGTATTAGTTCTAAAGTAAGAAACTCAAGAGAAATGGGTAACCTTGCTTCCTTACTATATAGCAGCTTGTATGGAGAGTTGGCTATTGATCTTTTATAGGTGATCATATCAGCCCATAGAGCTGACTTCAACTTGAGATTCCATGACCTTTGATTGTCTTCAATAGTCCTTCTTATGATCTTCAATAGGTTCTTATTCATAGAATCAGCAAGGCCATTGCCTTGTGGATAATAGTTTGATGAAGTGCTAAGATAAATCCCATGTTGGAAAACCCATTGACTGATCCTAGTTCCCACAAAAGCCATTGTATTATCAAAAATAATATTTGAAGGAACTCCAAATCTAGTAAGCAAACCTTCATAGAAATCTAGAACATTGGTTTTGTTTGCTTCTTTTAATGCCAATACTTATGTCTAACGTGTGAAGTAATCTGTAGCAGTTAGAATTCATTTATGTCCTGAACTTGAAAGAGGATTTATGAGACCAATAAAGTCCAATCCCCTTTGGACAAAGGGCTGATCCACCGCAATTGGTTGAAGAGGTAAGGCTACAAGTTTTACTTTTCCTACAAACATAACACACTGTTTGCACTTCCTAACCCATGCATGACAATCACCAAATATACTAGGCCAATAGTACCCACCTCTCATGGTTTTAAGGGCTATATTTCTTGCAAAAAAATGTCCTCCACCATATCCATCATGAAATTTTTAAAGCAATCTCTGAGTTTGGCTTGGCTCAATACACCTTAGCAACATGCCATTGATATCTTTCTTGAACAAAACACCATCAATAAACAAAACACCATCAATAGGCAAAAACAGAATTGATTGCAACCTAAAATATCTTTTTTTGAAGCACCTAGATGAGAGGGATAAATACCATCTTGGAGATAGCTTACCAAGTCATGAAACCAGTTGGAAGGTGAGGTATGACCAACTGTAACCTCTTCATCATTTGACACCAAAACAACCTCGTTATTCTCTTGCAAGTCTTGAGCTAGATGCTCATAGAGTCCTTTGCCTCTAATCAACTTTATGACCTTAATTTCCACATCATACTCCATTACCTTGGTTATCCAACCAGCTCTCTTCTCATTTATATCTTTGTTCAAAAGGAATTCCTTGATGCTCAGATAAGAAACCATTAGGTGTATCTTATTGTTAGAAAACAAGTATCTAAACTTTTTAAGAGACCTTATAACTAAAAGTACATGTTTTTTAACAAAACATTACCTTATTTTATACTCTTCTAAGCTTTTACTAAATAAATATATTGGTTGCTCCAAAGCCTCATGATTTTGTTGCATAAGAATGCCTAAAATGGTATCCATGTTGGCATATGTATACAAAATAAAATCTTTTGTGAAATATGGATTTATAAGTGTAGAAGCACTAGATATGGAATTCTTAATATATTAAAAAAATTTAACTCCTTTGGACCAATTGAAGATTTGATTCTTCTTTAGCATGGTTGTAAGTGGCCTAGCTAAAATGGTAAAATTTGAAATATATCTCCTTATGAAGTTGATTTTCCTAAAGAATCTTTGTATAGACTTGTTGTGTTTAGGCAAGGAGAGTGAAAGAATAGAGTCTAGCCTTTCAAAATCTATGCTTAAACCATACTTTGAAAGCACATGTCCAAGGAGCTTACCTTCATAAACTGAGAAGACACACTTTTGGGGATTTAGAGATACCCCAAATTGCCTACACCTTTCAAACACTTGTTTGAGATGAACCATGTGATCCTCTGCACTCTTTAAAAACACTATTATATCATCCAAATAAACAAGTACAAACTTGTTAATAAGGCCTTCAAATTCCATAGCCATGGCTCTCTGAAAGGTTGCTCCAACATTAGATAAACCGAATGGCATCTTTCTATATGCATAAGTCCCCCACTTGATTGTGAAGGCTATCTTAAATTGGTCCTCTTCCTTGACCAAAATATGATTATAGCCACTATATCCATCCAACAAAGAAAACCTCTTTGAACCTGCAACCAACTGTAGAATTTGATCCATTGATGGCAATGGATAGTGATCTTTAAGTGAAACCCTGTTCAAATCATGGAAGTCGACACACAATATAATCTCACCGTTCTTCTTTCATATCAGAACAAGTTTTGCCACCCAATTTGAGTGCTTAATTAGAAATATAATATCTGATTCTATGAGCTTGTGAAGCTCACCTCTCATCAAAGGCTCAAGATTAGGATTAATGGGCCTTTCTTTTTGTCTCACTGGTTTAGTTTTAGCCTCTAACTCAATGGCGTATTAAGCTAAACTTGGGTCAAATCCCTTAATATCACTATATTTACATTCAAATACATCAACAAAACTTGTGCATAACTCAATGACAGTTTCTTTTTGTGAAGGAGTGCATACCTTACCCAACTTCAAAACCTTACTAGATGTAATCTCTACATTGGCATATAGTTATTCTTTTGTTGACAAGGATGACTTATCCTTCCTTAAATCATCATCACCACTAAAAATGTTCTCAAGTGTGACTAATCCATTAGGAAAATTATTATTTTTTAGTTGCATAACATGATCACCATACTATTGCAAATACTTTGATTGGTTTCTTGAAGAAAGCTCAGCCTCCTTTTGCAAGAATCTCACAATTTGATTGTCATCTTTGCCAATTCTCATGATTATCTGAAATAGAAGGCATTACAACCACCTTTATATGTAACTGAATTTTCTCAATTTTTATATAAGTTGGGATACTAAATTGTGACCCAATGGCAACCAACCTATATGCATGTTTATTCTCGCCTCTTGGTATTGCCTGAATGTTAAAAGCTTGAAAATATTTAAGCAAGTCCCATATTCTATGCTTGTAAGATTTAAGCATCAAATTTTTACATACATTTAAATCTCTTACTTGGTGAACTATAAGTTCACTATCACCAAAAACTTGCAAGGAATTGACTTTCATCTTCCTAGCCCACTGTAAACCATGAACTAGTGCTTCATACTCAGCAACATTGTTTGAAAAACCAAACTAAAATTTAATAGAAGATAAATATCTTTGTTTTGTTGGAGAAATAAATATCATTCTAGCTTTTGGTACCATGTTTATTCCTTGATCCATCAAATTACAATTGCCACAAACCTTCACTAGATTTATCATCCTTAACCATGGCTAGAATTGGTACATCATTCTCATGAAGGCAATACACACTGAGTCTTTCTTCTTCAATTAGCTTATAAGGATAATGTTCATGAAAAGTGGAAGCCCACTCATCGAGAAACAAATCTGGAACTCCATCTAAAGGTGATCCATTTTCTACTCTACTAGTTTTTAGTACATCATCCGAGATGATATAGTTAGTGTTCACAACACTTGGCATTTATGGCTCGATATGGAAACGTGTAATAGGTTCAAAATGAATTTTTATCTTGGTACCATACCTAGTTCTAAACAAAAAATAAGTCTAATTAGTTGACAAATATCCCTCAATCTTTGAGGTAAAGTCCTTTGAAAGGCACATAACAAAGTAAGGAGGTAAGTCTACCACAACAACATCTTGGTGAATAGTAACATTGGGACAAGCATGTAATGTAAATTTTAGATCTTTGATGATGCCTACCATATTTTTTGGTGACCCATCCAATTTCAATACCCCCTTAGTGTTTGGCTCATAAACAAGGTCAAGCTTGTCTGCAATCTTTTTAGGCATGACTGTACTACTAGCTCCATTATCCACCATACAATTATGAACCAAAGTATCACCTACTATCAAATAAAGGTAGAAAGGAGGAATTTTATTTTTTTTTATCTCAATTTTTTCCACATTTTCCATCTCATTTAATTTTTTTACTTGTTGCTTAGTTGGCTGATTTGAATTAGCTAAGATAACACCTTCTTTCTCAACCGATTTTGGAGATAATTTGAGAGCTGAAAGCTCTTGGAAGAGCATATATTTTTATTCTAGAATGGAAAGAAAATCCCACATGATAATGTTTATATTATAATTATTCATATGATCCACTATACTGAACTAAGATCCACCAACCTTTGGATGTACTTTCTAAAGAACTGGTTGCTCACAAACTAGAGGTATTCGATGAACTTTACTAACCTCTATATTCTAATTTTTTTGAGTTGTAGCGGTATCACATTGTTATTTTTTACTCTTAGAAACAACATTAGGAGTAATTGAATCATTTTTCACCTCTTGAGCCTCATCAATGGCTCTTATTTTAGCTCTAGTTATAGCTATAATTTGACCACTTGTATTGTTAATTTCGACACCCCGAGTAAAAGCAACACGATCATCCACTTGCCAATTTACATTAATGGCATCAGGATGCCCTTGAACTTGTTGAGTCTCTCCTTGTGATGTTAAACCTGTAATTTGGTATTGACCTCTTTGAAAAGAAAACTCTTCTTGTGTCATTTGTGGCATAGTGATGTTTTGTGATATCAAGTTTTGGTTTTGAGCATCGTTGAGATTTGAGGACTGCCAACTTGAATCCTACATCAAATTATTTTTAGGTGGGGTGGGAACAATGGCCTTTGAAGTGTAAGGAGCATTAGGATCAAGGGCAACATAAGGCTTAGCTGGAGTTATGGCTTCTTGGGTTTGATAAGGTGGTTTATTCTCTTTGAAACCTTTATAAGGAGGCCTTTGATCTTTGAAGGGCTGATAGGTGGTTTGATTTTGTTGTTGATAGGGCCTATTAGCTTTACATTGTTATATTTTGAGTTGCACTATTTCATTCCCAAAGGATTGTAACAAGCTTTTCAACTCTCCTATCTCACTAGCTTGACTAGTAGGGGCTACAATTTGAGCTTGAGGTGATGGAATAGGAGCTAAGGATGGGATTTGAGGAATTTGAGGGGCTAGTATGGACTTTATTTTTGGAAATATAGGCATTGGAGGTCTTGGATAAAGCTTACCAGCTTGTATCAAACTATTCTCTACCCTTATTGCAACCTCATAAGCATCAGGCAAGGTAGTACCACCCATTGACTGTATCATCACACTAATGTCAGAGTTAAGGGCTTTCAAATAATAAATAAATACATATTTAGGAGATGTCCTAATCAACACAGGTATCCTAGTCCATGTCTTTTGGAATCTGAGATTAAAATCAGATATGAACTCATGAGGAGCTCTCGTTATGGTAGTTAACTGTTCAACCAAAGAGAGGTGATCAAATTTATCTTCAAATTACTTGACTAAGGTTGCATCCAATTCATCCCAAGTGAAAATTGAATTTAGTGGTAGGTTTCTATACCACTACAATGTTTTTCCTTTGAAGGAAGCATCAATAAATCTAATAACAACATTATCTTGAACAACATTATGGATTGAACAGAGATTAGCTACATCTTAGATGTGCTCAATAGGGGATGTTTGATTTTCTCCTAAGAAGAATGGGATGCTCTTGAGAGCAAACACAAGAATGTCATCAAACTAGGCTAGATTTAGTGGGATACCTCTATTGAATGGAACAAACACCTAGTTCCTGATAGCCATTTGGATAGTGGGGATTGTATTGCCTAGAACAATAGGATAACCAGGGGACAATTTTTTTTTTTGAGGATATGGATTTGCCCTCCTAAACCTTGATCTCTTATAAGATATAAATTCAAAAGGAATAAATTTACTAGATGACCTTATGGTAACCTTTGGCATGAAGGGATTGTCTAAATGGTGTTATGAACCTTGCAACATAAATAATCTTTAGCTTGTGATGAAGATGAATATTCTCGCCTGTTGCAACTGCTTCTCCTTAGCTTCAAACTTCTTTAAATATGCAAAGATTTTTTTTGATGTCCCATCAGGTATGCCAAAAAATATTATCAATCATACTCACACCTTTGTGAAGGTAGTTTTAGGTCTCCACTGTCTTTTGAAACATGGAAACTATCATAGCTTGTGGGTGGCCTAATCAGTGGATTGAGTCTCTAGATTCTAAGGGCTAGCTCCCTTTGGTGTATCAATTATGATCTCTACTCTATGCTACAAACTACCAAGAAAAAGGAAAAAAGGAAACTTGAAAGAAAAAATCCTATCTAATGATGGTGATACACCTGTATTTTGGTTCATCCACTTAATTTGAGCTCCTAAAAACATTCATTAGACAAGAAAAAGTCTAAACTTTCAATTCCAATTGACTACTATGCAGCAGTATTTTGTGAAAAAGTTCTATTTGGTGATCAAAGCTTGAGTGAAATGAGGGAATAGGCCCAATTCAAGGCACTAACCAGCCACTTACATCCACTATAACTTCAGCCAAAAGATATCAAATATAGAACATGACCTGCATAATATAATCAACTAGTAACAAGGTAAGAATCATGACTTGACAAGGAAGAAAATTTTATCACATATGCAAATCACTGACATAAATACACTATACCAACATCTTGGAATCTAAAAATAGTCATTTATCTGAAAAGGTTACAAAACTAAAATTTTGGTAGAGTTTGATCTTGCCAAAAGAGGGATTCTCAAAATGGCTAAAAAAACCAACTTATATAGAAAAATCATACACAAACAAAAGATTGGTGCTAAAAATAGAAGAGGATGTCAACTCCCACATCTCACAAGTTTAACTTGAGCTATCTAAAAATAACCAAGCCTTCCAATAATATTATTTTATCTTCTGTCCTGTATGAAAAGCTCTTTGGCGTTTGAAAAGAATGGTGGCCCAACTTTGAGAAGTCAAATTATCTTGCATGAAAAGCCACACCATAATATTCAAAGGAATAGGCCTCTTAATTAAACTTGAATTTGAGTTAGATCATTGAATACATGAGATGACGAGGAGCTAAGCATGAGTTCAACAAATAGTCAATTGAAGCTTTGACCAATCAACTATAGATAGCGTTTGTTTGCATGGAAAAGGACCTTTATGAGTGAGACGTGCATGGAAACTCCAAGAGAACAACAAATACATGGATTGGAAACTCATATTGAACTTCGTTTTAGCTTATTCCAATGCTAAACTCCTTGAGCCCTTCAGGCATTCAAGTCTCCCTTTGGAACTGAGAGAGTCATGCTTGAAGATAGTTGTATGTCTATGTCAAGTGTGGATGATTTAATCCTTGAATAAAACTAGTTGAATGTTCATGCTTGTCTTGGATGTATCTAATCTTGCTTGGGTCACTTTGTATGCTCTGCATGTGAGTTGTGAACCACGTCATAGGAGTCAAAAAGAGAAGTCCTCGTTGTCTTCTATTGATTGGCAGTCAAAATCTCACTAAGATCCTTTTGAAAACTTGGCCTTTTCTCATCCATTGATCTCCTTGCTAGATCTTGACAAGTGTCAAGCTCACATAAATCTTGGTGAACCTTTTGAAATCTTGACCAATAGCTACTTACAGGGGCTCAAATTTGGCGTTTATGGGCTCATCATTAATTCCTTCAGACTTATGTTTTTAGCCACTTCATTTCTATCTATTTCATGTGGATAATTTTTCTAAGACTTTTCTTTCAGGCTCTTCTTTCTTTCCTCTCGGCTTTTCCTCAGACAAAAAGTCCATGTTTGATCTCCCTATTCATTTCCTTCAGATAGAAAGTTTGAAGGAATTCTTTATGTTTATTTCCTTCAGACAAAAAGTCCAAAGGAAATCTATCTTTGACCTTCTTTTAATGTGCTTTCAGGGTTTTGCAGTGGACCCTCAATTGAAATAAAATGACCTTCAGGCTTTTTGAAAAGTTTTTCTTTCATTTCCTTCGAACAAATTATTTGAAGGAATTGTTTTGGGCTTTTTGGCCTTAGGACTTTTCTTTTGGAGTTTTTGTAATGGATAATTCCTTCAAACAAAAATTCTGAAGGAATTCATGATATGAAATTTTGTAAATTGCCCTTCAGATTCATGAAAATGCCCTTTTGTAAAAATGTAATGGACCATTTGGCAATGTTGAAATGGTCTCTCAAAACTTTTGAAATGGTCTCTCAAAACTTTTGAAATGGTCTCTTGCCCTTCAAAAAAAATTTAAAGGACTAATCTGAAGGAAAAGAACCCTTTGGAAAAGTTGGAATGGTCCACTTGCCCTTAAAAAAAGTTGGAACGGTCTACTTTCCCTTTGAAAAAGTTGAAATGGTCCACTTAACCTTAAAAAAAGTTGAAATAGTCCACTTACCCTTCAGAAAAGTTGCCTCGCCCTTTTGAAATGCCCTTCGGGATTTATGTAAATGAGTTTTCCGAAGGAAAAAGAACCCTTTAGAATTCTTGAGTGAACCATTTTTCTAAAAGAATTGTACCTTTCATCCTTTTGGAGATGCCTTTCCAAAATTTTAAACTGGCCCCTTCTTTGGAAAAGTTGAAAAGGCCTTTCAGGATTTTTAAAATGTCAATTCCTTTGAACTTTATGAAAATCCCAATTCCTTCAGATTTGTTGAAGATGACCCCTTCGGAAAAATTGCAAAGACCAATTCTTGACACTTAGACAAAAGGCATGGTTATGCAAGTTTTGAATGGTAGAGGTGACAATTTGACTTGCAGTGTCAAAATTGTCAACAAGTACTCTAATTCAAAAGGGATGGGAATCTCACTATCTTTAAAAGCTTTAATAACAAAAGAAAATTAGGTGTGCCCAATACCATGTGGTAAAGTAGTATCACATAAGGTCTCATAAAGTTCATCCTTATAAATATTATAATCTGTAACTCCAAGATATAAACTTTGGCATGGGTATTCTTAATTTGATCAATAATATCATATTTTTTACCCATATGTACTCTAAGTCTAGGAGATTAAATAAGATTAAGACGGGTGTTTTAGTTAACCCCACCTTGAATCTAAGAGGAAATATGAGGCACATAAGCGTTGTGTGTTATATCTCTTCGATTTGTTATGGAATCTACCTCATAATGAGCCATCTTACAATGAGCCAAACAAGATGTATCTCTAAATGGAGCTAAAATAAAGTTATGAATTAAAAGAGTATCATCACATAAATAATCATTATCACATACAACCCTATCATGCTTCAAATGATATGCTAACATTCTGTGATATATGTAATAAAAAAATGTAATAATTGATAAACATTTGCATAACAACTGTATCATCAAGTATAATAATTTAGTAATTATAGGATCCCTCCATGTATATGTCATAATAGGAATAAATGCTACAAATAAATAACACCCACCTATGAGAAAAGGTTAAAAACACAAACATGTACATAAGTTACCAAAGGAAAGAGGGCCAAGGATTAGAAAAGTTACCATGAAATAAACAAGAGGAAGATAACCAAGGCTTAGAAAAGTAGACATGGTCTTAGAAAAGACAAGTCTAATGATAAGACATAAGCAAGAGATGGTTTATTTAATCCCTAAAACAATCTTATCTCAATAAAATCAGGCCTTAGAGGGATAAGGATATGAAACCCTAAGGTTAAATGATTATAAGGATCGAGTTCATTAAAAAAATTTACCATTGAGGGTGTATAATTGTTAAAAATACTACACTAACCATGATAATAAGGTGTACCACATAAATCAGGTAAAGTACAACAATATAGAGTAAATCATATTTACCTAAGGTTGAAGGTAGGAAAATAAAACTACCTCAAATAATAAGTGATAAATATAAATGAAAGAGATAATAAGTGATAAATAAATACTTGTTTTTTACTTACCTAGATTTTGAAAGTGTTCAAAAATTTAGATAAGATAATCTTGGAATAGTTTATAAGGTACTCCAAAAATTAGAAAACTAACTATGGTAGTGACTTGTTTCAAACTATTTTGAAAATGATTAGACTAGTTTCAAATTCCCTTACAAAAGGCAAATCGTCTAAAAATGGTCAACCTACTCTTATAATATCTCTATATATTTGGTAGGTCTAAAACTTCATAAAACCCTCATTAGCAGTAGATGCACAAAAACCTCTCTCAGTTATACAAATAAGTATGCATAGATGTTAGAATCTTCTCTTCTTTGATTTTACCTTTGTCTAACTTCAATACTTAACAATACATCCAAGACAAAAATAAATATGTATAATTATTGCCGCATACCCCTTGAGTGGGTTTTGTTCTACATATCAAGATATGAAGTAGGGATAAATTTAGTGTTATGATTGTAACTGAGTGACCCATCGCAATGAGTGAGAGAATCCTCCACCTTCTCTCCTTATGATAATAAATGAAACTATATGCTCTTTTGCTTAGGCCTTCTCTCAGTTTAAGTATGCAGAAAATAAGAAACTTTGTAATAGTATAATATAATAGATGCGATTAATGTAGCTTTGTTCACTAGATATTTGTTATTAAAATGCCTTAGGATGCCTTGTATATATAAACTTATTGAATTCAAATTAAGGAGTTATTGGTGTGCAAACATATGCAAGAAAAGAGGGAAAACATGACTAAACGGGCCCATGAAACGAAAAAATTGAAACAAGCTCCAAAGGACCCACAAAAGCAACCCGACCACTTCTAGACTATTATGAAAAGTTTCAAACTAATTTTTGGATGGACAAAAATTATTTAGAGACAAAAATCAAAAGAATAAAAGGAAAAACAAGGATCCCCAAGCAAAAAGAAACACAAAGGATAGAGATATCAAAAGAAAGAGAGAAACAAATGGCCACATGGAGTGAGAAGGAGAAGTAACAACACATGAGAAAGCACTAATAATTACATAATCTAAACTAAGGAGGTATGCATAAAATCACAATAACAACATCACAATTAAAAGGCCTTGTGCCAAAATTAGGTGTCTATAGTAACCATAAAATACAAAGGAATATAAATTATATTTTTGTTTTATGATTTTTTGAAGAATGAAATGAAGCAAGATACAAGACAAGGGTTGAAAAAATAAATGAATCATAAAATAATCCAAGAGGTTAAAGCAAGAAAAATCAAGAAGGAAAATATAAATTGAGCAAGACACAAGCCAAGGGGCAAAATTGAGAAGAAACATGAAAATGAGGATCCCTACTAACTTACTAGTTCCCTTTCTACCTTGATATACATGTGTTATGATCTTTGGGAAGTCCATGTAGGATTTTATAATGGGAAATAATATTCAAAATAAAGGGCCAAAGAAACAATGCAATCAACATAAACTAATGGACTAGAAGAATATCATAGCAAATCGAACCCCAAAGGAAGAAGTTAACTCCAAAATTCAAAATAGGCAAATCAAGAAAGAATAAAAAAACTCAAGCTATGACAAAATTAGAAAGACATAGAAGGAAACATGATGAATCCAAAATTCATATATGATATAAGAGAGAAATACATAACTAAATAGAAGCACAACAAATAGAAAAAAGCAAAAAAAGAAGCTATATACATAGGTTATTTTCTTGAAGCACATGATCTTAGGAAAGAATGCCAACTAATAAACCCATCTAAATGACCATATCACACATAACAATATGCCAAATTATATTTGTGATAAAGATTGACAAATCTTGTGGATCATGAATCTAAGGAGACAAATATGCCATTGTTGTCATTAAAAATGTAATCATAAGTCATAGTATAACTAGAATCATCATCACTAACAGTGTAATCAATGATGTTGTAATTAGCTGCAAGAGTTAGTTTATCCTCTTGTAAAGAATAAATTTATTGGATAATGTAGTTGAAACCTTGATAGGTGATTTATCATGAAAAGATACAAGAGGTTATGATAAGACCACCTCAGTGCATAGTTGAGAAGGAACTTGAACTCTAGATTTTTTTCACTTGAGGTTGTATGATTTACTTCTTTGGTAATGTTTTCAGAAATGCTTCATGTTGACTTTGAATTGGTGAATCCTAAGGAGTGCCTTGAGTAGTATTTTCTTTCTTATCATGCACAAAATTTAATCATTGATGTAATGTGAATGGGATTGGTATCATTTTATTAAGTGAAGGGCATCCAAGTAATATACCATAAGTCATGTTATTTCACAATACATGAAACCACACTAGAAAAGTATTATGACCTATAGTGACGAGTAATGTGATACCTCTAGAGGTGTTTGGGTAATACCATCACATCATTTAAGAACAATGGTTGTACCATCTAAATCATTTTGAGTATATCATCAACTAGTAAGAAACTATCTTGTACATGTGTTTAGAATTGAACCATTGTCAAACTATAGACACCTAAGTTTGGTATTATACACTTAAAAACTGTAGACATTAAATCTAAATAATATATCACCTCAGTATTATACATTTGGAAAATACTCATCATGGTTGTACCCTTTAATTATAAGACCTTTCCACTACCAAAAAGGTTACGTTCACTATCTCTTTATGCCAAAAATCTAAACCTAATAATTATCATTATTTTAAAGCTTTGAACTTGTACCTATTTTATAGTTTCTTAAACATTTGTGTCCCAAACATACACATACATCAATGCTAGTGTCCCTTTTCAAATTAAGTGTCTAGTGCCCAAAATTAATCCTCTTTATAAATGAAACATATCTTAAGGGTCAACCTAAGTGCTTTAGTGTAGGATATTTTACCAAAAGGGATTGGTATATATACAATATCAATCCTCATTTAATCCTCACCAAGAAAAAAGCTAAAAAATAATGGGAACTCACAAGGCATCTTATCAAAAGCACTCAATCAAGCATTCAAGTGAACAAACTTTCCTTATTCATCCCTATTTTTGTATCAGTCATAGGAGCACTATCCCCATAAGTTTGAAGTATTGAAAGAACATCCCATGAGCTACATTTTTCAAGTTATAATCTAGGTCACTCTATGTGCTTACTTATCACACATTACATCCTCATAGACACATAAACCAACACGTAGGGGAGAACTATATAAGTCTAAGGCCCTCTTTAGAGTTTTGGCTATGTAGGCAACACCCATTGATAGAGGGGTCCTTGGGGAAACTCAACATTGTGTGATTGCTAACCCATTTTTTCATAACCACTCAAAGGGTGAAGACGCTAGGGATTAATCATTTGACAAAGAGTGATAACCTGTGCGTGTAATCTGTACACATAAAAATAAAGGTGAGAAAAAACCTATAAGGCTCTAAGTGGTCGTATCTAGATCTAGTCACTATTTTTTATTAAAAACTTGCATCCAACTCAGACGCCAATGTCGATGTAACCATCCATATATGATGCAAGCATATGAGGCCACATAGTGCAAAATTCTAGAATTTGACAACTGTTCTAGAATCCTAATCTAGACCACTTTCAACATATTTCATCCCATATCTATATACACATAATAAACCATCTAAGTATTCTTGTTTCTAATTTATTACAATATCAACAATAGTTGTACTTTCCTTTTTGGCATATATTAGTATTATAAACTCAAAACATGGTTTATCTAATTTTGTAAATTAATTGGCCTGTTATAGATATGTTTATGACTTTTGTGCTTAGTTATTTATATATTCTTAACCCTATAGTACCCTTGTACCAAAAATTCAATTTAGGGTTAAACATTTGGTGAACCCAACCATTGGTCTCAAAACCCTATATGGCTTAGGGTTTTATGTTCATCCTACAAATTTTGATTTCTAATTTTATAAACTATTACAAAATTTAAAAATCATATTTTTCCTTTGCATGTTCAATATGGAAATATATCTTAGTTACTTCATTTTTCAATACATAATAATAATTGTTACTTGTTATGTTTCATGCATGATGAAATCAATAAAATACCAAAGGGGTCCTGAATGTAATCGCTTCAAATCACATACATATTTGCCTACCTCTTATTGTTATAATGTTTACCATGAGCTCCTACTCATTACCACAAAGCATACAAGGGAATGCATGAAACAATCATGTTATCCCTACCATACTACCACCTATTCCAATGGTGTTACTGCTAGAAATTCACTCTTGAACTTATTACATCATTCTTCCCATTATAAGGATGCTATTTTAGATGCTTTAGGCATGACCATACTACCAAATAATGTGGAGCCACTATATGTGGCCTTAGTGTTAAGCTTCATCAAATGTACGAAGCATAATACATCCTTTGAACAATACGATCTACCACCTCCACATCTTATAAATCATTATTTAGCATTATACATTTAAGTATGTGTGTGCAATAAAATAGTCATGAGGGTCCTTGTGGATAACAGTTAGGGACTCAACATTTGTAACATATATTTTATTTCCTTACTTGGCAATAGAGTTAAAGACTTGGAATATTCAAGTATGAGCATCAAAGGATTTGATAACATTTCACACCAAGTATTAGGGAAAATAACATTGAATATTATGTTGGAACTCCATACATTACCTACTTTATGCCAAGTTATGCCAAATGATTTAAATTAAAACATATTTTTGGGATGACTTTGGATACTTGAAATGTATGCGGTCCCCTCTACTTTACATGCATGCCTAAAATTTAGCTAGCAAGGATTTATTTACACATGTCCATTGGATATTGATCCCTTCAAACATATGCAATGGTCCAATAAATGAATACTCCTACACCACAATTATATGACCATAAATTTGGTTCTTGATATTTGCTAAAATATGGTTACAAAGGACAAGGTTTGGGTAAAAATGAGCAAGGTATAGCCCAACCCATCTCTCTTTAAAATAATAAAAATGAACAAGGCTTGGGATTTTCATAAAAATATACAAGCCATTAACAAACTACTCGCAAAAATCCTTATTTTCTAAAGGAAAAATCAAAATGTATGTATGTACCTACCTCTACTAGAGATCTCAAATTGGTAAACCCTCATTTAATTGATGAAAATACTTCTTCAATTTTTTTGACATTGGATGAGTTCTCAAATGATGAGTCATTGTTAGTGTACTTGGGGGCATATGAGGATCTCCTTTCTTTCTATCCTAAGAATAGGTTTACTCATGACACCTTTGCTCGTGCTTAATTCGGCGATAATGATGCTATAAATGTCCAACATGATGCAGGGCATATGAGGATCTCCTTTCCTTCTATCCTAAGAATAGGTTTACTCATGACACCTTTGATCGTGCTTACTTTGGTGATAATGATACTATAAATGTCTAACATGATGCACCAAATATTATTTTTTACTACACCATTTATTGCAGAATGATCCACTTTTTTAATTGAATAGAAAATATAATATAACTATGGAATAGATAAAGAACCTCGACTAGTATGACTTGTTGTAATGATGTAAGAGGATGAAGAAAAAACCTATTGATAGGTCCTACATAATTTCCCATAATTATTTACTTGGGCTTACTTAGATATGCCTAGATATACCCATCAATTATAATGCATAATATTTTACTCTATTGAGATGCAAAACTAGTAAAACAAAAGATTCATAAAATGCATCCTAAAGTTGATTTATTGGTAAAAGATGATATTAAAAAACTCTTAGATGCATGATTCACAAGAGCTATTATAAATTTTGATTAGTCTTCTAACATTGTCCCTATTATTAATCATAATGATAACATCCAATGTTGTACTAACTACCGTGACTTAAACAAAGCTTGTCCAAAATTCAAGTTTCTAGTACTTAACATCGATATGATTGTTGATTCTACCACTAGATATGAAACTTTTTCATTTATGGATGGTTTTTATGGATATAACCAAATAAAAATTAACCCTACATATCCAAAAAAGATAACATTTACTACTCTCTGGGGCACATTTTGTTATATTGTCATGACTTTCAGACTAAAAAATGTCAGAGCCACCTACCAAAAGGAAATGACACACATTTTTCAATATTTCATTCATAAAACCATTGAAGACCATGTCAATGATTTACCTATAAAATCAAAACATTGATAAGATCATGCTATCAATTTACAACAACTATTTGAAATATTGCTCAAATTTAATGTGTGATTGAATCCAAATAATGTGTTTTTGGTGTATCCTCTAGAAAGCTTCTAGGATAAATAGTTTTGCAATGAGGCATTGAGCTTGATGTCATGACCCTAAGTTAATTACATTTAATTCATTATGCTGATATAATCTAGATGTGAACTATTTGAGACATATTTTGTTATTCTGTTGTGGTATACAGTTTGGTGATCTACATTGATACATTTTCATTATAATCGCTAAGACAATTATGGATTAAATTTCATTATAGCATTTGATATTATTATTTAATGTGTAATAGTTCATTATTCAGTTAGATGTATTATTCAAATGATTTTATCACATTTATTATATTTAGATGTCTAGATATTGTTGATAGTCTATTTATTAACTATAGGGATAGGTACTTGAGCTAGGTTATGATCAGAACTGAGCAACAGGGAAACATGGAGAAGCAAATGGATAAACAAAACAATGAAATTAAACATAAAGTTGAGCTTGTTAGTACTAATGTTTTAGTCATTATGTTTTCATTAATTGAATGATGTATGTTATCATTTTATGATCGATTTCATTAATAGTTGATTCATGTCAGTTTTTTCTTTTATGCAAACATCTTTTTATTCGATACTATAATTTGCAAGAATATGATTGTTTGAGTCTAATTTATTGATGGTTGTTTTCTTATTATTGATTTTGTCATTTTCATTAATTTGGTGTCATGTATTTTTCATGAACTCTTTACTTGTCAACTTCGATAATCTGGTCAATCATGTAACTGTTCATGTCAATAGTGGTTCTAATCTTCATCATCTTTTTTCATTTAGTGTTTGATCTTTGATGTTTAATGATATTTTCATTTATCATAAAATTTGTGATTTAATGGTTTTAATATGACCATATATAGTTTCAAACTTGTATTTTAAACATCTTAAAACTGTGCATTGTAATAACATAGGCATGATAGTTCACATGTTTTAAACAGACCTTGTTGAGCTTACCTTTTTTATTTGATTTGCATGTGGTTAAGTATTTTTTTGAACTTGGGGACTTAGGTTAGGATATTGACCCACATGGGGGTCATGGTAATTAGTTTGGTGTGTTTTCGTGAAGCCAATGACTTAGGGGTCATGACATTGGATTGCATTACCATACAAGAGGGTCAAAATACTTCGGTAGGTTTTTAGGGTTCATTGAATTCATTTTGGGATTTTAGTCTTGGAGGTTTAAAAACCTTGGGAAAACTCTATTAAAATTTTTGGCATGGCAGCAAAGGGGAATGTGAAACAATTTTGCATGATGAATTTTAGGAATGAGAACAACAATTATAAACATTAATATTGACATCCCTGTAGGGATTATGGAGGGTTATTTGGGGTTTGTTTTTGTGTTTATTTAATGATTATTTTTGTGAAAACATATAAAAGATTATTGTGTTTAGAGGCTAGAAGAGTAGGAAAATTATTGTGGTCAACTTCTATCAACTAAGTAATGTATTTAAGATTATGAGTTTATTTTTAGAAATAAAGTTGAATGACAAGTATTGGGGCTTTATCCAAAAGATAAAACATTAGTTTTTGAATTTGGTTGAAACCCTAATAAGGGCCATTAGGTTGGTTTTATGTTATTTTGGTGGTTCAGTTGAGCACTTATAGTGTTTTGTTAGGTTGTTGATAACATTTATTTTTATTTAAAAATGACTACGTGTGGGTGTTATCATTGTGTTTAATGTGGGTACCCATAGTGATGTCATGGGTTTAAACGGTTGTTGTTTATTTTTACTGTGAAGGCACCATGTGTTTTTGTTATCATGAGGAAAATAGGTGTGTGGAATGGCAAATGCATATTCTTTAAAATTATTTTTCGGTTATTAAGATTGACTGTGTGTAATGATTTTATAATGACTACAGTTAGGTTTTTCTTAGAGTTTGGGTTTGACTTATTTTGGAGTTAAATATTCGACTGGGTTTTGGTATAAGCCATTACGACCTTATATATGGTGACTATGTGTTTTATTTGATTATGGATACCTTTAGTTTTATTGATGTCTATGTATAAAATAAAATCCATACAACTTATAGTAAATATTGGTTGTTTTGATGGCTTTGGTTTAATATGATTAAGTTTATGATTATTTTTGTTTAAGAGAGCCATACAACCTGACTATGTTAGAATTTAACTAGGGTTTGATTTGGTTTACTATTTTAAAAACACTAATTGGGTATAGTTAGGGTTAAGAAAATATAATAAAGGAAAATATAAAAAGAAAAGGCTTGTTGGTTATTTCAAACCATGGATGTTTTTGGGGACAAGGACCATAGGGAGTCCCCACAGGGGTTTGAAATAATTAAAGGGGTTTTGGGAATAATTTATTATTATTTTCATTTTATTGGTTTAATTTTTTATGAATATTTAAAGTTATGATTATCTGACCCAGGGTTATAAAATCATGTTGAATTATTAGAATAATTCAAGAAGTGATAATTAGAATAATTATCATTCATGATGATTTTGAGCTCCTTGGCAAAAAGGGTAAAAAACCAACCCCTTCTTTCCATCATCCTCCTTGGCAGCCATGGATAACACCTCAAGTTCTTATTTAGTATAAATAGGAGAGAGAAGATGGTAACCTAAGCTCTTATCCAAAGAAATGGTATCTAATGGCCTTCTGATCCTTGGCATTGGTTTGTAGAATGATGTCTTGTGCTTTATGAACAATGGTTAAGAAACTAGGACAATCAAACTGGTCTTCTACATCCACATAGGATAAAGAATGGAATGGTTTTAGTGCAATTTTGACTTGTTTGATGAAACTGATGATTGTACATGTCTTTGACAATATTTCAAGGTCCTTCTACTTCACCTCAGACCCCAACTTGGTATATGTGAGATTTTGAGAATAAAGAAATATTCATATAGTCATATTTGCATACTATAGGCAAGGTTTTCTTAGTATTTTGGGAGCTTTCAATGCATAATATGTGTCAATGACATGATGTTGATGGTGGCTTCTCAAAAGATCTATTCAATATTTATCATCATTTATGGTACACCTGATCACCAATGAACCCTCTAATCTCACAAGATCTTGCCTTCAAATGAAATTACCTATGTACCTGATCTTCATTGCAAGTGAGAATAGAGTTTTCCATGGTGACGGCTATTGGAGGTCATTAAAACAATATAAAGGTACTAGGGGTGTTATATTCATGTGGAAGAGTCTCTATTTAAGAAGATCAAACCTCATTATGTCCGTCATCAGTAAGGAATCATGAACTGGTCTCCCAATTGCCTTCATAGACCTGTTTAGTAGAGGTTAAGTTTTATTAGCAGAGTTTAAGGTATTGATAGATTCTTAGGTTTAATTTTCTCCCCTCATATGCCTAGTCAATCAATTCCAAATGTTTTTCCTCATTGAGCATATGAATAAGGTTACCTAAGGTCTTCATAGGTCATCTTGAGCATGAACCAATAGTTCATATTAACCTCTCAAGGATCTTATGTTCTCTAATGGTCTCATCAAGCAAATTTACCTCATAATAGGCTTTGAGTTCCTAGTCAAAATTTTCATAAGCCCTATGACTACCACATACAAGTTTGAGCCCTTATACCCAAGTTTAAGGAATGAAAACAAGGCCAAATATCATATAAAACCATTTAAATCCATTAAGACTGTGAGAAAGGAGTCTATTTAGTTGTGCAGTCTGTTGACAAGCTATGACCAAGCTCAAGAGATCATCTCAGACCCAGTCTCCAAAGGGTTTTCCTAGACCACCATACTATTGAGCTTATACAATGCAAGGATGGGCCATGTGTTACAAAGATGATTATCTTGAGGAGAGGCATTGAGGTTCAAGAGAGGTCAAATAGGTCTCAAAGATGATATGAAATCCCTCCTTATGCTCATTTTTTTTATGAAAAGGATCCATTGTCAATCACACATCGAGATCACCAAGCTCAAAACTTTAGGTAGTTTTCCTTCAAAATTTAATATGAAATGTTATATGCACATGGAGGAAAGAACTCAAATAGAGAGACTGGGCATGAGGCCATGTTGTTGACATACAAATAAACTTGAAAAGCTAAGTGAAAAGAGTTGGCTTAAGCATGTATAAGTGCATTCAAATCTACCTAGCCAATCAAAATGACTAACTGATGTAAATGGCATGGAAACAAATGTTAAGATCATTCCCTTTTATGACATTCATCCTCCCTAGGGTTCTTATAGGTATGGTAAAAAAAGAGAGTTTGCTGGTTTGGGTTAAACACTCAAGACACATAGACTTGTGCATGACTATATAAGTGGGATTGGATAGAAAGGTTGATGAGGCCAATCCCAAAAGGTATGGTAAGATATTGAGAACATGTTACCTGAACCCCCTAATTCTATCACTATAGAGAGCTAGAGGAGACTACTCAAGTCTCCAATAACAACTATTTCAAAGAGGAGACATGTTATAAAGAATAATGATGGTTAGAGTACATCTACATGAGAGAGAGACAAAGAGGATGGTTTGGGTAGATGAGGTCAAGTACATAGGGTGGAAAATAAACATAGAAAGGTGCTACTATAACTTTAAGGCCAAAAATACACCTATAGGTGACTTGAAGTTATAAAACTCAGTCTAAGCCTATAAGACCTAAAGTCACCCTTGACCCTCAAGACCCCATCTCCATCTTAATGATATATTCAAAACCTCATGATAGACTTAAGGCCATAATAAGGTGTATGATGTTGATATAGGTCTTAAAGAAGGTGTTTGGAATAGAGGAATATAAGGAAATGGCCATTTTAGTCCTATCACCCTTCTTGAGCTCTACTGTTGTAATTTACTATCTTGAGATGTCAACTCAAACAATCATCTCTCACATGAAAAGATGACTTAGGATCAATGGTATTAGGGGGATATAGAGACCCCTATACACTCAATATCTATGGAGGAAAGAGTTGTAGTAATGATCCCACCCCCATGAACAATCCTTACCACTACAACCTATATAGAATGCCTAACAAGGAGCTCGAAGGTCACCAACTTTCACTCAAGACTCATCATACAATCTACATGGGGCTAGGAGCTATTCAAGATAGTTGAAGGGGTCTATGGGCTAGACATCCATGTTAAAAGGTTTTGGTTTTGAGTCATGTACTCTATGAACCATCGTTAAAATGGTATGCCACCAAAACCCTCTCTAAACCTTGATTAAGACCCAATGAGGAAATTTCTCCCTCGAATGCTTCTAAATGAGCTAGTTGGGCCTCGAAACAATCTTTATGGTCTCCTTAGGTCACATGGACACCAAAATGTTCAATTGGTTAGCATGTACATGGTATTCAATGGATGAATCAAGCCAGAATAGAGATGTTCCAAGACTATAAGCAAGATATGAAAGGGTCTACACATTCTACATGTTGGTGGGGAAGGAGAGGCATCAATAGGTCTCAAATAGTTGCATAATCGACACCTACAAATGCTTTCATGTATAATATCCACTTATAGACATGCCTAGGTGCCTAGTGGAGGATTGTGTGTTCTTAAAGGAGAAGTAAGTGGCTCATCCAAGCCAACATAGATGATCTAAACACCCTGAGAGATGAATTACATACCAATAAGGGTGGCCAAGTAGTTCATAGCTCTAATTTGGAGTTAAGATACAAGAAATTTACCTTTTGGCCCGTTGGCCTAATAACCTTATCAAGGCAGTGCTAGTTGAAGACTAAAAATAGAGGACAAAAAGGGATTAGATAAGACCTCAGACCATCAAGGAGATGTTTTTCAAGGAGTTTTATATGTGTAGGCAATAGTGGTTTATAGAGAAAAGATCAAAGTTGGTCACTTTGGCCTAAAAATGCCTTGAGAGTGCACATAATGCATAATTATCCCCTAAGGAACAACCTAATGAGTCCAAAACTATACAAAATAGTGGCATGGGGTTATAAGCACTTTATGAAATTTAAGGGGTCTTGTATAGAATAAACTAGTGGCATTGGTTTATAGGTTAAGGGCCTAACCTTTATGAACCATTTTTAAGAACCCAAACCCTCTTTAGCCCTCCCTAAAACCCTAATAATGAACTAATGGAGGAAATATTGAAGAATTTGCATCTAAATGCATTGGAATGGCTTTAGAGGCACCTAAAGCTCATAGTATACTATGAGGAGATCCCATCCATGGTATTGGTCTGTATGAACAAATATAAGGACCCATTAGAAACACTATTTTGGCAAGATTTAAGGATAAATCTAAGGTGTAGAGCTTGGTAAAAGGTTTTAGATCATTGGGGAAGGTAGTATGAGGTGTCTTGTAACTTCTCAAAAAATAAATTGCTCACAACTCTTCCTATAAATTCCTCTACAAGTCTGCACCAAAGAGCCAATCTCCAAGTACTAGTGAGAGGTGACCTAGTCACCTAAAGGAGCTAAGGTTATAGGTGTATATTGCTTAAAAGACATAAGTCTAAATATGGTATGATTGTTCAGACTTGAAGCATTATTACTCATTCATCTTGGAGGTTTTATTAAATCCTCATGGTCATCCAAGCAATGAGCAACTAAGTAGCTAGGCCTAATTACCTAATATGCCTACTTGTTTAATGAAGGGAGATGTTCATGGGTGTAGAGGGATAATATGGAGTAAATGCAGCTCATGAAACTTTTGTAACTACCTCAAGTAGGAGAGTAGGCCCATTTCCTATCCACCATGAAGGATGCGGTAGTTTTCCAAGTCATATTAACATGCAAGAAGGAGGTGGCTACTAAATACTTCATAGAGGGACCTAATTGAACCACTTTGATGCTTTGTAACTATCAAAATAAGAGGGAGTTGACTATGATTGGTGTGCACATGCTCTTAATGGAATCAAATAAGATTGAATTAGCTTTCACCATTTCACTTCAATGCCCAAAATTGCTCATTGAAGACCACCAACTATGAAGGAAATACATGGTAGAAGTGTGGAGGCTGGTTTTAACTGCCAATTAAATGAATGATGGTTATTCATGACCTATCCATTCCTTCTCCAGGCCATATTTCCCTCTCTTTCTCTACTCGTGTTCTACAAATAGAGGATATAAGGCCATTATATAGATCCCTCAGCTAGGTATGATGAAACTCTACCCAAATTATATCTTGCAAACCTTTTGAATCAATAAAGAAGGATTGTTTTTAGGTTTCCTTTCTAGCTTAGTGTGATGTGTGCTTGTTGATTTGTAGAAATGATGAAGTTTCATTCTATTTTTTAGGTCCTTATTATCACCTAGTTTCTAGGATGTTATTCTATGCAGGTCATGTGATGTGTCAAGTGTTGGTGACTATGTTTTGAAGCATAACCTAGTTGATAGTGCCTTTCAATAGACCTCTCATCCATCACCTTCAATTTGAAGCAATCTACATAGCCTTCACATGAAATACTAATGCCTAGAATACCCTTGGAAAGTTTGTTTTAATCACTAGTTCTTGCTTGGTTCATGAAGTGTTGATCAAGGATTAGTTAGAGTGGATATGACATTATGGTGAATAATCTCCCCTTAACTTAGATTTTAGTTCATGCTTGTCTCTTTGTTTTCACCCCAACAAGTTAGTAATCTTAGTAATTAAACTCAATTGATGCATTGGGATATCTAGCCCCATAAATTAGAGGTTTAGTCCATCCATAGTCCACCCACAACCCTTGGACTAATCGCATATTACCCTAAGCTTGGAAAAGTCTAAATAATCCTCTCCTAAGGGTGTAGTTTGGTGAGTTAACAGGTCCTTGAGAAGAACAAGAGCAATTTGGAGGGTAAGAAGGATGTTGGAATCTTTATAAAAATTATTGAATATGAAATGAAAGGTGACAAGAGTGTCATTAGAGCAAGTACAAATGTAAAAGTTTAAGAAGTGCCTCACAATCAACTAGAGAAGGTGTAAGAAGTTATGAGAAAGCAAGTAAAACAAGGGAAGGAGTGTATTTCCTATGAATAAGAAAGTGATAACAAAAATCATTGAAAGAGCAAGGAGAGGGAAGTTTTAGCCTAAAATTTATGTAAGAATACATCAAGAAGGTGAGCAATAAGACAAGCTAGTGAAACAAGATCAAGGTATGCAGATTATTGCTGAGTTTGTTGAGTATAAGCATGTAGAGAAGAGTGGAGAAAGTATTCAAGAGGTATTCAAATAATGTGAACCTAATATGAAAATCTTATGGAGTTTCAAGGTGGAAAAAGAGTCCATGAGAGGACCCATAATCAAATTTCAATAGCTAGAGATGGAAAAGTGGAAGAGAGAGCAGTCAAAGATATGGTAGACATGAATTTATTAGCACATGAAGACAAAGGAGAGTGAGTGGTCAAGAATATATGTAAGCCAAGAGGGCATGAGCAGACCATGACTATCAATAAAGGAAGGAGCCATGAAGCACAATCAAGAGAGAAGTCTAGGAATCAAGCTTGTAAATAAGATGAATTAAAGATAAAGGAACTAAAAGATGAAACAATTAAGGAACTACAAAGGTTTTTATACCACCTTAAGTTAGAAGATGAATTAACAAGACAACTAAAAAGAGGATGGAAGAAAAAATTCAAAGAACATCTAGAGAGATAAATCATAGGTGAAGTGAATAACAAAGATAAAATCAAAGGATTAGAAGAAGGTCAAGTGGAAAATAAGAAAGAAAAAGGACAAGTTATCTTTGAATTGGAGTTCAAATTTCTCCCACCTAGGGAGTATGATGCAGGAGCATCACTTGAAAGGGTAAGAAAGTAAGAATAATGTGTGAACACAATGATTTTTGGTCCTTTAGGGTGTAAGGGGACTTGAAATACCCCATAAGATGTTTTAGATAATTCAATTTATTAGTTAGGAGTATTTTTGTAGGTTTTTCTCATTTTCTCGCCATAAAAGTAAATTTGATTTTTTGAACTATTGAAGAGGACCTATAGTGGTTTTGAGAGTCTAAGAACACAATTTAAGTATTGGATGATGTTTTTTAGAGGTCTTACAGGGTCGTAGGAGTATGTGTAGGTGTCTCCCACCATGGAAGTCATGTGATGAAAATTCAATCCAATAATGGCATCTTTGTAATTGCCTTCCATGCGTTAGAAATGGCAAGAAAAGAGGAGTTAATTTATGTGTTAATAGAATAATAAGTTTTAAATGCATGTTTTAGAGTGTGTGTGTGTGTGAGGGTAATAATGAGGAGACCCTCGAAGCTGGTAGGATAGAGAAAAAGTGAAGACAAGAAAGATGACTTGTGGAAGGTTTAAGGAAGAACTTTGTCTATATTTTGTAAAAGTCTAGTTATGATTGGTTTTTATGTGTTTTGAAATAAATATAGAAGATGAAATCTTGGAATGAATGCATAAATAATTTTAATAAGGTTAAGTAGCATGTATTCTATCTTTCATTATGGTTTCTATTGAATAGGATGAGTCATTGATTTTTCTTTACAGGCCAAGTTGCTTTTCTTAGGCTTAAAGAACAACTCTATTTTGCACTGAGTCAATATGGGAAAGAAAAGAGAGTTTATTTGAGTTTTAATCAAGAAAATGAGTTTTTGATAAGTGTGAAGTCTTTATGCCTTGTTGATGATCAAGGTGAGAACTCAGGGATCAATTTGATAGTCAATTTTCAAGCCAAATTACTTATTAACAAACAAAGTCCTCTAAAATACAAAATTCTAAAAATTCATTTTTGAGAACTCTTTTTGATTGTTCAAGGTCAATAACGCTGGAAGAGGTTATAAGAAGGTCAGATAGACCTTATATAAACATTTAGGAATGTTCAAATTTCACTGATAAGCCAAATTTCCTTTAGTCATCGGTGAGTTTACACATGATCTTTTATATATTTCCAAAACCCTGTTAAAATTACATCAGAAAGATTATTAAAGGTTGTTGAAAACCAAATAAACACAAGAAAAGGTGTGATAGGTCAGAGCAAACCCTGTAAAATCTTCACATTCTTTTTGTGAACACCAATTTTGTTTTGAAGTACTAAAAACCCTTGAAACCATTACATAGTCCAAAAAGATAATTCAAAATTCTGTGCATTTTCATTTAGTGAGCATCTAGTGGTTGACCAAGGTTAAGTAACTATTGGAAAGACTTAAGAAAGTTTAGGCAAACCCAACCTAGGTGGAAATAGCTTTTGAAATTTCTCTAAATATCCTTTTATGCCTCTTAGTTCACCCTCGGCCTTGCATAGGCCTGTTAAGACCTAAAACTAGGGTTTGATCTTACATTTCCCTTATCTGGAGTTCTAACCCTCCAAAAATCATAAAAGTTTGTAATACAATGTATTTTCATGTGGTTTAAGGGATTAAGGAGGTTATAATTTGATATTATATAGTTTTGTACGTAAACCATGTGGTGGCATTAATTAAGACTTAATTGAGACCCAAATGTTGAAAGAGGATGGTGAGTTGATAGGATTACCTTAAGAAGTGGATCATGAATTTTTAGGAAAAGTTGCATGAGGGTAATGGATGATCAAAATTATTCCTAGTTTATCTTGTCACCTCTATACAAATTAAACCAAGGAGCTTTGCATGGAAATAGGGCTAATAGAAGAGGTTTAATTACAAGAGAGAAGATGTGATCAGAGGTCTATTTTGGTTTTTGTTCCAGGTAAATTTGTGAGGAACTATAAGAGGATAAAGGGTACTAGGAATAGTGTTTATATTGTTTTGAAAGTTAGTGGATTGTCTAGAACTCCTACGATTGTGTGTTTAGAGTGCTACAAGGGAAAAGTAGCATTGAAGTTGAGAAAAGGTATAAACAAGGGGTTAAACAGTGATTAAAGCATCAAGATGAGTTTTGTATGTTATGATCAAGAAATACCATATATGGTGCATAGATATGTTCTTGATGTTTTAAAGGACAATTGGGGTTAAGAAGCCTTGTGGAGTTTATAGACTCATAGTCTATATGAAGGCAAATAAAGAATATGCTAAGTGAAGCAGTTTATGTAAATGTGAAGTCATTCTAAAGAAGATTTGGGGTTCAAATAAAGACATTTAAGAAAGAAATTACAAGGATATGAAGGTTAGAAATCTAGGTTATTTACAAATTGACTTTAAAGCAAGGTATATTGAGTTGGGTTAAGAACCTAAATGATGAGGACATAAAGAAGGCAGATGTTGGATTTAACTCTGCATTAATTTGGGTTATATTGTATCAAAGGATGGTATTGTTGTGGATATAATAAATATTAAATCTATTTGAGAGTGGCCTTCTCCTAAAAATGTACATGAAGTACATAATTTTATGGGATTGGCTAGTTACTATAAAAGATTTGTTGATTTTTTTTCTAAGTTGGCTAACCCAATAATGTCTTTACAATACAAGGGTAAAACAATTATGTGGACTATTGAATGTAAACAAGATTTTATAAAACTTAAAGAGTTATTTAATTTAACACTTGTACTTGTTGTACTGGATCTAAATAGAAATTTTGAAATATTGTAACAACCCCACTGGGTTTTACTAGAATATTACAATATATATTTTTAATTAAATAAACATATTCAGCAAATATATTTCACCATGAGAAATCCTAACTAATGATATTTGACTAACTACATTATTTTAGTTAACCATAAAGGTTATAGGCAATCCAATTAGCTAAGGATCACCATGAACAAATATAGAAATCATGAACAATACTGATTAACCATAAACACTACATCTCAACATAAATGATATGGTACAAATTCAGCCACAACTGATACAATATTACAACCTCTGCTAGGGAAGTACAATGCATAAATATTATGGTTTTCAGCAATATATAAAATATCTTAAATGATAAGACATGATGTAAAGCTCCTCTAAGTAGAGTCTCCACAACTCAAGTATCAATATGTAATCTCAACTATAGTACTCCAACTGGGAGGGAGAACATCATTTGAGCACTTTTCCACACCAATCATGGACCATAGATGCCCCACACTATCTCCCAAATAAGGGGATGGCACTCCCCTTACAGGTGGGTAGATAATGATGGTATAGGAATATAGAGTAACAAACTTGAACTTGTGTGTTAAAGATATCTAATATATAATGTGTACCATAAATAAATCCATTCTAATATGATATCACACAAATATGAAAACTATATCAACATATAAAATGATAATGTTTATCAAGCATTACTTTGGCCAAATTTTTTTAATAATAAATGATCTCTACGATCAGTCAAATTTATACACACCACTTGATCAGATTACCCCTTATCTTGCATTGATGGCACTAATTAAGCTAGTAGAATCCATCTACTACTTAATTAGGGTCATGAATGTGAGATTTTGTAAAATAAATAATAATACATAAATTAATAGATTCATTCTTCATACTTCACTTTAGTTAATAAAAAATACGATAAAATAAAAATATCACAAACATTCATCTGATTTGTCAAATGAAGTGAATGGAATCCAAACATCTAGTTTATTATAAATAATAAACATAATACAAAAACAATCCTCAATATAATACATCATTCAGGTGATGAATATCTAGATGGCCAGTTGCTTTATCCATTAAGCAACTTATAATATTATTTCTCCATGAAATAATATTATAAACCTGGTTATTAAATTTTTCATATTCCACATATAACAATAACCAATTTATACATACAATTATGTTCTGTATTTAACCTCATAAATACAATGAATGCTTTATATTTAAACATTCAAATGCTTTTATAACCACCAAATACAAACAAGCATCTATTATTCATTGTTATAACAATTATAACACCATTGCGTGTGTGTACACACACACACACACACACACACACACACACACACACACACACACACAATCACATTACACATACTTCATTTACACACTACACTACTAAGGTGACATCCACTATCTTTCACCTTAGAGTGTACTGCATACGTGAAGTATATAGTAAATTTATAAACAAGGCCTCATAACTTTTTTATTAAACTACATAAACTCCTTTTCCCATGATAAATATATACATAGAATTTGTATAATTTAAACTCAATTCTGATTTATCTTTATACATATTCAAATCATTTTAAATCAAAATAATCATTCGTGATTTACCTATTATATGAAATTCATAAGTGCAAATATAACTAAACACAATTGCCTTTACCCTATTTAGGTTTTAACAAAGTAACAATTAACACACAGTCGAATACCTACTCAGGCATCGATGATAATATCTCAGATTTGGCTGACTAAGATAAACTCAACTCAAATCAGATTAATAATAATGTTATGCAAAGGAACCTGTGGGAACTCATATACCCAGTCCCTTTACAGACTACGCATTATATATTCACAGTTCATCTACACAGTCCCATTTGTATATGGGAAAATAAATTATATCAGCCATAAAACCTTATCAGTACACTAATTTTCATATTTTTATAAAGCCAAATAAAAATCCTACAATTGAACTGTTCATCTACCCATACTCAGGTAACACCAAATGATTTCACAAATGATGCCAATTTTGTATAAAATCTACTATGGAAAATTAAGATATCATAACCGAGCTTTAAATTCGAACTAAAATTTAAGCCCGTTCCAAACAATAACTTCATTTTAAAATGTATAACACACAATCATTTATAAAACCAATTGTCGACTACACACACATACCGTCACATCATACAGTTTAACTATTTAATACTGTTATATGTGTGTGTGTGTACTATCATTTAATAAAATATGTAAGTTGAATACAATTTTGTATATATATATATATATATATATATATATATATATATATATATATATATATATATATATAGTGATTTAATGAAGTCAAACACTTCAACACACACACACACACACACACACACACACACACACACACACACACACACACACACACAGACATATATGAGTGTAAATATATACTTAATCAAATTTTTATTGAGTATATATATATATATATCTAAAGCCCCATAAAACTCATACCCTAAATCCAAAAATATGATTTGATTTATCAATCACATGTTTATATAGGTTAACATATTTCATTCTATATTTTCATATACCCTAAATGCATATATATTAATTTGGTTCAAATTGAGTGTAATGAACCATATTGCTTATATACCCATCAGGTTAATATTAATACAACAATCAAAGATTTTTACAAAGCCTAGAGATGTGTAGGACATAACATTTAATAACCCAACAATAACCATGGTCATCTCTACATCTCTTTCCCATCTACCAAGTTACCCTTTTTTGAATGTTGGGTTATGTGGAGGCCAAGCCTTCCATAGGGCTCCAAATACAACCTAATTTTTATAATGAATTAACCAAAGAAACCTAATAACCATAACATTCAGATAAAACTCATTCATTATTTCATTAAGAAATTGAATTACAAGACCAACCTAGTGAATGTACTAATGTCCAAGATAGCTAAGCGAAATTTCTTCTTCACAATTATTCACCTCTTCTCCACCTTCTGCCTTCTCCACTAACATGTTGTGGGTCATCCTCTGTGTCATGTGTCCCCTCTTCATAACCCCACTCTCCTCTTTTATTTATTTTCCACCCTCAATTTTATTTTACTACATCATTAATGACTGATAATAATCATTCTAATTTTGAATGCCCAGATAACTCGTAGTCCACTTCCATGAAAAATACAATAAACCCCATAATATCCTCTCAAATATTGCTTAATTGAAGTCAACGAGTGGTTAGTTACCTAATCATTTTTTATGCTTCTCTTCAAATCCCTAATTAATCATTTTCTATTCCTTTATCAAATCCACATGGCAATGATCAATCCATCATCGACCACCCCAATCACATAAGTAAAATAATCCTTATATTCCATACAAGACTTTAACTAGATGTGGACTAATGTATTTGCTCATGCAATGACTAACATAATGAAATCATATAACTTTGGCAATGCAACTATGCATAATAAGACTTAAAGTTAATGTTGAATGCTATCCACAACACACGCACACACACGCGCGCGCACACACACACACACACACACACACACACACACACACACACACACACACACACACACAATAATAATAATAATTATTAGTACAATGATTTCTAAAATCATTTAATAATTAACATTAACATATCCATTTATTTGTGTGAATATAAATACTTAAAACAAACAATTAATAAAAATATAATCTCTTTAAAAATAATGTTATTGTCTTTTGACATTATAATATAATTATTATAATAATAATCTTTAATTATTATTATCTATATCTTATAGCTCAAATAACGATTATGGAATCCATCAAAATATCATAATGTGTTATTATTTGGTCAAACATAATAAGACAATGATATAAGTAAACACAACAAATTCTTTCATTTAGCTAAACAAGATGAGCTACGTAAGATCACAAAATCAACAAAATAACTTAAAAAATCAACATGATCATAATTAATCAATTAATATTTTACCATAAAACATATTAATAATCATCTACATAAAAAGTACACAAAACATGCTATGTTATCTATATCAATAATTATGAAACATGATATACTAAGTGATGTGTGCAAGGGTTTTTGGATTCATTCTTTATCAACCCCCCAACATTTCCATCTAACTATTGTCAATCAGACTCACACCCTTGTAAATGTAGTTTTAGGTCTTCACAGTTTGCTGAAACATGGAAACAATCCTAGGCTGTGGGTGGCCTAATTAGTGGATTGAATCTCTAGATTATAAGGGGTAGATCCCTTTGGTGTATCAATTTGAATCTCTAATGTATGCTACAAACTACTGAGGAAAAAGGAAAAAGGGGAAGATTGAAAGGAAATCCTATCTAATGATGGTGATACACCTGAACTTTGATTGATCCACTCAATTTGAGCTTTTAAAAACACTAATCAGACAATAAATAAACTAAATTTTTAACCCCAATTGACCCCTACACATCAATATTTCATGAAAAGGTTCTATCTTGTGATCAAAGCTTAAGGGAAATGATAGAATAGACATAATTCAAGGCACTAATCAGCCACTTATATCCACTGTAACTTCAACCAAAGATATTAAACACATAACATAACATATATAATCTGATCAACTAGTAACTAAGTAAGAATTAGGACTTGATAAGTAAGAAAATTATATCACATATACAAATCACTGACATAAATACACTATACCAATATCTTGGAGTCTAAAAATTATCCTTCTATTAATTTGAAAAGGTTACACAACATAGATTTTTGATAGAATATGGTCTTGCCAAAAAGAGGATACATTTTAAGACTGAAAAGCCAACTTATATAAAAAAATTATAAAATAACGAAGATATTGGTGCTAAAAATAGAAGAGGAGGTCAACTCAGTCTAACTTGTGCTATCACAACCTTTAAATAAAATCTATTTTTGTCTTATGCCTTATGTGAAAAGCTCTTTGTCATTGAAAAGAATGGTGAGCTCAAGTTTGAGTCAAAACCTTCATCATGCATAATGCTATGCCAATCTCCAAATATAGAACTCCTCTTGAACTGCCTGAAACAAGAGAATAATCTCCTTTACATGAAATCAATGCCAAAACTGAATTTAAACTCCACTTGAACTACTAAAAATGTTGAAAGCCTTCAACAAGATAAATAAAAGCATATGCATGAAATTCCACGTTGGTGTAGAAGGGATGAGGTGGACCCAAATTTGATAATTCAAACTCTTGCATGGAAAACCACACCACAACTTGAAAGGAATATGCCTCTTGATTGATCTTGAAGCTGAGTTGGATCATTGAATGCATGAGATGACTAGGAGATAAGCTTGACTTCAATAAATAATCAATTAAATCTTTAACCAATCAATTATAGATAGCCTTCCATCGTTAAAATCCTCAAGCCTTTCATGCATTTGAGTCTCTCTTTTAGAACTAAAAGAGTCATGCCTAAAGGCAACAACTGCATGACTTTGAATGATTTGATTATTTCATTTATTATTTATCATCCTCTTTACTAAAGTCTCAGACTGTAGATCTTCCTATAGATGGAAAAAATAATACTTTATTAAATTTTTGCATGTTCTTGCTTGTCCTGGACATGTCTAATCTTGCGTAGGCCACTTTGCATGCTCTGTATGTATTCCTTCAACATTATTTTAGGCTTGTATTCCTTCAAAAATTTGTTCTTATCTTTCCCATTGGGCTTATTACCCATGGATTTTTACGTTATTTATTTCCTTCATATAAAAAGTCTGATGGAAATATATCTTCAAGCTCTTTGTCTTTTGTCACTTTCCCACAAACAAATTGTCCATGAGAATTGTCTCTTCATCCTTTTTTATTGGTCCATTTCCTTTCTATTTCCTTCAGACAAAAAGTCTAAAGGAATTCTTTTAGAACTGCTCCTTTCTTCATTTAATTGTTTCAGGTTTCTCTTTGTTTATTTCCTTCAGATAAAAAGTCTGAAGGAATTCTCATAAATAGAATCCTTGAAAATTTCCCTATGGGCTTTCAAAACTACCCTTTAGGCTTTTTAACATAGTCCTCCTGTTTGAAAAGTGCCATGTTTTGCCTTTAAAAAGAACTTCTCAAAGGGAACAACCCCTTCAAACTTTTTGCCAGTGACCCTTTGAGATTATTTGTAAAGTCCACCTTCCCTTCAAAACTTTGTGAAATGTCCTTTCAAATAATGAATGAACCCTTTGGATTTTTAAATGTCTCTTTCTTTTGGATTTTTTGTTTGACACATTTCTTCAAACAATTTGTTTGAAGGAATGTCCCTTCAAACTTTATACAAATGTCCCTTCGGGTTTTCAAAACTTCCCTTCGGGATTTTTGTCAATGGTCATTTTCCATTTAAAAAGAACTTTTAGAGCTTCAAATTAATCCTTAAGAAAAGTTGTAATGGTCCAGTTTTCAAAAAAAATGAAAACTACCCCTTTGTTGAGTACCCTTTAAAAAAATGTCAAACTCCTTTGGAAAAGTGCGATTGTCCTTCGAAAAAGTGCAAGTGTCGTTCATAATTGTTGAGATGGAACATTGGGAAGATGAATGAACCCTTTGACAAATGAAAATTGTCCTTTGGGAAAATGTAAGTGCCCTTCAAACTTTTTTGTAAAGGACCCCTCGGCTGATGAAAATTGCCCTTCAGAAAAATGAAAGTGTTCTTCAAGAAAGTTATTTTGGACAAAAAGTCTGAAACAATTTTGATACTTAGACAAAACCTGAAGTCTTCCTTTTGTAAAATCCCAAAGTATTTCTTGTGCCTATGAAAACTTGAAGTATTATGACTATCCCTTTCGAACTGCTCTGAGTAAAAACAAATTGGCAATGACATGAAAAGCTTCAAGTGATAAGGGTGGCAATTTGACCTTTGGGGTCAAAATTATCAACACTAACCACCCTCTCTAATGATACTCTCCCTCTATTATGATCTGAGGGAATAATTTGTCCTGCATTTACGTCATGAAAATGATGGTAGTTAGTCCATAACATCATTATATCTGAAAATAATGCTATATAATATAATTGAACATGATCATAAAGTACAAAATACAAAAGTACCACTAACACATAACATTTAATCATGTAAATTAAGCAACACAAATGATCCCATAATTAACATATGTCATCAAGCTTAATCAAATATTAGTTAATCAACTAATCAACCATGATAATTCATGGATTAAACAATTTATTTAGCTTAGAGATAAATCGAGATGTGACATCCTTCCCTCCTAAAGCTGGTCATCATCTCGATGACATTTATTCAAACACAAGTTATGAATTTTAAACATTGTTCAACAAAAAATAATATAATATGCAGTAAGAAATCAAGCAAATAAATGTATAAATAACATGTAAAATCATTTTAGTCCTTCCAAGTGGCATTATCTTGAAAGTATTGGTCCCATAGGACCTTGTAATGTGACACTTATCTATTACACAAATGAAGTTTACGAGTGTCAATTACTCTGATTGATTTTACCATGACCACTTTAAGATCCAGAACCTACAAAGTATTGCAATCCAACACATGTGAAGGATTAACTATATACTTTTTAAGATAAGACACATGGAAGACATTATGCAAAATAGATAGAGATGGTGGCAATGCAAGCCTATATTCTACAAGGTTGACCACTTCCAAAGCTTCGAAGGGTCACACATATCTTGATAAAAGTTTTGCTATCTCTCCAAATTTTTTTGAGCTATTCTAATGCTTAACCCACAAAAATAGTTTATCAGCTATAGAAAAATGCCTAGCTATTCTCTTCAGATCATCATACATTTTTTATCTATTATTGGCCTCAACCAACTTTTTCCTGATTTTCCCGACTTGCTCTTTCATTTTTGAAAGCATCTTAGGTCCAAAGACTACCCTATCTACTAACCTATCCCTACTGATTGGTGTTTTACAACTCCTTCCATACAATGCCTCAAATGGAGCCATCTTTAATGCCAATTGGTATGACTTTTTGTAAGCAAACTCAACCAATTGAAGATACTCTTTTCACTTATATTATTGATCCATACAATACATACGAAGGAGATATTTTAAAATCTAATTAACTCACTCTATCTTTCCATCAATTTATGGGTGATATGCAGTGCTAAAGTTCAACTAAGTACCCATAATTGAATTTAGAGTCAACTAAAATCTATACATCATCTTGAGATCATGATCCAAAATGATCTTCTCTAGCAAACCATACAACCAATACACTTCCTTTATAAATCTCTTCACAAGATTAGGTGCATTGTCAATCAAATTACTCAGTATAATGTGAGCTACCTTAGTTAGTTTATCAACTACTACCAAGATCATGTCATCCCTATTTTGTGATAACGGTAACCCTTGAATAAAGTTCATACTGATCACTTTCCACTTTCACTCAATTATGTCATGTGGATACACCAATCCCACTGGATGCACATGTTTATCTTTCACATGTTAACATTTTAGACAACTAAACATAAAATCCATTGCATCTACCTTGATTCCCTTCTAGAAATAGTGTGGTCTAAGCTTAGCCATGAGCTTGGTTGCTCCTTGATGTCCTAAATATGGGCCATTGTGCAATTACTTTAACATGATGTTCATTAGATTCTCTATATTTGGTACATGCATCCTATCATTGTACTACAAAATACCATCACTCTCTATTCTAAATCTATTATACTTAGGATTCTGAGCATTCTTACATAACACTTTCATGACATAATAGAATTCATCTCCTAGTGATAATTTGATCACTTGATCTCTAAAAGTATTCCTAATAGTAGCCACAAATATTATGTACCTTTTATAGCTTAGAACATCAACTAATCTATTCTTGTTACCTTTGATATAGTTAATATCAAAATCATAGTCAGAGAAGTACTCTAACCATCACCTTTGATAAACATTCAGATTTAACTGAGTGAAAATGTACTTGAGTCCCAAGTTATTAGTCTTCAGCTTAAATGGTTTTCCTAATAGATAATGCCTCTAAACTTGTAAAGTATGCATAATTACCACAAGTTCAAGGTCATGTGGGGTATAATTCACCTCATATGCCTTCAGTTTCTTAGATTCATAGGCTACCACTAAACCATCCTGCATAATAACTCCTCTAAGTCTATCCCCAAAAGCATATGTGATTACTAAGAATTGACTATTAGGATCGGGAACTCTTAACACTAATGTTGAAGTAAGCCTTATTTTTAGTTCTTAAAAGGCTACTTCACATTTATCTAATCAAATGAAACTCTAATTTTTAAGTTGAAGAGAGGTAATCAGATTAGTTATCTTAAAAATATTTGAAACAAATTTCCTGTAATAGCTTGCTAATCCTATGAAATTTTTTATCTCATGCACATTATTTGGTGTTGACCACTCTATAATGGCTCTTATATTTTCTATAATATACTTAAATACCATATATAAAGATAAAATGTCCTAGATACTACACTTTCTTTTAGAAAAATGCACACTTAGACAACTTACCATATAATATATTTTTTTGCAAACATTGCAAACCCAATTCTAGATGCCATAAGTGTTATTCATCCTAGTAATAAATGAGGATGTCATCAAGAAATGCCAACACAAGTCGATCTAGGTAATATCTAAACATACTATTCATAAGATTCATGAATGTTACTGGAGCATTCATAAATCCAAATGGTAACACTGTGAACTTATAGTGCCCATATCAAGTCCTGAATGTTGTTTTTGGGATATCCTCTTCACATATCCTCAACTAATGATACCCTTTTCTAATATAGATCTTATAAATATTGTGGCTCCTCATATTTGATCAAAGAGATCATCAATGCATGGTAATAAATATCTATTTTTGATCATTACTTTATTCAACATCCTATAGTTTATGCATATGTGAAGAGTGTCATCCTTCTTCTTGATGAAGACAATTGGATCACCCCATGGGGACACACTTAGTTGAATCAAACCTTAAAAAAATAACTCCTAAATTTATGCTATTAACTCAACCAATTCAATGATTATCATCCTGTATGATGCCTTAGACCATGGTTCCAATCCAGGTATGATATCAATTAAGAAATCAAACTCGCACTTAGGTGGAAATCTTGGTAATTATTTTGGAAACACATCATGGAAATTTCTCAAAAAAGGATAATCTTTGATAGAACATTCCTTAGATTCTTCCATCTCATTTATATTAATAATAAATTCTTGACATCCCTTCCTTTGAGATTTCTTGAGTTGAATTTTAGAAATTTGCCTCAATTTCAACTCATTTCTCTCACTTTGAAGTGTATGATTTCCAAAATCATATTGATGTTCATCCTTATTCATAAAATAATCAACCCTAGATTTATGATTTGCAAGCTAATTGACTCTTAAGATCACATCATATGATCCCAATGGTGATCCAAAAAGATCTACTACTATTTTAAACTTAAGAAATCTAATCTCTGCTTCGATTAGACAATTGTCAACCTTGACCTTTGACTCATTCCCATATTATACCAACCATGCATTTACCATTAATCGAGCCTTTATAAACAATTTTCTAAGCAGTCTAGGAGTAATGAAATATTATGTAGCTCCCATATCAATTAAAATAAAAATTAGATAATTGAATAAAAATACTTGATAGTTCTATGGGTGAAGCTTGATACTTAGTCTGTTGATTATTAATAACTACATGAATCCACTGTTGAAATGTACCTTGCCAAAAAGCTGAACCCTTGTTCTTCAATTTGTTCAGGGACATTCATGTGCAAAGTGGTCACTTCCATAAATGAAGTAACCTCCAACTAGTCCTTTCTTATCAGTCTATTGGTTTTCCTTGAAACTATTACTAGGCTTCTTGTTCTATGAACCACTGTTGAACTTGGTATTTTGATTCTTGAACTGACCATTGGAATCTTCACTCCTCTTCTTCCAGTTCTTCTTCTTGAAAATTGGTTTAAAACTTCTAAATTTCTTTATGAACTTATTTCTAACTTGGTCAAGAGATTTTAGTTTTTGTTCTTGCTTGATTGCCTTCTCAAAAACTTGATCCATGTTAAATGGACCATGCACATCTATTTTGATGCCTATTTGGGGTTTCAATCCCATGATGAATGTCCTTATTCTGAACATCTCATCTACTTGATATTGAGGTACATAATTCAAAAGCTTGGTGAATTGCTCTTAATATTCATTCACTGATAAATTTCCTTACTTAAGATTCTAGAAATCCATAAGCTTTTGGTCAAAGTATAGTTGTGGAAGCCATCATGACCTAAATAGTGTCACAAACTATTCCCGAGTGGTGGTGTTTGAGTTGAGGTTCATCTCAAGCTTTGTGTTTTCCCACCAAGTCATTGCTTCACCATCAAGATGATAAGCTCCCCATACTAATTTTATGACTTTATAATAATTATGAATCTCAAAATATTTCTCCATTTCTATTAGCCACGATTCAGCTCCATCTCTCAATACAGTTCCATCAAACTTGGGTAGATTCACCTTTTTTATGTCACATGTTAACTCTATAGCTACTTGAGCTCTTGCATCCTATGGCACCTCCCCATGCCTCTGCTCTTGAAGATGTTCCTAGTTATTGGGATGCTCTTCAAGTTCTTCCTGAACACTCTCTTCTTCATGGCCATGCACTTCCTATTTTAGGGTCATGATTCGGTCCCTAGTCTCTTGCATGGTTGCAAAGATTTGGTCTAAATTTGTAGTTTGCTTAGCTACAAACTAATTTTGATAAATAGGAGGTTCAGTAATTGAAGTACCCTCATTTCTTACTCTAACACGCACCATTGTTGTTCTTATTTATCAATAAAATAAGTTTATATTAGTAGACACATTAAGTCTTAGAGTTTGAGCCGCAGCTCTGATACCACAATATAACAACCCCACTGAGTTTTACCAAAATATTACAATATTTAAAAAAAATACACATATTCAATATATATATTTCACCATGAGAAATCCTAACTAGTGATATTTAACTAACTGCATTATTATAATTAACCCTAAAGGTTATAACTAATCCACTCAGTTGAGGATCACCATGAACATATATAGAAATCATGAATAATATTGAATAATCATAAACACTACATCTCAAAATAAATGATATAGTAAAAATTCAACCATAGTTGATATAATATTACAACCTCTTTTATAAAAGTACAATGCATAAATATTATAATTTTTATCAATACATAAAATATCTCAAATAATAAAACATGGTACAAAGCTCCTCTAAGTAGAGTCTCCATGACTCAAGTATCAATATATTATATCAAATGTAGTCTCAAGTATGATACTTCAACTAGGAGGAAGAGCATCATCCGAGCACTTATCCACACTAACCACGGACCATAGATCCACCACACTATCTCCCAAACAAGGGGATGGACCTCTCTTCATAGATGGGTAGATAATGATAGTGTGAGAATCCATAGTAATAAACCTAAACCTATGTGTCGAATATATATAATACATAATGTGTAGCATAAAGAAATCCATTCTGATATGATATCGCACAAATATGAAAACTATGTGAACATATGAAATGACAATGTTTATCAAACATTACTTTGGCCAAATTTTTTTAATAATAAATGATCTCTAGGATCGATCAAATTCATGCACAACACTTGATTGGATTACCCCTTATCTTGCATTGGTGGTGATAATTAAGTTAGTGGAATCTGTGCACTACTTAATTAGGGTCACGAATGGAAGATTCAGTAAAATAAATAATAATACAAAAACTAAAAGATTCATTATTCATATTTCACTTTAGCTAATAAAAAATAAGCTAAAACAGAAATAATCACAAACATTCATTTAATTTGTCAAATAAAGTGAATGGAATCCAAGAATTTAGTTTATTATAAATAATAAACTCAATATAAAAATAATCTTCTATATAACACCATATGAGTAATGAATATCTAGACCACCAGTTGCTTTATCCATTAAGAAACTTATAATATTATTTTTCCATGAATTATAAACTTGGCTATTAAATTAATCATATTCCATATATAACAACATCTGATCCGTACATACAATTATGTTTTGTATTTAACCTCATAAATACAATGAATGATTTATATCTAAACATTAAAATGCTTTTATAACCACCAAATATAAACAAGCATCTATTATTCATTATTATAATAATTATAACACAATTGTGTGTGTGTGTGTGTGTGTGTGTACACTTACATTACACATACTTCATTTATACAATACACTACTAAGGTGACATCCACTGTCTTTCAACTTAGAGTGGAATGCATAATCAAAATATACAGTCAATTTATAAACAAGGGCCCATAACCTTTTTATTAAACTGTGAAAACTCCATTTTCCATGATAAATAGATACACATAAATTATATAATTCAAATTTAGTTCACATTTATCTTTCAACATATTCAAATCATTTTAAATCAAAACAATCATTCATGCTTTGCCTATTGTATAAAATTCATAAGTGCAAATATAACTAAACATAACTGTCTTTACCCTATTCAGGTTTTAACAAAGCAACAATTAACACACAATCGAATACCTACTTAGGTATCAATGATAATATCTCATATTTGGCCAATTAAGAAAAGCTCAACTCAAATCCAAGTAACAATAATGTTATGCAAATTAACCCATAGGAACGCATATACATAGTCCCTTTACAGACTACAATGTTATATATTCATAGTCCATCTACATAGTCCCATTTGTATATGATCAAATAACTTATCTCATCCATAAAACCTTTTTAGTCTACTTATTTTCATATTTTTATAAAGCTAAATAGTAATCTTATAGTTGAAATGTTCATCTACCCGTACCTAAGTAACACCAAATGATTTAATAGATGATCCCAATTCCTTATAAAATATATAATGGAAAATTACGATATCATAATTGAGATTTGAATTCCAACTAAAATTTAAGTCTAGTCCAAACAACAACTTCATTTTAAAATGTATAACACACAGTTATTTATAAAACCGACTGTCGACTACTCTCTCTCTCACACACACACACACATACTGTCACATCATATAGTTTAATAGTTTAATACTATTATATATATATATATATATATATAATCATTTAATGAAATATGTAAGTTGAATATAATTTTGGATATATATAAATATATATACCTACAATCATTTAATGAAATCAAACAATTCAACATACAAGTGTGTGTGTGTGTGTGTGTGTGTGTATATATATATATATATATATATATATATATATATATATATATATATATATATATATATATATGAGTATACCTATATACTTAATAATTTTTTAACTGATTATATACTCATTCATATATTTATGTATATGCATATCTAAAACCCCCAAAGACTCATATCCTAAATCCAAAAGTCCAATTTGATTTAATAGTCAAATGTTTATACATGTTAACATATTTCATTCTATATTTTTATATACCCTAAATGTATATATATTAATCTAGTTTGAATTGACTATTACAAACCATATTACTTATATTCCCATCAGGATAATCTTAATATAATGAACAAATATTTTTCCAAAGGCTAGAGATGTGTAGGATAGAGCATTTAATAACCCAACAATAACCATGGCCATCTCTATGTCTCTACCCCATCTCCCAGGTTACCCTAATTTGAATGTGGGGTTCTATGGAGGTCGAGCCTTCCATAGGGATCCATATACAACTCAATTTTTGTAATGAATTAACCAAAAAAACCCGGTAACCATAACATTCAGAGAAAACTTATTCATTATTTCACTAAGAATTTGAATTACAAGACCAACTTGGTGAATGTACGAATGTCCAAGATAGCTGAGTAAAATTCTTTCTTCACAATTATTCACCTCTTTTCCACCTTTTGCCTTCTCCACTAAAAATGTTGTGGACTATCCTTTGTGTCATGTGTCCCTTCTTCATAACCCCACTCTCCTCTTTTATTTATTTTCCATCCTCTATTTTATTCCACTACTCCATCATTAACTGCTGATAATAATCAATCTAATTTTGTAAGCCTAGATAGCTCACAGTCCACTTCCATGTAAAACATAATAAACCCCATAATCTCCTCTCAAACATTACTTAACTGAAGTCAATGAGTGATTAGTTACCTAATCATTCTCAATGCTTCTCTACAAATCCCTAATTAATCATATTCTATTCCTTTATCAAATTCACATGGCAATGATCAGTGCATCATCGACCACCCCAATCACATAAGTCAAATAATCCTTATATTCCATGCAAGACTTTAACTAGTTGTAGACTAATGTATTTCCTCATGCAATGACTAACACAATGAAATCATATAACTTTGGCAATGTAACTATGCATAACAAGACATATATATTACAATTATTTATAAAATCATTTAATAATTAACATTAATATATCCATTTATTTATATGAATGTACATACTTTAAAAAAACAATTAATCAAAATATAATCTCTTTAAAAATAATGTTATTATATTTCAACATTATAATGTTAGTTGGTGTGGTCTGATCTTATTAGAATGCCCAATTCCTGATAGGGGGTGTGGGGGGGCAATGCCCCCCCACTAGGGTTGGCATGGGGGTCTAGGGGGCAGTGACCATACTTGGAGGACCCCCTAGTGAGGTTTCAAGGGTAGCACCCTTGAAGCAAAATTTTGTGAAAAATACATTATAAAATATTGTAATTTCATAGTAAATATGAACCGTTTATTATTAGGTCATATATCTAATGGTAGAAATTATGTTGGTGCATTTTTTTCCTAATATGTAACCCTCCTTTGATATGAGGGCATTGCCATCACAGCGACACACTATGTGTGAGTGAAGAGGATATTGCAACCTAAATAAGAGAAGAATTGGTTGTTTCTATGTAGACATAGCCCATATTGGGTGAACCACGTATTGTGTTATTTTTTTGTATTTTATTTTTGTCTTTATTTCATTAATATTTTTTTATGTTTTATATTCCTAACAACTGGTATCAGAGTCGAAGGTTTATTTGGTAGATAAATTCATAGGAAAAGAGGGTTCTTGATTTGAGTGGGAGCAATGGTGGAAGAAGGCAAATTTAAGGTTAAGAAGTTCAACGGCCAAAACTACTAGCTATAAAAGATGAAAGTGGAGGACTATTTATATCATAAGGATGTTTTCCTACCATTGGGTGGAATAGTAAAGAAGTCGATGACTATGAAGGATTAGTAATGGAAGGTTCTTAACATAAAGACACTAGGAATAATATGATTGTGCCTAGCTGCATCAGTGGCCTTTAATATTTCAAAAGAAAAGACAACAAAGGATGTGATAAAGGAATTGAATAGATTATATGAAAAACCCTCAATCTCTAATAAGGTATTTTTTATGAAGCATTTATTTAATATGGATGCCAAAAGGTAGGTCTGTTGTTGATCATTTAAATGAATTTAACACAGTCACAAATTAGTTAGGCTCTATAGGAGTAAACTTTGATGATGAGGTTAGGGCTCTTTTGATTCTATGCTCACTGTCAGAAAGCTAGAATAGCTTGGTCATGGCTATGAGTAATTCTATCTCTAGTTCAAACACTTTAAAGTTTGATAATGTTATTGGTGTTATTATTAGTAAGAAAATGCGATGGAAAAGCATAGGTGAGACATCATATAATGCTTTGACTATGGAAAATATGGAAAGATAAAAGGATAGATGAAAGGCCTCAAGGAATCATGGGCAGTCTTAGAAGGGCAGATCCAAAACTAGAGGAACATTGATGTGCTGGATTTATGGGAAGAAAGGACACCTGAAGAAAGATTGTTGGTTTCTAAAAGGAAAACAAGGAGATGGACAACAAGATAAAAATTAGGAAGTATATAGAGTAGGTGATGTGTTTTAAGATGCTTTAATCCTTTCATTAGATAATATTAATGATTCTTGGGTGTTAAATTTAGGGGCTTCATTTCATGCTACACCGCATAGGAAATATTTTTAAGACTATATTCATGGTGATTTTGGATAGGTTTATTTGGGTGATGGTGAACTTTGTAAAATTATTGGAAAGGGTAAGATACAAATAAAATTATAGAATGGAAACAAATGATTACTGAAAGAGGTGACACATGTTCTTGAGATGAGAAGAAATCTAATTTTAGCAGAGCGGTCAGGAAGTGAGGGATGCACAATTACATTTGTAAAAAAATAATGGCAGGTCAATAAAGGATAATTGGTAATAAAAAAAATAAAAAAGGTAGGTACATTATATTTATCTACTGGTAATGTCGACTCTTCTTTTACTTTAGCTTCTACAGAAGTGGATATAAAACTATGGCACTAAAGACTTGGGCACTTGAGTGAGAAGGGGATGTAAGTTCTTCACTCAAAGAATTTGTTGCCAGATTTGAAGAAGGTGGATTCATATTTATGTTAGCATTATGTGTATGGAAAATAGAAGAGAGTCAGATTTCTTAGAGTTGAAAAAATAAAGAAGGATGAAAAGTTAGAGCTTGTGCATATAAATGTATGGGGATCGACTTATCCCTTGGTGGCTATTCTTATTATATTACTTTTATTGATGATGTAACTATAAAAACTAGGTTATATTTCATACAAATAAAATATAATGTTTTTGATACTTTTAAGAAATTAAAATCTTTGGTTGAGAATGAGACAGAAAATAAGTTGAAGTGTGTCAGATCAGATAATGGAGGTGAATACTGCAATAATGAATTTGATAATTAATGTTCATCCCATGGGATTCATAGAGAGAAGATGATTCCAAGAATACCACAAGAAAATGGTGTGTCAGAAAGGATGAATAGGACAATCATGGAGTGTGTAAGAAACATGAGATTACATGCAAGGTTGCCCTTGTAATTTTTGGTAGGTATTGTGTATATTGTTGTTTACTTAATAAATAGAAGGCCTTCAAGTCCTTTGGATGGTGGCATTCCAGAGGAAGCATGGACATGTAAAAAGGTAGACTATTCTTTTTTAAAGACTTTTAATTGTGAAGCATTTGTCCATATTGATAAAGAAAATAGAACCAAGCTTGAAGCAAAATCCAAGAAATGTACTTTTATTAGATATGGAGTTAATTATTTTTTTTACCATTTATGGGATTTTGAAAATTGCAAAATCATTAGGAGTAAATATGTGATCTTTAATGAGGTCATGTATAGAGATCAGTTGTAGAGAAAGAAACAGGAAAAGCCAAATACAAAATATGTGGTACTTGATAAAATCACTGGAAATGAAATTCCAAAAGTGCTAGAAAATTAGAATGTGCAATAACTACAATAACAACAAAATCAACAAGTACCTCAAGCTCCTAAAAGTGTAGTTAAAATATCTACTAGAGTAAGTAGACTCCCTAAACAATACTCTCCTTCACTTTATTATTTATTATTAACTGATGGTTGTGAGCCAAAAAGCTATGAAGAAGTAATGCAGGTAGAAACCAGAAAGAAGTGGGAGCAAGGCATGAAAGAAGAGATGGACTCCTTAGTACATAACCAAACTTGGGATTTGGTTCAGTTACGTACAGGAAAAAAAACATTGTAGAATAACTGAGTTTATAGGTTGAAGGAAGAAGATGGAGGCAAAAAGAGGTATAAGGCCAAACTTATTGTCAAGGGGTTTGCACAAAAAAAAGGTATATATTTTCACAAAATATTTTCTCTAGTTATTAAAATGACTTTCATAAGAATTATTTTAAGTTTGGTAGTAGTAGAATATTTTCACCTTGAATAGTTAGATTTAAAGACTATCTTCTTTCATGGTGACTTGGAGGAGAAAATATATATGGATCAACCATAGGGATACAAATTCAAATGTAAGGAGAAAATCGTGTACTGGTTAAAGAAGAATTTGTAAGGCCTAAACCAAGCTCCAAGGAAGTGGTACTTGAAATTTTACATGTTTATGATAGAGCAAGGTTATAGTAGATGTCATTTTGACCACTATGTTTATTTTAAGAGATTAGATAATGGCAACTATATTATCTTGTTATTATATGTAGATGGCATGCTTGTTGCAGGGTCTAAAATGCATGATATAAATGAGCTCAAAAGAAAACTAGAAAATTCATTTGAAATTAAGGATTTGGGTGATGCAAAGCAAATCCTTGGTATGAGAATAACAAGAGACATGAAACATAGAAAATTGACATTGTCTTAAGAAGAGGACATCAAGAAGGTGTTAGTCAGGATCAATATGAAAGATGTAAAACCAGTGAGTACACATTTGGGAGGGCACTTCAAATTAAGTAAGGAACATTGTCTTAAAACACAAGAAAAAATCAATTACATGTCTAAAGTGCCCTATATTTTAGCATTTGGAAGTTTAATGTATGTTATAGTGTGCACTAGACCAGACATTACTCATGCAGTGGGAGTTGTCAGCATGTTTATGAATAATCTAGGAAAAGAGCGCTAGGATGTAGTCAAGTGGATTCTTAGGTACTTGAGAGGGACCACTAATAGACAGTTGTGCTATGAAGGATCAAATGTTACCTTACAAGGATATGTTGATGCATACAAGGCAAGAGATTTAGATGGTAGAACGATCACCACAAGTTATGTATTCACTGTAGGTGACACAACAATTAGTTGGATTTCAAAATTGCAGAAGATAGTTGCTTTGTCAACTACAAAGGTAGAATATGTTGCAGCTATATAAGTAAACAAGGAGATGATATAGATGCAATAATTCATGAAAGAGTTAAGGTATAAGTAGAAAGATTGTAGGTTATATAGTGATTTCCAGAGTGTGATTCGTTTAGCAAATAACTCAACATTCCACTCAAGAACCAAAAATATACAACTCAATTATCACTTTATTTGTTCAATTTTGTAGGATGGTCAATTGAAGTTGAAAAATATCCATACAAGTCAGAATCCTACGAATATTATAATAAAGGTAGTCACAAATAAGAAACTAGAGATTTTTCAGCTTCAATAGGTCTTTAAGGATAATAAGGAAGATGAGAAACATGCCAAGGTCAAAGTTCAAATAAAATTCTAAGGAAGAGTTGTAACAGTGGAGTTGCAGCAATCAGTCTCCAAATGGGAAATTACTAGTGGTGAAACCTGATATTATTAGAATGCCCAGTTCATAATAGGGGGTGTGTGGAGGGGAACACTCCCCACTAGGGTCATCATGGGGGTCCAGGAAGGTATCGCCCTTGAAACAAAATTTTGTGAAAGATGCATTGTAAAATATTATAATTTCGTAGTAAATTTGGATCATTCACTATTAGGTCATAAATATAATAGTAGAAATTATGTTGATGCATTTTTACCCCAATATATAACCCTCCTTTGATATGAGGGTATTGTAATCATGATGACATAATGTATGTGATTGCAGTGGATGTATTGTAGGTTTTTCCCTTCATTTGTTAGACTGAATAAGAGAAGAACTAGCTATTTTTGTGTGGATGTAGTCCATATTAGTTGAATCACATTAAATCTGTGTCTCTATTATGTTGTGTTTTCTACATTTTATTTCTGTCTTTATTTCATTAATATTGCTCTGCATTCTATATTACTAACATATAATATATTTATTATTATAATAATATTCTTTAATTATTTTTATTTATATCTTATAGCTAAAATAATGATTATGGAATCCTTCAAAACATCATAATATTGACTATTTAGCCAAACATAATAAGGCAATGATATAAGTAAACACAACAAATTCTTTCATTTATCCAAACAAGATGAGCTATGCAAGATGAAAAAATTAGTGAAATAACTTAAACAATCAACATGATCATAATCAATCAATTAAAAATTTATCAGAAAGTATACTAACAATCATCTAAAGAAAAAGTATACAAAACATGTTATGTTATCCATATCAACAATTATGAAATATGATATACTGAGTGGTGTGTGGAAAGGTTTCTGGATTCATTCTCTATCGACCCCCTAATGTCTCCGTCTTACCACCCTCTTTGATGGTACTCTCCCTCTATCATGACATGAGGAAAGAATTTGTCCTACATCCACCTCATGCCAATGAAGGTAGTTAGCCTGTAACATCATTATATCAAAAACTAATGTTGTATATTATAATCAAACATGATCAAAAAGTACAAAATATAAAAGTACAACTAACTTATAGCATCTAATGATGTAAATTAAGCAACACAAATTATCTTACAATCAACATATGTCATCAAACTTAATAAAATATGAGTTAATCAATTAATCAACCACAATAATTCATAGATTAAACAAGTTATTTAGTTTAGAGAGAAATTAAGATGTGACAAATATGGGTTGATGCATCTAAAGAAGGCTTTGGTGGCATGTTAACTAAGGATGGTTTAGTTGTGGTTTATGATTCACAGAAACTAAAGGACCATGAGAAATATTACACCACTCATGACCCTGAGCTTGCTAGCATTGTTCATGCTTTGAAGTGATGGAAAAACATTTTATCGGATAAGTGTTTTGAGGTAAAATCTAATCATCACAGCTTGGAATATTAGTTTTCCCAGGATGATTTGATTACGGGCCAGCATAGATGGATACATTTTTTAAACAATTTTGATATAAATATTTCATATGTGAAAGGTTAGTAAAACTATGTTAATGATGCACTCAGCTGGTGCATGTACCTTGCTGCCTTATCTATTATGCATAAAATTAAAAATTAAATTATTGGAACAATAACATTCTAAATTTTTCTAAGATGTAAGTGTAAATTTGGCTGACGAGCCTATTAAAAAGTTTTTTTTTTAATTTTTCAATTGATTATGATGGTTTAATTAGCCATAAAAACATAATTTATATACTTGAGACTAGTAATTTAAGGAATATTTTGTTAAAATAAGTGCATACAACACCTCATTTTTCTCATTGGTGTCACGAAGATGACCCATGAACTTAAAAGACTATATTATTGACTTGAAATGAAACATAAAGTTGCTAACTTTGTGTCAAGATGTTTGGATTGTTAGTGTGTGAAAGTTGAACATTGAATCTAGGAGGACTTTTGTACCCCCATGATGTACCACAAGGTAAGTGGGCTATGATTTCATTGGATTCATAGTTGATTTGCCAAAATCTAAAAGAAAACATGACACTATTTTGATTGTAATAGATAAATTTACAAAAGTTGGTCATTTTATTGCTGAAAATTTGACCGATGATGCATATGTTTTTGTTTCATGATTTATGAAAGAGATAGTAAGATTACATGGTATGCCCGAAGTTATTATTTTTGATTAAGATAAACTTTTTACTTTAAGATTTTGAAAAACTCTAACTATTGCTTTTGGTACATAGTTGAATTTTAGTTTGTCTTATCACTTGGCAATAGATGGTCAGATAGAAAGATTAAATTAGGTTGTGGAAGACATGCTAAGAATATATGTTATGAATCAACAATATAAATGAAAAGATTATTTATACTTAGTTGAATTTGCTTATAATAATACATATCATTTGGTGATTAAAATGGCTTCTTTCAAAGCTTTGTATGGTCGCAAGTGTAGACCTCCACTTGGATAGCAAAATTTAGAAAATATGATTGTTGTTGGGTCCCGATGTTTTGTAAAATTATGATGAATAAATGGAAACTATAAGGCAAAATCTAAATGCTACCTCAAATAAGCAAAATAGCTTTGTAGATTTGAAAAAGACACCAGATGAATTCCAAGTGGGATAAAAAGTTTTTATGTGTTAGACTGCAAAAAAGCTTAATTAAATTTGAAAAGTATTCCAAACTAATTCCTTAATTTTTAGGACCTTTTGAAATTATGGAAAGGAATAGTCTTGTTATTTATCAGCTAGCCATTCCACCTTCTTTGTCTTATATTCATGATGTGTTTCATGTTGCTTTGTTGAGGAAGTATATTCTTAATCCATCTCATGTTTTAGATTGGAATCATTTTCAGGTTTCAGAAGAGGAAAATATGTAATTAGATCCAATGAAGATCATAGATCATTTTAGAGTTAAGTTGAGGAATCATAAGATTTACCAAGTATTGGTTCAATAGAATCCTCTATTGGAGAGAAGTGCTACATTGGAAGACGAGTCTTTTTAGACAACATTATCATGGGTTATTTTTATCATCAATATGGTTCTTTTCAAAGTGTGGGAGGATGTCATATCATTAAGTTAATTGCATTTAATTCATTGTGCTGATATAGTTTAGCTATGAACTATTTGTGAAATATTTTGTTATTGTGATTTGGTATTACAGTTTGGTGATCTACATTGATATATTTTTATTATAATTATTGAGATAATTATGGATTACATTTTATTATAGCATTTAATATTATTGTTTAATATGTAATTGTTCATTATTCAGTTGAATGCATTATTTAAATGTTTTTATCGCATTTATTAAAAAAATGTCTAGATCCTATTGATAGTCTATTTGTTGACTATAGGGATAGGTACTTGAGCTAGGTTGTGATCAGAACTAAGCAATAGGAAAACATGAAGAAGCAAATAGATAAATGAAATAGTGAAATTAAACATAAATTCAAGATTGTTAGTATTAATGCTTTAATCATTATGTTTCTATTAATTGACTATTATATGTTATAATTTTATGATTGATTTTATTAATAGTTGATTCGAGTCAGTTTTTACTTTTGTGCAAATGTCTCTTTATTTGATACTATCATTTGTGAGACTATGATTGTTTGAGTCTAAGTTATTGACAAATTCTATCTTCTTATTGATTTTATCATTTCTATCAGTTTGGTATTGTGTATTTTTCATGAACTCTTTACTAGTTGACTTTGACAGTCTGGTTAGTCATGTAATTATTCATGTTAACGGTGGTTCCAATCTTCATCATCTTTCTTCATTACATGTTTGATCTTTGATGTTCGATGATATTTTTATTTGTCTTAAAAGTTTTGAATTAATAGTTTTAATATGGCTCTATACAGTTTCAAACTTACATTGAAACATCTGAAAATTGTGCATTGTAATAACCTAGGCTTGATGGTTTGTATGTTTTAAGCAGACCTTATTGTGCTTACCTTGTTTATTTGATTTGCATGTGGTTAACTCTTTATTTGATCTTGGGGACTCAGGTTAGGATATCGACCCACATGGGGGTCATGGTAATTAGTTTGGTATGTTTTCATGAAGCCAATGACTTAGAAGTCATGGCATTGGCTCATATTACTATGCAAGAGAATCAAGAGATTTTGGTTGATTTTTAGGGTTCATTGTGTTCATTTTAAGAATTCAGTCTTAGAGGTTTGAAAACCTTGGGGAAACTCTAAAGAATTTTTTTGCATGGCAGTCAAGGGGAATGTAAATTAGTTCTTCATGAAGAATTTCAAGAACAAAAATTACAATTAGAAGCATTAATCTTGATAGCCATGCAGGGATTGTGGAGAGTTATTTAGGGTTTGTTTTTTTGTTTATTAAGTGACTGATTTTATGAAAACATATATGGGATTATTGTGCTTGGAGGTTGGAAGAGTTGGAAAACTACTATGGTTGACTTCCATTAACCAAGTAATGTATTTAAGATTCTAAGTTTATTTTTAAAAATACAATCGAATGACAATTATTAAAGCTTTAGCTTAAAGTTAAAACATTAGTTTTTGAATTTGGATGAAACCCTAATAAGGGCCATCATGTTGGTTTTATGTTATTGTTGGTGGCTCAATTGAGCACTTACAATGTTTTTTTAGGCTATTGATAATGTTTATCTTTGGTTTAAAAATGATCGCGTGTGGGTGTTATCATCATGTTTTTATATGGGTACCCAACAATGAGGTCGTGGGTTTAAACGACCATTATTTGTTTTGACTGTGAAGTCATTGTGTGTTTTTTTTATCATGAGGAAAATGAGTTTGTGGAATGGTGAACTCATATTATTCAAAAGTATTTTTGGGTTATTAAGGTTGACTATGTGTAATGATTTTAGAATTATAAAAATCTAGTTTTTTGTAGAGTTTGGGTTTGACTTATTTTGGAGTTAAATATTTGACAGGGTTTTGGTAGAAGTCATTATGGCCTTCTATATGGTGATTGTATGTTTTATTTGGTTATGACTGTGTTTAGTTTTATTAATGGCTATGTATAAAATAAAATCCATATGGCTTATGGTGATTGTTGGTTATTTTAGTGGCTTGGGTTTATTGTGATTAATTTGATGATTTTTTTTAAGAGAGACATACAACTCAACTATGTTAAAATTTACCAGAATTTGATTTGGTCTACTATTTTAAAAACTTTAATTTGGTACAATTGGGGTTAAGAAAATATAGTACAGGAAAATATAAAAAGAAAAGGCTTGTTGGTAGTTTCAAACTACAGATGTTTTGGGGGACAAGGACTATAGGGAGTCCCTACAGGGGTTCAAAATAATTCCAGGTATTTTGGGAATATTTTATTATTATTTTTATTTTACTGATTTGACTTTTTATGAATCTTTAAAGTTATGATTATCTAACCTAGGGTTATGAAATCATGTTGAATTATTAGAATAATTCAAGAAGTGACGATTGAAATAATTATCATTCATGATTATATTGATCTGTTTGGGGTAATTAATCTATTGATTATTTAACTATTCTGATGTTGTAAATGGTTTTGATTAAACTTTTGAGTTATTATTATTGTGTTAAGCAAAGTCAATTTTTGTCATTAACATGACCCAAAGGTTTACATAGTTTTAATTTTAATTAGTTGAGTTGTTATATCCATATTGTTAGTTTTATTTTAAATCCTAAATGTCAATTAAATTAGTATGTGAAGGCGATTATGACAACATAGTTTTATGAGCCATATTATATTTTAAATAGAATATGGCCCATAAATCAAGAATCTCATAAATAAAGAGCTATAATCATAATCAAGTACCAAGTTAATGGATCTTGGTGGGTTGGTATATGTGTTCTATTTTATTTTAGTATTCATTTATTGGTATGTTGTCAAGCTCCATTTTTACATAATCTTTTCTCCATCAGTTCTCTATTGCCTTGATTCATATCCGTCAGATGGTTAGGGTGGTCTAGGGCCACTTATGGTTGGTCTCATTGGGACTGGTGAGGTAAGATTATCTTGATTGTGAATCCTATAAATTACATGGATGAACAAATGAAAATATTGACACTTCATTAATATATAGACTGTAACCTCACAATCAGTTAAATTAAAATATTGATAACTGTATTGGTAAATTAATGAATTAATTTTAGTTCAATATCTTGTGAGGAGTTCTAATAACTTGATGATTTGTGGAATAAAGTTTATATAGGAATAATTACCTAAGTAATTAATATGAATTTATCTATTTAAAGGTAATTATTTCATGTCAATTAATAAGTACTTATATAGGACTATATGGGCAGTTCCTAAATCAATTCATTGTAATTGAATAACATTAATATTTAGTTAGTCTTTTGTTAAAATAAAGTTACATTGATAATAATGTACTTCATTTTCAAGTTCTTATAAACATGGCTATTCCTAGCTAAACATCTTATGATTGAGGAACAAAAGCTTTATGTTCGGAATAGGTCATTAAAGATTTTATTATAAGCTTATTATTCTTAATTAATAAGAGTGAGATTGTGAGCCTATATGGTTATAATAAAGAATTTATCTTGGAATTGAGGCTTAAGCAGATATAATATTTTTGCAAGTAATTTGAATACTTAAACTAAGACCATAAACCGAGTTAAAGGGAAATATCAAATCTATTCTAAGACTTTAATGATCCTTAGGCAAGCAAGTCTTGAACTTGTACCCTAATTATAATTGGTAAGATATTTTGAAACAAAACTTAAGCATGGTTGTTGAAACATCCCTCAAAATTGGCTTACTTTAATGAGCTGACGTGTTAAGCTTCATACATTCATTGACTGTGGTTTGAAAAGATGTTCAAATACTTTGCACTGATTTTAGAAATAGTCTTTTTCATTTTATCTCTATCTTTTGGTTGTGATTTTGATGAGTCACACCTAAGTAAGCTTAGTATGATGATTTTTCTATTGAATATGATCTTACTTTACTTTTATTTACTAGACTTATTGATACTACCCATGAGGTATTGGCTATTTAATATCCTATACAGGTACTTGGGTAAGGACATAAGTCAGTAATAATTCCATTAGGAAGACCTCAACATAGTACGTAGATAGAGGTGAGTGGGTATAACCACACTAACCCACATTTATTCGAATATTAGGTGGTTAAAATTTTATTTCTAAGGAAGTCATTGATGGGTTATGCACTTAGTCTAGTTCCTATGTTGGCTATAACACAGTTATGGTTCTCATTGCGTATTTTCATGATAAACTCTGAGTGAATTATTCTATTATATTATTTGATTATGTGTTATATTAGAAAAAATTATGGTTGTGAAATTTGATCCAGAAAAAGTAAAATATATTTTTGAAATGCCACTACCAAATAATCTAGATCAGTTACAATGCTTACAAGGAAGAATTTAGGCAATTCAATGTTTTATCACTTAATTAGCTTATAAAATAGTTCCTTACATGTGTTTGTTAGAAAAGGACACAAAATTCATATGGGATGACATTTTTCAGCAAATCTTTGATAAAATCAAAGAATATTTAACAAACCCACTAGTGTTCATGCTGCCTATACCAAATAGACCATTACTCATTTATATCTCAACCACTCATGAGGAATAGAACAATATGATGATGATCATAAAGAACATGCAATCTATTATATCAGTCATTAATTGGTTGATTATGAATGTAAATATACAACAATGAAAAAATTATGTCTAGTATTGGTCTCTGCTATGTAAAAATTACAACACTACTTGTTCAATAATGAGGTCCATGTTATAATTAAAGAATATCCATTAAAGTTTCTTATGAATGAATCTCACCTAATAGGCTGAGTTGAAAAATGGGTTGCAACTTACAAAATTTGATGCAAGTTTATATCTCAAAAATCAATAAAAGGTCAAGTTCTAACTAACTAGTTAGTTGTAGCTCCATTGCCTCATCCATTTCCAATTATAGAAGCCTTTCGTGATGAATTCAAGGTGTATAATGTATTTAAAAATCCATGGAAAATATTTTTTATGGATCTAGATGTAGGATAAGAGCGGATGCAAGTATTATATTTTGCACCACCGAGGGTGAAGACATACCATTCTCTTACATATTAGCTTTCTCTTGCACAAATAATATAGTATTGTATGAGGCCTTAATAATCAGATTATAAATGGCACAAAAGCTTTAGATAAATGACCTTAGATTCTTTGGTGACTCTCAATTGATTGTTAATCAAGTTATAAATCATTACAAAACCAAATAAAAATATTTACTGCCATATAAAGAAATGGTGGATCGATCGAAAGAAACATTTGATACATTTTCTATTGATACTATCCCATACAAAGATAACCACCATGTAGATGCAATGGATAGTGGGACATATTTTATACATTTTTATATCAATGATGATTCCATAAAATTTACCATATGATAATTACAAAATCTTTTCATTTCTTCAGATCAAATGGATGCCTTAACAGTTCTCACCATTACTTGTAACTCTACAAATATAGAATGGTACAATGACATCTATGATTTTATATACAAGGATTACATACTTGAACATTTTACATGGAATGAAAAATGAAAATTACAATGAGACACACTTCTTTATGTTATTATCGTAAATGACATATTCAAATGAGGTTTTAATGGGTAATTACTTCGATGTTTGAGAAAAGAGGAAGCCTAAACTACAATCATAGAAATGTATGATAGTGAGTGTAGTGGCAAGGCTATGTCCCCCAAATTATTACAACAAATTTATTATTGGCCTACCATATAACAATAATGTATTGAGCATGTCAAATTATGTTTACAATGCCAAAAGTTTAGTAATTTAAACAATGCACCATCTCATGAGTTATAGCCAATTGATTCACCATGACCCTTTTCCTTATGGGGATTTGATCTAATTAGGAGAATAAATGCCATATATGTAGGAGGACAAAAATTTATAATCAAAACTACATAATATTATACTAAATGGGTGGAGGCAATTCTACTTGAGTTTACCACAAGGGATGACATACACATATTTATGATGACAAATATTGTTTCCCATTTTTGTATACCTTTGGATATTATTACCGATAACAGATCATCATTTAAAAATAAAATAATAATACATTTTTGCATTAAATATAATATCAAACATACCTTTTCTACAACATATTACCCACAGGGTAATAGATAGGCATGAGTAACAAATAAAACTATTGCCAAAATACTTTGAAAAATGGTGGAACAATATAATATAGATTGGAACCAATAAATGATGTATATTTTATGGGAATACTATAGTAGTGTTCATACACCTTCTTAGACTTCACCTTATTCTTTGGTTTATGGTACAAAGGTAATTTTACTGATTGATCTTGAAATACCTTCCTTGTGTGTTTCTCACAAAGATATTATAAAATATAATGAATACTATGCAAAACGATTGCATCAATTAGAATAGTTGGGTGCAAATCACACACATATTACCAAACACTTATGGATTTATCAAGATCATGTCAAGTGAGCATATAACAAAAAGCTTTAGCCACATGAGTTACTTGTGGGCGACTTGGTACTAAAATCAAATCAAAAGAACACCAATGTAGAAAAAGACAAGAAGGGAAAGTTAAAACCAAATTGGTTAGAATCATTTATAGTTACATAAAATTTGAGAAAGGGCATGCATTACCTAGTTATACTTGAATGAAAAATTCTCAAAAACCCAATGAAAGTTATGCACTTGTGTAAATATCTTACTTGAAATATTCCAAAAATACCAAATTTTTTTTTAAACTCAAAAATCCAAAAACATTCAATATTTTCTTATGTTATTATCTCATTGGAATCTAAGTTGTTGGTTCCATGTTGGTATATGGCATATCATTCCTTTATATATACACACATATGTTTCATGCATTGTTTGAGTGTGATACAGGCATACCCATGCACATGATATATACACATACAAATGTTGAGCCTTGCCTTTACTCACATCAACACTACATTAGTTGTATCATTTTCCTTGATGATAAGACACCCAAGTTACATTAATATATGATCATTTTCATTATCATGTTTGAGCTTACGTAGTTACACATGCCTTTATGCATTCTTAGATCTTTCACAATGTGCTTGATATGCTATGTACTTAATGTTTTTTGCTAACACATATATCTAGGGACTAGTATGGTATGCTTATGATCCCATAATTTACTTTTTGCACTTCCTTGAGTGTTTTTTTTTCTTTCTATTATCTTGCATTGTATTTATTGTTCGAGCATTTGAATATTCTTGATTGTTTGTGGCCTACATGCTCATGTTTTCCTATTATGACATTTGAATATGTCTTAACTTGTTATATGTGGACATTTAAACATGTCATTATATGTCTTGTGGACATTTGAATAGGTCATGACCCTTTTATTGTGCAATATTTGGACATGTCCTTTATATGAGGCCTCTTTGGACCATTGCCTTTTATTTTACTTTTTGAGTGCTCTTGTGTGTGTGTTTGATTGCTTGCTAAGATTATAATGTTACTCTTTAGATTTTTCCATAATTTACATCATGCATCTTATGCCTTGATGTGATCACATACCATGTAACTCATTATTATAGCTTCTTAGACATGATACTCATATATGCGACATGCTCCATACACAAATTATACAATTATATTATCCTTTTTAGGTAAGATAACTACCAATTTATACTTGCCCTCACCTAAAAATGGGGGCATATCAGAGGGGGAATGTCATAGAGTCATGACTTCCACACCTTCATAATTTTGGATTTTAGTGGGGGTATGCCAAAAAGGCATGACCTCCACACCTATTCGGTTCTCAGATTCTTTAGATTCAATAGGGCCATGTCATGGAAACATGTCCTCCACACTTACAAATTCTCAAATTGGACAAATTACATAGTTATATGATTCAGGTTCACATTTGTGGCAACATTTTATACCTTGGTACATTTATTATACCTAAATTTCATTTTGAGTCATTTATGAGGTGCATATGCCATTCAAAGAGCACCTTAAATTATAAAATCAAATCATCTTTTAGATTTCAAATACTACTATGGATTGTTATCATACCTAGGATGGACTTTTATGGACTTTAATGAGCCAATATAATGTAGTAGGTGGTTCACCTTTTTGAAAGGATGATGTGATAAAATCACTCAATTTTACCAAGTTTATAAGTTAGACTTGATTAAATAATCTAGCTTCACCAGATATATAGTGTGATTTGATTGAATCACTCACACTCGCTGGGTTATAAATATGATTGGGTTATACGATTGAGATATGCTCAATGGCCATGTGACAACTCACCTTTTATCCAAGGTTGGGGGCATGTTTTCCTCCAATCTCTCTATATATGCATGCACTTGCAGGTTTCAAAATTTTCATAATATTAACTCCAGGGCTTCAAAATAAATCATCTCTTTAAATAAAAATTCTAAAAGGCAAGATGGTTGCATCGATAAACATGTATACTCCTAACCTTTCTCTCTTTAATTTCAAGCATTTCAAATTATTTCAATTCCAAATTTTATGCATTGATTATATACTAAAACATGTTCTTGGATATAGGTGAATCACCAACAAAACACTCAAGTTAGACTCACACAAAAGCAAGGCATGTTATACACATCAAAGTACACGTTCCATTTCCTTTAAATTAAAAATTTTATTACTAGATTAAAGGGGTAAATGTAGAAAATAAATTTTAATTAAATATCATTTTAGTCTTATACACTTGGAAAATATCTGTCATGGTTGTACCCTTCACTTCTAATACCTTCCTGTGTCGAAAGGATCATGTTCACTATCTCTTTGTGACAAATTGATTATCTCTTACTTTGACCATTGTTATTCTAATGAAAGCCTTATATATTGTGAAAAATGTTATAAACTTGAAAATCATCATTCTCTATAAGTTTTAAACCTATACCTATTTTCTAGCTTCCCAAACACTTGTGTCCTATCTAGATACATATGTCGACATTGGTGTCCCTCTTCAAACTAAGTGTCTAGTAATCAAAAGTCATCCAATTTGAAAATTAAATGTATCCTAAAGGTTTGACTTAGTGATAAATAGCCTAAGATAAGGATTAAATCCCTATATGTATCCATAACACCCAATTCAAGTTCAAAGGAGGGAACTTTCACCAAAAGACCAACTCTAGAGATAGTACAAAAGAAGAAATTGAGAACTAGGGTTTCAAGAGGAAGCTTTGGAGCCACTATGAAGCCAATTATTGTTAAATAACCCATAGTCATCTCAGAGGAAGAGATACAAGCTCTATTTATGGCTTCACCAAAGATCATAAGGAGATACTCTCACAGAGAAATAGGAACTCTATAAGAACCTAGCCTTGCAGTTCTACCAAGAAGAAAAATAATCATGCATGAGGATGATGACGTAAAAAGGGATATAACTAAAAAACTTGGGAGTTTAAATCAAGAACCCCCTTTGTATATTTTGAGTTTTGAAGTATATCCTATAATTGAAGATGTTAGAGAGGAAACTATAATGGGGATTGAAGCATGTGAAGAAGCTACAATAAAATCTCCTCCATCTCCTCCACATTCATCATCCAAACCACTAGATAAAATAAAAGCTCCAATATTAGAATAAAAGGCTCAGTCCTCTAGTAAAGATGAATAAGTAGAGTTGCAACAAGCCCTTTTTCTCTCCAAAGCTGAAGCCACCATGAAACAACAAGCAGAAAAAATTACCTTCCTTAGAATGCAGTTACATGGTAAGGACAATACCATTTCTTTTTTTCAAAAAGAATTATAAGAAGTAAATAATCAGCATGTGGAAAAAGATAATGAGATAAGGGTGCTTAGAGAAAATATAGTTGAGATAAAAATAGTAGTATACCAAGAGGTCCAAACACATCCAAGGTAATAGGTAAATAGAGTAGGCCAAACATTATTATCTCATCATGATGTCATGGCCTATACAAAATTTATAAGGTTTAAGGTAGATAATAAGAGGCTTAAAGGATAAAACAAGAGATTAAAGGTATACTATGACGAGGCAAGGTATCAAACTTAGAAATCTAAGTTCACCCTTTAAGTAGCTTGTGAGATAGGAGAAAAGCTTTTGTCCTATAGAAAAACTTCCTCTGCCTATAGCCTTTTCCTTCAAGATTAATTTTGTAGATGACAACTATTAAGAATATCTTGTGACTAGACCCATGAAATAAAGGATGAGAAAGATTTTGTAAAAATTTTTGTGAACAATACTCTAGACTGTCAGGACATTTTATGTAAGTTCTATGTATGTGATCTCATTCTAGGAAATATGTATAGATTCTTGGTCAACTTTTTCATGGGAAAAATACAAGTAAAAAATCTCTTTTCCAATTTTAGAAATCAATTTGCATGGGAATACAATACTGATGAATATTTTCATAGAGTAAAGATAATAGGACTTTGTATGATACCTTAATTTGCTAGTGTACCTAAAATTTTCACAGAATTTAATGTTCAATATTTATAGAACATGTGTAATCATTACTTGGAGACCTTGCAATAAAAAATTTCAAATTTTGAAATATTTACACAATACCATTTTTAGGAAGCAGTAATAGCATGTGTAAAAAGATGGGATACATTGAGAATCCCTTTGAAGAGAAGGGAATTAATATCTCTGACCAATATCTGATGTTGTCTCTATAGGGCCAATTTTTTTATACAGATAATCTCACAGTTCATCAATCAAGGGGGAAATAGACATTGGGGTGGTATGAGGTTTAGGCCACCACTCCTCAGTCCTACATCACCATGGTAGAATGTAGTATCCCAGTCCACTGATCAGTTTGAGAGATGGATGGCATTTATTCTTTGGGATATGGGACTTATACATGTAGTTGAGGAAGATTGGGGCACTCTTCATGATATATATGATCTTAGCTAGAGTTTGGAGCAAAGGGTATTCATTTAGGAGAGAAGGATGTAGTTTTCAACAGGACTTACAAAAGGTAAGGTGTGGTGGAAATGATGAGTCCATTAGATGACTCATTATATCCACATATTGACCTTGTACCACCTACTAATCTACTTTCTTGGAATGAGTATTGCATGCATTTTATGACTTAATTCTAGTCTAAAGTAGGAAATAAGTACTTATGTCTTGGTTCATATATGTGAGTCAATACTACCTATTTTACCACCATGTTCTAAATATTTTTATGGTTAGCCATCATTTTTGTATGTACATGTCATGTAAATACACTATGCTCAAATATTATGAGTTTTGACAAGTGAATTTGACCCTCAGAACCAATCTTAGTGTATGATGGAGCCTTCTAATGAAGCTTTGAAGTCTATTAGCTAAGCTCCAAAATACAATAGTGGGCTTTTAGAGTGTTACAATCTAGTTGTAGAGTATATCAATGAAGCTCTGGAATGATACAATCGAGCTTCAAAATACATCAACAAAACTCATCAAAGGCATTTTGAATGATTGTGCAATTTTGTATACACCTATCCATGATGTCCATGAGTCATTCTATGATGCATATAGACACTTCTAATTTATAGAATTTTATTTATAGTCTTACTACTTATAGTAATGTTTTTAAAAATATCATTATAGACATTGTAAGATTTTAGGTTACTAGATTTGGAAACATTGTAAATAAAATATGAATGTAACTACTAAATACACATGCATGTAGTTACATACCTCTCCTAATGTTTCCCCTTGAAACATGGGGAGATGGGTGTAACATATTTATTTTTTTGCAAATAAGGTGGTTCATAGTTGTGATCTAGTTAGTTTATTATTTTGTTAGTGTATTTTGAGACAACAGGTAGAGGAACATTAGAGCTTAAGACAACACCTTCTTACTATTCTAAGGGAGGATTTGGAAAATTGTAGATTGTTAATAACAAAATAATTGTAATAGTAAGTATGTAGATGTATGTTCAAGATTGCAACATTTTCTTGAACTAATGAAGCTTTGTAAGTTTTTAGAAGTCTGAGTTGATCTAAATCTTATTCCAAAGGAGAGCAAGGGCCCACTCACCCAAGGATATAGGATTTATATTGGTATTTATGTGTGCTTATTTTATTTTTTTATCTAATTTTATTAAGAGTGTTTGTGTTAATAATTATGGACTAGTAACCTGCACATCTCTTTCTAGTTGTGTGTGCATTTACTTTCAATTTACTGTTGATAGCATTATTAACATTTTTATTTCTAAAAGCATTTCCATTTCAAGTAAATTCCATTCTACAACCAAACTAGAGTGTGTTTTATTTTGATCAGCAAGTGTGTTTGATTATCATCATTTTTCCCTTCATAAGCAAAGAGTGTTTCCCTTAAATCAAGTTCGTTACTTTCAACATTTTGATTCTACAAGTGTGTTTCTTTAAGCAATTAGATAGATTCAATTCTAATTGAGTATATTAGAACCTTATAATTAGTTGATCTTCGAGAAACCCCCAAAAACACAACTTTTAGCAACTAATTGCACACCTTATTACATACAACTATTAGACACTGACCTTAATTTTAATGACATCAACTAATGAGTTGATTAAATGAATGGATTGATGACACCATTCAAGTATCCAAGTCATTAAGCACTCTTGGGATAATTTGAAACTAAGTAATGGTTTAGGTGATTATAAATATATAGTAATATTCATGGTAACTATTTATTTTATGCATAAAAATGCGTAGTCAACCATTATGAGTTAGTAAACCTGAAGCATCTTTGGATAGTAATAAACTATTAGGGTTATATGTAGTGAGAAAGATTTCTGAGCACAAAAATACAAGAGTAACTAAATGGTAATAAAACAGAATGTTTTTCCATGTATTATATGATTTTGTAATAGGATGTATAAGTTTGAAGAGTAAACTTATGCATCATATATATGCATTATCAGGTATTATAAATTCATAAGGACATTTGTTTACATATGAGCAATGGCAGATTTAGTTATAATATATGAACCTGCTAAAAAACTAATATTAATGAAAAATTCTCATACAATAGAATAAGAAGAAATAAGGGAAGGATGTAAAAATGATACTTATAGACTTAATTTTGTTTATGAGATACTTTTAGATTTCATGGATTATGATGTTGACGGAGTTATTATATATATATATATATATATATATATTTAAAATGTGAATGAAAGATATATTAAGAAGGGACGTAGAATGATTTGATTCTTGTTCTAGTCTTCTATACATATCTATTTTTGAATATAATTTATTTGATAAACCAATGTTATCACTTTTATGGATTAAGTGAATGTAAATAATGAGATTCTAGATTATAATTACTTGTACCATATATTACTATTGTATTGAGTGTATGATGTAGTATGTGTTATTCTACTTTGAATCTTATGTGAAAATTATTACACTATACTTTTGGATAACATGATATAGTTATATGAGGATGTCAGTACGTAACTCATATACCTATCCTCTGATATCATCTAATAGTTATGATTCAGTAGCAAAGAGTTTTGTGTGAGTAGAATTGACTCAGATTTTTAGATCTGATTTATATAATAAAAACTTTGGCCAAAGTAATGTTATAACTGAGACATTGTCATTTCTCTGTACTTTCTAGTTTACATGTATGTTGATATCATTTTAGATAGAGGATTGGAATCCCTAGTCTATTTGACTGTTGCATGTATTAATGATTGTACACACATGGGTTCTAGTTGATTTTTTTATATCCACACTATTTTTATCTACCCCTCTATGAAGGGTAGGGCCACTCCTAGTGGGGAGGTGTGGGGGAGACCATTGATCTATGGTTGGAGGTAAAACACCTAGATGATGCTTTCCTTCTATTAGTTATTTCAACCATTTAGGATCATACTCAAACTATATTTATGGATCACTGAGCTACTTGTGATGCTATTTTATACTGTTGTACACATTGTATTGTATATTTGACTTTGTATAAAATGTAACTTGTTGTACATTATTATTTGGTAGATATTCAACATAACAATGGCTATGAGACATTTAATTAATTTTGAATATTATGACAACAGTGGATTTAATCTCATTTATGGCTGAAATGTGGATTATATCAGTGTTTTGTTTTACTTGATTCTTTCCATTGTATATTTAATGAGAGTTATTCATCTTGTAATCTGATTTAGACTATTTGAAAACTAAATGAATTGTATTATTAGCAAGTGGGTTAGTACATTTCTATAATTAATGTAATATATGCATTTAGTGGTCAAACAATAATCTTACAAATAGTTAACGATGATATTATAAGTGTACCTTATGTTTTTTTTTAAAGAGTATCTGTTGTATAACCTAGTGGGGTTATAACATGTCTAGTGTCACTAGACTTAACATGGCCCACTTTCCACCATATAAATCATATGGTTATAATCAGATGTAGATTATATTTTTGAAACTTTGTTAAAGAAATATTTTAAAATGCCATATTGAAACATGAGCATGATTAAACATCATCCCCCCTGTATCTGTACTAAATTGAAACTGTAATGTTATTTGGGTTTGTAAATTATGATTTGAGAAAATTTTGATATTCTTAATTTTTTTTAAACTTTTGCTTATCGAAGTGGTGATATTTAAAAAAGAAATCAACGTAGAATAAAGGAGTACATGAATTAGTATCATGCCCCCAAAATTTTTCAAGTTTGCATTTGACAATTTTCCTTGACATCGTGTTATTACATAATTTTTAATGAGTTTTAAATATAATGTATTTAGTATGTATTACTTATTGTGTGAATATTGAAAATATGTGAGTGTTTTAGCATATAATAAATTTTGATATTCTTAAACTTTTTGAAACTTTTGCTTATTGAAGTGGTGATATTTGAAAAAGAAATCAACATAGAATAAAGGAGTACATGAATTAGTATCATGCCCCCAAATTTTTTCAAGTTTGCATTTGACAATTTTCCTTGACATTGTATTATTACAGAATTTTTAATGAGTTTTAAATATAATGTATTTAGTATGTATTACTTATTATGTGAATATTGAAAATATGTGAGCATGTAGTTTTGTTCCCTCTTTCACGACAAAGGATAATAATAATGAGTCATTGGTGTCAAAAGTAGAATAAGAGTATATGGAAAAATTGAGGGAACTATGAGTATGTGCAAAAGCATTAGGGCAAATGAGAGTAATTGAAAAGGTACTTTGTATACTATTAGGAATTTTAGGGATGTCCTAATGAATATCTCAATTAATATAATGCAGAAGATGATACCATCAGTATTCTAAATAATTTTATGGAAATGAAATTGGATAAAGAGTGTGCTATATTTTACAGTTTCTATTTTTTATTGTGACGATTAGCAAGAATGCTAAGATGATAAGGTGTAACCTTAGAATGATAGGAAATTATAAATAGCATGGTTAAAATAATTGTTGCTATTCATTTGAATTGTAACCTAATAGTAAAAATGGTTGAGAATTTAAGAAGATAAAGTGAAAAGGCCTAAAAGGAGATCATCATATTGATGCAATATTAATGAGTATAAGTGGCGATAGAGGTAGATATCGAGTTAGATATGGTGAGTAACAAATCCTTAGTGAATGTGATAATTAAATTTTAAGTATTTTTTTTAATGTTTTTATTATTCTCTAGTACTATCTCACCATCATCAGTATTATATAGACCTATTGAAGCTCTATGTTATTAATTATAAACTCATTTATGTTAGTGTCTAAATAATTTAGCCTTGTATGTGTTAGAGTCTAGGACATTATGTTGTTGTCCCATTTAAGAATTGAATTTATTATTAGCATTATTGATAATCATTGGGTTGAATTTATGATGTTTATATTTGTGTTTGTGATTGTAAATGATATTAGACCTTGAGAGTTCCATCGAGGGCACAATATGCAAATTGTTCATAGTTTTCTATTGTTGTTGTTGATGGGGGAGGTGTACCCATTTTGTATGACATGATTGATGTTGTTGGTAGATACAGGGGAATGGAACCAAATATTCATGTGGTCATACCATGTTGGCCCATTTATATAGTGATTTGCATATATTTACTCAGGAGGGTTATGGTGGAGTATTGGGTTCAATGATGTTGTTCATTATTGGGATTATGAGCATATAACAATTATTAGGAATGTTGGGATGTCATTAGCAAGATAACAACATCTACAGATGTATACATAGATATGGTGAGCATGATGCATGTTATACAAATTAGTACTATGGGTTGTCATTGTGTGTTGGATAGATTGACATATATTAATATTAGATGGAAGCCATATCATGTATTTGAGGGTTGAAGGGAGGATACAATTGAGATATGATAGATTCAAATGAGTTGTTGGTTCTTTAACCAATTTTATAGTGTTTATGATAAATTTTAGATGGATCAAGTGACCCACCAGTTGCACCAGTGATTTGGCCATGGTCAGTTAGAGTCCTTATTCAAGAGGCGGAGCATCCTGACCTTTGATCAATGAGCTAACTTTAATTCCTACCAATGAGAGGGATGTAATATTAGAGATGCCAGATATAGATAATGTAGGAGTTATATATTCATATATGTAGCTTCAAAAATCTAAATGAGCCACTAGGGTTTGGCAAAGGGGGTACCAAGGGTACTAAGTAAACAAATATTAGCTTGAAGGATGCAAGAAGCCACTAGAAGTCTAGGGTAGCTATCCAGTTTTTTGGCTTGAACTAAGCCAAAGATTAAATTAAAAACTAGGTTAGGGATAACATGATCAAGTACACAAAGGATGTAAGTATATCTAACTAGTATAACCATATAATTATAAGTAAATAAGGGGGAAATAATGTGTTTTAAGCAAATGAGCTATGTTATTTGAATAATTAAGCACAACCAATCAATGAAAACATTTAAGAAACATGCAAACACAATGAATGAAGAATGATTTCAAAGTGAAAGATGTTTTCAAGGAGAGAGAATACATAAAACTTCAAAAACCTATGCTAATACATGTTCAAATGAAACTAATCTATCACATAATCACTAACCCTAGAAAATATGTCACTCTATACCAATTAAATCATTTCGCTTTGCAATTAAGGTGCCTTAAATCATGCTCAAACATAATACAATTTTTTTACCAGCCATGATTCCAAGTTTGATCTAGATATGGAGGAAGACTGAGTTTTAGTATAGATCATTGTCTAATCCAATGTCCATAAGTAAGTAGATAAGGTGAAGCAACATCAAACAAAGGGTTTGGAGGCCAATCCAAGTGCATAAATCAAGTTCAATTCCAACTAAAGGAACTAGGAATAAGCAAAAATGAAGCAAGAATAACTAGGAGTAGCAATGATGTATCCAACTTAGTAAGTGTGCATGTGAACCTATGTCTAAGGAAGAGTAAAAAACCATAATGGGATCTCAATGATAAATAATGAATCAATAAAGATTCAAAAAGATCAGGAGAGCCAAAATTGAGAAGGAGAGGTTGGAATGAATGTTTTAAAGTCAAATAGGGCAGCCCAAAGCTTGGATCTCCAAAAAAGTGGTCATTTATGATCATTTGGCAATGTAAAAACACATAAATCCCTAATCTAAAAGATTTATAACCTATGTTGCAAATTTTTGGCTAAAATGTGTGGCCGAAGCCATAGGTTTTTTCCAAAATTAGTGATATAGCTTGTTTAATCTCCTGAAGGGTCTCTAGAATGCATGGAAAGGTTCTTACAGGGTGTAAGAGATCTAATATATTTTAGGGAAGGTTTAAAAGGGTGCAAAATAGAATGGGGATCTCTCCAAGTGTCTGGGTAGGATCAAATATGACTCATAGTGATTGTTTTGTGCATGATGTGTAGATATGTAATCATCAAGAGGAATATGGTTAGAGGAAACATAATTATATATGCCACAGAGGTACAATAAATTGGTGTTTAATAGAATAAGGAGTGTTTTTCAGTACCTAGAAGCCAAAGTAAAAAGCCAAAAAGAGCCAAAAAGGAAAAAAAGAGAACATCACCTATACTTACCTAGTAGGAATGGTGATAGATAAAAAGCAGATGACGTGATCCAAGGGTTACCAAGTCTGAGCTATAAATGATCCAAGTCCAAGTCCAACTCTAACTCCAACTCATGCATAGGGGACACAAAAGTGACATCAAACCCAAAAATCCAAGATGAAATGATGGATGTATGAGGTCTGAGAGTCCTAAAAAAGAGAGAGTAAAGTGTGTGTCACCTTGGTGAGAGGGGGAACAACTGTATGTTAAGGATGTTATAGACCCCAATGAGGTGAGACATGGATAATAGTGAGTTATGGGATAATTGAACATAGCACATGGGCATCAGTCAAGTCTCCAATGATCACATGATACTCAACATTATTGTTCATCTCACTGATGGGAAGAAACTACTATAGCAAGCTCGTGGCCTTATGGTCATGAATAATCCAAGCCACAACCATAGGTCTTGGGTTACCTTGACTACCACCATTAGTGTGAATCACCAGCAAGTGGTGCCCCATGATGGGGTTAAGGACATAAGACATAAACATATAAGGACTATCTCAACACAAAGTGAACTAAACATATTGTATGAGGGAGACAAATAACATGACAAAGCCACAATCATATGAAAGAGACCAATGATAATCATGGTGAGAGGTGAAGAGGGGTGGTAGGAGGCCCGTGCAAGATGAAGAATAGTTTGACAAGACTAGAGAAAATCCTAATAAACCACAACCACTAACATGCACCACCTATAGAGAACCAAAGATGGGTGGTAAGAGATTTGTGAAATATGAATATTAGTTATAGAAGTCCAGAGCAAGTCCCAAACAACCACGACCACTAACTTGCACACCTACATAGATGATGGTGAAGGAAAGAGGGAGTCATTAGATGATAACTACAGTTAAGTAGTAGCCCTACCAAATAAAAAAACTAAAAGACTCCGCCTTTATCCCAAGGTGAATTTGAGGAGGATTACACATGCCAAATGGCCAAGGAAACCTACAAGGTATAACCACAAATGTATTAAAGGAGATAACCTATTGAATGGTGGTGAGGGAGGATGTTCTGGAAAGCTCTAGGAATTACCAAGACAATGTAGGCCTAATCCATAGCCTACTTCAAGTGTAAACCACTACTTAACCCAAACCAATGGCCGACACCAAAGGTAGGCTACTACTTAGCCTGTTAGGCTGTGACCTACCCTCTAGGGGTTAGAAAAGCCCCGAGGAGGCCCAAAAAGAGGACAAATAGAAGGGGTAATAGGGGAAGGAGATAAATCCTTTGAATACTTAGGTTTACCAGTCATGGCCTAAATGTAAGAATTTTAGAGGTGGGGTCATTATCGATGAACAAGATCTTTGAAACCAGATGAGTAAGAGGGTGATAGTGTGTGTGACACTTAGGCATGAGATTATTGTAATCCATCCTCTCATTAAATTAGTTACATGTTCTGACATGGCACTTGAAATCTAAAGAGGCAACTCTAAAGGCCTCTGTGAAAGAGGAATTTAGAGTATTGATGCCATGATGGAGAATTCATGGTGAGATAAAGGGCTTGTTGGTTAAGGAGAATTATTGAAATAGACCATCTAAGAGTGAAGAACCACCTTATCACCCAAAATAATGAGGGGTGATGAAGAGTGTGTAATGAGTGTAGGAGGAGTGAATGTTGATTAATATTTAGCAAGATTGAAACATTCATCCTTGAGAAAGTAAGATTCAGATATGGGCACCTTAGGTGAACCATTAGGGCCCCATGAAGAGACAAATAAAGCCTCGATAGAGGGATTTCTCTTAGCATATAGCCACACCCAGGTATCTGGGTTAGCCTCCAAGGTATTAACCTTACTCTTATGTATGAATTGGACAACATGAAATGTTACTGATGCAACAACTTACATGGTTGCATTTTAGGGATGGCCAAGGATCATTTTGTAAGAGAGATTTAAATCTAACACACAAAACTCAATCCTGATGGTCTTGGGTCCAGACTTGATTCAAATCTTCACATTACTCATCAGTGCAACCATGCCATTATTGAAACCAACATAGTTGTGGTGATACTCATAGAGATTCTTATGGATAATACTCATCTTGTTGAAAGCCCATAGTGGCATGATGTTAAATATGGCTCCCTCATTAATGATGCATCTCTTGATGTGGAAATCATCAATCATTGTCTCAATTTAGAGTGGGAATTGAACCCTCTTTACTAGAATGGAAGGGTATAACAAAGAGACAAGGGCAAAGGATAAGGTAGGTGGATGAGCGTGGTTGAGGATGTCTAAGTTGAACAACACCTTAGCATCATCCTGTAGTGGCATACTACTAGAGAGACTAAGCTCATCAAAGATGAGGCCCCTTTTGTTAGGGAAAAGGCATAGAATGTCCTAAATGGATATTCTAGTAGAGAGGGACTATAACTCCTTGATGATAGATTAATGGCATTTACTATCCTAGGGAGGGATGTTACAACAAAATTCAAACTTGAATTGGGGACTCCCTGCCCCCTTGGGTGGGTCCAATTGAGATTAGCTCTATTAGTATATCTAATAGAGTCGGTTGTCCAACCCACACACATGTTGACAAATCACTCATAACCAATTGTAATGTCCTTAAAATCCACTAATAGTCAGAATCTCATCAATCAAGGATCCTCCCATAACACTTATGCAATATTCAAGGAAGGCCTACACACAATTAGCCATAATGAAAGCAAGCACACAACAATTAAGGATCAAGTGCTGTAAGTCATCAAAGAAGTTAAATCACTATCATTTTTATTAAATAATTTAACATAGAAGGAGCACTACCAATTATGAAGCAAATCACCCTTGATAAAATGCATACAATAACAATTATTATTTATTAATTAATTAACTAGTCATTGAACATTCATTTGATGAAAGGTCACAATCCTTGGCAAAGACATGTCATTTGGATGGGAAGCAATGAGGGTATTTATATTCAGAAAATTGATGAGAAAGAGATCATAAAATTATGAATTCAAATATTTAATCATGTATGATTATCCACTTACAAGTGCATTTAATGATGAAACCCCTTAAACTACGTAATCCAAATATAAGGATGGAAACCCTTGTTATCAAACCCAAAGATGAAACCCCTTGTAGTGTAACTTTATAATATTTGAAATCTATATTTGGAAATAAACAATTAATAAAATTTGAATTTATTATTATTATTATTATTTTATAAAATATTATTTAAAGGAATTCCATAAAATCCAAATTGATGTAAAATATTATGATTTAGAATATTACAGTGGTATCAAAGTTGTTTTTCTTGCCAGCTTGTGAACCATGGGGTCACTACATAAGGAAATTATGGATAGTTTCAATTAATATAATGTCCTTTCAGTAGAGATTAAAAAATAAATCTCTTTTTAAGACTTTTTGGAGTTGAAAGAGTCATGGAATGGAAACAAACACTATGAGGAAGATGGGTTCATGAATCACAGTTATGGCAACTCAGAATATGAAAAGAAATTAAAATTTTAAAAAGTCTTAGAAGAAATAAAATATGATGAATATCATTAAAATTATGGACAAAAAATAGAATTATAGGCAACCAATATGATTAAGCAAAGTAAAAAATCCTTGGTGACTCCAGGTGCTTCACACTCAAAAGATGAAGAGAAGACCCTTTCTCTTGGAAAGAAATCATGGGAAACTTATGACAAGTTTCCTAACAAAGAGGATGACAAGGATTTACCTCTAATAAAACCAAAATGATGCTAACAAATAATATTTTCTGTCAAAAAATTGTGTCTAATTTTAAATATTGATGCATTTCAGGTCTATTATAGAATAATATTTCCTGATGAAGGATCACTGTTGTAGATCCAAAATGCACCGATCTTTAAAATTAGACACAATTTTTGCCATAAAATATTATTTGTTATTTTATAGACTGTGGAATCATAAAATCTTTGACAAATAATGCTAGTTATATTAACTCTAATGACTCTGATAGTGTCAAAATAACCTCAAGAAAAAGAAACCTTGATGCATGTAACATGACACCAATAATTGTAAATGAAATAAATGAATACAAAGGCTTATCAAGAATACAAGTACCCATGCCATTTTATTTTGATTCAAATATCCATATGCCTAGAAATAAGAAGTTTGATGTTGGTCTTCTAACTGGTGATATGCGCTTGAGACCAGAAGTCTCTTACGTTATTATGACAACAAAATTTTTAAGGTCTATGCTCTTCAAAGGAGCAAACAATATCCATAACATTAAATGGGTTATATTTGATAAAGTACATTATGCAAATTATGTTGAGCAAGGAATTATTTGGAAGGAGGTCATTATAATGCTTTCAAGATATATCAATATCATAATTTTCCTTGCAATGGTACCAAACACATTAGAATTTGCAGATTGAATTAGATGAATTTAGAAGAAAAAATACATCACAAAAATAATGCAAAGGCCTATACCACTTGAACACTATCTATACTACTCAATTAATCTCTTCAAAATTTGTGATAGAGAAAAAGAACACCCATTTTAAAATATAAAGGAACAATAATATAATTATGTGAAAGATGGTTCATATGTGCAACTAGAGGAAGTTGTGTCTATTTATACCACCTCAGAGCAATGGCTATAATTAATAAAGTTTTCTACCATTACTTTTCCACCTTTTTCATATAAGCATGATACTAAGCTATCAATACTAACACTTGAGAGGTTGAAGGAGTCTTACAACATTGCAATATGATTAAATCAACGATAAAAAAAAAAGTCAGGTCTTTTTTACTAGACACATGACAATACTCATGAGGATTTTGTTATCACAAAATATTACACCCTAGAGGAGGTTGTTCAAGCCTACTCTAAGATTTGGGCAACATTTGAATACTTCTAGGTATGCAAGCTTACTTATAGGAGAAGTAGACCTCTAGGTTTAAGGGTTAGCTCCTTAAATTTGTTTTGAAGTGTTTGTCACCTATAGTATTAATTGATTGAGGGAAAAGAGATAAAAGTATGCATTAAATAATTATAATATAGGGGGGATGATATACCATGAAGATATCCACTATGCTATCATACTTTCTCTCACTAAGAATAAGATCTACAATCTAGTCTCAAAGTCCCAAAATATTCTAACATAAGTGTTACAATATAGAGGTGACATGCATGAGGCCACTCAGGGTAAGTATAACAGAGATTATATTATTGAATCTAAAGACATTTTCACACTTGAAAGGATCTTGATACATTAACTACACCCTATATGACCTGTTAGAGTGATAACTTCTTGCATAAGACATGAAAGGATAAGGAAGAGCAAAGACAAAATCATAAGACTCAATCATTCATCACTTTACACAGTCAAACAAGATGTTTATGAAATCAAACCCAGATTTATTGTATTATTTAGAGGCAAAATATGACATCAAACCAACATGGATTTGCCATACCAAATGTGGTATTAGTCTACAAGAGCCAAAATGGCTACTACTTATATAATTTGAGAGAGAGGATAGGAGAATAAAGTCCAAGAGTCACTAGGACATGTGTCATTCTAAGAAAAGGAGTTAAAAATGTAGGAGAGAAGAATATGGAATATACCATGCAAGGTCTACTTGGATAAATGTCCCTCAAAACATGAAACTCTTGAAATGTGGCATAAGATTCCTCATTTATCTGCCAAGAAACTACCTTTATCATTTGACCTCCTTCAAATGATCCACAGTAGCCTAGGGACAAATGTGATGATTTAATTGAGAGGGAGGGGTTTTAGACATGATCCAACATGCATTGGAGGTGTCCCTAACCATCAATATTCATTTGGATAAGATTTATCACTACCTGTAGCCCAAATAACTCCTCTTTCACTCACCTTGCATAATTGGCACCAAAGTTGCCTTCAGTTTTCCAAACCTATCCATAAAGAGGAGTGTATGACACTTTTAAAGATACCTCATGGCATTATATTCCTCAGATAGACTAAAAAGGCCTCCCACTTGGAGTTTTAACCTTCTCACATGCTTGTTTACTATGCCTGTTTGGACTGGTTGAGATGAAGGCAATTTCAAAGGCACTTTTGAGATTAGATAAAGCAATAAATGAACATGGTGAGTTATTTTAGGTCCCAATATCTCTCCCAAAGTGGATTTAATCATTTGAAACCCTTCCATACCAACACAACACCAAAAATAGTCAATAAAAGACATTTTACACCCTATTTGTATAAGTAGGGTACAACTCAGTATAATAGGGAGGAGCCTTGGGGAGTCATATGTAAGAATCAATCATTTACATAGCCATTATATGCCTCCTAGATGCTTCTCCTCCTTCATTTTCCTAATTGGGTCACTACCAAGGGTTTTAGAGGGTTTAGATTCATTTTGTCGTATAAGGTTTGTTCATACAGGTCTGACATCCAATTTGTGAAAAAATTCCACAAAGTCCTTGTTCAAGACCTCCTTCAACATACTCCAACTCCCTAGAGTCCCATGCAAATCTTCCAAGTAGGTGTGAGCATCTCAAGTTAGCCTCTAAAGCTTTGTTCTTCATTTTGCATAGGTTTGGGCCAATAAATGGCTTACCTATGGTCTCCTTTGCATTAAAATAGTTTTAACACACCTTCTATCTCCCTAAAAACATGCTCTAAGGATTTTAAATGTCTCTCTAGTGCTTAAAATGAAATTGACCCCCTCTTGGGCTTTAGGCTTAGTTAAGACCTAATAGGTCTATCTGATTCCATGTGGGTTTGGACCACCTTGATAGATTTATAACACTTGTGTATTGTTCCTCATGTTATTTCATGTTTATCATAACTTTCCACTTCCCCTTAAAAGGTTGCATCAACACTCAACTCACTTTGTTATCTCCTTTTTTCAAAACTTGAAGGTTTCAACCCTTGGGGAGTGCCCTTTATTTGATATAAAATAGAGGGTACTTCCCATATTATCTCATCAAAGGTGAATATATGAGGGGTTTATAAAAGTTATGAGAACCATATGTGTAAATTTTCAAGGTTTTTTGATACCCCTAACACCTTCAAACACCCTAAAATGCAAGACAAACTTCTTGAGAATGTTGACTGCATGCAAGATGTCAGTATGGAGTTTAAGTTGTCTTGAAATCCCTTTCATGCCCTATTTTCTCTATATGAGGGTTTCACAAGTCTAGTATCATTGTCAAGACAGTTTTAGACATGTCAAATTATTATAGCCCTACCAAACTTCATCATTGCATACCTCTTCATTTTGATTGGTTGTAGGTGCTAATTATATTCTTGGGTTTCTCCTACCTGTAGGTGTTTGTTGCATGTTTTAGGCCTTGTGTTATTACCTCACTATACCCTAGAAGTTTATAATGCCTTTTGATAATCATTTAGACATGTTAAAGCTATGTTCATGCTATGCAAACCCTGAAATAGTCATGCTTTTAGGTCATTGCATACACAGTCAACTAGAGTTGACCACTGTCAAGGTAACAGAGGTCTTGTAGGTTGTATTTTCTTCTTGAATCTTAAGTCACATACCCTTGGGTCCTTTTGGAAGTTTTTGGAGGTACTTCCCATTATCAAGGTTGTGTATGTAGTTTTATATCTTCTAAGGTTCACTTTATGAGTTTGTGAGCCACCTACAGTCAGGTTGTATGTGACTTTCCTAGGCAATGACACACCTATAGGTATTGATGGAAGTCCATACCCTACTTTTCAAACCTTATTGATGATATTTTAATCATTGATATGCCCCTCATTCTAATTGAAACACTAGTCATGGAGATATGCTCTTATATTACCATCTTAGGGTGTAACGATATATGGAAACTCAAAATCCTGTAGAAAGCACTACCAAAGTGTAGTGAACAAATGCATGAATTTAACACCTCTTTTTCATGAAACCCCATTAGACAAAGTACATAATTTATTTTTCAAGTTGTACCCTTACATGAAGGATATAAGATAGATACACTTGGACTCCTCAATACTCTTTAAATCACTATTTTATGGCATCACCAAAAGTGCTGAGGGCTCTATTTTAGAACTTTTAGGGAACTTGTCCCTAAAACTCAATTCTTTCATATGTACATAATTCCTTAAATCTGCCCTACTATTGTATGTTTCAAACATGATATTCATGATATTTTACAACCTATCAAACCCCATGGAGGTCTCAAAAAATGTTTGAACATATTTATGTCACACCTTCAGACCTCTGTGTAAGCCACCTATAGGCGTACATTATAGTATATAGGCAGTGAGGTTGAGGTAATAAGTTTGTATGGTGTATGGGCTTGCAATTAGTTACTAACCTTATCAAAGATGTTAAAATGAATTATTACAACCTTGATATGATTCAAACAAGTTTCCACACCCCATTTCGACATCACATTCTCTTGAGAGAACTTATAGGTGCACATTAATGGTGTATGACTGTGTAGATATGAGAATTGACTATCACAGTCCATAGTTTATCATTTTAAAGGTCTTTTATTTATTGTTCATGCTTAAATAATATTTAAAACACCTTTTGGACTCTGAAATCACCTCCATGAACATCCTCAGAACTTCATACACTATGATTCAACTGACCGTATGTAGGAAACTAAGTGTGTGTCACATCCTTGATTATGTGCTTGGTCAATGCATGATCTTGAGATACATATATTATAAAGGAGATGATTTTTATGACATTAAAAACATTAATCATAGCATATCACATTTAGATGAAACCATTATGAGATCCAAGACCTCTATATTTGGTGGAAAATATCTACAACTACAAATGGTGGTATCAACCTATAATCTGAGATGTTTATCTTACCAAGTCACTAAAAAACATGAAATAAAAGATGGAAAACATTAGAGTATTTATTATACATCCTTTGGAATTAAATTCATCAATTGAGTTATACGTACTAGCTCAAACATGAGCAAAACCTGTAGGGTGTGGGGATTAGCTAGCAAAACCAGATAATCAACTTATTAAGAATGGTCCATAAAGTATAAGAAACAATTAATCAAAATAAAAACATTAAAATTAATATAAACAATTTTAATATTCACCACCAAGACCATTTGACCTGGAAGTCCTCCTACTGGGCATACCAAGAAGAAACTTGTTGACTAGTTCTACTTGCCTAATGGAACGATGGAGAGATAGAATGGTTTTGGCCTATTTTTTCCACTTAAAAAGCATATAAATCATGTAAATAGATTCAAATAATCTTAAGGGTCACTCCATAACCTTCTCCCATGTATGAATCTCTTCCATAGGCCGTACAACCTTTAAAACTCCCTTTTTCACTTATTTTCTTGATTTTCAGTTAACACCTTTAAATTTTAGTTAGTAATGAAATTCATAATAATAAATATGAAATATTTGAAATTTTAAGTTTATAACACATGTTAACCAAGTAAAATTGTATTACCCTCATTAATTACCCGTATATGACCCCTAAGTGACATAAAATGACATAAAGGCTAAAATAAACTATGACCAAGGCTAATACCATATGAAATCACGTATAAAATGAACTATGACACACCCTATATAATTATAATAGACCCCTATGCAAGTTTTTGACTATAGGGGGTTGACTCATTTTGACTTGTGGTCAAAATGGTCAAGATTATTGGTGATTTTCCAAGGGTGGTATGCTTTCTATGCCAAGATGAGTAGCCTAATCTTGTACATTGGGACATGGAGTCACCTATACAATAATTTGACACATAATTTTCATTGTATACCACATAAAACACAAGGAAAAGACACACAAAATAAGACACACCCAAAATAAACACACGTGTGTTTAACTAAAACACTTATGGAACACAACACACACAACTAAAACAAAACTCACACCTAACCTAATATTTACAAGACTAACCTTCATTTACTCAATATTAAGGATTTAAATATATCCCATTCATAGGATATGAATATTCCCTCCATTCATCCTTGTTAATTGGAAAGAGTTGCTTTGTTTGCACTTGATGATGACATATGGTACACTCCATAAAGTGTCAAATTTGGTATGTCTCCCTGGTTTTGCTCTATCTTCATCTCATTTCAACACTACATCACCTTCTTGAAATATTATTGGAGTTGCCTTCTTATAAAAATACCTCTTCATTAGTATTTGGTGATGTTTCATATCTTGATGATTCTTATCTCTAGTCTCTTGCAACTCCATTAATTTTGTCAATCTCACCTCCATTGGAGTGTTCTCAAGAAATTATAGTTGACGTGCCAACTCCAAGGTAGGTAGATCTTGGGATATAGACAACCTATCCTCCCTTCCATAGACAAGAACTAAAGGAGAATTACATATTGACCTCTTGGGAGTTATTATATCAACCCATAGGGTGATCTTCAATTTAGTGTGCCAAGCCCTTTGATTATCCTCCAAAGTTTTTTTGATGATTCTGATCAAATTTTTGCTGGTGGATTCAACGAACCCATTACCTTAAGGGTAATTTTTGGATGAAGTACTCAAGTATATGCCGTTACTATTTTCCCAATCAACTATCCTAACACCTATGAAAGCAAGTGCATTATTTGAAATGATAGTGGAAGGAGTGTCAAACCTTATTATGATACTTTCATAGAACTCTAAGATAACATTATCATTAGCTTATTTCAATTCCACTACCGCAACCCACCTTGTGAAGTAGTCAGTTGTTGTGAGTATTAATTTGTGACCAAAACATGATGGGGGGTTTATCATGCCAATGAAATCAAGACCCCATTGTATGAAAGGTTGATCTACTTGGATAGGCCTCAAAGGGAGAGCTGCAAGATTTTGTTTTCCTATAAAGAAATCACATTGCACACACCTTCTTACCCAACCATAGCAGTATTTGAAGAGGCTAGGCCAATAATATCCTACCCTCATGATTTTGGTAGCTATGGTTCTTGGGGATAAATGACCTCCTATGGTTCCATCATGGAACTTCTCAAGCAACACTCCAAACTAGTCATTGTCAATGCATCTCAATAACACACCATTAATGTCTCTTCTCAAAAGCACACCTTTTACAAGGAAAAAAAGATTAAATTTCAATCTAAAGTATCTCCTTTTAGATGTACTCATACCATTAGGATACTCATCACTTTGAAGAAATATGATAACATGTTGTGTACAACTTTATATAGGCAAGGAACTAGCTAGTTGGGAGCAATCATGATTGACTAAAGCCTCTTCTTTTGACTCATGGAGATCTGCAGCTAGATGTTCACAAAGGCCTTTACCCCTTATCAACTTTGTCACTTTGATATCAACATCATATTCCATTACCTTAGTAATCCACCCTACCCTCTTTTCACTAAGGTTCTTACTGAAGAGAAACTCTTTGGTATTAGGATGAGAGACCATAATATGAATCCTATTGTTTGAAAGCATATGCCTAAACTTATTTAGTCTTATAACAACAATAAAGATTTTTTTCTCCACAAAAGTGTACTTGACTTCATAATCTTCCAAACCTTGACTAAAGAATGCAATTGGTTGTTCCACACCTTCATCATTCTTTTGCATTAGCATAGATGAGATAGTATCAAGGTTAGCAAATGTATACAACTTGAAATCTTTAGCTAAATCAGGGTTCATAAGAGTAAGATATTGTGTAATTGATTTCTTAATGGCCTTATAATTGTTCTTAACTTCTTTAGTCTAAGAAAAGACTTGGTTCTTATTGAGTATGGCTGTGATAGGTTTCATCACTTACAAAATTTATCTTGCCTAATAAATTTTTGATACCTCTCTTATGCAAGGGTAAGGATAAGCCTAAAATAGTCTCTATCAGTTCAAGATTAATAGTCAAACTATGGAAATAATATGTCCCAAGAGCTTACCCTCATGGACATCAAAGATGCATTTTTTAGGGTTGAGTGATACCTAATACTACCTACATATTTAAAACACTTGCCTTAAGTGTTTCATATGTTCATTAACATCTTTAGAGAACATTATTATATCATCTAGATAAACCAACAACATTTAATTGATCAAACCTTTGAAGGCCATGTCCATTGCTCTTTGAAAGGTGGAACTGGCATTTGACAAATGAAAGGGAATCTTCATATAATCAAAAGTCATGCATTTTGTAGTGAATTTTGTCTTAAACTGATCATCCTATTTACTAGAATATGATCATAACCTAAATATTTATCTAGGAGAAAAAATGTTGAGAACCTGAAACAATTTTCAAAATCTACTCCATTGAGGGTAAAGGATAGTGATCTTTGAGTGATACTCTATTAAGATCTCTAAATTCCACACAAAGTCTTATCTCCCCATTATTGTTTCTAATAGGCACAAGGTTAGCTACCCATGTTGAATGCTTGGTAGGAAAGATTATTTTAGATTTAAGGAGTTTGGTTAGCTCTAACCTCATGAGTTGTTCAACCTTAGGGTTGATGGGCATTTGTTTTTGTCTCACTAGTTTAACTCCAGGTTCCAATTCAATGGCATGGTGTGGTAGGATATGATCAAATCCTTTTAGATCCTTATACTCCCAAGTAAATATGTCATGAAAATCTCTACACAAATCAATGAAATATTGCTTCTCCAATGTAGAACATACCTTTCCTAGTTTGAGGAGTATGTCTTTGAAGATCAAGACCCTTTCATAGTTATCCTCTTTTGTAAGCATACTCAAATTTTCCTTTTTATTTTGATCATCTTCATTAAAGATACTTTCTAAGGTCACCAAGCCCTCAGGTATCTTATTTGTTCTCAGCCACACAATGTAATCATCAAACTATTATTGGAGTCTCTTTTGATTTCCTCATTATCAGGTATGGAAGGTCTGACAATGATCTTATTGTGAGATTGCTTTCCCTCCTTTTTTATGGTAGTTGGTGTATCAAATTATGCTCCTATGGTACATAGTCTGTCAGCATGATTATTCTACTCCCTTGGGACTGATTGTATATTAAATGCATTGAAGTCTTCAAGTGAATCCCATACCCTATGATTATATGACTTGAGCAAATGGCTATCTGTAGTAAACACATTCCTAACTTGATGCACAACCAATTCACTATCTCCATATACATGCAAATTCTTGATTCTTTTTCTCCTTGCCCATTGAAGGTCATGAATTCAACCTTCACACTCAGCCACATTACAAGTGAAATTGAAATGGAACCTATATGAAGCATAGTACTATTATTTAGATGGGGAAAATAGCATAACACCAGCTCCTTCAGCAATTTTACTTATTGAACCATAAAAAAACATTTTCCACATCTCATCATCCTCACCTTCTTCCTTGGTAAGTAGAGGTGTTGGTATTTCTTCTTCATGTATACAATACACTCTTAAATTAGTTTCCTCCATGAAAGCATAAGGATCATACTCATAAGTGTTAGTACCATATTAATCAAGAAACAAATCATAAATGCCTTCAATCTTGGAAGAAGTACCATCATCCACAATAGAATCTTTTTCCTCATTGATTACACAATTCAAATTTGAACTTGTTTTAATATAGGGCTCAATGTGAAACCTTGAAAGAGGCTAAGTTATTATTATTAACTTTAATCCATATCTTGTCATAAAGGATAAGAAGGACAAATCAGCTAAGACATAGCCCCTATCTTATCTATAAAATCTCTTGAAATGTAGATTGCAAAATGAGCAGGAAGGTCTACAACAACAATGTCTTGAAGGATGTGAAATCTAGGATAATCATGGAGGAAAACTTTAAAGTTTTTGATCAAACCTATTGTCTTGGTAGGTGTACCATCTAATTGAATCACTCATTTGATATGGGGTTGATATTTTAGGCTCAATTTATCATCTATAACCTTGGGCATGACTAATGTAGAAACACCACTATCAACTATGCAATTATGGACTAGTTTATCACCCATTGTGAGAGTGAGGTAGAAAGGTAGAGGCTTCTCAACTTTGGTAGATGGTTTAAAAATGGTGTTAGGTGAATTTTTAAGAACAACATGATCATGATTTTGAATTGAAATACTAGTAGGGATAATAGATATCTATTTTTATAGGATCTCTTTTTGGCCAGGCATATGAAGGACATCCCAAAGGGAAATGGATGTCTTGGTATTATTTAATGAGTCCATAATATTTAGAGTAGACATACCTAATTTTTATTGGGTCTTTGGAATCAAGGAAGTGCTCAGAACTTGAGGATTTGAGGTGCTTTGAATAGTCCTTCCAACATTCTAATTTGGAGATTGTGTAGGATTGTTTAGGATTACCATGTTTGCAACCATGTCTTGTTACCTTGTAAGAGGATTGGATGAAATTATAGGCACATTATTATCACATTATTATGAATTTCTCTTATATCTAGTGTTTTCTATAATAGAATTTCCTTGATTGAGAATAAAAGTGTCCTCAACTAGGAAGTTGGTGAAGATCTCTCCTTGAGGTTGTCCACCTTCACTTATTTGCATCATGACTTCATCTTCAACTAATAAAAGAGGAGTGACTCCTCCTCGAGTAACTAGATCTTACTCTCCACCCTCATTTGTATCCATGAATTGGCCTTGTTTCTAATTTTCACCTTGCACTAAGTTACTATGCATCAATACCATCTCTCTTGTGTTGGATATAGAATTGGGATTGTATACATTGGTAGGCTTATTAAAGTTAGGTTTCCCTTGACCTCTTCCTCTACCATATTGTTGACCATATTGGTATTGGTAAGTATAAAGGTTTTGATAGGGACCTTATTGCCTATTGGATTACCTAGTTAGAGACTTTAAGGCTAATAATCTTACTCTCCAATCAACATCATCTTTTGCCTTCTTAGGAGTAGTATTAAACTTGGCATTAGCATTAGGAATTTGAGAAATATTTGGATCAACAAAAATAATATTAGGAAACAAGGGTAGAGACACTTTAAGAGGTAGTTTTATAACTTGAATGAGGCCATTCTCAGCTTTAATGACAAGTTTATATTCTTCAAGAAGAGTGAAACCACCCATGTATTGAAGCATAATAGTAATATCAATACCAATGGCTCTCAAGTATGTAGGGAAGATAAAAGTAGCAGGTGGTCTCATAGGAGGAGGTAATATATACCAAGTCTTTAGAAACCTCTCATTGAAGTCATGCATTATTTGTTTAGGATATCTTTTGATCACATTGAATTGATGTATGAGAGAAGTATGGTCACTTTCATCTTCAAACCTTGAAGTTAGCAACACTCCAAATTCATTCCATGATATGATGCATCCACTAGGAAAAGTAATGTACCAATGGTGTGCTTTCCATCTAAGGGACATGGAAAATAGTCTAATGGTAATATTCTCCTCAATAACATTGTGAAAATTACAAAAATTAGAGATATCCCTGATGTGTTCACTTGGTGTGACATGACCTTCACCATTGAATGTAGGCACACTCTTTGTAGCATTAGGAGGAATGTCATCATAGGCTTTAAAGTGAATTGGATTTTTAGTGTTAAAGGCAAGAAAGGCATGTTTTTTAGCCATATTTTCTTCAAGATCTTCAATTTATTAAATATCTTCACTTTCTTGGCTAGCAAAATTTTCTTGCTCTTCAAATGGTAGATTAGGATGAGGGTAATGAACTTCAAGAAGAAGCTCAAGTTGAATAGTTGGATTGATAGGATTGAGAATTCTACTAGATGATGACCTAGTAAGGACCATGAAGTATGAGAGCAAATTTATGACAAAATAATGGATTTGAACTAGATTTTACCTTATATGGAGTCACCAAATGTTTTGTAGCACACCAATTTGTAGCTGATGTTGTCAAGACCAACATTCACCTTAACAAGTTGTCTTGAAGACAATGGGTCCCACAAAGTGTGCCATAACTATTTTCACCAAATATCTCACCCTAGAGGAGGTTGTTAAAGCCTAATCTAATATTTGGGCAACATTGGAATATTTCTAGGTATGTGGGCTTAGCTATAGGAGAATTAGACCTCTAGGTTTAAGGGCTAGCTCCTGAGTTTGTCTTGAAGTACTTTTCACTACTATTCATTTCTTGAGGGAAAAGAGATAACAATATGCATAAAATAATGATAATCTATGGGGGTGATACACCATGAAGATATCCAGTATGCTATCATACTTTCTCTCACTATAAATAAGATCTACAAAATGCTTCAAAGTCCCAAAATGTTCTAACATAAGTGTTTTGATATAGAGGTGACATGCATGAGACCACTTAAGGTAAGTAGACTAGAGATCATATTTATAAATATAAAGACACTTGCACACTTGAAGGGATCTTGATACACTAACTACACTCTATATGACCTATTAGAATGATAACTTATTACATAAGACATGAAAGGATAAGGAAAAGTAAGGACATAATTAGAAGACTCAGTCATTCATCACTTTACACACTCAAAAAATATCTTTATGAACTCAAAAACAAATTTCTTGTATTATTCAAAGGCAAAATATGACATCAAACTAGCAGGGCTTCACCATACTAGATGGCTACTACTTATAGAATTTGAGAGAGAGGAGAAGAGAATGAAGTCCAAGAGTCATTAAGACATGTGACATGTTGAGAAAAGGAGTTACACATGCTAGAGAGAGGAATATAGAATAGACCATGCAAGGTATACTTGGACAAATGTCCCTCAAAACATGAAACTCCTAAAATGTGGCATATGATTCCTCATTTATTTGCCAAGAAACTGCCTTCATCATTTGACCTCCTTAGAACACTCCACAATAGATGAGGGATAGATGTGATGATTTAAATAAGAGGGAGGGGTTTTAGACATTCTTCAACATGAATTTGAGGTGTCCCTAACATTAGGATTATTTTGGACATGAATTATCACTGATTTTAGTCAAAATAACTCTTCTTTCACTCACCTTGGACACTTGGTACCAAAGTTGCCTTTAGTTTTCCAAACCTATACATGAAGAGGAGTGTATGACACTTTTAAATATCCCTCATGGCCTTATATTCCTTAGGTAGACCTTAAAATGCCTCCCACTTAGAGTTTTCACCTTCTCACTTGCTTATTCACTATGCTAGTTTAGATTGGTTAAGATGAAGGCACTTTCAGAGGCACTTGTGAGATTATATGAAGCATGAAATGAACATGGTAATTTATTTTAGGTCCTTATCTCTCTATTAAAGTGGATTTCATCCTTTGAAACCCTTCCATACCTATACAACACCAAAAATAATAAAAAAATACATTTTCCACCCTATCTATACAAGTAGGTTACAACTTAGTATGATGGGGAGGAGCCTTGTGGAGTCCTCTATAAGATTAAATAATTTCCCAAGCCATTATATGTCTTATATATGCTTCTCCTCCTTCATTTTCCCAATCAAGTCACTACCAAGGGTTTTAGAGGGTTTAGAGTCATTTTGCCCTCTAAGGTTTCTTCATACAGGTCTGACATCTAATTTATGAACAAATTCCCTAAATTCCATGTTAAATACCTCCTTCAACATCCTCCAACTCCCCATATTCCCATGTCAATCCTCCAAATAGGTGTGAGCATATCAAGTTATCCTCTTAAGCTTTATTATCCATTTTGTATAGGCTTGAATTGGTTTGAGCCAAGAAATGGCTTACCTATGGTCTCCTTTGCATTCCAATAGTTTTAACACAATTTATATCTCCCTAAAAACATGTTCCAAGGCTTTTTAATGTCTATCTAGTGCTACCAATGAAATTCACCCTCTCTTGGGCTTTAGGCCTAGTTGAGACCGAATAGGTCTATTTGCTCCCATGTGGGTTTGGACCACCTTGATAGATTTATAAAACTTATGCATTATTAATCATGTTATTTCATGTTTATCATAGCTTTCAATATCCCCTTTAAAGGTTTCATCAACCCTCAACTCACTTTGTCATGTCCTTTGCTCAAAACTTGCAAGTTTGCACCCTTTAGGAGTACCCTCTATCTGAGACAAAATATAGGTTACTTCCCCCATTGTCTCATAAAAGGTTAATATGTGAGGGGTTTATACCCATTATTAGGACCCTATTTGTAAATTTTCAAGGTTTTTTGATACCCCTAACACCTTCAAACACCCTAAAATGTAAGGCAATTTTTTTTAGAATGTTGACCATGTGCAAGATGTCAGTATGGAGTTTAATTTATCTTAAAATAAATTTCATGCCCTATTTTCACTTTATGAGGGTTTCACAGGGATAGTATCATTTTCAGGATAATTTTAGACATGTCAACTTATTACAACCCTACAAACTTCCTCATTGTATACCTCTTCAATTTGACTAGTCGTAGGTGCTGATTGTATTTCTATGTTTCTCTTACATGTAGGTGTTTGTTGCATGTTCATGCTATGAAAACCCTAAAATAGTCATATTTTTAGGTCATTGCATATGAATTCAGCTGGAGTTCATCATTTTCAAGGTAATAAAGGTCCTGTAGGTTGCCTTTTCTTCTGTAAACTTTTGTCACATACCCTTGGGTCCTTTTATAAGTCTTTGAAGGTAATTATTATTATCAAGTTTGTGTTTTCAAGTTGATATCTTCCAAGGTTCACTTTATTAGTTTGTGTGTCACCTACAGTTAGGTTATAGGTGACTTTCCTAGGCAATGACACACCTGTAGGTGTTGATGGAGGTCCATACCCTAATTTTCAAACCTTTTTGATGACCTTTGAATCATTTATATGCCCCTCATTCTAATGGAAACATTATTCATGGAGATATGCTCTTGTATTTCCATATTAGGGTGTAAGGATATTTTGAAACTCAAAATCCTATAGAATGCATTGCCAAAGTGTAGTGAACAAATATATGAATTTGACACCTCCTTTTTATAAAATCTTATTGGCCAAATTACTTAAATTATTTTTTCAAGTTGTACCCCTACATGATGGATATAAGATAGATGCACTTAGAATCCTCAAGTATCCCTGTAACACTATTGTATGGCATCACCAAAAGTGCTCAAGGCTATGTTTTAGAGCCTTTAGGGAACTTGTCCCTGAAACTCAATTCCTTCATATGCACATAATTCTTTATATCTTCCTGTCATTGTATTTTTAAAACATGATATTCATGAGGTTTTACAACCTCTCAAACCTAATGGATGTCTCAAAACATGTTTTAACATCTTTATATCACATCTTCAGACCTCTGTGTAAGCCACTTGTAGGTGGACATTGTAGTATACAGGTAGTGAGGTTAAGATAAAAAATTTGTATGGTGTATGGGCTTGCAACTAGTTCCAAACCTTATCAAAGGTGTTCAAATGAATGATTACAACCCTGATATGCTTCAAACAATTTTCCACAACCGCTTTCAACTTGATATTCTCTTGAGAACACTTATAGGTGCACACTAATGGTGTATGACTATGTAGATATGAGAATTGATTATCACAGTCCATAATTTTTCATTTTAAAGGTCTTTTCTTGATTGTTTATGCTTCAATAATATGTACAACACCTTTTGGACTCTTCAAACACCTTTATGAACATCCTCAAGAAGAAACATGTTGACTATTTTTGCTTGTATAATGGAGTTATGGAGAGATAGAATAGTTTTGGCACACTTTTACCACTTAAAAAGTAGATAAAGATTGGAAATGGAGTTAGGGAAGCTGAAGGGTTACTCCATAAGCTTATCCCATGTTCCACTCTCTCGCATAGGTCGTACAACCTTTAAAATTCCCTCTTTCTCACTTATTTTCAGTTAACACCTACAAGTTTCAATTAGTCCTAACATTCTTGAAAAGTAATATGACATATTAGAAATTGGAAGGAAGTTTATAACACATGGAAACCAAGGAAAATTGTACTACCATCATTAATGACCCATATATGACCCCTAAGTGACATAAAATGACATAAAGGCTAAAATGAATTATGACCAAGGCTAATAACATATGAAATCACATCAAATGAACCTTGACACACCCTATATCATGATAATATACCCCTATGAAAGTTTTGGAATATAGGGGGTTGACTCATTTTGACTTGTGGTAAAAATGGTCAACAACTTTATCATGTATTAAATGTCACTTGCTTACTCAATGCTCCTTCAAATATATGGCAAGATGGGATGATATTCTGACACTTCCTATGCAATATCCATCCACCATTGAGTTTTACTATTTTTACCTTGTTTGGGTCAAGGTGGAGGATTGGTTTCAGAATGTTTATGATGTTGCTTATGAAGGGAGAATCCTCTAGTATTAAATATCCCATAAAGTTCTACATTGAGGTAAGAAGGAAAAAACTAGATTGTAATTCATATAAGCTAAGGGAAGATGGTTATCTAGAGTATATTATATATGGTGTTGCTATGGCCCCAATGATCATAGGAAAGGGGGAACCTCATGTCCTAATAAAAGGTGTATTAAACCATCAAAGAAAAAAATTAGTGTAGGGCAACCACATACGAAGAGAGGTTCCATGTGTCATTTTATTGTGAAATTTTTGTATGCCCATCCATTTTTTGCTCTTATTATATATAACCAATCCAAGCATGTTGATAAGAAGGGTTCACCTTACCATGAACCACTTGATAACAAAACCATTGGAGCACTGACAATGTATGCTGCTTACATCTTAGAAGAGCTTTGATAACAAATAACATCATAGTTATATGATGGATTTCCTATTAAGAGGATAATATAAAATCATACAAAAACTATGGAGAGACAAGGTGGCCCATGAAATCATGATGATTTTTTCTCTCCCCATTATGTTAACAAATTGGAGAGGAATATTGGATGATATACACATAAATTGGACTCAGATGATGTATTGAGCATTAAATCATGGATTGAAAGTCATCAAAATTAGGTTTTTTATCACCAGGAATCCTTTGATATTGATGCTTTAATTTTGGGAATTCAAATATCATGGTAGCTATATCAAATGATTCATTTCAAAAACAAAAATCTTATAGTAGTGGATTTTAGTTTTGGAACTAAAAATTTCATGTATCTGGTTTACACACTTCTTGCTTTTAATTCAAACCAAATTACAATTCCCATAACATGGATAATTGCTACAAGTCTATAAAGTCATGATGTTTTCAAATGGATGAGGGCACTTCATGATAGAGTTCATGCAAAGGATTGTAAATGTAATTTTAATGGCTTCATTGTGGATGACGCATTAATATAAATTGCTATAATCAGGGATGTGTTTCAGTGCACAATTATGTTATGCCTTTGATGTGTATATCATGTATGGCATATAAATATTATAAATAAGTGTGCCAATGTTGAGATGCAATATAAGGTGTTGAATCATCTGGGGCACATAATGTATAATACATGGAGTGAGTTAAATGTTATTGAAACCATGGAAGATTTTATAGATCACAATGCCTTCTTAGAATACTTTAAGGTGAGATGGATGCAGAGAATAGAGATGTGGGTGACTGCAATGAGGATTCTACCTCTTACAAGTCAGGAGGTATGTGGAGTTATTGAAGCATACCATTCTAAATTTAAATATAATCTATTAAATTCACTAGACATGGGAAAAAATCAATGAGCTAATTGGTTTGTACATAAATTGACTATTGAGGTGCATGCTTACTTTTGGGTTAACCAGTTTTCACTAGAAAATGATTTTTGTGGATATATCAGAGATGAAAATTATGCTTCCACATTATGGAACAAGGCACTCTTTATTATAGACAGTGATGTTATTTTCAACGATAAAGATCACTTTACAAATGTTGTTAGCCAAAGTGATCAAACAAGGACGTACATTGTTTAGAATCTTGGTTCAAAATTTGTTCTTTGTGAGTGTTCTTGGTCTATGTCAGGCAATCTTTGTAAACATGTTATTAAGGCTAATATGGTTTGTCACAATCATCATATGGCTAGACCATCAATGGATTTGTAGATGTGTCATGAGGTTTTGCTTAGCCTATTGCGAGCTCTACTAAATGGATCATTTGTTCCTGACCATGCTATTTCATTAGGCATTCACATGCACCAGGATCTTAAGAGATTGGTCAAACCAACAAACCATGGCTGTATTAACTCTCTGCTTACTCTAGTTACTATTAAGTGGATTTTAAAGAAGAGTAGAACATCTAGATAGAAGGTGAGTATTGTTTATGGGAATAATAATACAATATGTGGGGATAAAGTTACAACTGATGCTGAAGATGGGGCAATTAATAAAACTTCCCTAAATGGAAATGTTACAATTTATGCTAAAAAAAAGCCAATTAATAAAAGTTCCCTAGATGTAAATGTTACAACTGATGCTAAAAAAGGAGAAATAATTCTTAAACATTCAATTTACAATTGCTCAAGGACAGGCAATTTGAGGAAGGGAGATCTATCATATTCCCAATAAAGATAAAGAGATCACTAGCCTTAAATGAAAATAACACTAGAATTAAGGAAAGGCTGTCACTAAAATTAAGTACAAGTTGTCATAAAAACATCATTAAGTATTTAGTTTATTATAATATTAATTAATTAATATAATGATTGGAATAAGTCACCACATTTGGTAGAGTCACCATGTTTGGGAGAAAACATGTCATTTGATGAAAGGTCATAATCCTTGGAGAAGACATATCATTTGGTGAAGCACTATGAAGGTATTTATATTCAACACTTGGTGAGAAGAAAAGGCATCCAATCACATTCATTCAAACATGTAATTTTGTACAAGCATCAATAAGGATATTAAAGATGCAACCCCTTAATTGCAAATGTGATCTCAAGGATGAGAACCCTTGTTATCAAATAGCCCAAGGATGAAACCCCTTACGGATTAAATACTTTATAATTCAAAAAATTTGACTTAAAATTCATTTTATTATATCATTTTTTATTCCAATTTAAAATCAATAATTTTTTTTAAATGGATTTTCAAGGAATCTAAATTCTTGCATAATATTTTGATTTGGAATATGACAATGGTATCAGTGTTATTTTTCTTCCCTGCCTATGAACCATGTGGTCACTACATAAGGAAATTATGGAGAGTTATGTGTCATACAACATCCTTGCAGTAGAGATTCAAAAATAAATCTCTTTTTTAGACTTTTTGGATTTAAAAGAGTCATGGAATGGAAATAGGAACTATGAGGAAGACGAGTTTGTGAATCATAGTTATGGTAGTGCTGAATATGAAGAGAAATTCAATTTTTAAGAGGTCCCAAAAGAAAGCAAAATGAAAAATTCTAAGATTGACTTCCCTATCTGGGAGCAAATGAATGAGGCATCCAACATTAAACTAAAGGAATGCCCAAACATACTTATCCAAGAAGAAGTTGATATTTATGGAGACTCATCTATTGGGAAGAATGACATAAAAACTTTGGATATTAGAGATGACCATGAGTCATCTAACCAAAACACTAATGATGATGTTGATATGTGTTATCTATGTCAAAGTGGATATAAACTTTAGTGTGTGCAAGAGATAGGTCTTGAGGATTATTCCCCAAACACAAGTTCTAAGTTTAATAAACTAATTGATTGCCTAATTAATGTATACTATCAACAAGATATCATGGGCTATGATCTTAAAAATAAACAAGATAGAGAGCCAACCAAAATAATTGATAGAATATGGGAAAATTAGGAGTTAAAGTCACAAAATATTGGAGTAAAAAAGTTTATGGAGGAAGTTAATAATTTTTTTAACTTTAGCCATGATTCTCAGCTATCCATAAGAAAAGATGAACTAGAGGAACTTAACTTATCTTCTAATAAATTGGATACTATACCTGATAATGTTGTTGTTTTAATGCCATTTAAACCCTTGAAAGTGGAAAGTAGTAAATAAGTGGGGCTATCTCTTAGTATATCAAGTCTATCGAGCTTGACAATCATTGATGTATCAAATAATCTACCCCTATCACTTTACAAATGAATTTTTTTAATCAATCAGAATAGTTGGATCCAACCCCCTTGAGCTTGGTTAGTAATAATAAAACATTGAAGGTTAATTACCTTATTCAAATGCACCATCAGAGCTATGTTTTCACATAACATCAGCTCAATTTTTAGGGTTCAAATATTAGCTTCCAAATAATTCAAATGTGGATGAACCATACCACTAAATATATTCTGATGCATTGGGCCACCACTATCTACCCAACATCAAGATCAAGTTGTTTTAGCAACAATATCAACTAATAAATTTAATCTACATATCAAACTAACAAATGGATTAAAAAATTAAATTTAGAGGCCAAACTTTGGTGGTAGCCAAAAGAGACCTTGAAACTTTATTTTCGAATGGAGAGACAAGGCATATAATTTATAACAAAGATGTAAATATGCAACTATGCATGTATTCAAGTAGAAGCCAAATCATGCTTCAGAAAAAATAATGTAAAAAAATATCAGTGAATTATGGTGAGAAGAAGAAAGTATCAAATTCACTTTTGGAAATGGCATTAGTTAGAAATCAAATTATATTCAAACTTGTTCGAACACTCTAAATTGAAGAACATAAGCTCCATCTATTATATGTTTAGAAGTAGTTAAGGGAAGAAATTGATCAACAACAACAATAAATTATGTTGATGTTTGATAGGTAATATCATAAATTTGTGCATATTTGTGAACACCCAAGAACTGATCTTGTCAGGCATGTTACAGTATTTCAAAAAAAAAATCATGAAAATTTATTGAAGGGAGAATTTCAAGATCACAATTTTTTTTCAAAATCTAGTTGGATAAATAGGGATGCCACGACCATTCGTAACAAAGGAGTTACTAAATACCATGAGAGAATGTTGAAGGAATATTCAAAAACAAAGGACAAGTTTGAATGGCATGGTTATAAGGATAGAGATCCATCTGTTGTGTATCTTGATGTCATTCAAAATGAGATATCAAACATCAATATGGTTGTTGGGATTGATGGGAAATTAGGTAACTCTATGATAAAATAAGCTTCTAGATTACATATTAAAGTATGTCACTCTTTACGAGATATTTTTAGAAAGGTTATAGAAGTGATCATTAACATACAGGTTGACTTATGGCATGGAGTAATGTCTGATAAGAATTGCATATTTATCATAGACTATGCTTCTTCGAATATATCTAAAGAGGCAAAATTTCCTTAAAATGTAAGAGAAATTCAAAAAGGGAAGTCACGTATACAACAAGTAAGAACTGGTTTGACTACATAACTAAATTACAGAACAACATAGTACAAATATTTGAACAAAATAAGTGCACTAATTTTAATAACATAAGCCAAGGTGGTGAGCAACTACAACAAAAATCACAACTTTGTGTGCAGAGATTAGCTGAAGATGCCAGGGTAGAATGTGAAAATGCCTTGTTCACATGTGATTATGATAATACACTTATAGAATGAATATTAATTTGGTGATCTATGAATCTGACTCCAAACTTGGATATTGCTACATTGATAATGGAAATTAAGGGTACAATGACTCCAACTCATAGCCCAATTCTGGCTTGATAGCTAGGAGATAATAGATTTAAATTTGAAGAGATGGGTGTACCAAAAAGGTATATAATAGATTCATGTTCCTCACTTGTAGAAATGCAACCATATTCTAACAAGATTAAATTAATGGTGAATTTGGGTATATCATGGTTACAAAGGGATTGTAAATATGATAATATTAATGAAGCATGCCTTTATGACTTTGTAATTTTTTATGACTTTGAAAGAGAGACAAATTTGGATCAACACAAGACCACTACGAAATTCATGTTTGCATTTTATGAAATTTCTACATGTACTAGGTACTCTATCATAAAGAATGGCTTAAAGGGTTTGAGAAAGATATAATACATGCATGTTGGACATATACATGGCAATGGCATCTACCTTTTGATTGATATAATTTATTTATATTTTTATTTCTACTCTTCACTATTGAGTAAAAATGAGAAAACTACAGAGTACAGAGTGTTGGTTATTTGTAAGATCTTCTCATGGAAAAAGTATACAAAACCTCCTGACATTTTAATGGTTCCCACTATGATTGTTGTTGTCTTATGGTATTTGATCATATTTTTGAGATGGCCAATAATAGATACAATGTTGAAAGGAGCATTAATTATTAAACTCCTCAAATTTATTATTGCTTGATGACAAGCAATATGAGGAAGGGAGGTCAGTAATGTCCTTAAAATCCACCAATAGTCAGAATCATAACAATCAAGGATCCTCCCATAAAACTTACACAACAATCAAGGAATGCCTAAACACATCTAGCCAAAATAAAGGTAAACACACAATAGTTAATGATCAAGCATATCCAGTCATCAAGGAAGTTAAATCACTACCGTTAGTGATGCCAATTATGAAGAAAATCACCCTTGATGGAATGCATACAACAACAATTATTATTTATCAATTAATTAACTAATCATTAAACATTCATTTGATGAAATGTCATGATCCTTGGCAAAGACTTGTCATTTAGATGGGAAGCAATGAAGGTATTTATATTCAATAAATTGATGATAAAGAGATCATCAAATTATGAATTCAAACATTTAATCATGTATAAGCAACCAATTACAAGTGCATTTAAGGAGAAACCCCTTAAACTCCATAATCTAGATACAAGGATGGAAACCCTTGTTATAAAACCCAAAGACGAAACCCCTTGTGGTGTAACTTTGTAATATTTAAAATCTATATTCAGAATTAAACAATTAATCCAATTTGACTTTATTATTATTTTATAAAATATTATTTAAATAAATTCTATAAAATCCAAATTAATGTAAAATATTCTGATTTGGAATACTACACCATTAGGGGCTATGCCAATGCCAACAATGAGCTTGCTACTATCATGTTTGGCCTTCCCTTTTTGGTCAACTGAGGATGAGGAACCATAAGAGGTAGAAGAGGGAGAAGTAGAATGACAGACCTTAGCCTTGGATTTATTCTTCTTATTTTCCTTCTCATGCTCAGGAGAGGCTCCTTAAACACATTAAACTTGTGGTTGGGTTCCACAAGCAGAGAGACTAAGGGGTGGATGATGTCCTAGCACCAAATTTTTGGGCAACACACTCCTTTTCAGAATATCCTTCTTCTTTATGGGAGATCCAGTGACACTATCATTAATCTCATTACAATTGTGATCATGTGAGGAGGATAAATTTTGAGTAAGTGTTGGATAAATGCCCACACGTATCTCAAATATGTTGATCTTCAGACACTTGTTAACAACTTCATCATAAGAGGTGGGTTCACACTTGAGAACCTCAAGGTGAACCTCTTGCCTCAATGCGTAGGTGAACATGTCACAGATATGATCATCCAAGACCATTGTCCTGCACATATGGATGTTTTAATACCACCTACGCATAAAGTCAAAGTTTTACCCACCCTTGGCCTAGACCATGGAAGTGAGTGATTGGATGTTGAGGTTAAATGGTCTAGAGATGTTGAAGTACTAAAAGAAATTATCTAAAATAAATTAGAAGCTAGAAATAAAATTTGGTGGCAAATTTTGGAACTAAAATAAAGCTTCAACTCATAGGGAATGAGTAAAGAGCTTCAACATCATGCCTTTGTATTTTACCAATCCATACACACCATCATAAATGTCATGATATATTCCATGAAGCTAGTGTCCTGAGTCCCATTAAACATAAGTAGTTACAGGATTAGGTTAGGAAGGAGAATAACACACACCCAAAGGGATAGAGGATTCCTATGGAGACCCTCATAGGCATAGTTAATATCAGGTTGGTGGTGAACTTCACAAGGAGGTAAAAGTACTTTTTAAAAAGTACTTTATGTTTTCAAATTCACTTAAAAATGTTGCTTACATAAGTTGTGGTCATCATGACCTTAGGCATGTGGGGAATGAAATTGAGGTGGCTCCCTAGGTAGGAAACTACATGATGAGGATATTCTTAAACACATGATGATAAACAGCCATGAGAAGGGTATTGTTTCACATGGGGATGGTAAGATGACATGGCATATATGGGGGATCAGTCATGATGACCTAAATCCCCATGGTATTTTCCATACATGGCAAGATGAGGGTCCACATAAGGATACTGATGTTAGGGTTAGGAATATTATAGATCCTTACTTTATAAATGGTAGTTGAAATTAGTGTGCTCAACTAGAACCCTAAAGGAAAGACTAGGAGGGTGGGAAGACTCCATGAGAGGTAGATGTCAAATTCAGTCATGATGCCCACATTTATCAACATGGATAATAAGGGGTTCTCATCATAGAGTCTACCACTAGGAAATAGGTGGGGGACTCATATGATAATTAGTCAAGACACCCAAACCTGAAAGGGTGTTAGTTTTATCTCCAAAAGAATCATGCCACCTACTCTTATGAGAAGAATGGTGCTCATCATTCTCATGAAGCTGCACTGTGATAATCACCAATGTTATGTGTAACTCATCAGGCTTCAATTATGCAAGGGGGTCATCTTCACCCATCATAAGGAAATTCAAAGTGATCTAAAGTTAAGGGAAAGTATCCTCATATAGGTAAAGCTTAGAATTCTAAAAAGGTGAACAAGCCCTTTGGTTGTACACTTGCTAATGTTTTTCCCTGTAGAACATTAATGATTCTTAGTCATCCGATTGGGTTGGGGTCACATATTAAACCCTAGGTTTTTTATGTCTATCTATTATAACTTAACCTACTCATGAGTGAGTTCAGGGACAAGACCCTGAATATACTGGGAATAGTCTCCCAGAGGTGGGAGGTCATCCATGGAGGTAGTAAATCAAGAACAACTAGGAAGGCAACATAAAAGGTAAATGGTCAGAGACCTAGTGGGGAGGATAACACAAAACTAAATCAATGTCAAACAACCAGAGGAGCCAAAACATAACTCAAAGTAAAGCCTTGTGGATATCAGTAGGGATTTGGCTAAGAGAGATCTAAACAAGCTAGAACTAATGTGAAGACTTATATAATATCCCATCAAACTTGCCATAATATAACTCCAAGAATCTAAATGAGCCACTAGGGTTTGGTAGAAGGGGTATGAAAGGTAGTAAGCAAACACTTACTAGGCTGAAGGACACAAGAAACCACTAGAATTCTAAGGTAACTATTTAGTTTGCTAGCTTGCACTAGGCCAAAAATTAACTTTAAAATTAGGTTAGGGATAACATGATCACAAACACAAAGGACACAAGTATCTCTAACTAGTATAACCATATAAATGCAAGTAGCTATTGGGGAAAATAATGCATTTAAAGTAAATGAACTATGTTATTTGAACATATAAGCACTACCAAGAAAGGAAAATGTTTAAGAAGCATGCATATATAATGAATGAAGAATGATTTAAAATTGGAAAAAACTTTCAAGGAGAGAGAATGCATAAAACTTTAAAAACATATACTAATACGTGTTCAAATGAAGCTAATCTAGCATATAATCACTAACCCTAGTAAATACACTACTCTACACTCACTAAAAGGTTTCACCTTGCAAGAAAGTTGCCCCCATATCTCCTAAAAAACAATGCAAATTTTATACCAACCATTAGTCCAAGTTTGATCTAGATATGGAGGAATATTGAGTTGCAATGTAGAGCCTTGTCCAATCCAATGTCTACTAGTAATAGGATAAGATGAAGTAGCAGTAAGCAAAGGGTTTGGATGCTAATCCAAGTGCAAAAATCAAGTGCAATGACAATTGAAGGATTTAGGAGCAATCAATAGTGAAACAAGAACAATTGGGAGCTACAATGGTATATCCAACTTAGTAAGCATGTATGTGAACCTTTATCCAAGGAAGAGAAAAATTCCACAATGGGAGCTCAATGATCAATAATGAGTCAAGAGAGATTTAAAAGATTAGGAAGCCAAAATTGAGAAGGATAGGTTGGAATGAATGTTTGCAAGTCAAATAGGGTATCCCAAGGCTTGGATCTCCCAAAAAATCATTGGAAAAAACAAAAAAAAACTAATCTGGAAGATTATAACCTAGGTTGTGGATTTTTAGCGAAAATGTGTGGCTTGGGCCACATGTTTTTACCAAAATCAATGACCTAGGCCGTCCATCCTCTCAAAGGGTTTCTAAGCTACATAGAAAGGGTCATCCAGGGTGTGAGAGCTCTGATAAAGTGTGGGGAAGGTCTGGAGGGGTGAAAAATGGAATGGGGATCTCTCCAAGTATTTGGGTAGGATAAAATAGGACTCACAATGAAAATATTATGCATGATAAAAAGATATGCAATCATCAAAGGGATTAGGGTCAGAGGAAACACAATTATAGTATACATAGTGGTAGACCCAAAATAGGTGGATACTCTTGTTTCCAATTATAGGAGGATCAGATAAGTTTTGCTAAATGTTTTTAGGGTAGTATATGGTATGTGTATATGTATTGTGTAATTTAGTAGGGTGTTTGTTGATTAATTTTGGGAATTGATAATATTTGTTTGATTTATTTAGGGGTGATTATTATTGGTCACTTATCATAGAGTCAACATTATGTGTGTTAACATGACATGTGCTCGATAGTGTTGTGCTAAAAGAAATTATGGAGAGAGAAGATGTAGCAGGGCCACATGGCCCTTTTTTATATAGAGTTATTAATTTAATAACCACATAAGTGTGAATGGTTGTTAGGTTAGATGCATTGATAATAGAGCATTATTCATTAGTGATTTAGTGAGACTATCTCCAAGCTGAGCTTACCTGACAACAAATGCTTCCACTTGTAGGGACATGGAATTTAGGTACGATAATTTTTATAGAGTATATTTGGCTTCAGGGTGAGCATGTAACCATTTGAGAGTGGTTGGAAATGTATGAGGATAATAATAAGAGGTGGTCAATATAAAGGTCACAAGATGCAATTAATGCCTTGAAATCTTGATCACCAATGATAGATGATAGAGATATATACATTGATATTAATAATGCATTAGTTATTCATGGCCAAGGGCCTATTATTTATTGATACATGTTATGTATGACTATTTTTTAGACATATAGATATGCAATATTTATTTATGCATATGTATTTTTATTAGTTTGTTTTAAAATATTTTTCTTAAGAAAATTTCCAACATGTTGGAAAAGGGAATGTCGAATAATCATTTATTTGATCACTTACACATGTAGGAATTGGTTTATTATGTATTTTAGTATGTTCAATTTGTAATTACTTTGGTTTAATAACCCATATTTATGTGGATGAATTAGTTGGTGTTGCTTTCAAATTTTGTATAATTTGTTCTTTAGTAACCTTTTGTGCACATGCTTGGGCTTCATTAATATTAGTAATTTGAGTGCCAGAATTGGTGTTTTAGCTTTAGTATTATCATCAATGAATTTATTTGTATCCATTGTATCTTGTATTATAATTTTTTGAGAAATATGTTAAACGTTTGGAGAGTTGGGAAACATAGATGGTGATTTGTGTAACTTATTATCAAATTTTGGAAATGAGATAATTTGTTTACTTGCAAGTTCATTTAAATTTTCATTTAATGCATATCAATCATTACCATGATGTCTATTAATTACATGACAAGTATAAAAGGGTAGTTATTTCTAAGTGATGAGGTGGATGATAATAATTAAGACATAATTTGATTAACTTTTAATCCAACAATGTATTTAAAATAACATGTGGATGATCATTGGAATTGAATTTTAAAGGTTAAAATTTGTGTGATGTAAAGGAATGATTGTAGTTAATATAATTGTAAACAAATTATTTTCTTTTATTTAAAACTTTAACATTGTTGGATAGGACCTTATTCTTGAAATTGTTATCTTGAATGTGCACTCATTTGTTAGGAAGTGGTTTAGTGTGTTCACTTTTAGAAGCATTGTTATAATGTAATCATTATGTTTGTTTATAAATATGTGTGTCAACAAGGTTTAAGTGGATTTTGATATGTGGATTTTTTTCTATGTAATTTGATGTTTTCATTCATTTTATTTAACACTTGAACAAAGCCTTGTTTCTCTTCCAGTTTTAAGGCCTCATAACAAAGAGCAATAAATGACGCACAAGTATAATAAAGTAACTTCTCTTTAAGTGGATAAACTAACCCTCTAGAAAAAATTTATTGTAGTTACAAATTATTTGGTTGATAAATTAATTGGCACATAACAGTCTTAAAATGTAGGATATAATTACAAACTTGATCAAACTTTCCTTGGTGCAAAGAGGGTAACTTTTCAAAAGTGAACTTAGGTCCTTTATTTTAAATATATTGTATTAAAAATGCCTCTTCTAGTTATAGGTAGGTAGTTAAGGATCCACTAGAATGGAATGAAACCATGCAAGGGCACATACCTCTAGGATTTTAGGAAATAATTACAATAATAGTCGACTACCATTGTAACCATTCATAGTTTATCAAAAATATCTAAGATGAAAATAAGGGTCCCATTTTCCATCAAATGTAAAAAATGTGGGGATTTATAAATTAAAAGGTAAGGGTGAAAACAAAATGTTACACGCACAATAGGAATACCATGGACATCATTAGAGTCAATCCAAACATGAAATGGTTTACTTTCTAAATATAGTTGGTCTACCTTTTCTTGCAAAGCACCTACAACATGAATTAAGGATATGAATTCTTAAGAAGGCTTGTAGAGGTTCTTAAGGGGCTCATTTAAGGGTTTTACTGTATTGTTAATTTTATCCTTTGGTATACTATTAGGAACATGAGAAAGAAGAGGAAGGATATGCTTCCTTATGTGGTTAAGGAGGTCTTTATCATTTTATATATTAGTAATTGTCAAAGTCCTATTAGATATTACTATAATATAATTAATAATGTTATGAACAATAGAATTAACGTGTTCACACATTTTACTTTTCAATGGGGACCTAGAAACATCACCATGATATGCAACAACATCATTACTAGGCACTTAATCATTTGACTTATTGTGTAACATAATATGAGAATGAGGGGAAAGTACATAAGAATCTATAAAAGGATTTGTAGAAGCATATTCATCATCACTAAATTCACAATAATTATCATCATATCAATCCTCATCATGATCATTAGAGTTTTCATTTTGAACACTTGAAATAATAACATTATCATTTTTATAATAAGATAAAAGATAATTAACATTGCTTGTAGACTCAATATCCTTCATTAAGCATATATTATGTGAGTTTAATTTACAAGTGTGAATACAATATAATGTGGTAGAAAAATATATATAAAAATTAGGTGTGCAAGGATAAGATTCCTCCATATGGATAGTAGGTTTTAGTCTAAGAGTTATTATATAGTCATTGTTAGGAGATTTTGTGTTATCTAATGGTACATCCATAGTTGACACTAAAAGAAGATTTAAAAAAAAAATTTATGGGAGAATCTGTAAATGAATCTAAGGGTGTGATGACAAGTGAATTTAAAGGAAAAACTAGGCAAGATCCCAAAGGGGAAACTAGAGGTATGACCAAAGGTAAATTTAGAGAGGGAGCTATAGGAGAGCCTAAAGAGGAATGTAACGTTATGACCGAAGGTAAATCCAAAGATGGAATTATAGAAGAGACAAAAGAGGGATTTGGGGATATGACCAAAGGTAACTCTAAAGGGAAAGGTAAAGAGACCTCTTATATATGATATATGAAACAAATAAATTTAGTATTTAAAACAAATGATTTAATATGCATAAAGAATTTAATGATGATGAATACAATATAAGCAAAAATCAATGTATAAGGGTGGCTTAGGCAAGGGTTGATTGATTTGTAGGCTCTCAATTATAATTTCTCATTTGTTGATTAGTGTCAACCCAATGTTTTAGAGCACTACCTACAAATATAAAACCATGCTTGAAGTCCACTAACCCTAATTTTGAGGGTATGGTGAAAGTAACTTCCCTAGGTGATACACTCTTATTGGTATAAACAAGGGACCCTAGGTGTTTCCAATATATAGTGAAGTACATAAAAACTAAACTCCATGTTTAATGTTGTAATATGTCTATGAGGACTGGGTTAAACCCCTCATGCTGTGATATCTTTAAAAAAAATACAATGTAAACCTTCACAATAGTCACTAAGTAGTTTGAAAATTATTGAAACTATGTTTCTTAAACAAACAAAAACAAGTGAAAATTAAAAAGTGAAAGATTTTTATTTTTAAAAATCAAGCAAATTTCAATCCAAGGTCAAAAGAGAAAGTTTTTGTGTCAAAATGAACCAAGGTGATAAGACAATTTCTTCAGTGTCAAATGTAATCCAAGGTCAAAGAAATTAAATCATTTTTTGTTAGATATTATCCAAATTTGAAGGCTATTTTATTATAGTGTTAGGAATTTATAGAAATTTGAAAGAATTCCTATCCAAAATTTCAAGGAAAAATAACAAGCAAAGATCTAAAATAGCGGGGTCACCATAATGTTTAACCTATTTTAATTTAAAAAGACAAACTAATTGAATTAGACTATATAAATAGAAATGCTAATATGTATTTACCTAGTAATGAAATACAATCAATATACATTATGCTACAATTTTTTTGAAAACTAAAAACTTGCTAAAAATAGTTAAAAATCCCAAGAATGTGAAAACCTCCTAAAATAGAAATAGATCTAAATGTATAATCTCATTATAACAACAAACTAGGTGAAATTTGACCTATAGACAGAGTTAAAATAAAATTAGTAATTCATAATTTATTGGGACAAGTCTATGGGAGGTGAACAATGGTACACTACAACCTTGTTTGGATAATGTAACCATGTCCTACTTGATTATATTATTGATTTCAACATTTGGGTCTATGTGATCATTTATAAGGGTTTACTATTGAAAATGGTATTCTATGTAGTTACGCAGAAGATCTATAAAAAAGAAAACCCCAAATATTGCATGTGCACTAAATAAAAATTAGATAAAAATAGGGGAAATAAAAATGGGTTAGTAAAGATTGCTAAGCTAGCATCAAAAACCCCTTGTAATTGAGTGATTCCTATATAACCCAAATGGGCATCAAGCTGATGTAGTTCTCCCTCCTAAATGTGTATTTGCAATTGTGAATGCAATGCTAGATGCTCTTTCACCTTTGAATACCCTGGATAAAAGCATGTAAATGATCTTGAACTTTTAAATTTTTAAATAAATTAGTAATTATGCAGTAATAATCATATTTAAATTATATATATATTTTTGTAATGATAGAGAATTAACCTTCATCTCTTGATAGGACCCTTGCTTATATAGAGTTATTAAATTTGAAGTTGAGGTTTATTGGTACACGAGGATGCCAACTTAAAAGAGACCAATGGTCATAAAAAGGACTATTAATGATAAAAAAATTTGAATATCACAAGCAAAATATACTAGGATGAGTCTATATTACCTGGATAGAGACATAGTGTAGCCTTTATTTGCAATATGGCCTCCTCTAAAAGACTCAAAAACTCAAAGATAAAGACTTATAATAGGAGTTGAGGATCTTTGAGGTAGATATGAGAAGATAAAATATAAATACAAAGAGAAATGGAAATATCAATAAAATGGGAAAGCTTATGATATATAATAGGGCATGCTAATATTTCTTTTGTTCATCAACAATAGTCTAAATAAGTAAGGTCATGTAAAATTCATGTTTTAGATGAGCTTGTGTCAAATTCGAGTGTCTAAACCATGACAAGAGTTGAATATTCAAGAGAGAGAGAGATCACATGAATCATAAGAGAAAAATAAGGGATATCACCAACTAAGAGTACATATTGAATGCCTTAGGACTGTGCTTGGAAAATTGTAGCAATAGGTAGAGCCAAAGTTGTTGGTGAAGAAAAAGACCCCCTCGTTTTTGGGAGCACAAATTCTAGAAGACACTATGAGTTGAGAGGAAGGAAACGAGGAAAGACAAGACCCTGACAAGACCCTAAAAATACATTTCTTGGGGTTTAGGCAAACATGGTAATGGATAAGTCACTCAAAGATGATATTGAGAATGGTTAAATGGTCTTTTTGGAGTTTAGATTTTTTGAGAAGGTCATCCACATAGTCCTCAACAATCTTATGGATAAGGTCATGGAAGATATAGGTAATGGTATGTTGGTAGGTTATACCAGCATTCTTTAGTCTAAAAGGCATGACCCTATAGAAAAAGTTTCCCTAAGGGGTGGTAAAAGTGATTTTGTGTTGATCTTCAAGAGCAATTAAGATTTGATTATATCCTAAGAATCCATCCATGAGAGATAACATCTCATGGCCGGATGTAAGATCAACTAGTTGGTCTATGCTCGATAGAGGAAAGTCATCTTTGGGGCAAGAAAGGTTGAGGTCATGAAAGTCCATACAAATGCGTAGTCCCCCTATGGCTTTGGTGATAGGTATGAAATTTAAGACCCATTAGGTGTAGTTAATGGGTTGAATGAAATTGATAGATAGAAGATGTTGAAGCTCTTCTTTGATGAGAAGGGCTATGTGAGGGTGCATGCATCAGAGTTTTTGCTTGATAGGCTTGGTGTCATAGTTAGTGACTATGTTATGGGTAACAATGGTAGGGTCAATGCCAAACATATCACTATAAGTCCAAGTGAAGGCTATGTTACGGTCTTGAAAGAAAGAAGGGAAGTATTGAAGTTCCTAATCATTCAATGATTGACCAAGTTTGATAATATAGGGGTTCTCCAGAGTGCCCTAATTGATATCCATGGTGGATTCATTCAACATGGTTGAAGTCTTGGGAGGAAGTGATTTGTGGATGGAAGAATTTGGGGCACCAAGGTAGGTGAGAATAAAATCATCATCTTAGTATTAGATGGTGTTAATGGTAGGATATTGTTCTCCTATCATCTCAGGATGGGTCAAAGGGATGGTTATAGTTGCCCCTTCCTTTTGATAAGTCAGGGGTCTAAGGCTGATCATGTTGATGAAAAAAAGAGTTAGGTGGGATGATGTCATCATCTTCACACACAAGTAGAGGTGAGGTCGGTGAGGAAGGGGCATCTTCCTCAATAATGGTAATGGTGGATGGTTTGGGTTGATTTTTATTAGGTAGGATGAAACTAAGGCCATGCTTCTCATACGGCTTCCTAGTTTCGATGGTACCAATTCATGTAGGCCATGCTCATATCGCCCAAGACCAAAGCCTTTCCAAGTACACTAATGGAGGTATGTTTTGGTGAAGCTCAATTTATCTAGGTAGGAAAAACTAATGGTAAATGGCCTAGGTAAAAGAGAGGTGGTAGAATCATTAAGGGTTTTATTGATTCCCCCATAGACAAAATGGGTGTGACAGTGGGGAGGTCTAAAGGGAATGACAGTTCTGACATTGGGGTCATAGCTCAATTGGTTGGTGAGTTACCCATACTCATGAGTAGGGAAAGCATCAAGGGATAAAAGGTGATACTCATCCCAATGAAAGGTGATATAAAATTGATTCTAAAGGGTCCTTGGTGGGGATTTGGTTTGAAGGAATAAAGGAACTAGTTGATGCCTCATCAATGGAAGGGGATGTAATATCCACTTTGGTAGTCAAAGGTTGGGTTTTAGCTACTGAGGGTGTGCTAGATGGGGGTATGAGGATAACATTGGGGTAATAGGTCATGTTGCATGTCGAGAAAGGACTTGGGTCAGCTTGGATGGTGATGACTTGGCCTTCATACTCAAACTTAATGCAATGGTGAAGGGTAGAGGGGACACAACCCATGGAGTAGATCCAGGGTCACTCCAATAAAACATTGTATTATAATTCACCTTCCAATACATATAAAATTTTGGGGAGAGTGTGAGGTCTTAAATGGATATGGAAGCTAATAATTCCCAAGTTGGTGGTCGTGGTATCATTGAATGATCAAAGGATAGCCAAGGTCTTGGACATGACATTGTCTAACAAGTTGAGTTGGTTGTAGGCGTGGGAGAAGATGATGTTATTGTTAACTCCCCCATCAATCATGACCCATTTGATGTGGGTTTCGTTGATGTAAGTAGTAATAAAGAGAGGGGGATATAGGTCCTCAAGATGGATAGAAGGTATTTTTGAATCTTTGAAGGTAACAAGGTTAGAAATTTTAAGGGCACCAATAAAGGTTGTCAGATGTTGAGGGTCTTTGTGTTAGACCTCAATAGATTGAAAATCCTCTATTAATGTCTCACAGTGATGGGGAGAGGTAGAGATAAACTCATATAAGTTCCTCTTCATTGAGTTTTGGTGAAGTTGCTTTAGGATAAATCCCTTAATATATTCTAAGGAGTTAGATTGGGAAACACCTAAAATAGATACCTTGGGTTTGGTTAAAGATGGAGATGGTTGGGTGTGGGTTGGTTGGGAGGTTGAAGTTGGATAAATCCAAGGAATGGACACCTAATCCTTCCCCTTATCCTTTTTTTGTGATCTCATGACCACATTGATGTATGGATAAAAGGAGAGGTCAATGCAAGAGATTGTTCAAACTCATCTTCACTCTGAGGTAAGAGTGGAGGAGTAGGTAAACATTGGGTAGGTATGATTATTATTTGGATTGGTATGGGGCCCATAGGTGGTTTGTTTATTAATAGATCATCCTCATCATAAATCTTGTCTATAATGGTTTAGAGAGTTTTCTAGTTCTTTATGTCATGGCTGGGTGTCGTATGATAAAAACACACTTGGTGGTCATTGTACCAAGCAAGTTTTGAGGCTAGAGGGTCAAAGGGCCTGATGGGAGGTAAGGCTAAATAAGAGGTTTTTAATAACTTATGGAAAATGGTTTATTAAGACTCAGTTAAAGGTGGTAGAGGTGTAGTGGTCTTTGCTTTGATGGTTGGGGTAGAAGGCCATTTGGAAATAGGTTTGATGATAGGAGTTTTGGGTAAGGTGGTACACTTGGTTGATGGATTCGATTAAGGAAAGGAGGTTGATGAGCTAGAGGTGTAGGATCATAAGGTAGGTAGCTTAGGTATTGTTGGTATGGTGAAGAAAGGTGCATCAAAAAGTAATTATGAAGGCGTAACCAAAAGAGGTGGTGGGGTCATGGTAGAGATAATTGGCTTCTTATTCAAGGTAAAGGGATAAAGCCCTAAAATAGAGGGCATAAATGAGAGATTTAAAATTTGGACCTTCAAGCCTTTAGGTGGTTTGACATATTTAGTTGTTTTGGTTTGGCATTTGGTTGGTGGGTTTGAAGGGGTTAGGTCCACTTTCACAGATGGGTGATTAAGGCCGGGTGTGGGGAAGGTACTAAGGGTTTGGCCATTTGGGTCTTGATTAACTTGGGTAGTTGAGGGTTGGTTGGTTTGGTAGGGGTATTGGTTGGTTAGGTGGAGATTTTAGTTATTTGGGTGGAGGTTTTGGTTGGGTGGGTAGATATGGTAATAGTTTGGTCAGTAGAAGTGGCAGGTTGGTTCGCTAATGGAAGGGTTGGTAGTTCTGGTTTGGTAATATAAGGAAGACCTAGTTACTACCAAAAGGTATCCCAATATAAGTTGGGTTTAGAAATTAATTCCAATCTTTGAATTAATCATGAGAATGGTTTATAGTCTGATTTAACTCCCTAGGTAGTAGGTTTGAATGATAGACCCAAAGGTTAGGAAAGTGGGGGGGTAACCTTATCCTCTTCCTCAATCAAAGGATGAAAGGTGGAGATTGGTGTCTCCTCTATGGGAGGAGTGGACATGGGGGTTTATTATTTCAGAATTATTTTTGAAGGAGGGGTGGGTTGTTTGGTAGTTAAAGGTAAAGGCAAGGTAGCGATGGTTGGTTGTTTCAATATGTTAGTTGAAAGGGAGGCTAGTGGCTCCACTACCTCAATAGGTAGAGGGGGAGAAGATGGCACTTCCTTGGTTTGGGTTTTTTAATGAAGGAAGGTAAATCTAATACCTTAATATATTGAGGAGGTAGATAACTAGAGGATTGGGTATTAGGTGGTTCGGTAATGAGTGCATTAAGGACCATACTAAATGTATGGCTATCATGAGAAAACTCAACGTTGTTTCTCTCATTCTTAGTAGGAGCATGATTTGGGAAAGGTTGTCAAAATGCATCAAGGGCTTTATTCGATGGTACATTAGGGTTATCCAATGTAAGCTCCACCTTATCAATGAGGGATTGAACAAGACTCTTGAAGGTATTGCACCTATTGATGTCATGTCTAATTACCTGATGGAAGGCACACAGATAATTCTCATTGAATTAACTAGGTGCAAGATGAGAGGCATCAAACTAATAAGGAGGTTTTATAGGAAGAAGTTGAATGATGTTAGCTTTCAATAAATTCTCTAAGATGGAAGCATAGGATTCTCCAAGTGGAGTGTATTGATTTTAGTTTCTACAGTTTTGGCTCATCATGTTTTACTTTGAGGAAATAGAGGAATTTGGTTGGTTGATGGATGGTGGAGGAGTGGCCTTAAGGATAACTTCATTCATGGTTTCCTTGCCTTTGGTATTGGTATTGGACTAGTTGCTTGACTTGGAGGAAGAGGCCTCATTAGTTTTGTAGGTTGAGTTCTTGTTCTTTAGTCTTAGATTCCCTTCATCAATGGCTCTATTCTATAACTTACATGTCATGGTAAAAGCTTCATCAAAGGTTCATAATCTTTGGACATGTGGTGTAAAGGAGATATGCTTGACACATGCTCGAGCAAAGAGATCTATGAGTTTGGGTTGAGGAAGGGAAAAGGAAAGTTGGTTAATTAGGCTTCTCTAATGAGCTATAAAATTAGTAATGGATTCATCCTCAAACTACCAAATAGAGTAGAGGTCGGTGATAGAAACTTTCTTGGAGATATTAATCAAAAAGTGGTCCAAGAAGGTCTGAGCTAAATGGGTGAAGGAGAAAAAGGAGTGCTTGGGTATGACACTATATCAATCCAATGCTGAACCAGCTAGAGACATGGGGAAGGTGAGAAGAATAAGGACATCATCATAGGTGATGAAATAAAAATCATGCCTAAATACCCTAAGGTGCTATTGGCGATCCTCCTTAATTTGAAATTTAGAGAACTTGGGGAGTTCCCATTAAGGAGGATATGGCTTGATAGGTATGGATGGATGGATAGTATCATTATTGATTTGGGATGACTCTAAGATTATCATCTTGTTCATAAGCATCTTCATTAGGTCCACTTGGGGTTCTGCACCTAGAAGGTTATAAGATGCATATTGTTGCAATGGCTGGGAGACATACTGATAGTGGGTAGAAGGTTGGGAGGCTACCACATATTGGTAAGTGGATGCCAATGGTTGTGTGGAAGATACATAAGGGTAGGTAGATGTAGGTGGTTGGGTAGTGGGTAGGGGCACATGTCCTTATAGGTTAAGGATGTAGCTAACATTTGGTGTAAGGGGTGCTTGTTAGATATGAGTGATAGTTGGGTTAGTGACCGATGGAAGGGTGGTGACCTTTGTACTGATTGGTGGCAAGGTAGAGGGTATGGACACCATAAAGCTTTGAAGTGTATTAGTGGTCAATGGATTAGGGGTAGATGAAGGGAGGTTGGTAATGCTAGAGGTAGGCACTCATGTTGTGGAGGAGTGGTTGGTAGGAGTGGAAGGTATAAGGGTAGTGGTAGTTTGGGTTGGTTGGTTTTTTATGGGAGTCTTGAAGGGGTTATTGGTTGATGGGGAAGCTTGGGTAGTCAATGGCTGGTTAGTAACCATGGTAATAGAGGTAATCCCCATGAGGTGGAGAGGCATGTCATAAGGTTGATCTATGGGTGGGGCTGAAGTTGAGATATGGTAAGACATAGTTGTAAGCTAATGTTGCAAGGCTATATGATTATAATCTAGGAAAGCAGGAAAATCCACATCTCCTTGAGGAACCTCCTGAGGGAAGGTAGGAATTTATAAGGGATGAGGAGAATCTATTGGTTTAGAAATGTAATCCATAGATGAAGAGGTAGAAGAGGTAGGTTGGCCTGGTCATGGGTTTTGTTCCACAAGGTATCTTCACTACTAGCAAGTGAGAACCATACGAGATAAGAGAGATAAGAAGCACAAAAAACCTCACTACTCTTAAAAAATAAGACAAGAAATGTTAAAGAAATCAAATCATACTCTAAAAGATATATTAAGCCTTAGAGTTTTAATTAATCTCACTTTTGGCTTATGCCTTAAGAAGCTTTGTGACTGAAATTGGTTTGTAGAGTGGGTACTAGAGAGGAAGTCTAAGGTTAGTTTCAGGGTGTGTTTATGCACTATTTTTTTTATATATTGGAATCAATACGTGGCTTAGTATTGGGGCCTACTCTCTCACTTCACACCACAATGATAAAGGTGTCAGGTGCGTAGCCAATATATATTGATATACTAAGATTATACTCAACTAGAGAGCTGAGTTAGTTCTCCCCTTGGTAATGACCTCCAGGTAGGATCATCAAGAAAGGGTAAGGTTACCACTAGGTGATGAAATAATATTTAGGCCTTGTCTCAAGTTTGTTTGATGTTTAATTGATGAAAGTGGTTTAGTTGAGTGTGTGCAACAAAGAGTGAAGCTACGCTAGATTAATTTGATTTTAAGTTTAAGCTATGTGAACTAAACTTTCAAGCAGTCGATGTATGCACTTAATTTTTAATCCCAAAGGAAACTTTTGATTTCGTTAATGAGCATAAAATATAGAGAGGATGCAAGCAAACAAAAACCCAAGTAAAGACATAAGGGTCTCATCAGGCATGCCAGAACGTTTCAGTAAATTTTAGCTTTATTATTTTAAAAAGGGAAAAGAAGAAACTAAGTACATGTATGGTTGAGAAACCTATTTCATTATGCATGTGTTGAATCAAAATATTGTGAAGAGCTCCTTTTTGGCTTGGGAGGATGATCTGAAGATAAAAAAGCACTAAAGCAAATTTGTTTGTTAGACAGATAGTTGAGTGGATTGCCTAGCGATAGCTAGATCCTAAAAGCAAGAGTTTCTTCGGGGGCTATCAATCTACACATTTTAAATAATTAAGTTTGTAAAATAGAAGATAATGTACGTGCATCAATAATTAAAAGGTACTAAAATTGAACACAAGAATGCTTGCTTAAGAAATAGATTAGAAATGATTAAAATAACAATTAGCTAATTAATACTAGTGATATATGGTTAGGGTATGCTTCAAAAAATAAGGTAGGGGTTTGTGAATAGGTAGGGACATAGAGAATCAGGTTTGGTTGTGGGTAGATAGGTGAAAATAGATTATTGTAATTTACTACCATAGTGACTGTCAATGGTTGGTCTGATCGTCGGTGGTTAAGGTGACCATCGAGAATTGGACAGACCATCAATGATTGAGACAACCATCGACAGTTACTATATGTAGATTTGGGTTGATAACAAGCTGATTGACAGGATCTCAAAGTGAGATTTTAAGAGTTGGGTAGGTCTTAGGATGTGAGCAAAAAGCAAAAAAAGTAATTAAATACTAAAAATAAAACACTTATCTTGCATAAGATGAATTAGGTGAATGTTTGAGGTGATGGACTCGTTATTGGAGTTTGACATGATTTCAACAAAGTAACGATACTTGGCACTTTGGTGGAGCTACGGTGGTAAGTCAGCTCTCTAACATAGTTGCTGGTTCACTAGATTGCTGATGATGATTGACCTATAAAAAATGAATTCTTGATGCACAAGCTATTGATAGCAATTGCAAATAGATTTCATCTCTTTGCTCCTCTCTTCTTATAGGCAAGGCTAGAGAGTTCCAACAAGACGTGAACTGGGCTTCCTAATTTTAAATCGCCCATGCAATGATTCGTAACTAGATTTAGACAAGTTATTTTTAGAAAAGCAAGGCAGGTGAGTTTGCATGTTATTGGTTAAGGAGGTGCACCTTGATTATCGATGGTCAAGGTGACTGTCGACAGTCAACCTAATCATCGATGGTTAAGGGTAAAGGGTCAAATTGGGTAAAAGCTAAGGTTAAGCTAGTGTGGTCAAACTAATTACTATTAGGTTCGGTTAGGGTTCAGAGGGTCATATTGGTCTCAAGAGGGTCCCAAGACATTCAAGGGAATTATTACATTTGGAATCATGGTGTACAAATTTTTGGTGTCTACACATCACATCTAGTTCATACCTTAATGTTGTGAATTAATGGTGGATGACATAAAATTTGCTTATTAATCACCCTTTAAAATTTACATGTCATAGATTTATTGATTCGTGGGTCTATGGCCTTAGTTACCTTGTAGAATATTGATCATCCATGTGTCACCATCTCATATTCTTTAGGTATTAAAGGTCACAAAGTTGCAATGATAACTCTTTGACTCACTTCCTCCCATGAACTGTGCAGACACACTGAATTATTAGTTTGCACTTTATGTCTACTTAGATCTAAATTTCATTTATATTTACATATTTCATGGGCACATTATGTAATCTTATGTAGTGTGTCCTCTCCAAGTTCAAAGTCTTCATTATCTTATACTTTTACCATGCTTACTCAAAGTGATGCACGTGGTGATTCTTATTGTCTCACAATCATGGGGTTGTGTAGTGCCTAAAGTTTTTGAATGTCTCTATATAATGTCCACATATCCATTGAAATTTAGTCTTCACTCTATATTATTTCTATATAATTCATGACTTTAGTCACATTTGTTGATGTGACAGACCACATGTCTCAATCTCTTAGTCTTGAGGTAATGGGGTCATGGAGTAACAAAATTAATATTTGTTATGCAAGTCTTATCATATGAAATCCATAGATGTATTGGATTTTTTAATTTTACTTTATGTTTTCTCAAGTTTGAATCTTTTTAATCTTTATTTATACATATCCATGTGGTAAAATCCTACATAATATGTCCTCGATTTCATTATTTTGTAATCACACATAATACTTTAATAAAACATACAACATAAGGAAAACATGTAGTCATTCTGACATCATAGGGTCATGTAAATATGGAATGTCTATTTTCTTTCAATGTGGCCTTAATGAAATTCATGGATCATTAAAACTTTAAATTTACTTTATATTCACATGCATCTACTTGCATCTATACACAATGAGTAGAAGTATTATTTTATCGTAATTTAAATTAATCTGATGATAAACCCTTATTCAGATAAATTAATGGAAAAATTAGAATGATGTAAATCAACTTGCAATAAGCATAATAGAAGCAAAATATTGCATTTGACAAAGAGTAATCGAAAGAAAGAAGACTAACTATGAGTAAAATAGAAAACTTAGTTGTTTATTGTTTGTATGACTATGTGAAACTAAACAATGGCTGATATAGGTAAAAAATAGACTAATTCTACAAGTGCACAAATATAGATTAAAACTGATGGACATAATCATCCAACTTGTGACAGGATCACACAACTATTATCATCAGTTGGTTGATCTTGTCCTTTACTAAAAACTAGGAAACTCAAGTTGCAATCATTGGTGACAACTAAAATCACACCTATTTATGGAGATTTGACCTTCATATGTATGAAAGAGACCTGAAAATGACTTCTTTAAAGTTGAAACCCTAATAACACTAACAATGATTGAAAACCTACAAATAGAAAATGAGAGAGTATAATATGTTGAGCTAACCCCAATCACCCTCATAATGACTTAATGTTACCTACATATCTAGTACTCCAAAGAGGAAAATCAAACCCATGTAGTTCTCCCACTTATATTTTTTTGTGTAATCATGCTCCTTTGACTATATGAATTCATCAAGAGATGACTTGAATAATTGATTATGTTTTACTTTGGCTTGGACAAAATAGCTTTGGTTTTGGTTGACAAATGATTCAAATTATTAGAATTAAAATTAGGAAGAGTAGGAAAGCTTTTCTCAATGTGCAATAGTGCAAGTATGCCTCTGCATTAAAATTACCAAGTGGTAGAATTGATGACTTAAGTGTGACTTTAAATCAATCCAAAAGCATAAAACCTCACACTAGTTATCCTAAAAACATGGACCAGATGGTAAAGGAGGGTTCAAATTTGAAAAATAACTGTTAAAAAGGCTAAGGAAAAAAAATCCCACTAGGGGCATCAATGTTTTCCACTATTGTCCTATACTAGAAATTTTTATCCTTAAAGGAAACATGTGACTTTTGGGTTTAAGGATGTTTGTAAAGATGTGTAGAAGGGTTTTTAGACTCAAGTCAGATAGTAATTTAGACTCAAGTCAATTAAAGTGTGTATTAAGGAAATCTAAAAAAGCAAATAATCTAAGAAATCAAATGAAATCTTATTCTAAACTAATTTAAACTATGAAAAGAGCTGAAAATGAAAGACACAAAACTAAATTATACCTTAGCATAAAATTAAGCTTCCTCCATTGCAATTTGGATTCAATTTTCTCTAAAAATGTAGTTGCTCACTCTTACAACACAAGGGCAAAATGGGTAGTGTCGTGGTATGCGATCTCTTACAATCTCGACATCATAATGGGAATAGAAGCTTGACTAAATTAGAGGAAGAACCTATAATTTTTATAATTTGGAAATGGATGTGAACTGTCTATATTGATATGAAGATCAAGGGATGGGAATAAAAGGTAATTTTTAATTCATAATGGGAATCTTGAATTAAAATTTAGAGTGGAGAACATGTGGGACTCATAAATGAATATAAAATTTATTTGGGAGAAAGATATGATATAAAATTAGTAAGTGAATGTAATGTGGATTATTAAATTAGAGAAAATAAGATCATGGAAGATAATGGGAATAAAGGTGGATTACTAAATTGGACATGTAGGATAATGGGAATAAAGATGGATTATTAAATTAGATCATGAAAGACAATGGAAATAAAAGTAGATTATTAAATTAGAGTGGTGGGGGACAAGTGGAGCCTTTGGGCATGTGAGGATGAATTTAATTTTTTAGATTTATGAAAACTATGAATTTCCAAAATCCATGGAATTTTTAATTAGAGAAAGATTAGTTAATTAACTTTGGATTAATTTAGGTATAATAAAGTAGTGAACAATGAATAGTGATGATGAATAGTTAATAGGTAAAATTAAGAATGATTAGAGAGGATTAGAGATGATTAGGTATTTAGTATAAAGAAAGTTAAAATCAACATAAAGTATCTGATTTTAAGTGTCTACATTTTGCCCCTCTTTGAGCAGTCATTGTGAGACATTGTCAAAGTAATGATTTTTCAAAGAATGAAAAAGTCAATGAAAAGGTGGGAGAAAATAAAATATAAAAATTAGATGAAGAAATAATGGATGTTATGATTTCATCATTTCTAATTGATAGGTGAGGGATTTTGGATAGAAGAATAAGTTAATGATGAGAACAAAATAAGGGACCCATGATGATGCCCCCTCAAGTGTTCATGCATTAAAGTGGAGGAATACTCGAAATGAGGTAGGAGGAAAAATGATGAATTGGTGATAATGAAGGCCATCAAGAAAGTGAAGCACTAAAAATTAATGTCTTACTTGCAAGATTAAAGTTGGTGTAAAATAATTTTACCCTAGCTAAAAACTAGAGAATAGATAGGAAAAAAAGGATTTCTTGCTGAGAAGCTGCACACTTGGATGGTGCTTAGGACTCAGGGGTCACATGAGCAGAGGCGAGAATGATATATCCTAATAAGTTACAGGCTTTAAAACAAAAAATATAAATTTTCCAATAGTAAGACTATACAAAATTGATAGTTGCAAGTATTTGATTAAGATTGATAAAATTTCAATTAATTAGGAATTGAATTTGTGGAGAAAAATTGTTGCCAAATATGAAAAGAATGGGTTGGAGGGAAAAAATATTGGAATGGGAGGGGATAGGTTATAGAGAGAGTATGAACTGTAAAGTGTAATTGGATGGAAATTGCATGGATGGTTAGATAGCTGCCTTGTGTTTGTTTGTGCCTTATTTTGGAATTTCAACATGAATATGTGACTAAGAGTGGAGCAACCTAAGTTTTAATTTAGCATAAAGCAATAATCACCAATGATATGAAATAACCATGATGAATATATGTGTTTGATTCATAAGGACTGAAAAGATTATAATTTGTGCAAAATAGAGTGCATCATGATATGGAAAAATCATAATCACACTATAGTGTAATACACAAAAGAATCTGGACTCAAAACACGATAAGAAGAGAGAAAAACAAACAAGTGGAAAGAAGATGAATGAACTCATAAAGAAAAAAGAAAAGTATATACAAATAAAAATGAATAGTGTAAGATATAATATTTAAATCACAAGACATATGACAAGAATATCAAGAGTAAATTTTTTTAATGAAGACAAGTTCATCAAAATCACAATAAAACATAGGTGAAAATAAAAACTAAATTAATTAACACTGAAAAAAGGAAGTAAATGACAGGACTAACTACCTAGTCTAGGGTTGAGACTTGTGGTAGCCAAAATAATCAAATGATAGATGAAGACACTCAAAGACAACCATGCAGTTTTGGATATAAATGAAAATAAGTGAAATCATAGTGTGGAGATGATAGAGAAAGTGGCTGAATTGACCCTAGGGGCCCCATGCCCTTGAGCATTGCCTACATAGTCTAAACACTCTTACCAATGAAAATGGTGTGAATGCCCATGATAATAGGGATAGACTTCATGCCATATGTAGTTTTCCTAGAAAGCGGGGAAGAAATATGAATGAGGGAAGGATAAGAAAAAATAGATAGAGGAGAGTTAGATGAAAATTTACCCATAAGATGGGAAGAGCATGGATAATAATACTCACAAAATGATGAGAATTTGTTAGAGAGGGAAGGAGAAAAGATGAGTGTTCACTTGGTTAGTGATAAGATAATCACAATGTCCACATCATCTAAGGTAAGAGAGGGATGATAGATGAGTGGGCACTTATAGTGATGTATACAATCATAGTGTCCATGTCATCTAAGGTAAGATAGGGATAAAAGATGAGTGGGCATGTATAGTGATGTATATAGTCACAATGTCCATGCCATCTAAGGTATGAAAGGGATAATAGATGAGTGGACATTTATAATGACGTATACAATCACAATGTCCATGTCATCTAAGGTAAGAAAGGGATAATAGATGAGTGGGCATGTATAGTGATGTATACAGTCATAGTGTCAACGTCCTCTAAGGGTATAATAGGACACACTAGGAAAAGGAAGGAAAATGGGTGCACCAGCATTGGAAGGGGAGACAAGACCACCCTAGAGATTGTATGAATGTAGAGAAGAAGCATTAGGATGTGGATATCAAGACAAAGGTAACTTTGAGCAAGCAACCTTGAGATGAGGTTAGACAAATGGTTTGAGAATGGGAAAAGGGTTGGAAAATAGTTGTGAGGTGAAGGGAATAATTGGAGAGGGACAAGGTACAAAAAGAGGACCCATGCACAACATACAAATACATTTAAGGATGAAATGGATGTGTTTTAAGTAGTGAACCTAAAAATATTTCATGCATTAAAGAAAGAGAGTGGAATATAGGAGGAAGCAGACATGGATATGCACACAGAAATAATACAAACTAGTGAACACACTCTAATGAGTGAGGAGCTGGAGTTTGAATGGGAAAATATGAAGGAGAGCCAATAAGGGATTATGTGAAGGCAGACAAGGAGATGGATGAAGTAGGAGTGATAAGATAATGAGGTCATAGATAAAGATGAAGTTAGATAGGGATGAAAAAATCTAGACATGGACAAGGAGGAAAAAAGATCATGAAGTATAAGGAATATCATCAAGGAGGATGAGAAAAATGAAATGAAATGTAGAAATGAGAAGAGAAACAAATGGTATAAGATGGGGGTGTGAGGAATGTACTAAAAAATAATAGATTGGGGAATTGAAAAGGAATGTGAGAGAAGGTTAGCAAACATGAAGGGGAAGGGGAGGATTAGAAATATGGCTGGCCATGAAAGAATTAGAAATAGGTCTAAAAGAGACCAAGGAGAAAATAGTTTGGTGATGAAAATTAAAAACAAGGAAACACACAAAAGAAAGGGAAACATGAGGAAAAAAGAGTAGAATAAGGACACAAAAAAAATGATAGGAGAGTGAAGAAGCAGGTGGTATCATGACCAAGTAAGCATGGATAAGAGAAATGATGATACATAAGGAGAGGAACAATGAATCAAATAAAATGGTGGTGTTGGAGATAAGAATGAGATGGAAGATTGGAAAGGGGTTAAGAAAAATGAGGGGAAATAAAGGATGGGTGGACAAGAAGGTGAAGAGATAGGGTAGGTGTCAATCAACTTGTTATAAGAGATTGACAAGCTGAATGGGTGATTAGAAGAGATTAACAAGCAGAAAAGTGGTGAGGTGGTGAAGAAATAGGATAGAGAAAATGGAAAATGGATGATAGGAAAGGGAATAAGCGAAGTAATAGAGAAACATAATGAAAGGGAATGAGATGAAAATAATAGATGAAGATAAGGGATGATAAGAATAAAAGAGGAAGGATGAAGTAAGGGGGTTGGCAAGGATATAAAGCACAGACACTCACACTGATGCAAAAGATAAGTGTGTATAGAGATGGAAAGAGGAAAAGGGGAATGCAAATTACAAAAGGATGGAACAGATAAGAAGAAAAGGGAAATTATAGAAGGCTTCTCAAAGGATAAAGACCCAATTGGAAGCTAGTCATGGAGGAAAAAAATAAGATGGAAAGGATGAAAATAAACCAAACAAGAAGAATGGAAAATTGGAAAGGTGGGAAGAATGATAAATAAAAAAAATGGTGGCACACGTAAGGAGAAAAGAGGGATGTATAAAAAATAGGGAAACACAAGAGAAGAAGAATAATATAGGCATAAACGGGGGTTAGAATAAACAAAAAGCATGAAAGATGGGAAAGCTGAAAACAAAAACTGAGAATTGGAATGAAAATGGCTTCAAAGTAGTGGAAGAGAAATAAGAAGGTGGTAGAAAATAAGAGAAAGATGTAAAAATATCCATCGGTGTGCAAGGGAATATGATGATGTGGAATTGGTGAGGAAAAGAGAGTGATGAAGAGGGTATGATAAATTTCCAAGGGTAAGAGGAAATGATGATGATGATGAAAGAAAACAAATGAGATAGAAGGCAAGGTTGGTGAGAAGTGGAGAGAGGGATAAAAATATAAAAACATGGGTGGGGGAGTGAGCAACGAAGCATGCACAAGAAATGCAATGAAAGGTGACAGGGAGGCAAACAAAGTGGAGTAAATAGTGTCTTTATAAGAGATAAGAGAGGCAGATGAGGAAGGTTGTCAATCCTTATTTTAAAAGAGATTGACAAGTTGGAGGAAGGGAGATGGTGAAGAGATAGGTAGAGAAGTGGAGGAAGATATTTTTAGGTGAGAAGGGAAACTAAAATAAGGGATGTGGCTGAGCTGACCTTAGTAACTGAGCGCTACCTACATAGTTCAAAAAGATCTCAGGCCAATGTAGTTCTCCCATAAATGGGAGGAAAAATAAATAATAAGTATTAGGTGATGTTAAAATATAAGGAAACTAAGAAAAAATCAAAGCTTCCATGATGTAGGATGCCCTAAGCAAGAGGGCACTGTTAGCAATAGAAATTAGTAAGAATAAAATATGAAGAATGGGGATGGTAATTAGTTGTTAGTGGTTGAGCTACCCTTATAATTTAAGCAGTGCCTATATAGTCCGTGGACATCAAGCCAATATAGTTCAACACATACGAAAAGTGATGAGAAAATGGGTGAATAGATGAAGAGTAAGATGAACCCATAGATGTTATTAACCCACTTAAGCTAATGATCACATATAATGATTGATTAAGATGATGGATTGATTTTATCCCAAGCAATGATATAAGCAAGGAATAGACCAAGAATGATATCTCCCAAAATAAGCTACACGTTTCAAGGTGCCCCATGAATCAAGGTTCATAGGAGTGGATATGGGAATGATACATCCCATTGAAAAGATATGAGCTTAGCTCAATTAACTAATTTAATTGACTAGGGTGAAAATTTTGGTTTTCACCGTGACCCTTTCCCAAAGCACCAGTTTATGGGTTTTCACTCATGGAGGAATATATTTTTTTGGTTTCTTTTATTTGTTTCTTATTTTTTTTGTTTTTGATTTTATTGATTTTTTTTTGACACCTTTTGATTTAATATGCAACAACTTTTTTTTTAATGACCCCCTACATGTAGTCTCATGTGACTAGAAAGTCACATGGTCTCATCACCAAAGACTATACGTAGGTGAGTACGGGCATCTCTCCCCAATGCTAATCCCACACAACTAGTGAGATGCAAGGTCTCAACACCAAATATCAATGAAGGGTGAGAGATGTGGAATTTGAATTTGATGTTGCATAAGATTTAGATAAAGGTGTCATTTTATTTAGAAGGAATTTACCCCCAAGTCTTGGCCCCATGCAACTAGTTATATGCAAGGTCTCATCACCTAAGACCAAGATAGACGAGTAAAGTTACCATTTTTATTTGGTAGCATGCTAATGTTTTCTATGTAGAGGGAACTATAAGATGAGATTATATCATGGACAAGCTTCTAGACTAAGCTATAGGCTTGTATTGTCTAAGTCTTGCAAGAAGATATAGGTAAAATAGATTTGAAAATGTTTTCCATGGGATAATAGGGTGATATGAAAAAGTGAAATGATATGATAAGATACATTTTGAAATTTTGTGTTATGTGAATTGACAACTAAATAATCACCAAACATGACATTTGATATGCAAGAAAAAATGTAACAATGGAAATGAAATGCAATGAGGACAATGTGAAATGTAACTGTAAACAGGGTGCCCCAAAGTGTCAAGATACTTGCAGACAACAAGTTAGTTTATTTTTGAGTTTTGATTTTTTGATGTTTGATTATATATATATATATTATTTTTGATGTTTTATGATTTTTTATTTTTAAAGTTTTGACAATTAGAATATACATAACAACATTAGAATGATTTAGGCATAGAAGCTTTTGAGGTACATGATGTTCATTGGTTCATCAACCTCTTCTCCATTTTCAGTAGCCAATCTATAGGCTCTAGATCCATATTTGGCAATGATAACATATGGGCCTAACCAATTTGGTTCAAACTTTCCTTTCTTTTCTCACTCAACATTTTTATTCCATTGGTTTTCTTTGAGAACAAGATCTTCGATCTCAAATTCCCTGGGTTTAATCCACTTATTATAAATACAGTGAAAGTGATTGTGATATACTTGAAAATGGTTTAAAGCATTGTCTTTTCTCATCTAGAAGGTCTAGTTCTTTGAGGCATGAAGTAAGATGGGATTCTTCATCAATGATTTATTGTAAAGATATATGCAAAGATAGAACCTCAACTTTGATTGGTAGAATAAACTCACTACCATATTCAATGGAATAAGGGGTTGCCCCCATGGGTGTGTGGATGATAGTGTGGTATGCCCAGAGGATGGGATATGGTTGTGTATGCTAATCATGACCAAATTCATTGAAAATGCTTTTAAGGATGTGCAAAATGTTTTTATTGGTTGCCTCAGCTTGGCCATTGCCTTGTGGGTAGTAAGGAGTGGACCACTTATGTTTGATGTGGTAAGTATGACAAAGAAATTTAACATAATTATTATTAAATGATTTTCTATTATCAAAAATGATAGTAAAAGGGATACCAAAGTGAAAAACAATGTGGTTTAAGATAAACTTAGAGATTTATTTTTGATGACATAAGTAAGGGGAATTACCTCAACCCACTTGGTGAAATACTATGTTACCATTATGATATGATTATGGCCATTATAAAAACTAAGATTTATTTTTCCAATGAGTTCCATCCCCCATGTGGAGAATGGCCAAGGTGTAGTGATAAGTTGTAGAGCTTGTGATAGACTATGGATAAGGTCCTCATGTTTTTGATAAGTTATGCATTTATTAACATAGGCACATGAATTGGATTCCATTGTAGGCCAATAGTAACCTAATCATAAAATATTATTTGCAAGGACCATGCCACTTGAATGTGCCCCACATATTCCCTCATGGACTTCCCTAATGGCCAAAGTTGATTCCTCATAATTCAAATAGCGTAAAATATTTCCATCATAGCCTCTATGATATAAAGTGTTGCCAAGGATGGTGTAGCAAGAGGTGTGTTGGATAAAGGACTTATGTTGATTATGGCACATGTTATATGGTATGGTATTATTATGAAGATAGGTATAGATGTCAGAGTACCATGGGGAAGTGAGACCAACCACTTCACAAACCATTTTTGAATCAGGTGTATCATAAGCAAGTATCATTAAATACTTAACCAAGAACTTGTTATTCTTTATGATTAAACCCAATAGGGAACTAATGGTAGCCATAGTTTTTGTTGCTCTATTTTTCATTCTAGACACATGTTGAAATTAGATGTATTCAAAAGACAATTTCAAACTATCCACCATTCACTTATAAAGGATCAACTTATCATTACGACATTGGAATAAATTAATGACTTGATTGATGATAAGCTTAGAATCACAAAACATAAGAAGGCATTTGATTCCCCATTATATTGCCATTTTGTGGCTTGATATGAGACCTTCATACTCTAATATGTTATTGGTGGAAGGGAAATCAATTATGAAAGCCTTGGGAATGCAATCCCCATCATGGGTGATAAATAATATACTTACCCCTGCTCCATGATTGGTAAAAAAACCATCAAATAAAAGCTTCCAAACTAGATACTTGTCTATAGACATTATTGCTTCATCTAGGAACTCTACAATAAGAGGTGTTTTATCATTGAGTGGTGTTTTATCCAATACATCTGATAATACCTATCCTTTGATTGCTTTTTGATTGACATACTCTAAATCAAACTCACTAAGAAACATAACCCACTTAGCCATCCGATCGGTTAGAGCTATTCTAGATAAAAGATATTTAAGAGGGTCTATCTCAGCAATAATCTTGGTTTGATTGTTGAGCATGTAATGCCATAGTTTTTGAGAGGCAAAAACAACTGCCAGACATGCTTTTTTATCTAAGAATAGTTGATCTCATATGATATCAAAGTTCTTATTAGGTAATATACTACCCGTTCTTTTCCACTATCATCATGTTGTGCTACTAATGCCCCTAGTGCAAATTGAGTAGTTGAAATGTATAACAAGAAAGGTTTACCAACAATAGGTGGCACTAATACTAGTGGGTTGAAAAGATATTGCTTAAGATTTTCAAATGCTTTTTCATAATTCTCATTCCAATAAAAAGGAGTGTCTTTATTCAACAAAAATGTGAAAGGGTGATATATGTCTGCAAGTTGAGATATAAATCTCCTAATTGCTTGAATTCTTCCTTGTAGACTTCTAAGTTGTTTAATATTTTTAGGTGGAGGCATATCCATGATAGCTGAAACTTTAGAGGGATCAAATTTTATGTTGTGTTTTGAAATAATTAACCCTAACAACTTTCATGAGGTCACACCGAACACACATTTCTTAGGATTCAATCCCATGTTATACTCTCTCATGTACTCAAAAATATGATGAAGCACTTGAGGGTGTTCTCCTCTAGATTTAGATTTAGAAAGAATATCATCAACATAGTCTTCCATAATGTCATGAAGTATGTCATGGAAAATGATAGTCATTACCTACTAATATGTTGCTCCAATATTTTTCAAACCAAAAGGAATTACTTAGTAGCAAAATGTTCCCCATGGAGTTGTAAATATAGTTTTGTATTGGTCCTCAACAATAATTTTTATTTGATTATAGCCTAAAAATCCATCCATCAAAGATAACATCTCATGACTTGCAATTGAATCTACAATCATGTCTATGTTAGGCAATGAAAAAGCATCTTTCAGGCAAGCTTTGTAGATATCATGAAAATATGTGCAAACTCTAATTCCTTTTGGTTTCTTTGATACTGGTACAATGTTATATATCCAATCTAAATAATCAATGGGACATATGAAACCAACAACTAACAACTTCTTTAGTTCCTATTTTAATAATAATGTAATCTTAGGATGCATCTTATGGAGCTTGTGTTTGATCGATTTAGCATTTGAATGTACCATAAGGTGATGTACAACTAATTTAGGATCAAGCCCTAGCATATCTACATAAGACCACACATATATATGTCAAAGAATTCATGAAGCATAAGTGCAAATATGTCCTTTTATTTTTGTGTTAGTGATATGGAAAGTTTAATAATTTTAGGATCTTCTTCGGTGCCAATGTTTATAGGAATAGTTTCTTCAACAACTAAAGTTGATTCATCTTTGTAACTTAGGGGTGGTGTAGGAATATGAAAATATTTCTCAAACTCTATTTGGTTGGATGTAGAAGTTGAATTGATATTGTTTTGTAATTTTTGTTCCCTAAAGTATGTTGAATCATCTAACTGAATTAGAAACCCTTTCTTATGGTCACTTATTGGAATATGATCCCTTGTTCTCAAGAATTCAAAAATAACCTCATCATTCTAAAAATGATCAAGCTGAGGTTTTATGTTTTGGTCCCACTGTATGAGGGATGGATATGCAAGATCAAGTGTAAGAACAACATTCTCATGAAATAGGTTGGTGAGGGCAAGGTCTTCAAAGCAGATAAGTATGGACCCTATCTCACTGTCTAAAGAATCATCCTCTGACTCACTAGAAAAATCACTTTAGAAAAGTATGAGATGCATGCTTAGTGGGTTAAATCCTATACCATGTTTTGCCTCATTTGCTTCTATTGTGATAGGCTTGATGGACCCTTATCATGCAGGCCAAAACCTTTACCCTTATAGTTCATTATATTACACATGATGGATTTGGCAATGGGATACTTGTTATTGGATAAATAAAAAGCTAGTTCATCAAAATACAACCAAGAAGGATTGGAATCTTTGATATATTCATCTAAAAGGAAATAACCTTTTATAAATATTATCTTACCAAGATTTTTAACCATTCATTGGCCTTTAGATGGTGGGGTCTGCCATAGTTATTTGGATTGGTATGGATTGTACTTGTGAAAAAATCCTAAATTATATACTCATTCATTCCTCTATCAATGATCTTAAAGTGGGAAGAAGTGGATGAGGATTTTTTGGAGATGGGTGCTGGAGTGAGAGTTTTTTCAACAGAAGGGTGATTTGAAGATTGTTTCTTAGAAGGTTGATTTAAAGATTACTCATATGGTTGGTTAGATGTTTTGCTGGTGGAAGCCTTTTCAATGGAGATGGAGGCAGTTGGTGTATTAATCCAACCACCAAGAGGTGTTTGAAATAAGTTTTTTGGATGGACATAATTTTCAAATAAAGGATAATCCTCAACATGAGTAAAGTTATCTTCTATAACAGGTAAATAGTTTGATTTCTTGTATTTTCCTTCCATTAGTTTGGAATATTGGAAGGGTTGAGGATCACCTTTTATAGTAACTTCCATTCCTACATGGGAGAATCTCAAACATTGATGTAAGGTTGATGGGATAACATTCATGGAATGTATCCATGGATGCCCAAGAAGTATGTTGTATGGTAGATCAAGATCAAGGACATGAACAAGAGTTTCTTTAATAATAGACCCCACCATCCAAGGAAGATAAATTGTTCCTATAGACTATCTCTCATTATTGTCATATGCTTTTATCATAATAATGTTTTCTTCCAACATTGTTATTAAATATCCTATATGTTTTACAAGCCTTAATGTACATAGATTGAGCACTAAGCCATTGTGTATAAATACCCTATTTACTTTGTGTCTAGAAATAATAACCTCTATGTACAATGAGAGGTTTTGATCTGATCCTAAAGGAGAGACATCTGAATGATCAAATATTATTTGGTTATTTGTAGATAAAGAACCTATTAACACTTGGAAATTGGTAGGATTGATGTCTTGAGGTACACTTGACTCATATAGAAATTTATACAAGATGTCTTTATATATAGGAGATGTCTTGAGAAGATCTAGTATTGAAATATTTGTTGGCATTTTCTTAAGATGGTCGATAATGTTGTACTTGCATTCAAAATTAGAGGATGAAACACTTGGAAGGGTAAGATTTTATCACCTTGTAATACTGACACATTCATATGATGAAAAATTAATAACATTGACATGGTTATGCATGAAATTGATACTATTAACTATAGAATCAAATGGGTGACTTGCCTGATTAACATTACTAGATTCTGGTTGTTTCTATTTTTACTTTCCCTTTCCTTGCTCATGATTAGGGAATGGATCCTGGTATATCCCCATTTTTTGGTTGCTAGATGGTTTAGATGGTTGATTTTTAATTGCTATGTCACCTATGTCAATGAGGTCTTGAACACAGTGTTTAAGGCGCATACACATATTAATTGAATGTCCTTTAATCTGATGGTATTCACAATACTCATCTTCTTTATACCAATAAAGTTTAGGAACATCTTCATCAAAGGGTTTAGTGTTAGGCCATGTGATCATGTTTGCATGAACCAACTTTTGAAAAACATTCTCATAAGTGTCACCCAATTGAGTGAACTTGTGCTTAGGTTTGCCTTGCTTAGTTAGTCCTCCAGGAATTATGATGTTATTGATCGGTTGATTGTAGGATTATTTTTGGTGTTGGGGATTATGAATTTGTTTGACATTATTCACACCATTTCCAATAATATTTTTGTTCTTGGCAAAGAACTTAGGTTTTTTCATCAGTTTAGAAGAGTTATTATTATCCGATTTAAATATTTTGATTACACCTCTTTTAATTAATGTTCTTTCTACTTGAACTCCCTTTTTGATGATTTCATCAAATGTCTTTGGGCACAGAATTAGAAAATGGTGTGCCAAGTTTGAATTTAAATTGTTCATAAAGACATCCACAAGCTCAGTTTTGGGAAATGACCATGTGAAATGACTTACCATTTATCACCATTTTTGGAGGAAGGGCAAAAGTTTCATTGTTGCATTGTTTGGTATTGTGTAAATCTAAGGTGGTCAAATCATTTTTGATGTTATAAGAGAAGTGGTGAAGAATTTTTTTAGATAAGTCCTCAAAGGTGAAAATAGATCCTTTTGGAAGACATGAAAACCATTCGAGGGCTTGGCCTCCTAGACTTCATGGGAACAAACACAACATGTACTAATTACTATAATCAACATCCACACATGCATGATAGAATCTAGATAGATGTTCTTTGGGATCCCCTTTACCTTTATAATTTTCAAATTTTGGGAGTTCAAAGTACTTTGGGAAAGGTGTAGTCATTGTACTCAAATCGTATGGATATGAGAAAATTTCCTCAAACTTGAACTATTTTTGCCACGAGTAAGCACCATATTGTAAGCCTTGAACTCTATCCTTTATTTTTTTAAACTCTTGTATGAGGTATGTGGATAGTTGGTTTATTTGAATTAGTGGATTTATGGAATTAGATGTTTAACCCATGTATTGGTTTGTGTTTTGTGAAATTTGGTTCACTTGTTGGTTAAAGTTGTTTGGAGGTTGGTTGTTAAAGTTAATGTTTTGAGGGTTTGAAAAAGGATTGAAATTGGGATTATAACCAAGGTTTGAGTTTACATTAAAACCAATTTTTTTTTGACTTGGGTTTGGATTTCTACCAAAGTTTGTTTGATTTAAATTCAGGTTGAAACCAAGGTTGGGGTTTTTCACAACGTTTAGGTTTGGATTTATTTGATTTGGGTTTGTATGAAAGTTTAAGCTATTGGGTGGATTTTTGTTGAAGTTATTGGAGTTGGGATTAGAGTTGTAACCAAGATTAGATTGATTAAAAAAAATTGGATTGGGTTGTTGTGGGTGCATGTTGTAGTTTAAACTAAATGGATTATAACCTGAGGTTGAATTAGAGTTAGCTTAGTTTGGTTGTAGTGGATTTTGGCTTAGATTGTTTTGATTTTGGTTAATGTTAAAATTAAGATTCATGTTAGGGTTATTGAAATTAAAGCTAGTTGGTGTTTGATTTTGGTTTAAACCTATGTTAGGATATGGGGTGAAATTAAATGAAAGGTTGGGATTGGAGTAAAAATGAGTTGGAATGGGATTAGAATTTGGATTGAAACTTAGATTGGATGAAACCGATCCAAGAGTTTTAGAGGAAGAATATTGATTCAATAAACCACTATTTAAATCAATATTGTTGAGAGTGCATGAAGCAACACTCAAACTAGGATTGGATGGTTGATTGGGCAAGCTAGAATGAGTATTCAAGATTTGATTTAGAATGATTGGTGAACTTTAGAGACTCTGATTTAGGTTGATTGGTGAGTTTTAATATATATTAAAACTCATATTAATTTGATCATAACCTTGTGAATTTGTATGAACATTCAAATTCGGTGTAATCAAATGTTGACTAGTTAAACTTGAATTAAATGGGAGGCCCATGTTCAAGTTTGGATTGGTTTGTTGCATGAATGATAAAATTGACTTAAAATTCAAGTTTTGATTGGTTGGGTGAGTGATTTGTGAGTTTTAAGGTATATTCAAACTTAGATTAGTCAGATAAACTTGTGAAGGTAAATTAGGATTCACATTTACATTGGGGTTACCAAAAATATTGATTAATGGATGAGATTTAAAGTGCATAACTTTTTGGGTTCCTTGGATTGCATGAATTTCTATGGAGAATCCATGGATTTCTTGAGATGATGTCTCACATAATATTTAAGGATGAAGGTTCTTTGCTTGCAATCAAGTATTACAAGTTCTGTATGTCAAAATCAGATGAGAATTTTACTTCAAAGCCCAAGGATTGAAGCAAGACTTCATTCTTATTTGACATGATATACTCATTAAATGAGGGTGGAGGTTGGATAGATTTGGGGATACCCTCATCTTGGTAAGCCCCTCATCCTTCTTATTGTTTGGTTATCTCATGTATTTCTACATGATGCTCTTGGCCAGTAAATTGAAAAGGATCATTGCTGAATGGCTCAGCTCTTGCATTTGGATAGTTTAGCATGGTCATTTTCCTAATGATAGGTGATATAGATATGAGAAAATAAAATGACTCAAATAAAATGGAAGTTTGTAAAATAACAACACTAACCAAAGTGACAAAAAAAAATCAAGTTATTAAACCATTTTTTTTGAGTTTTTGAGATGTTTTAGCACATGGCAAATAGAAGGAAACAACAAGCAAAATTATTACTTTAAACACTCAAGAAATCAAACATAAAAGGTGAAAAAATAGGATAAGGGTCATGAAAAACTTTTGAACCTTCCATTGTCACTCACTCATTCATGCTCTTAGTTATGGCCTAACATTTTAAGGCACTAACCATAGAGGATATTTTCATTCTCATGGTCCACTGAGTCCAGTTTTGAGGGTGTGTGGAAGATAACTTCTTGATGCTAACCACTAATCGATCCATAAAAGTTGAACAATAAAAGAGGTTTTCATAGGATTAAAGTTTAAACAATATTATCTAATGGAAGTCCTTCAAGATACTTTGTGGTACATTAAGGTCCAAAACTATGGAAAAAATAGATAAAGTAGATGCACACTATTAGGTCTTATCCTAAAGTGCCCAACACAGTCGTAGGGGTTTCAGTGTGTTGACAATCGATGATATCATATTTCGAGGCAACTATTGAAACCCTGAGTATTGGAGCATGAAAACCCCTTATGTCATGGTGTGCTTAAAACACACAACCATTTAGGCAATTAAAATATTTGGATCTTGATTTGTATACTCTATCATTACATGGAGTTTGGTTTACTACGTGGTTGTAAAATCTATAATCAATAGAGCTCTTAAAAAAAGAAGTAAGAAGTGTTTATTTTTGATTTTAAAGTATCATCACCAATATCATGCCAAGAAAAGAGCATATGAAATCACCACTTGGATAACACAAAAAATTATGAAATTGTTTTTGATTCCCAAATATCATCATCACTGTTATGCCAAGGAAAGAGCATACACAATTTCAAAATTATAATCAGAATACTTTAAAAAAATAATTAATTCTAAACTAAAAATGAGCATATGTAAACACCACATAAATAATTATGAAATTATTTTTTATTTCCAAGTATCATCACCAATGTGATGCCAAGGGAAGAGCATACACAATTCCATAATTATAAACAAAAATACTTAAATATAAATAATTAGCTCCAAACCAAATGTGATCTAATTACTAAAACTTGAAAAACTAAATTAAAAGTGTTAGTAGAAAAAGAAAAGAAATAGATTTTTTTTAGTCCTTTTGTGGAGTTTTTTTGGCAAACATTCTGCAAACAATTCGTTAGAGATTTTTTTTATTTTAAGAGGCAACCTAGAAGAAAGTTAAAATAAACCACAAAAACAAGAGAAAACAACACTTGGATAACCAAAAGTAAGTGTTTATTTTTTATTTTCAAGTATCGTCACCAATCTGACACCAAGAAAAGAGCATACACAAACATCACTTGAATAACATAGAAAAATATAAAATTATTTTTTATTCTCGAGTATCATCACCAATATGATGCCAAGGAAATAGCATACACAGTTTAACAATTACAAATATAATACTTCAAGAAATAATTAAATCTAAACTAAAAATGAAAAACAACAAAAATTAATTTAAAACTGATTCTAAATGTAACTATGACAAATATGAGATAAAAAAAGACAAGGGAAAGTCTGACCAGGCATGTCAAAATGTATTAAGGAAATCTAGAAAAACAAATAATCTAATAAATTAAATGAAATTTTATTCTAAACTAACTTAAACTATGAAAAAAGCTACAAATGAAAGAAATAAAACTAAATTATACCTTAACATAAAATGAAGCTTCCTCTATTGCGATTTGGATTCAATTTGCTCTAAAAATGTGGTTTTCCACTCTTCCAACACAAAGAAAAAATGGGCAGCATCATGGTATACAATCTTTTACAATATCAACATCATAAACCTGTAATGAAGAAGCTTGACTAAATTAGAGGAAGAACCTCTAATTTATAGAATTTGAAAATAGATGTGAACCGTCCATCTTGAGATGAAGATCAAGGGATGGGAATAAAAGATAATTTTTAATTCATAATGAGAATCTTGAATTAAAAATTAGAGTGGAGAACATGCAGGACTCACAAATGAATATAAAATTTATTTGAAAGAAAGATATGATATAAAATTAATAAGTGGATGTGACGTAGATTATTAAATTGGAAAAAATAAGATCATAGAAGATAATGGGAATAAAGGTGAATTATTAAATTAGATTGTGGAGGATAATGACAATACAAATGGATTATTAAATTGGAGTGGTGGGGGATAAGTGGAGCCTTTGGGCATGTGAGGATAATTTTGATTTTTTAGATTTATGAAAATTAAGAATTTTAAAAATCTATGGATTTTTTAATTAGAGAAAGATTAGTTAATTAATTTTGAATTAATTAAGGGATAATAAAATAGTGAATAGTAAATAGTGATGATGAATAGTGAATAGATAAAATTAAAGATGATTAGAGAGGATTAGAGATGATTAGATATTTAGTGCAAATAAGGTTAAAATCAACACAAAATGTCTGATTTCAAGTGTCTACAAAGTGAAATAAAGTTAAATTTGACATTATCAAGTATTCATGACAAAAATTGAGTGATTATATTTTCTTGCCCCCTTTAGTCTAGAAATAAAATTACTAGAATAAAGAAAAGACATCCCTGAGAGTGTACACCACACTTTTACTTTAGGAAAATATCTAAATCATGCAAGGTGTTCCATGAAAAATCTTATAATGATGTAAAAGTAGTTAATGCTCATATGTGAAACTAAAAACTTGAAATTAAACTTGAATTTGAAAATATTGAAAAGAAAAAGGGAGTACACTAGGTATGTGTGAAATTAATTTTGCTTAGAGATGAGGCTTTCTTGAAGCATTGGAGAAGTTAGTTCTTTGGCTGAACCAATTGATAATTTTAGGGCGATCAAGCCCCAAATTGAATTGCACTTGTATGAAAAATAAAGTCCATTTAGGGATGTAAAAATCTTAATCTAAGTTGTTAGTTTTTGTAACCCTAATACATGATACAAATTAGAATCCATAATGGATTTGTAGGCAATAATGCTAGAGGGAACTAAACATCTAAGTTATGCATCATGCACTTTAACTGAATCAACACTGCAAATGGATTATAGATTCAATTGTCACTTTGTTCTTTTGTTCATAAATGAATGATCTAAAGAGAATGGATAACATCCATATTCTTACCATGTCCATGCATAGCAATTAGCATTAAAAAATATGACATGAATTTGTATCATGCCCCTTAAATTTTGAAAAATAGTATAATGTGTATAAATTTGTATCATGCCCCCATTTATAAATGTAGAATATATAGATGTATGTAAATGAAAATTTGTAACTTTTGTTTGAAGTTTGTGCATGAATATTTTTATGTACCCAAAACTATATAAACATGTACTTTGTTCTTGTAATGTGAATGCATATGCATGGCATGTGCTTCCATAATATGCACCAATGCTTGAATTTTGAACCATTGTGAAACCTTTGAAACTGTTATTTATACTTGAAATTATTTTTTGCTCTGAAAAGGTTTATCTTATGTATGAAAATCTCTCATTTTAAAATAAAGTAATTATATCATAAAATTAACTCATCTAAAAAAAAACTTAATTGTATTATGCATAGTAAGATGTAATCATTGAAAGTTTTAGCATATGTGAAAAATATGTCAACAAAGAGAGATATGTACCATTTAAATAACATATGTAACATATAAATTAAGGCCTATATAAATTTATCAATGAAGCTCATATGGTAGATTATAAAAATAGAATATTGTGCATTAGTTAGTGCATGATATAGATCACAAAAATCATAAAACTTAACAAGCTCAACAAGCACACAAACATAATAAGCACAATGCCATATAATAAGGCCAAGAGCCATGTATAAGAGACATGTTAAAATAGTGCATGAAAAAATATTTCACATCTAAGGCCAAAGACCATATGCAAATGACATTAGTGATATCGTAAATAAGATACACATTTAAATGTCACACATATAAAAGACCAAGGGCCACAAGCAATGGACATGTTTAAATGTTCCACATATCAAACAATGATTTCATAGATATGTTCAAGTAATTTTCACACAAGGGCCATGTGGAATACACAATATATAAACAATAATTTAATCTACTATGTACAAGTAATACCATCAATGGAGCAGAGAATTAGAAAGTTAGTCTACACCCTACATATGTAATGTGATCATATCTTATCAAATAACATATTTTTGTATACAATGTAGGATAGACATGTTAGTGAGACATTTTTAAATTTGTCTATACCTCCACAACATAGGATTCATAGAGTGATAACACCTATAAATATTATAACTTGTGAAAAATATACCCCCAATTTAGCAAGTCCAACATCTTAGTCCATGTGAAATATGTATGTCTTCCATAACACTCAAGAATAGCAGTGATATACATGTGTGATAGAAAAAGAGTATGTTATCTAATAATCATGAGGTAAATAAAATATTTCAATGATTTAAATCATATTCAAGTCATGATTTTGGATTTTTATAATATTTTGATTTGTTTTTGCTTTTCTTTTTGAAAATATTTGTTTTTTTTGTACTTTTGGAATTTTGGAACTAAAATCAAAGAAATTAGTGGTAATCATGGATTCAAACTTATAAGAAAGGAGGTAGATTAGAATAATTCAAAACATGTCTCAATGTGAAGCATGAATTAGATATGATTCCCTGGCCATATATGAGTAAGATGCCCCCATTGTATATGTGAATTGTAATTGTAAGGCATGTGGGAGATAAAATAAATATGCAAAGGATTGATTTTACATCCTCATTTCATTGAATGTACACTTATCTAAGTATGTAACATGTATGAGCAATATAACATATGAAAGGAGATATTTTTCATGAATAACTATTGTTTTACATACTAGAATAGGATGAAATATAAAAAAAATGACAATTTTTAAGCTTTGTATGCTTATATTTTGATTTTTTGTGTGAAAGTTTGTATAGGACAATACCAACCAACTGACGATAGTAGTTTTTGGATTATGTAATGTTTAAGTGGTTTCTTTATTGGACCCTTAGCACATTTATATAGGTAAATAATAAATGTTTTATTATTATTATTTAAGACAGGTTAAATCATCGTGTAAATATAATAATAAAATTTATTAATTATTACTGTTGTTTAAAAGTTCATCGGGTAGAGGTTGGAACCATTGGTTAAAACAGTCCACCTCCACATACAAATATCAAAAGGGATTTACCCCTTTGGTAAACTACACACATACAAGATTGTGACATTGTATTATGTTTGTGTGGGAAAATAACATTGAAAAGAGAATTCTGTGAAGAATGGTCTGAGAATAAGTAAGAGGTTGAAGGGTTTTGTATTTGGTACACTGAGAGTTTCTCAAATATATGAATATATCAATTTCTAGTTTTTTACCTCTTTGAGGTTTTCCTCATTAAATTCCCATGTCAACACTAATTTGAGTCTTTGCTAATTCATTCTTGTATCTAGATCTATCTTATGTGATCATATTGTATATGCATTTCAAATTTTATCATGAAATCATAGAATTGGGATATTGTGATTGATTAGAAACACTATTGATCGTATGAGACCTCAATTAAAGCATTTAAGACTATTAGAATTGAATTTTGAAGCAAAACTCATATTTGAAGAGGAATTATACGACCTTGAGTAGCTTTTAAAATCTTATTCTCTATTTTTAAAAAATTGGCCATCCCTATAGGTTTGTGGAGTAGTGTAATTCAATCTAAAGCATATTTGAGCACCTAACTATGTTTTTCAAGCCTCAAATCATTTTTTTGAAAATTTTTTTGTTGACAAAAGCTATTGTACAACATAGTATGGCCCTCCTTGCTTTAAAAAAATTTAAAATTGCAATCTCCTTCTTATAGACCTTATTTTTTGCTTCTTTATTGAGATTTAGTACATTGTGGACAATATAAAACTTTTTCAAGGCCTCTAGAGGCTTTCTTAAGCACCATTTATTTGTTTTTCTCACTTAGGCCCTGCATTACAACATTAGTCTATTATAAATCAATTTTTGAATCAAAGATTAAATTTTGAAGTTGTGGTTGGCTTTAATAGATAAATCTAAGAGGATTGGTAAAGTTTTCTGCTATTTGGTGGATTGTACATTGATTTGTGCATCTCCAAATCACTGTTTTTGTGTCAATCTTCTCCTTGTGCATGCTACAAGTAAGTTTTATCTCATATAATTTGAAAAAAGTATTTAAAAAATAATTTATTTATTAAATATTTAAAAATATACAATTTTTTTTACCTTGATAATTTACAAGCATAATATTTATAATTGTTCTTTATTTATTTTTAAATAAAAATCATATATAAAGAAGTTTAAATATTATTTTGTGTATATAAATCTTCAACAAGTTTCCTAGGAGGGTTGGTAGTTAAAATTTTACTAAAACTTGCAAAAGGGGAGGTCTTGTGTTCAAACCTCTCCAACCTTTTTTTCAAAATATTTTTTTCCTTCACAAATTAATTAATTTTTAATTATATTTTTGGTTTGTGTGTCAACTTTCTCACATATAAAAACCTTAAACATGTCGATCTTGTTTCAACATTTGACCTAGTGAATATTTTGTAAAGAATAGTCATGTGACCAATCAATTCTCACATTTTGACATGTTTTGGATGCATTGGTGTGGTCCAATTTATGTTTTGAAACCTTATATTATAGATTTTACAGCTTTTTAATTAGTGTTTGAATAATTATTTTGTGTTTGACTCTTGTGACACATGAATTAGTGCATTTTATTTCAATTTTTTCATATCATTTTTCATATATTTAAATACATTTTACTTTTTTACGTTTGTAATTTGATTTACTATCAAATAAAGTTAAAATTTATATTAAAATAATGTTCATTTTTTATAATTGTCCCTATATTAATGTATTTTTATGATACTTGTGACATCTTATTTTATTACAATCTTTTATATATTTTAGTATTTTATCTAGTATTAATCTGGGTAATTATTATTTATTTACACTTGTAATTTATTTTATTTTCAAATAGAATATAAATTCACATTTGAAATGGGTTCAAATTTAAGCTTTATCTAGTGTCATAGTGTCAATTTTAAAGGGAAGCAATGGCTTCTCTTAATTTTATACTAGATAAATCACAAATGTTTAATGGATATAAATATAACATATGAAAAATTCATGTTAAATTAGAATTAATAGTCTAAAAACTATGAAACATTATCATTGAGACTGAAAAATTCCTTTCAAGATGACATGTGACACCTGAGCTTTCAAATATATTTTAATAGAAATCACAAGAAGCCACGTTGATTATCTTACAGAGTGTTAAGGATAAATCTATCCTCTATATTAGAAATCAAGACTCTCCAAGCAATCCTTAAAAACTCCTTCAATCTATGCATGAGGGCACTCATCTCTTAAAGATTATTAAATTAATTCTCAACTTGTTGACTACACCTATGAAAGAAGATAAAAAAGTTAATTTTTTTTTATAGAATTAAGAATATTAAAGCTCAAATAGATGCTTGTAACTATAATTTGATTCAAAATCAATTGTTTTATTTTATTATTCAGATTAACATTCATGAATAAATTTGATATTTTATCTAAATTCTAAATTCAAAGTATCAAACAGAGCAAGATATATCCACTACCCTGTTAGTTCTTTTATTTCAAGAAAAAAAAGTGATGTCTAATTTTCATTCAAAAGAGAATTTCATGCATGCACTTCTCACTCTCAACCCTAGTTTTGAGAACAATAGAATTTAGAAACCTAACCCAAATTCTGTTAAATACAAAAATAAAAACAAGAGATCTGGTAATAAGAATCATAAACCTAATTTTAATGGGAATCACAATCTGTGTGGTAAATTTGGTCATAAAATAAAAATATGATATAAAAATAAAGATAGAGTTAATAATCAATTTTCTAAAAATAATTAAGAGAAAAAATTTAAAAACAAATAGAAGAATCAAAATCTTAATCAGAATAATAACCAAGATTAGAATTCAAATGTTATTACTTTATATGTTACATTATTTACTTCAAATGAGAATGAATGTATTCTAGATAGTGGTGTATCACACCATATGACTTGATTATCTAATATTTTGTATGATTTTATAGATGTATCTAAAAAGATCTATTTAAGAGATAATTCATTTTTATAACTAAGCAAATAAAAAAAAAATTTACAAATATTTTTAATGATGTTTACCATGTACCTAAGATTAAGAAAAAATTCTTATTTTATTTTCAACTTACGAATGATAATTTCATTATAACATTGTTTGAAGATAGTTGGTCCATTAAAAATCAATCTGGCTCTCTGATTACTGAAGGTGTTCGAAAGAATGACTTATACATTTTTACTGCTTATTTTGCATGTTTACTTTCATCACATAGTAAGAACAAATTTCAATTATGGTATGAAAGATTAAGATATTTTAAATTTATAAGTTTACATGATGTCTTCTCATAATCTTGTTGTTGGTTTACCTTCTATCTCTTTCCATCATGAAACTTATGAAGGTTTCGTACATCGTAAGAAACATATTAGTCTCTTTCACATGATGCAAATTCTTCTCATCCTTTAAAATTATTTCATAGTGATGTTGTAAGACCTCTTGAAGTTGTATCTCTTAATGTTTATTTGTATGTTATTTATTTTATAGATGATTATACTAGAATTATCTAATCATATTTCATTAAAAATAAATTTGAAGTGTTGTCTAAATTCAAATAATTAAAAACTATTGTTGAAAATGCTTCTAGTTTTTCTATTAAGAGATTAAGATATAATAATGATGGTGAATAAATCTATAAAGACTTTGATTCTTTTTACATTAGTTATGGTATTTAAAAGGAATTAAAAATTCCTATTCCCCTCATCAAAATGGTATTACTAAAGTTAAAAACTATATCATTATAAAAATGACTAGAACAATGTTGCATTCTGTAAATGTTCTAAAGTTCTTATAGGTCGAAGCCATGAATATTGTCGTGCATATTCAGAATAGAATCCCTACCAAAGCCTTGCATATTTATAATCCTTTATAAATACGGTCTAATAAAAATCCAATGTGGTTTATCTTAGAATTTTTATTAGCTTTGTTTCTATCTTTATTCCTAAATTTAAAATAAATAAGCTTGATCCTACCTTTATTCTTGTATTTTTGAATGTTATGGAGATGTATGACTCATTTAAAAAATAGATCATTAAGAATAGGAATGTCCTTATTCTTAAAAAATATATTGTGATCTCTCTATGGAACCTCCTCAATGTTCTTTTAATGAACTTGTTTCTCTTGTTTCTCTTTTTAAAAAAATAGATGTCATAGAGGAAGATGATCCATATTTGGATATCTTCAAGTTTGAGAAACCCCTTTAATTTCACGTTCAATCTAAAAGACCTAAATGGATAAAATCCCTAATCCAATCTTTTAATGTTGATAATATTAATAAATTAATTAGGATTCAACATTTTTATCATGCCTTAATGATTATATATGAATGTGAACCTTAATCTTTTAAGGAAGCCATTCAAGATGATAGATGGAATATTGCTATGCAAGCTGAGTTCAATGTTTTAATTAAAAATCAAACTTAGGATCTTATCCAAGCCCTCCACCTAAAAGGCATATTGTTAGTTGTAGGTGGATTTATAAAATAAAGTATAATTTAATCTGTAAAATTGATAAGTTTAAAATAGGATTAGTCGCTTGTGGGTTTACTCGAAAACTTGAAATTAACTATGTTGAAACCTTTACTCCTATAACAAAAGTAAGTACAGTTAGATTATTGATTGCTCTTACAACCCAAAATGGTTGGGTTATCCACCAAATGAATTTCAAGAATACTTTTATAAATGATGATTTAGAAGAATAAATCTACATGAGTCAACCTAAAGGTTTCATTGATCATAACAGAGAATATTTTATGTGTAAGTTAAATAAATCCTTGTATGATTTAAAACAATATCCTTGAGTTTGGTACTCTAAAATTACTTCTTTTTTCAAAGAACTATGTTTTTCTAACTGATATTTTGATAATGATATTTTTTTTAAAGTTAAAAATGGTCATGTTAATTTAATTTCTTTATATGTTGATGATATTTTAATTACTGGTGATTTGACTAGTTTAATTCATAAATATAAGGATAAACTAAGTTAAATATTTGAAATTATTAATTTAGGTATTCTACATCATTTTTTAGGAATGGTTATATTTAAAGATAAATATTTTATTATTGTATCATAATATTAGTATGCACATAATCTTTTTATTAAGTTTAATATGTTTGAATATAAATATACATCTACTCCTCTTGAAGTCGATGTAAAACTTGATCCAAAACATACATGTGAAAAAGTTAACCCTACTTTGTATAAAGAGCTTGTTGGTAGTTTGATTTATCTAACCATTACTAGACCAGATATTTCATATATTGTTGGTGTTGCTTTTAGATTTATTTAGGACCCATATTTGGATAATTAAAAATTAGCTAAATATATTTTTTGTTATATTAAAGCAATAAATATTTTTTGTTTATTTTATTTTTTCTTTGATAATGCTAATTTATATGATTATTGTGATGTTGATGATTTTGGTAATACTATAGATCAAAAATATACTGTTGGATATGTGTTTAAGTTTGGTGTAGGTAATATCACTTGGAACAATAAAAAGTAACGTGCTGTCTCTATCTTTTCTACTGAATTAAAGTATAGAAATGCTATGGAAGCTGTAAAAGAAGTCGCATGGATATTAAATTTGTTGGGAGAAATTCATTTAGATGTTTCTCATAGTATCATCTTTTATTATGATATTCAAAGTCATGTAGCTCTAGATAAAAATTTAGTACAACACCAATGAACTAAACATATTGAATTTTATGTGTATTTTATCTAAGAGAAAGTCCTAAATGCTGATATTGATATGCAATTTTGTCTTATGGATAAACAAGTGGAAGATATCCTCAAAAAAAAAACTTGGTGCTACCAAGTTCTATTAATTTTGTTCAATGTCAAGTCTCTTGGAGTTACCATTGAGGAGTGTGCATGACAATGTCACTTTCTAATGGTCATGTGTTCTTTATTCTCTATACTTCTTCTCATTGTAAAGCATTGTAAACTTTATGTGTAAGTTATGTGATTTAAGTAAACTTCATGTGAAACAAAATACATAAAATTATACTTTGTAATGGATTTCGTTATGTTATAAAAATCTCTAAATATGCTTGCTTGATTATTCATGAGAAACTGTGAGATGTAGTCTCACGATCAAACTAGTCTAAAACTTACTTTAATTAGTTTATGGATTATAATTTATTTTATTTCAAAATGTGACTTTGGCATGATGAAATTTTTTAAAACCTTCAAATTTATACATAGTATAATTCCTTTATTAAAGTGACTATGGCATTTATCTCCACTTAACATTAAGGGGGAGTGTTAGAACATATAATGCTTAAGTGGTGACTTTATTAGACTCTTAGCACATTTACATAAATAAATAATAAATGTTTTATTATTATTATTTGACACAGGTTAATAAAATAATAAAACATATTGATTATTATCATTGTTTAAAAAAAATTTGAGGAGAGGTTGGACCCATTGGTTATAATGGTCTACCTACACACCTTAATATAAAAGGGTTTTACCTCTTTGGTAAATTACACACATACAACATTGTGACATTGTAATATATTTGTGTGTGGAAAATATCATTATAAAGATAGTTTTGCAAAGAATGTCTAAGAAGAAGTAAGAGGTTGAAGGATTTTGTATTGTATACACTGGGAGTTTCTCAAATATATGAATATATCAATTTATGGTTTTTTACCTCTTTGATGTTTTTCACATTAAATTTTTATGTCAACATTGATTTGTGTTTTTTTTAATTCATTATTGTATCTATATATATCATGTGTGATCATATTGTATATGCATTTCAAAGTTTTTCAATATTAGCAGTTGATATGTCCGTTACTAGTCGATAATGTCCATATTAGAAAATATAATTTTATTAGTGCAAGATGTAAAAATAGAATAGTAAATGGTATAATATAGCATAATAAATTATTATTTTGGATTGTGTAGATATGGAAAGTGAAAAATAATAACCAAGAGACTAAAAATTTAATAAGATATGATGGATTAGAAGAATTGATCAAATTAAATGCATGTGCAAAAACATAAGAATAACATGAATAATCAAGAAGCTCTGTACAGTGAATTATGTTACTATAAACCAAAGAGATCATCAATGGCATACCTTTGTGTAGGTATTATATCATTAGGATTATCACACCAATATTCTACATAGTCAAGGTCATAATTTTAGACACTAAAATTTAATCATTAAATTCTTGAAAATGTTTAATCTTGACATCCTTACTTTGCTTGGCTTATTTTCCACTCTGTTAACTTGAAAATATATTAGATCCTTCATTATTCTACTCATTATCTTTAAAATACCATAAATATCATTCAAATATCCCTATTTAGCTTACATATTTCTGGCAGCTAAGTTTTAATAGTCTCAATCCTTCTAGGATAAAACCACACTAGCTCAGACAAGGTTGTAGTGTGACCTTGTCCACAAGTGCACATTATTTCCCATACTCCAATGATAACTTTTCAAATTTAAGACATTTAATATTGGCCCTCCCACATTTTTATCAAGGTCGGTTAATATAAATATTCCAAATGTTCCTTTATCTAAGCACATCAAGGCCTCTTAAAACGCACCTGCCAATCACTTGGCAAATTTTATTACACAACAAAAGAGCTCTAATCTTTCTAATTCCAGTTTTGAGTTATTATAACAGTCATAGGCCAAGTCTGAAGTTATTTTACTACATGTTAATAGAATTCAATGTCAATAATTCAAGGCAATTTATCTAATTTCATCTATATAATAAATATCAAGATTCACACACTCACTCTAAGAGGTAGAACTACATTAGCCTAAGGTCCTTTTGGGTTATGTAGACAACACTTATATTACGTGATATTTTTTAAGGATAAATCAACTATTGCCTTTGTTTGATTCCCCCTTTTGTATTTTTATTCTATTGTGTTTATGTGCATGAATTAGGTTTTGGCTTTTGTAGGTCTTTTGTGCATTAAATCACCATCCATAATAAACCAACAAGTCATCTTTGACAATTAAAAGCACCCAAATAGAAAAATTAATTGAATAATCAATAGATAAGGCTGTAGTCAATAGAAAAGGTCAAAATGCACCTCTTTTCACCTAACATGGGTCCTAAAGCATCATAGAGTTTTGTTTTTTGATACAACATAGTTTATAGATCTTTCCATCCAATTCTACATTAGAAATATGCTTGCATGGTCAACATAAATTAGATAAAACTTAGTTTTGTATATTTTATTGTTTATCACTATTTATAGCTCATTTTAAATTATGTAAATTATTGTATTTCACATATAGGTTATTCTATAATTTAAATTAGTATTCAATAGTTTATTGTTTATTAACACTAAATTATTAAAGAATAAATAAATAGATTAAATACTCTAGTGAAACCATAATTTTGATTAAAACATTGTTTGGTGTTTACTTGATTTTTGTCCTATGATTTCATATAATTTTTTTATAAATTTCTAGCACTGGAAGAAAACAATAATCAACTTTGAATATAAATCTAACACTATGGGTCAATATTCTTTGACCATGGATTTTAATCTGACATTAAAGAGATTATCTTATCACCTTAGATAACATATAACCCTAAAGTTATTTATTTTAATCCCAGGTTTAAATTTATTGATCTCTACACAAAAAATATTCAATTTTTGTTTCTCTTTATTTTCTATTATTTGTTGCTTATTTTTAGCAATTGTGTTCCAACAGTTGTAAAACTATGTGACTACTATTACAAGCTTAATAGTAATATATTTTTTGAACACAATGGTGTGAGGGGTATTACCCCAATACTTAAGCCATTGTATAACACTAAATATGAATTTTATTTTCCCAGTACCTCATAGTATATTATAAATTCATATGGTCTCTTGTTTATATCATAATAAGCCTCTTTTAGTCATTTGATTTAAGGTGCACATGAGAGCAGCGTATCACCTCTCTCGACATACCCTCAGAGATGGGATAGTGGGATATAATCACAATTTAACCTATGTAGTTAGTGATCTAAAATATTATGATAGAACTAATCTATAAATTAATAAATATATTTTAGATCCCACATAATCATTCAAACCCTTACCTAGATCACCTTTATACCTTGATTTTTCTTTGTATTGTATTTATAATGGGATCGATGAATGAGTGTTTCTTTCATATATTTCATATGATTATGAAATTAATTATTTCATCTTTTTTAATCTTTAAACATGTTATTCATTATGTTTTTACATGTAGTCAATGCCAAATTAATAGAGAAGATATACCAAACAGGGCCTAATCTCATGGCCTTCCTGTTTCAAATAACTACATTACTATATCATGTCATTACTCTTCTCTAATATATTTTTTTAAATCTTAAATGACTTGGAAACAAGAGAAAACATATTTTATACATCGTATTAGTTCCAAAACTTTAAAATATCTTCCATTACTTACTTCACACCCTCTTAAAGGGTGCATTTTGGCTTTTAGTTTAGAACCTAATACTTAGTAAAAATATGGTCAAACTGATGATGCAAAATTCATGGAATATATTCATGAATGTCCATAAAAGTTTGACTCCCTCTTATACATTTCTACAGATGAACAAAATAAATGTGCCCAAGGTAATTCTTCTAATGTTGCCACTTTCACTAGTTCATCCATTCTTATTTATACACCTCCAGTTATTTCCACAGTGTCATCCCTTGGTTTAGGAACATCACTTATTTTCCAACAAGTATTCATAAAAATGATTAATAAATTTACTTATATTCCTCCAATCACCTCTAAAAATACTACTCTTAAGCATACAATTATTGATTTACAAGCTAAGCTATCTAAATTTGAGCAAACTCTTTTTCATACTAGCCCTTATATGGATTCATGTTCCTTGTTACTTAACCCTTTTGCACTTGAAATTGTATCTTATCCATTACCAATTGGCTTTGTGCCTCCTAATATTATTTTGTATGAAGGAAAAGGTGATCCTAAGCAACAATTACATGCATTCCATGCAACTTATCTAGACTATATAGATAATGACCAATTATTGATAAAACTATTTCTAATAAGTCTTAATGAATATGCTCTTAAAAGGTTTTATTATATTCCTCTTCAATCGGTAAAGGCTTTCAATCCTTTGTAAAATCAATTATTAACACACGTTTCCCTCAACATTGGTGAAAATATATCATATGGTCAAATTTCAAAGCTTAAATAAGGGTCTAATAAAAGAATAAGTAAATATGCCCTTAAGATACAAGGTTATGCTAGAAAAAATGATAAATCAAGTGACTGATAATGAGCTCTAAGATATCTTCACTCAATTTTTTTTATCTCTACTTCATAAGTCTATCACATTTGATAATTTCAAATCTTTTGACAAGTTATGCCATACAATCAAAAAACATGAATTCAAATTGATTACCTTGAACAAGCTCAAATATACATCAAATGCTCATGCTACTTTAAATGTTAAATTTCAAAGCAAGAAAAATTATAAGAACAAATCTAATGAAAGCAAGATTGAAGCTAATATTGTATTTAATGTTATATCACAACCAACACAAAAGCTTTAATTACAATCTCTACCAAGGAGTAAATTCTTAAGGTTATCATCACCTCCTCATTTATTATTGCAAAATCTAATTGAATGTAATCTAATCTCACTTTCTCCACTGATGGAAGTAGACATGTCTAAACCACAATCTATAAATTTTGATAGCAATTCATATTGTGACTACTATAAATGTATTGTGCATTATATAAATAGATGTTTCAAGCTCAAATACAAAGTTCAAGACCTTACTGATGAGAATATTATTGATATTGACACACCTATTGAAGAGGCTAAGACACAATAAAATGATAATTCAAAGCTTAAAATATATAAAGATATTTTTCTAAATTGTGAATCAACAAATAACAAAGATAATTATGAATTACATTATGCATATAATGTTCATCCTCATCTTTATACATATGAGCATCCACATGATAGCACCATTATTATAGTTATAAGCAAACAAAGATCATGTCTTATGATTACATTTGATGATAATGAAGTTGTTGACGATGATCCAAATAGATGTGAACTCTTTATTCAAACATATATTGATAGGAAGCCCATACATAGTGTTATTATAGATAATGGATAGTGAAAATGCATGCACTATAACACTCTTCTACTCTCTTAGCTATACAAAGCAATATTTATATGATACTTCTAGATTTTTCAAATAATTTTATGGCCATACACAAAATACTCTTGGGCATAAAGTACTACCCTTACAAGTGGGACCTCTCATAGTGTTCACCTCATTCTTAGTTCTACCAAGCTCAGGGGTATATAATATGCTACTATGACACTCTTGGATACAAAATATTAGAGTAGTGCCTTATACAATGCATAAATGTCTCAAATATATTCATGATAATCAAGTTGTCAAAATTACAGGAATCTAATATGAATTTCCTTTGGAACCAATGTTATTCACTCTTATAAAATAATTGGTTGGCACATATATTGGGCAACATAGTAATAAAATAGTCAATAAAATTATTCAAGAACATGATTTACATATACTAAAGCATATTAAAAAAATAATTTCTCCATCTATTAATAAGCATGCACATATTAAAAATTAGTTTCTCCATCCATTTATGAGCATGATACATTCATACATGAGTATATTCAGTTGTTTTTAAAGAGCATGTTACATCCTCCTAAGCAAAAGGTGGCACATAAAAAGAGATATTTATCTCCTAAGGTACCACATGTTATTCATAATGTTTCACTATGTAATAAATTATTACATCTTATCCTATCACACACATGGATATAGGTTCACATGGGTATATCAGTAATCATTCAAATGATTATATTATAACATATGATTTTTATTCAGATTTAGAGACATCTACAATTGGCATTCCTCTTCATAGGAATTCACTCCTTCATATCATGTCATGGGTGATGCATACATGACTCCCATTACAGACATAATTGGTTAGCTACTTTTATTTGTACATAGCTTTTTAGATTTTATCTTCGTTGCTACTTCTTATATCCCCAATTAAAATCATTCTTCTAGATCTTGGCTTTATTTTCACTTTGGTCACTTGCCTTCTTAATTTGAAAACTGATTCAAATAATCTACAATAATTATCTTATAATATTTTCAATGCACATTCTTTATGACAGTTCACTTGCTCAGTATGGCATATTTATCATATTGTGGCTTTCATTGCACTTACATGATCACATATATATACTCGTACATTATCCATTAACACACATAGTATCTCACCCACTGGGGTCATGTAAATTTTTATATATATCAACCATTTTTGCTACATTAATATGACTCTTTTACACATACATTGGGAGTATATTGCTTACCTTCTTTCTTGTAACATTATGATTTATCACCTTGTTGTAGGTTACTTAAATTCCTCCCATTTATTATAATTTTCAATGCCTTGCTTCCTAGTTCCTTTTCAAAATTTGTTCGATTCTAAAATATTAAAAAAAAATCATGTATGACATAATTTTAAAAAAATCACAATATTTTTAAAATAAAAAATTAGGACTTATAAATATTTTCAAATTTTGTTAACTTACTTATTTACATATTATATTTATTTCACATTTAATAGATAACATATTTTAATATTCAATGCACAATGCTTTTCATGAGGTATGTGAGTGTGATATAGGACATACTATCACATGGTTTTCGATGCCAGACTTCCCTTATACTCAGAAGCCTTGCTAAGCGGAGGGCATCTCTTTATGCTCTATGAACCCTTCAACAAGTCGTATATATCCACAACCTTTATAACATGTTAATTTATATATATATATAATACAAAATTTATTTTAATAACTCATGATTTACATGGTGTTACGTAGATATGTTATTTTTTAACATTGACATTGATATATACATTTCATGTAGACTAGTATCATTTATCATAAGCTTCTTCTTTAATTATTCCTTTACTACATGATAAGTTAAGACTTGATTGATTATTATGTGTGGCCCTTGATCTTGCTTTTATGGCATCCTCATGCCATTTAAATGTGGCCCTGGACCTTTTTTATTTATGCAACATTCACATGTCATTTGTATGTGGCCTTTAGGTCTTATGCATAACATTTTATGCAATTTATGTGACATTACTTGTATGTTCATTAATTTTTACTATGGCATCATGATTTTTATTATAAATTATTTATATTATTTCTCTTACTTTGGTGCCATGATACATATCATACACATAAGGCTTATGTACTTCAGTGTTATCTATCTAACACATGTTTCATATGTAATTCAATGTTATATTCAATACTATGATGCAATCCATCTTAAATATTCAAAGTGCGACTAAATTATTATATCATTTACATACATTTTATTTTGAGATAAGTAACTTGCAGGTTATGTCCCTTATCTCAAAATGAGGCATCATAATGGACTTACCTTGATAATTCAAGCCTCATGATAAAAAAAAATAAAAAATAATTAAAAAAAATGATAAAATATAGTTTTTATATTTTAATATAATTTAGAATTTCAAATTATGTGAGCATATGCCAAGCAAGTGAAATCATTGATATGGTTATAAATTACATGTTTTAAATAGTCACAAATTTAGTTGGCATTCAATATCAATATTGTACAATACATGGGGCATGATATTCATTAATGTCCATGTTACTACATTGGAGATTTAAAATCTCAAAAGTTTTAAAGGTATAAAAGTTGCAATTGGAATATAGGTTTGTTTGCAATGGTTTGATTCATATTATTTTGTAAGTGGGCCATGCTAGAATTTAGTGACACTCAATGTCTATGATTACACTTTAGTGGGCCACGGTTGGCAGTTACACCTCTTCTCCTACCATGTTTGAGTATAGTGACACTCAACATCTATGGTGACATTGTAATGAGCCACATTTGGTGGTTCCACCCCTTTAATCATTTTATAGAGTACTCTACATATTCATATGATAATTGGATCATACAATCTTATTAACTCAAGAGCTTTCACTGGTTTTCAAATTAAAAATTAATCGCTCTCAATTCACCACAAGTTCAACATTTCTCTAAATACCTCAATAAGGGGGCACACACTTCTTCAACTCTTAAGTTATAGGGAAATTAGATTATATAATATTCCATGTGTATTCTTTCCTTGCTCTCTTTTCAAATTTTAAATTTCAAGTTTCAGATTTTCAATTTTCAAATATGGACAAGTAACTACTTTTAGTAACATTATTGTAGGCATTGAGGCATCTTGCATAATCAAGCTTCACATCAAAATAAAAAAGTATGTATATAGACTTAAGTTTGCATCTCTTTTACTCTAGTAATTTCACTTCACTGCATCATTAGAATATATAGGGGGGATGTAGACACTCAAATTTAGTTGTTAATTGTTTGAAAATATTTAATCTTGACATCCTTACCTTACTTGGCCTATTTTCCATTCTATTAACTTAGAAAACTCTATGAAAACCTTCACTATCTAATTTTATCTTGAAAAGAATGAAAACATTATTAAAACATCCACATTCAACCTAAATATTCCTATCATCCAAGTTTCAATAGCCTCGGTCCTTATAAGACAAGATCACACTAGGTTAGATAGGGTCATAGTGCATCCTTGTTCACTAGTGCGACATCATCTCATGTGTTCCAACAATAACTTTTCAAACTCAAAACATTTCATATTGTCTATCCCTTGATTTTAGAAAGGTTGGTTAATGTAAATATTCCAAATATTCCTCTATAAAATCACATCAAGGCCTCTGAAAACATCACCTAACAATCAATTGGAAAATTTTACTCCACAATGAGCAAAAGAGCATTGATATTTCCAATTCTAGTTTTGATTTATTATAATTATCATAAGCTAAGTCTAAAGATATTTTATTACAAGTCAAGGGAATTCAATGCTAAATAGTGAATGCAATTTATCTAGTTGCATCCATATAATAAATATGAAGATTCACACACTCACTCTAGGATGGATAACTACATCAGGATGATGACATTTTGGGCTATGTAGGCAACATTGAGATTACACAGAGTTTTTTAAGGATAACTCAGATATTCTACTTGCTTGATTCTCCCTTTTATATTTGATGTCTATTGTGTTTGTGTGCATGAACTAGGGTTTATATTTTTTAAGTCTTCTATAATCAAATCAATTTTCATAGTCAACTAACATGTCATCTCTGATAGTACATACATTCAGACTGAAAAATTAGTCTCACAATTAACTTGGGCGTAATTGTAGTTAACAAAAAAGACCATAGTGTACCCCTAGCCACCAAGCACAATCTTGTCCTAGAGCATTACAAAGTTTTATTTTTGGACACAATAGAGTTTACAAATATTTCCAACCAATTCTACATTAGAAATTTACCTGTGCAGTCAATAAAAATCAAGTCCAAGTTAAGTTTTCATACTTCATTGTCTATTACTATTTATAACTTGTTTAAAATTTTGTAAATTACTCTATTTCTCATTTATGTTTTGTATATTCTATAATCTAAATTAGTATTCAATAGTTTACTATTTTTTAGTATTTAATTATTAAATAAAAAATAAATAGACTAAACAATAATCATCAATGTACTCATCATCATTGTAGATAACTATTTTATTAGGTTCTTGAAATTGTGATATATTATTTTCATCATTTTTTGTATCTATATATGAAAAACCAATTGCACCTTACTATGGAACTGGCTTATTAGATTGTTGTTGCTCTTGAGTGTATTCATCATTGTGAGGATATTATGTCATTATGAATTAGAGAATAATCATGTGTAATTACTTGAATACTATGAAGATAATTAATTTGTGCTTTAAATTTTTAACTTGAATACTACAACTATAGATTTTGTAGTATTGACATTATTTTTTCCCTTTATGCATGAATTATATATAGTGATTGAATCCTTAGAAGCCATATTTATACCATTAGATTTTGTAGGAACATTTTGCTTTCGAAATTTCTTCATGAGAAACCTTTTCATAAATGTTATTTCTTGATTATCTTGAGTTTATTCTTGAAAATTATCTTTTAATAATTGATCTTTTAGTTATAGACATCCAATTTTGGTCACAACTAGCTCCCAAGCAGACTTTAGAATGATTCCTACCAAACATTACAAATTAAGCTTAAAAATTACTAAACGTCCTAATTTTGGTCATTCATATTTCATCAATGCTCAAAATCATGTTGAGGCATCCCTATTTGGGGTACTAGCCCATACACAATAATAACCTCTCATAGATTTATCCTTAATCACCTTGTGACATAAAAATTGATAGTTTGGCCTATAGAACCATTAAGTGGGGCACTTGATCAAATCTTAAAAGAACTAAAATGTTAATCAAATTGAGTCAACTAATTAAACAATATTAAATGCTTAGTTGAATTATCCATTTACAATTAATGAATATCTAAAAATAAAAATTCTAAAAATAAAAATATCAAGCCTTTTCATCATTGCCTTTATGAGTAGTCAAGCTCTTCCAAAATATCTCAAAACATATAATTTGAGAGACATGCCCAGTAATCAAAAACTATAATTACATGACAACTTTTAACCCAACTGAAGTTAGCCTCAACTCACCTAGGGTTAGTTTGAACTCATTTCATGTTTAAACTCAACCTTAACTCACTTTGGGTGAGAGTTAACTTTTGAGGCTATAAATACAAGGCCATACCTATTGATCTCTAAACTAACTTGGTGTAATGTTATAATACTCAAATATATGCAAAAAAACCTTGCAGGTAATGTTACCATACCAAATTCATAAGCCAAGTAACCAAGCTAAGGTGCCAAGGAAAGGTGAAGCCAACAAAGCTTCATTGATGCACAAATCAATCAAACCACTTCAAATGGCCATTTAAAGCTTCAAAGAGGGTATTCTAATTGTGCTTTCATTTGTATGTTTGTTATCTATGCTCTCCCTAGTGTCTAGGCTAGATATGTTAGTATTTTAGTGTGTTATTTTGATTTATTTTATTGGACTAACACTAGACTAACCTCTCCTCTATGTATTGCTTATTCACATAATGGCATGCTCAATGGGATGTGCACCCCACAATGTTGTTCTCAAGGTATTTTAGGACATCCTCATAACAATTTTCATGTCAAAATCCAAACTTGCTGATCAAAAAAGTGGAAATTGAAGGCTCGATGATGTTTTTCTAGAAATCATGAATTTTCTCTATACAATCACATTCTTGCTCTCTAGAATCGCAATATTAAATAATATCACTACTTTTAAAATCATGATTTTATCATAATTTTTGTGTTATTGTACTAAATATCATGATATTGTGCTTAGCCACCATAATTTCACTATCTATTTGTGTTTACAGGGAAGACTTGAGATATTGATGATATCATGACTTTATAGTTATGATATTGATGATATCATGACTTTACAGTCATGATATTACCAAAACATTTGTGATATTATTATAAATTTTGAGATATTATCTTTAGCTATGCCAGTTTGATATTAACTATTTTGTGTTTGTAGGGTGGATTTGCAATTTTGTACTAAGATCTATGGTATTGTGTTTATTTATACGATATTACTTTAATAGTCACGATTTTGTGTTAACTTTGTATCATGCAAAAAACTTACGATATGTGCTAATAATTATGGTTTTACAAGAAAAGTGGTGATATTGCTCTATGTTTTGTGGTTTTATACTTTGTGTAAAATTTTTGAAACTTGAGAGCTAGAATTCAAATGTCATTTACCCACTTATGTTTTAATTCTAAGCACAAGGACCCCCTAACCTCTTTTGTAGGACCCAAATACCAAGAGAAGACATTTTCAAACACTCTAATTTTCAAAGCTTACACTTGAATTTAGTGTTTTAAAATCTTTTTGCTTGAGTTGTTTTTCATTTTGTTTAAATTTTTCAACACAAAGCCAAGGGGCTCAAACTTCATAACATATTTCATTTGGTGCTATAAAAATTAACTCACACTTTAGTTAAATACTCATAAGAGTTTTTATTTTTATGTTTGTTGTTTGGGTGTTTGTTTAGCAAGATGAGTATTATGTGTATGCTCTCCCCCATACCCTTTAGGCAATTTGGGTGATCAAAATTTCTCACTCTTTGCATTTGTCACTTTGGTCCAAAATCATGTAAGGAAAGTTTCTAAGGCCCTCCCCAAAATATGATATATTTAGGTGACCCCAAAACAACCCTAAAGTCCTTCCACTTTCTTTATTTCATGCATTTTTAGCTTGTGGGTAGGAGTTCATCACCTCTCCATGAGTTCTCTAAGGAAGCGATACTCTGAGAATTCACCTCCTGACATAATTTCAACCCCACTCCATGATGGGGTATATAAATTGAGGGTAACCCACTGTGACACTTGTTTGAGTAGTTAAACAAGCTCTGTTAGTGTTACTAAATCTCGAATCATAAGGGTAACTCAGACATCACACTACATTGAGTAATTTATGGATGTAGTGATTGTGAAAAGGACAAAACCTTTTCACAACAAATTAGTTAGCATGGATCTAAATGACATGATGCACCCTAGTGTTTTCCACACATATGGGACCATTTATAAATAAACAAAAATTGGTAGTTTAGATAACCCCACTTACTGCAGACATATTGTTGATCTAGGGTGAGTAGCTTAAAGTTCCATATCATCATATGAAGTCTTGAGAAAAGAGGGGGCCTAAAAACCATACATTTTTATGCACTTTTACTTTTTGTATTAACGACTTAAAATCCTCTCAAAAGCAAGTATATAAACAAAATTTGACAGTATGAAGTAACCTTGTCAGTTTTAGGATTTAGGACATTACACTTAGGTGTTTTTATCATTGATCCTTTTTACTTGCATGATCTTGTATCCAAACTATGTGTTTGTCATACAATGTACAAAATGAGTCTTGTTTGTGCATTAACCATTTGTTTAAAGAGGTATTATGCCATCTGTTTGACACCACACTTTACCTTGGTCATTTGTCAAACCTTTGTGTGTGTGTCACTTGTTTGAATAGGGCATCATTATATCACCCATTTCATTCTAAGTTTTGTGCCTTATAATATTTGAAATAAACCAATTATCATACCTTTAGAGCATAATAACATCATTACAATACTCAAATTATTTCAAAGACTTGTTACCTTACGTTCAAAATTATAATTTTGAAGCCACGTGTGCCTTATTAGTCAATGCCTAGTACCATCATGTAATTCATTTTTATCTAGTGTGTTGTCTATTTTCAAAGAACCTAGTCTTCTAAATAAAGTTCAAAGTTAGCCTTGACAAGTTCAGATCCAAACATTGATTGGTTTATATCTAGGCCTTGTGTAATTTTGGCATAGACATTTACCTTTCACTTTTGGTTTGTGTAGCTTAGGCTAATTCCTTGCTCTATTTAAAGACTATTTTTATGCTTAAATTTGGGGAAGTGGTCAATCTTCCATATGCCTAAATTTTAATGTCTTTTGCCAAATGATCAAGTGTGTGTTTAAAATTTGAATGCCTAGTTTGTGTCAAAATGTTTCAAATTTGTTAAATTAAATCTTTTGCCTCTTAAACTTAGTTTTGTTTAAAGTCTAGATTTTCTACCTTGTTCCCAAATGACCTAGCAATTCCTGTTTTGATCCTAGATTTTATGCCTTGTTCCCAAAAGACCAAGCAACCTTTGTTTATTTAGACCTAGATTAAACTTGTTTGAAACACTTTTTACCTAAGTTTGACATTTAGTTTTTTCCCATCCACTTGACCATTTATATAAAATATTTGCCATTAAACATTTAACGCTAGACTATTTTAGACCAAGTTTTAGCACCAACCTTTTTGAAGATGTAATTCCATTCTTTAGACCAAGTTAGACCAAGTTTGGACCATTCATACTTTAGACGTTATTTTTAAGAGTTTATAGAACTTTATGCTTATCTTAATGGAATGTTCATTATTTTTTGGATATGTTTCATTATAATCATGGTAGATCCATGTACAAGCCAAGTTATGATAATGTGGTCATGAATGATGACTTTGTTCAAGACCCCTATGGCAATGATGTGGTTTGTGAGATGGATCCTTATCCTCCTTACACTGATCAATCTAGGATACAAAGTCAAGATCCACTAGCCCATTATTTGGTTAACACACCTCTTTATTCAAAGCAATACCAAGATCAAACTATGTAATATCCAACTAGCGTACCATTGATTGTAGAATAAGTATAAAAACAATCATATTATGTTACTATACCATCAATGTATGATACTTATTTTTTTATCATCACTTTCTTGAAAACAAGTATGAGGATTTAGTTAGATCCTTGGAGTTATGGGCCAAGTTTAATACCATGGCCATGCAACAAGAATATCAAACCTATTTGAATCTCACACATAATTTTGATACCATGGCCATGTTAAATTCTCCACTCATAGAGTTAGCTCCTTCAATAGGAGTATTAATTGAATTGATAGGTTAAGATAATCTGGTTATGGAACCATTTGTGAAAATCACTTAATTCGGTGACATGTATAATGTCCCATCTATTGAATAAGTGGTTACTAATTCTACATAACATAATGTGCCAAAAATGGTGGATAACACGCAAGTGTCTTCCAATCCAGGCCAAAGTGGTTTAACTACACCAACAAATAATCCACAAAAAGTACCTTTAGATAACACCACAAGTGGTTTTAAATAGTAGGGGGAAGGAACTCCTACATCCCAACCATAAAAAATTACCTCTAATCCTCAACCAACTACTTCTTCAAGCACCCAATTGTAAGAATTAAGTAATCAAGAAACAACTAGTGTTTTGCCTCAACAAAACATGATGAATGATACTTCACCTCAACATGTGGTGACTAACATCTCACAACAACAAGCACAATCTAGTGTACCACCACAATAGAGGCAGAACACTACACCACCTCAATAGGGGGCAACAAATGTTCCACCTCGATACATAGTGACAAAGTTACCTCTACAGTCATAGACCAACATTCCTTTACAATTTCAAATATTATCTAATCAATAATGTATCTATATTGGCAAATATAAATGCCAAACATCCAACAAATTTATATATTGTAATAGGTGTTCACATAATAAAGAGGTACACTTGTCTAACAAGTACCAATTAGGCAACAATTGCCTTTTGTTCAAAATGTGCCACAGATTTAATGAGAGGGCCTTGGTCCATAACAAGTTCCCCTTATTTATCTAGGTTTTACTAGTTGAAAACAAGTCCCTACTCAACCTCAACAGGCACAATACTTTACCCAAAGCCATATCCTTCCATCAGAGCCATAATTCCCTCAAAACTATGCCTATATACCAAATCCAAACTAGAATATAGCACCATAATGTTTGCAATTTCAATAACCACATCTCAATCTATAGATGCATATTCCTGGTCAGTTCACTTATCAAACTAATATTTCACAACAAATCATTCCACTATTATACCCTAGTCAAGGTAATCCACCTTTGACCTCCAAGCCAATATCTCAACCAATTGTTCCATTTGCTTTCTTGGCACAAGAGCTATAATAAATGAAGGATGAAATTATCACCATTCAAGTAGGGAAGAATACCAAGAATTTCAAGTTATATTATGTTTGTTCATACCCATTCAACATGGAGTATCTTAAAATACCATTTCCTCCAAGGTACGAACCATCAAAATTTGATAAATACAAGGGTAAAGGAGACCCTAAGACCCATTTGATAGAATTCTTTGTTACTTACCAACTAGTGGATTATAATGAAATTTATTTATTCTTTTTGTTTCCTTGAAGTCTAGCAAGATAGGCTTTGGAGTGGTTCCTAAATTTGCCAAAGAATTTTGTATCTGATTTTGATGACTTCTCAGACAAATTTATGTAGTATTTATCTTACAATATCAAACATGATATTTCACTAGTAGATTTGACTTAAGCCAAGTAGAAAGTTGGTGAAAGCTTTACAAGTTATTTACAGAGATGGAAAACACTTGCTAGTTATTTCACCCATAGCTTACCAAATAAATAATTGGATGTTATGTTTACTAAAAATTTGCATAGTGAGATATCCTATCATCTAGAGCTTCAATGTGCACATACCTTCAAATTGATCATCAACAAAGGTTTGATAATTAAGAGAACCCTTATTAACAAATGTATTATCAAGTTAAGCGCATCTAACCAAAATTAAAACCAAACCCAAGGAACCAGATAACATCATAACCAAAACCAAGTCTAAGCACAATCATCAACACTAGCCCATGCCAATAATTATGAGAAATCCAAACAATTCAATCATCACAAAAATGTTTTTGGAAATAGATTGAGTCACATCATGTCAAAATAGTGTAAACACCATCTACTTATCCTACACCATAAATTCAACTTACTCCTCATCAGTAAACTCAACTTTCATAGCAACCTAGAGCTGCTTCATAAACATATCAACCATTACCTTTGCAGACCCCTCCAAGAAGAAATGTTCCTACTTGTTGAGTCTTCAATGACCTTGGAGAGCCTTTTGAAGCTGTGTTTCACAAGCTAGCCATAACTAACATGATTAGTTGGCCAATTTCAAAGCATTATTTTGAGGGTCTTCTATAGCTAGACTGGTACTGAGAGAATGAGTTATATTAAAACCATCGTGTTCATGGATATAATCTATGTCATTATGTGAAAATCAAACACCTCATTAAAATATATTAGAAAATAGAAAGATTACATTGGATAATAGAACATCTACATCTAATCAAAACTTGGGTATCTACCAAAACCTTTTTTTGCAACATAACAACAATAATACAGGCTAAAACAACAACAATAGTATCAATAACCATGACAATGATACCAATTTCAACCACAACAACACCAATAATATTAGCAACAATAACAATGTCAATAAAATGGGAGGAACCAAGGCCAAACTAATTCCAATGCCGAACATACTTACCACACAATTGTACATGATCACACCAAAGTTGTAGGTCATATTATGGGAGGTCACATTTCAACCATCACCATTAATCCTATACTAAGTACTAATAGAATAGGATCATTACAAAATAATTTTAGTAATCCTTCCTTGACCTAAGATCACAAACAAGTGCAACAATAACTAGAGATTACTAGTTTTAAACCTTATACTGATAACTTATCATTGCCTATGACCATAACCAAGTGCACTGGCAGTCGAGACTTATCTTATTTGGCCCCACTCCATCATCATTTTCTAGCAATAGTCTTGTATATAATCCTGATTGTATAATCACAACTTGGAAATCAAAGACTACCACTCTAGGGCCATAATCTCCTACCAATGAACCCATCCAACCCATTATCTTGGTTGAGATCAAGCCATATACTATTGTTAAGGATAAGCCATATGATATTGTGGAACAACTTCAAAAGACACCTGCATAAATCTCCATTTTGGATTTATTACATATGTCTGCTATCCATAAAAACATCCAAATAGAATTCCTAGGCCAATCCCAAGTTCCCAATGACATAACCCTATTCAAATTCTAAGCTTTGGTTGGACATCTATCCCTAGGCCAATAGTTGACCTTCAACCAAAGTGATATATCATCCCTTGGTCTTCTCTATAACAATTCCTTGTATATTAAATTTGTCGAAGCATGACACAAAGTGAAATGTGTCCTCATAGACAATGGATCAAGCTTGAATATTGTGTCTCTGAAGCTCATCAAGCATCTCAAAAATATAATAGCTTATCTACAACCAAAAACAATCACTATCAAGGCTTACGACAATGAAGAACAAGAATCACAAGGCACCATAAGCATGCTAGTTATCATTGGACCCTTGACCCAAAATACACTTTGCCATGTATTAGACCTTGATTTGTTATATAATTTTCTCTTGGGTATACCCTAGATACATGAAATTCAAACAATCCCTTTAACATTGTACTAGTGTCTCAGGGTTTCTCACTTAGACATGGAGGTCACCATCAATAGAGATTTTTAACCCTGTGAACATTGTAAACATTTGGAGGTTGGGTATGGAAGTTATAACTACTACTTTGGCCTAGATCCAATTCCTAAAAAATATAAAGGAAAATAAATACTTGTTGAATTGCTAGAATCCAATTGCATAGACCCAGATAGGCTTGATTCATCTTCATATATGCCTCTACTTGAAATGTCTAATCATTTTACAATCTTAGCCAATGACCCAAGAAAATATTTGACCCATGACACATTTCACATTTCCAAACTTCCAAAAAACCCTAAGTCTTATGGAAGACCTAAAGCCAAGCCACCTTGCATGGAATTCCAACTAAAAATAAGGGCAAACTTCATATTCTAACTCTTATCATTTTCACACCAGCTATTGGCCAAGAAGAATACCTGCTTGATAATAATGAATCTTGGTTGTACAATGATAAGTTGGTTGATTGATACAAAAATGCCAAGTATCCCATTCCTAACAGGATCATGGAGAACCAAGCATATAAAGGAGGAGGCCTCATGCCAAATCAGTAGGGTACTTTTGAGCCAATTTTTATAACTCATTACAAAGGAACCTATGGCCTAAAATTTAAACCACTTGGGATTGACCCCATGTATCTTATTCATGTTCTGACACTAATTTCTAGTGATAATGATGGTAGTAGCAAAGCAGAGTGTGATCGCAACATTTATGAAGACCTTGCCAATACTAATTTGTTTGACACTCATCCCATTTTTACCATTACCCCAATAAGCTGACACAACCCACTTCATTTATATCATCCTCAACTTATATCCTGGGACCAAAACAAGAATCCATAGTGCCTATAGACAAGTTTAAGAATGTGAGGCCTTTTACGATTTTCTAGGCCTAAGAGACAATATTCTGTTGGGAGACTCAAACAAGGGTTCTCAATCAAACTAAATCTTGTAGCCTATTTTTGAGAATGGGTGAACACCCTTAGCCAAAAATAAATAAATAAAACATCAAGGTCCTAAAGTGAAAACCTCTTCAAGGCACTTTTGGACCAGGGTAAAAGTAAAGAGAATGACTAGTCTTCTATTGAAAACCTATTTTAGGTGCCATTAGATGGGGGTGTTCACCTTTCCACTAATAATAAACTCACTTTTGGGTCTTAGTTTAGTTCAATAGGATAACATGCCTTTGATTGCATTGCCCAAGAATTTCTAATAGTATTTATAACATGGACATCTTTACCATTGGGAGATTTAGATTCATCTTGTTTAGGTGAGCTCAAAGAACCAATCCAAATAGAGGACTTTATCATTATAGGCTAATTCAAATCATTACCAACCATTCTAGAAGATGGCTCAACTCTCCTCATAGAAGATACTTTGAAATTCAACATCAAGACTCCAGATGACCTGAAATGGATTAAATTAGATTAGGTGCATCCCTTACTAAGGAGCATGAAATATTTACAGCTTTTTTGAGCAAATTTATTGACATATTTGCTTGGGCTTACTTAGACATGCCATGTTTAGTCCCTACTTTGGTTGTACACCACCTTGTTATGCATCCTGGTACCAAACATGTGAAACATAAATTGTGAAAGATGTTTGCTTGTATTGCTTTATTAGTAAAAAAAGAGTTGAAAAACCTCTTAGAAGCGAGATGCATTCAATTGATTGAATATTCAAAGTAGATCTTGAATGTTGTGCATGTTAGTAAAAATCTTGAAAGAATAAGAATCTGCACTAATTTCAAATATATAAACAAGGCCTATCCCAAGGATGACTTTTCTCTACCAAATATTGACATAATAGTTGACTCCATAGTAGGGTATGAAATGCTTTCACTTATAGATGGATTTTTAGGATACAACCAAATCTGAATTGCACTAGAAGACCAACATAAGACAATGTTCATCAACCCATGGGGAACATTTTTTTTATCAGGTTATGCCAATTGGTCTCAAGAATGTTGGGTCTACATACCAAAGAGCCATGACCATCATATTTCATGATATGATGCATGACATTTTTGAAGACTATGTCAATGACATATTAAGAAAATCATAGACTTGTGTCGATCATCTAGCCATGCTACGAAGAATATTTGAGAGGCTTCAAGAATACAAGGTCATACTCAATCCCAAGAAGTGTGTTTTGGTAATAGTTCAGGAAAATTATTAGGATTCATTGTCTCTTGTAGAGTCATTGAAGTTGATCCTACCAAAATAAAATCCATTATAGAGATGCCATCACCTTCCAATTTAAAGTAGCTCCACAGTTTGTAGGGAAAGATTCAATCTATCAGGAGATTCATCTCACAATTATCTGATAAATGCCATCTATTTACACAATTATTGAAGAAGGGTGTCACATTTCTTTGGGATGAAGACTGTCAGAAAGCCTTCCAACACCTAAAGGAATATATTGCAAATCCACTTATTTTTTTACTACCAATTCCAGGAAGGCCATTCCTACTGTATCTATCTATCAAAGACAAAGCCCTGGGGACATTTCTAGCTCAGCATGATGATAATAGAAAATAACATGCCATGTACTATTTAAGTTGTACACTAGTCACATATGAACACAATTATACACCCATAAAGAGAGTTTATTTAGCTATCTTCTTTGCAACCCATAAGCTATGGTAATACATGCTTAATAATAAGACCATAATTATTTCCAAAATAGATCCACTCAAGTATCTACTATCCAAGATAACTTTACAAGGTCGTATGGATAAATATATCATGCTTTTGATCAAGTTTGAGATATAATACATCAAATAGAAAGCTATCAAGGGACAAGTACTTGCAGATCAGCTTCTTGAAGCTCCCTATCAAATATCAAACCTCTTGAGGAGCAATATTGGAAATTGTATTTTGATGGATCATTCACATCACATGGATTAAGGGAAGGCCTATTGTTTATTACACCAATGGGGGGATCTTATCCCTAAATCATTATGTATTAGTTTTCCTTATACTAATAATATGGATGAATATAAATCACTTATTTCAAGGCTTTGTCAAGTAATACAATGGAATATTTAGCATCTCACAGTTTATGGTGATTCTCAATTAATCATCAATTAGGTTATAGATTACTTTCAGACCAAAGATGATAAGTTGGTGCCATACAAGGCCATGGTGGACACTCTCAAATAGTAGATTGCCAACATATAATTTAAACACATACCTAGGGCTAGTAATAGGATAGCATATGCCATGACCACCATTGGCTCTTTGATCCACCATATAGATAAGGCAAAATAATATCAATTCCTCATTGAAAATCTTCTAGCACCTGCTCATAAACCTTTAACTATCATGATTATCTATGATATTATTAGTATCATCTCTATATGTTATTCAGACCTTTTCACCTACCTACATGACCATATCATGCCACCAGACCTATCACGTAAAAAACTAAAGGCCTTTACTCACTATGCCTCATGTTATAACTTACTTAGCCTAACCCTTTACCGCTACAGCTTTGATGGAAATCTACTTTGTTTTTTAAATTCCATAGAATCAACATTAGTATTATGGAAATTTCATGAAGTAGTATGTGTATCCCACACTATTGGGGTTGTCTTAGCCAAAAATCTCTTATGTACTAGTTATTATTAACCAATGATGGATGTAGATTTAGCTGATTATGTTAAAGGTGCAGTAAATCTCAAAGGAATGCCAATATAATTCATGCCCAATCTAAAACAATAAAACCAATGCTTACACCATGGATACTTGCAACATGGGAACTCGATCTCATTGGAAATATTAACCCTACCTCATCTGATGGTCATAAACACATCCTTACTGCTACCAAATATTTAACTATGTGGGTTGAAGCTACCCCTCATTTACATGATTAGAAAATAAATTTCTAAGTTCATCTTAAATCATCTCATTTGTCGCTATGGTATCCCATCTGACATTATATCTAATAATGGTGGATTGTTTAAGAACAAATATGTCAAATTGCTTTGTGTGGATTACAATATCACCCAACATTTTTCTATCGCATATTACGATAAGGTAATTGCCAAGCAGAGGCATCCAATAAAACCATTGTCAACATCCTTAAAAATATTATCAATGATTTTGGCCATGATTAGCACCTCCAAATCTTCCACTCCCTCTAGGCATATCGCACTAATTACCATACTCCAACAAGATCCACTCCATATTCCCTAGTTTATGACATTGAGGTTATTCTTCCTATTGAATTCTAACTACCTTATCTGTGCATCTTACTAAAACATGTCCTAGATGATGAATATTATCGAGTATCTTGCCTGAAAAAATTTTAGTTACTTGATGAAAAATGCATAATTTTTGTTAACAGCCTTAAAACATATGAAAACAAACTCTATGGAACTATGTAGGTAACATCCACTTGCTTAGTGCATCTGGAGTCATCTCAGCTACCCCTTCTTCTTCTTTTATTCTTGTATTTTGTTTGTTGTGTTGTCTCCTATATCTTAGGGGCCATGTATGTCATCTCGTTTCTTTCATTGTTTCCCTATAGCCTAAGGGCAACCTTGTGTCATTTATTTCATCTTTTATTTTTTGTTAACATTGTGATTAACCATTGTTTGTATTTGTTTCATTTTATTCTTGTTGTTTTGTTTTGTTTTATCTTTTTTTTTTGTTTCTTGGTATTTTCTTCATGTTTTTGTTTATTTCTTACCTATTTGTTTGTTTTTATTATTGTGCCTTTACTTAATATATATGTGTTCATTAGGTAATTCCTTGTGCATTATACTTAAGTCCATCCATATTCATATGTCAACATTGTCTTCATAGTTTTTATCATTAGTGCATTATTTTCAAGTGCTTATTGGATCACGTGTGAGTCCTTATGCATATTTAGGCTAAGTTCTCATGATGTATGACATCATGTGATATAACAAAACTCAGCTTAGAAAATCTTATAAGCAATGATGTCACAATAATTTTCCTTGATTACCTAAAAATATCCTGCTCCATCCAAATCATTCCCTACATGCAGAGTAATTAAATTATGAAATAATTTTAATCCCTACTAGTTAAGATGTGCATCTTCATACTAGTAGGTTGCCTAAATTCATCTTTCTCTTTTGTATCGACTTCCTCTTACTCTATGAGTATAGATTTAATATGTAAGCCCCCTTTTATAATTTTCCATATTGTCCCACTATTGTGCCAATGATTATAATAGCCTTTGGGCAAATCATCCCTTTTTATCTACCCAACTGGGGAAAATCAATATGTCACTAATTATAAATTTCTATGGGAAAATCAAAAATTTCCAACCATTTTTATATTTTGGTCCCATTATTTCCTTCTTTCAAGGGATCGATTATCGACCTTCCTTGTTGACTACTCCCTCAAGGAGGCATCCAAAACTCATCTATCACATTTGGGGGCATTAGGAATACATGATCTTTTCATTATTTAATATTAAGTCACTATGCCTATAACTTGTAATGCCTTCCCAAACTGGGGAAAATTGTAGACATCCAATTCTAGCCACAACTGACTCCCAACTAAACTTTATACCAATTCCTACCAAACATTATAAATTAAACTTAGAAATCATTGAATGTCCCAATTTTGGTCCTGCTTAATTCATCAATGCTTAGAATTATGTTGAGGCATCCCTATTTGGGGTACTAGCCCATACGCAATAATAAACTATCATGAATTCATCCTTAATCACCTTGCGACATAAAAACTAGTAGTTTGGCCTATGGACCCATTAAGTAGGGCACTTGATTAAATCTTAAAAGAGTTAAAATGCTAATCAAATTGAATCAAATAATTAAATAAGATTAAATTATTAGTTGAATTATCCATTTATAATTAATGAATATCTAAAAATGTAAATTTTGAAATCCAAAATGTTAAACCTTTTCATCATTGCCTTTGTGAGTTGTCAAGATCTTCCAAAATATCTAATTTGAGAGCCATGCCTAGTAATTAAAAATCATAATTACATGACAAATTTTAATCAAAGTAGATTTATCCTTAACTCACCTAGGGTTAGTTTGAACTCATTCCATTTTTAAACTCAACCTTAACTCACCTTGGGTAAGAGTTAAATTTTGAGGCCATAAATACAAGGCCATACCTATTGATCTCTAAGTTATCTTAGTGTAATGTTATAATGCTCAAATTGATGCAAATAAACCTTGTAATTAATGTTATCATGCCAAATTCATAAGCCAAGCAACCAAGCCAAGGTGCCAAGGAAAGGTGAAGCCAACAAAGCTCCATTGATGAAGATTTATTGATGTACAAATCAAACAAGCCACTTCAACAAGCCATTTGGAGATTCAAGGAGGGTAAATTAGTGATTTATTTTGTGTTATATTTGTGTTTTCATATGTATGTTTGTTACCTATGCTCTCCTTAGTGTCTAGGCTAGAGGTGTTAGGATTTTAATGTGTTACTTTGATTTATTTTATTAGACTAACACTAGACTAACCTCCCCTATGTATATTCCTTGTTCACATTAGTAATTTCTCTTGATATAACTTGTGTGATATTTCTTGTTCTAAATTTGGAGTTTCTTCTACTTCCACTTGCTCTTTAGGAGATGCATTCATAGTGTGATTAGGTTTATCGATTGATGTATCTAAAAGTATTAAACCTGAATTTTATATCATCTCAGTCTTGCGCACTTGGCAAATACCTATCATGGTTATATCCTTCATCTCTAAGACCTTCTCATTGCCAAAAGGCTTGTGTTCACTATGTGTGCCAAATTTATTATTTATTTATTTGACCATATGATATTTTAATGATTAGGCCTTCTATGTTGTGTAAAATGATATAAATCTGATCAGTATCCTCCTCTACTAGTTTTAGACATGTACCTATATTATAACTACCTAGATACTTGCATCCTAGCCAGATGCTTACAATGATGCAAGTGTCCCTTTTCCAATTAAGTTTTTAATGCTAAAAAGTCATCCAATTTTCAAATATAAAGTGTTATTATGGTCCTCCTAAGTGTTTTAATGTGAGATATTTTTGCAAAGGATTAGTATATATACAAGATCAATCCTCATTCATAACACACCTACAAAATTCAAACCTCTCACATACATAATAATAAAAGAACTAATAATTAAGCATTCAAGTGAGAAAAGCTATCCAATTCATTCATATTTCCATATTAGTCATAGGAGTAGTCTATCTATAGGTATAAAGTATTGAAAGAGCAGTCCATGAGCCATATTTTCCAAATTACTAACTAGCTAATTGGATGTACTTGATTATCACATATGGCACCCTTATGCAGACATAAGCTAACATGTACGGGAGAACTACATAAGTCTGAGGCCCTCTTCATAGTATTAGCTATGTAGGTAGTTCCCATTGATAGAAGGATCCTTGAGGTGGCCTGACACAATGAGACTACTAACCCATTTTTTCCATAGTCATTTCAAGGGTAAGGAAGCTAGGGTTTGATCGTTTGATAAAAAGACACAGCCTACGCATGAAATTTGTATATATCAGAAGAAAGGTGATAGAAAACCAAAAAGGATCAAATTAGTCACATCTAAATCCAGTCAACATTAAACAATATCTATTATAGGGTTACCACTATTAATGATACTTTGTAATTTATTTTTCAAAGCCTAACAACTATTTGTCTGATACCCATGCATTCTATGATATGCACAATAGTGATTTGATCTCCTTAAAGGATGCCTAGGTTGTAATCTGATTAAATTATTTCAAATCATTTATCTTAGGTTCTCACTTGAACTCTTATTATCTTTTTGTAAACTTTTTTAATCAATAGTTATATTTTATTCTATTTTGGTTTCTAATTTTGACATGAAATATAAAAATATATGGAAGGAAATGCAGATATATGAATAATAATATCATGCTTTGGATTATTTGTATGTGTGATATTATGTTCCAATGATGTGATCTTTGAACTAAAATATTGATTTTGCTTTTAAAATTATTCTATAAATGCTCTCATAGTGATTGTTTGATCTCGAAGGGCTTCACAAGCACAAGGCTTGGGTACTTCTGATAGAATATGCATACAAAACACCATCAAGAAGAGATGTGGGAGGTGGATGAGGTTGAGGAAGGACATGTTGGTTTCCTTAATTTATCACTATAGGTTGGGTCACTTTACTTCTTGGGATAGTGACAAAATGGACATGTGTAGAGGGAAAGCAACTATCATAATCTTGATGCCTAAGAGGAGGAACATAGAAAGGAATCATTCATGTCTTTTATTGTTTAGTAATAACCAATAAAAGCTTTGATTGATAATAATATTTGAGGAGTAGGATTTATAGCATCTTGAATGTATGATTGCTCTTGTTCTCGTATCATACTTGAATTTACAAAAAATCGCATTAATGGAGCTTGTGTCTTAGCATGTGATTTAGTTTGCCTTCAAAAAACTTGAAGAAAAAATTGCTCATCCAATATAGCTATGTTATTTGAAAATTCAAAATAAAGTTGAAATGTAAGATCCTAAAAAATGGAAAATTTGTGTGTGAAATTTAGTAAGTTCCCCTGAAATCTAAGGTCAAAATAAATTGATTTAAATGTCAAATATCAAATCCAAGGTTAAAATAAATTACTTTCAGTTTTAGAGATTAGATCCAAGGTTGAAAGCAAGTTATTTCAGTATCAAATTTATATCCAAGATCAAAAGAAAATTCTTTTAGTGTTGAATGTTCATGAATTTATCTAAATCCTAAGATAAAAAATTTAAGTAATGCTCAAATAAAAAATGGGCTCAATAATATGTTTTATTAGAATGCAAATTAATATGATGAATAACCCTAGTTTAGATAAATTAATGGAATTTAATCAAAATGTTATAAATCAACTTGTGACAATCATAATGGAATCAAAATACTAAATTTGAAAACGTGTAATCGAAGGAAATAAGACTAACTCTAAATAAAATGGAAAATTGATTTACTTATTATCTATGTGTTGACCATGTGAAACTAAAAAATGACCAATATAGGTCAACATATATGGATTTTAGAAGTGCACAAACACTGAGACTAAAACTAATGAAGGGCATAATCATCTAACCTAGGACAAGATTGATTGCCACTATTGTTTTGAGTTGGTTGATCTTGCCTTGTATTGAAGATCAGGAAACTTGGTTCATGATCATTTGTGATAGATTAAATCACATCTATTTATAGATATTTGACCTTCAAATGTATGATAAAGACTTATAAATGACTTATTCAAAGTTGAAACCCTAATAGGGCTTGTAATGATTGAAAACTTACCAATAAAAATGTGGGAGTGTTATAGGTTGAGCTTGTCATAATCACCATCGTGATGGCTAAATGTCACATATGTATTCAATACTCCAAAGAGAGAAATCAAGCCCACACATTTCTTTCACTTATAATGTTTTTTTTAATTATGCTCATTTGACTATATGAATACATCTAGAGATGGATTGAATACTTGATCATGTTTTTTTTTGTCTTGGATAAAATAAATTTAGACTTGGTTGAAGATTATTTCAAGTGATTATAATTAGAATTGGGAAGAGTAGGAAAACTTTTCTCAATGTGAAATATTGTAAATGTGCCTTTCTATTGAAATTTCAAAGTGGTAGAAGGTGTGACTTAAGCATGCCTTTATATCAATCCAAAAGGGGAAAAATTCATGCTAACTATCTTAAAAACATAGACCAAATAATAAGGGATGGTTCAAATTTGAAAAATTATCATTAAAAACGCTAAGGATAAAAACATCCCATACGAGACATAAACATTTTCCACTATTGTTTCTTTCTAGATGTTTTTGTCCTTATTGTGAATGTGTGACTTTTGGGTCCATGGATGTCTGCATAGATGCTTAGATGGGGTTTTAGCCAGTTAGAACATTTTTATAGGCATCAAATAGAAATTTAGAAAATAAATAAGTCCATATAGCTACTTAGGATAAAGCGAGGTGGAAAAATAGGTCCATGTTAAGTGTTAAAGTCAATTAAAATGAAATAGGGGCAAAATTGGCATTACCAAGTATTCCTGACTAGATTAAGTGACTACAAGTCCATGTGATCACATATTTTAAATAAAGAGTGATTAATACATGCAATCACTATAAAAGTAAATTCTTAAACAAAAGACACTTAGCATATTGAATGAAGGCACGAGATCATAGAGAATTCAAAACATAACTTAAATTTTGTGATATCAAAGAAAACATGTGGTAGGCATAATTATATCATGGAGACTTCAAAACATAATTTAAATCTTTGCAATATTAAAAAAACATATTGTAGTCATAATGAGATCATGGATTCACAAAGTTAAGGAGTTTTCCAAAACATATTTTATACTCTGAAGTTATAGAGGCCTCTATGGATGCATTAACATTTGAAACTTGATTTAAATAGTGGCTAATTCACTCAATACAAAGGTCTCTAAAAACATAATAATAAAGTGATATTTGACTTAGGATATATATCACACTCGTCAATTAATTTAACTTTTTCATAAGGGAAGAAAATGTGTGGCCATTAGAACAATATCACAGGGTCACATAGGTCACAAGTAACTATTGTATTCATTTTTCCCATTAATTTGCATTTAAAAAAGTGAAAAATTTAAATTTTTTCACATTCTTAATTTTTGACATTAATTTTGAAATATATATGAAGAGGCCTTGAAAATATATAAAAATATTACACATTTATTGGGTATGATTCACCACATTTGTAATTCAAAATTACTTTTTTGATGTCACTGTAAACATGTTTCAAATACCTTTCTCTATAAATATTTTTAACTTGCTCTTTTACACCAGAAGCATTTTCATGGGTAGGTCCCTACCTATTTTTATTCTAATCCATAGTTATCACTAAACCCACATCTAAACAAAAATTTATAGATACATGCAAGAATTACTGTAATGCTAAGATAAGCTATTTTGATAATATATAGACTTTGTTCATTAAACCTGACAAAAATGTTGATGTGTTCACTTTCTCCTCACATCACTTTCCTCAACCCTTGCCTTTAAAAATTCAATAGTAAGCAAACTCTTCACATTGCCTTTCAAATCTGTATATTTATTTATTTGGTTTCACATTTTATATGCTTGCAAGGAAGCTACATCTTAGTGTATGTTTGCATAATGAGCATATGGATAGATTTAGAGGCATAAATAGGCAAATATTTGGGAAAAAAGGACATGACTTATCATATGTATTATGTGCCATCAAGGAAGAAGTCTATTTGATTTCATTATGGCCAAATAATGATTGTTACATATAATTTTTATGTTAAAATTATCAGAGAAAAATTTGTGTTTTTCAGGGTTCTTTTGAAAAGGATTCTAAAAAGTTCCTAGGAAATAATTTTGAATTTTTCCATCTTTGCATTTTATTTGTGGCTTTTATTGAAGAATTTGATCTTGGATTTTAATAGGGTTGTTGTCATTTTTGTTGGGTTTTATTTGTTTTGGATTGGGTATCTGAAAACCTCATATCCGTATAATTCATTTATATCAAATCAAACTAGGTCCTAGCCATATTGATCAAAAATCATCTTTCAAAAAAAATTATTATTGTAGGTATTTTATATTGAATTAATTTTTAATGCCTTGGGAAACTTTAACATTAAGTTTTACTTGGAACATTGAGTTAAAGGATATACTTCATGTTAATCCTCCATAGTTGTCATTCATTCAATCTTGTGAAGCATATTTAGAAACACATTGTTATGTGTAAACTAGAGAGGTAGGACCTTGGGGAGGAGGTTTCTAATTTTCTCCTTGGATACCTTATATTTTATTCTGATAATTTACTCTTTAAGTTGACCACATGGAAATTACCATTTAGTCTTTGCAGTTGTAATATTTAATAATCCCTATTAGGGTTGTAAAAGTGTTTGGAGGTAACAATTAAATTATGATATTAGATATACTAAGGTAGAATTATAGCATTTGGAGGCAACAATGTAGATTCCAAATTTTGTGATAGATAGACTGAGGTACACTTGCAAGGAAAATTTAAGGGAGCGACAAAAATGGTAGGGGAAATGATGTTAATGGAGGAAGTTATGGATAAATATGAGTTTATAAAAGGGACATTATTGGACACCTTAAGACCATAATAAAAATTATATTTCATAAGCAAAGGGTTATACATATCCAAACCCAATTTCCTCTGGATGGATAGTCGAGATGAGCTTTGTTACAACTTCACTAGATTTAACTTAGAAAATTCACTTTTTTAAGGTAATTAAGATCGTCCATTTTATTTTTATCCACTTAATATATTAAACATAACATTATAGTTTATACCCCATTCAAATTTATTTCTCTATTATTAATAAGCTAAAAATAACTAAATACAACAATTACATTTACACATAGAATGCACTGATTAAACATTGATTACACTAAGTTATGTTATATACTTCATATAATCATCTTGGGACCTAGTTAATGTAACAAGGCATAGCATCCAAATTTACAACTCAACCTCAACTGATAAATATAACAAGTACATATTCATGAAGCTAAATAGCTTATTCTCAATTGTACATTACATCAAAATTCTATATTGAATATATGATTCAATCTACAATGACTATTGTGATATAACATCATAAATAATGAATATACATGGTTTTCAATAGCCATTGTTGTGTAAACCATATAGATACAATAATATAAAAATTACAATAGTATAATAGAACTTGAAATACCTCATGCATCATTATATTAGTCATGAGGATGCATCAGGATTGGTTTAGATTCAGTTGTAGGGAAGGAGAACATCATCTGGGTGACTTTCCTCTAACCATAAACCAATGGTCTCCCACATGCCTACCCACTAGGAATGGCCCTTCCCTTCATGAAGGGGCATATAATGATGATGAAAGTATCCAAAACCATATGAGAATCACATGTGAAAGTACAATCACTATTACATGCAACTAATTATATAGACCCTAGGCACACCTTTATATGTTATGACCTTAGATAAACATGTAAACTAGCAAGTACAAAGGACAAAAAATGTATACAACTATAACATTACTTTACCCAAAGCATTTTATAGTATTATCATATTTTAAAATCCAGTTCATATTCCACATTTGTAATACTCTTTACTATAAAGTATTATTATTGATGTCCATCTTATAAACTGATGATGAGTGACTATAGATAGGCCCATGTCTATCACTCATCAACCCTTAACAAGAAGGAAGATTATTATTTAATACCACTAAATTAAACATAAATTTACATGAAGTTTCACAACATTTCACATAAGGAAAATACAATCAAAATGTTCTAATGGAGTCCTTAATACAAGAAAATACAATAATTCATAAGCTCAACCTTAATTTTTTGTCATAAATCAGAATTCATTTTATATTCAATTTATGTACTCTAAATATGATCCTGAATGTTTCGTAATGAAACACTCACATATTGACTTTAATACAAACATGCTCTTTTAGACTTGTTTAGAACTCACAATGGCACAAAATATTTCTTTTGAATGTACTCAATAATACCAAAACCATACTTTAACTACCAATGTTAAACCAATATTGATCTTTGTCTTATTAACTGATGATGAATGACTAAAATTAGACTACATGCCTATCACTCGTCACCCCTTAACAAGAGGGAGGATTGTTTATCAATATAACTAAAATCAGCACCCCTCATGAGAAAGTCTCACAACTAGTCCATGTAAGGATAATACAATCAAAATGATACATTAGAGTTATCAAATAACAAACTACCAAATTTCATAAACTCATCCTTAATTTTTTATCATGATTCATAACTCCTTTACTATTCCTTTCATGCATCATAGATCTAATTTCCAGTTATTTCACAATAGGGTATGATCTATAATGCAACCTCATTTATTTTTAAGAAGACATAGCTGACTATAACATAGAATAGTCATTCATATCTAAATAGGATTAGTCTAATTTGGGAACATCAATATTTATGTCTTAACTACCACCAATGGTTTGGTTCTAGTCTAAATTAAGTAGTTTACCCACATGGTTTTTATCCCAACCAACTATACTAAGAGGAAAGGAAGATTATGTATTCAAACCCTAAAACAATAAAACCTAATAAACACCACGAAAATAAATATATTGTTTGGAATGGTTAATTTTCCCTCCAAAGTAACCTACAACCATGCAGGCTCAAAATTTGAAATGAATAAGATATAGCACAATATGTTTCCAAGCATCATATTAATTAATCTTTTTCTATAAACCTTTATTTATATACATGGTAATTCACATTCAATAATAAGATCACAACCTCCTCAAATAAGTTTCTAAAATGGAAGCCATTTATGAGCTATAATAATAATGTACTTCCACTTATCAAGTTACAAAACATTAAGTTAAAGCTGGATAAATAATGTACAACCAGCTATTAAGTTACAAAACATTAATCTACATTTGGGTAAAACATTGACCATGTTGATCTAATGTCATTTCTTGGATTAATAACTCATTAAGACATTTTTTTAGCTTACTTCCAACCATATTATTAAGTATATATGTGTGTGTATACATAATATGATGGTATAATCTCAACAAATTTACCATTGTAGCTAAACTGTCAGAATATGTATATCTTTTAGGATCCATAAAAGTTTACTTAGTAGAGCCCAACAACATAGAGAGACTACACAAGAAGCATATTCAAATTCACACAATAATATATTTCACTATCTCTATTGTTATTCTCCTTCGGACACCAATACATATATAAGATATGTGTATCCTATAATTAGGGATATTTATATCCCTAAAAAATCTCATTAATCAACCTTCAAATAATAGAAAGTTATATACGTAATATATTGTTAAGTTAATAATATATACATTTAACTAATGACTATTAACAACATATTGATAAATATAATTTACCTCATGGTAAATACCATGTGAAGATTAGTAAATCCTAACAATATCATTTATGTTTAGAGCAATGGGATTTAAATGGCACAATAAAACATGACAAACCCTTATGCTTCACCTTACAACTGCATATGTTTCATTAGCATATTGATCTCTCATTAATAAGATGTAATATCTTAGTATTTCTCATTTTTATCATGCTAAAACCATATTACCCTCCCATAGTCATGATTTAAATAATATGTGGTAACCCTTCATAATATGACTTCAAAGTTATAGTTGTTAGGGCCTTTCCATATAAGCCCTATTTTATCACCAACGACAACTATGATAAAACTCAATCATTAAGGAAATAATTTTTTTTTATGAAATGAAACCATTATATAATGGATAAATCATATCTATGACAATGTTTTTAGTTCATGTCCTAATAGCAAGAAAATCATAAACCAAATCATGAATAAATTTTGCCACACATAATCTATGGCTACTAAAAATCATTTAAACCCGGTAATGATGATTTACCCAAGATAAAATAGCTTACAATAATAAAGAGGGTTAATACAAAAGTATATTTAGCTACCTGGAAAAGCTCCCTTGAGGGTTTTTCTACCAAGTCATGTGCCCCAACATCCTCTTTTTCTCCCTTGGCTTCCTCTATGTTGTATTATTTTTTTTCATTTCAGAATTTTTACAATTGGCTCCTTATTCCAATTCTTCAATGACCATTACTTCCTTGTGTATACTCTATTGATGCCTTCAAAATGGGCTAGAACAAAAGATATGTACACTAAAACTAGGGTTTCACCCCAAAATTTTGGCATAACATAACCACTCGAGATTCATTGACTTGCATGATAATAATGAAAAACCTAATCATATTTCCTTTTTACTCATTGAGTTTTACCAAATCCTTTTTATTTAATTTTTACCCAAGGTCAATATGATCAAACCATGGTCACCATCAAAAATTGGTCATGATAACATTTTATCACCTAAGTATCTTACCAATAAATTTGGTAAAACACACTGGGACCTATAAAAGGTTATAATTCGTATTAACACATATATCAATATCTTTATTCTTGGAGTTCCATAAAAAAATGATGTTTTTAAACCCTAAATTAGTTTCCAGATTAAGATTATCTAGCGATAAAGGGTCAGAGATAGCCTAGGGCACAAGGATGATAAACTATCTCTAAATCAAGCCAATTGGGTGCTAAACTCAGATATAAACATGTGTTGAATTCATTAAACTGAGATATGATAAAAATATCAAGTATAACTATGCTAGATATGGAAATGACAAAGAAGTAATTTACTTAGCTTGTTTAGATGCTAATGTAGTTCTAGATTTAGAACAAACAAAAATTAGATTGGAAAAAGATTCTAGAACAGATGTCAGATTCTAGATTGAGTGCTTCTAGATCTGTGAACACTAACGTCAACCTTGAATGGTTGCATTAATATTATTGTCTATACCTGACATAAGTGTCATATATAGAATACCTAAAGGAAAAGGATGTGAACACCTATATTCCTCTATATTTGACTTGAACTTCACTCTGGTTCATTCAGATTTGGATCATGGAATATTATTCCTCATGAATTTGTAAAACCCTAGTTCTTCATCTTCATAGTGACCTTGGGAAATGGGTTAGTGGGCACATGTTGTTGAACTAACCATAATGACCCCTTTATCAATGAGCACTACCTACATAGCCAATACTCTGAAGAGGGCCTCAGATTGATGTCGTTATCACTTATGTGTTGGCTTGTGTGTGAATCATGTAATATGTGTAAAGTAAGTACAACAATAACCTAGCTTTTAACTTAGAAAATCAGGTTCTTAGGTTTATCCTTCATTAATTTAGCCCTGTGTATGTGTTATCCTTATGACTTATATGAAAATAAGATAAAATAAGGAAGCTTTACTTTATTGATTTCTTGATTGAGTGCTTTGATAAGTTACCTTAGGTATTTTTGAGTGTCAGCTAGGTCAATAATGAATGAGGGTTGATCGGCTGATCTTGTATTTATATCAATCGTTTTGAAGAAGCAACTCACATTAAAACACTTAGGCCAACCATTAGGATATATTTTATTTACAAATTGGATAAGAAATATAATAATGGAATTACTAGTTTAAAGGATAAGAAATGTGTACCTAGGTGTGTATAACACACCTAACCTTTACTTGAGTTCAACTTGAGTGCTTTGTTAGTGAATAAAATGCAACTAAGAGCATGTTATAGTACATAATCATTGCATTTAATATGGAATTGAAATTATTTAAAAATATTGAAATTAAAAGAGCAAGGTTTAGGAATACACCTATGTATCGATGTAACCACCTTGCCTATTGGCAAGTTGATTTGAAATATGTATGATTGTAAGGCTATAAAACTGAGATTAGGATAAATATATATAAATCTAGAAAGTGCATATATCTAAGGAGATATAGAGAGATAAAGAGATTATAAGGTGCATGCCCCAACCTTGGAGAAAAGATGAGTTTCTACTCGACAGTTAAGATTAGCTCAACTGTACAACCTAATCATATTTATAACCTAGTGAGTATGAGTGAATAAAGTCAACTCATACTATAAAATTGATAAGGCTATATGATACAATTAGGTCCAACCTAAAAACTTAGAAAGATTGAGTGATTTAACCACCTCAATCATACTAAAAATGAACCAACTACTACATTAAACTAGCTAAATTTAGTCCATAAAAGTATATCCTGGGTATCAGTGCATAAAAGTACATTCTTATGGATAATAATAGTACCTAAAATTATTCTAAATTTTAAAATTGATTTGGATTTTGTAATATTAGGTGCACATTCTATAACATATGCACCTTAGATATGTCTCATATTGAAACTATGTATAATAGTGGTACCAATATATAGAATTATGCAACAACTGTGAATCTGAATTATATAACTGTGTGCTTTGGGCCAATTTAGAAACTATGTAACTATGGATAACATGCTTCCAAAGCATTTCCCCACTATATATGGAGAAATATGAAAAGTGGAATAAGTACCAATGTGGAGGACATGTTCCCAAAACATGCCCCCACTGAATCTAGGTGTTTCAAATACTGAATAAATGTGGAGAACATGCTTCCAAACAATGTCCCCACTGAATCTAAAATTGAATCCATGCCTATATGACATGCCCCCACTATATCTGAAAATTGGCATAAGTATTGTTCACCAAATTTTACCCTAGGTTAAATTGGGTCAACCCCCCTACAAGTTCAAATTCTCATAAGGTCCCTTGGGTTTGAAAATGGTCACCATAGTCTTAAATCAAGTCAATTCACACATTTGAGGGTCATATAATATGTTTTAACCTTTGTCACATTTATCATTTTTTTAATGTCCTTTATGCCACCCTTTTGATCATTTTAAGGAAACGTATAGTTTTTTATCAAAAGGATAAATGTCAATAAATAGGCTAACATGTTTCATGCCAGATAATGTCAGAGGAAAGATTTGAAATGGAAATGTTATAGGTTCAACATAAAAATAAGATCACCTACAAAAAGGTTAGTTTCAAAGGTTTGTACAGACTAGGATGACTCATCTGTAGGTGTGAAGGATTTAAGAAGGTGTCATGTAATCCCCTCAAGTCATTTTTAGGCTCAGGTGGTTTCAATAGATCAAAAATTGATTAAAATTAGTTTCTCTCTCCCGTCACTATCTTGGATAGCTCAAAAAAGATCAACAATTTTCATTTGGTACAGACTGGAGAAGAGGAGTTGGAGTGAGTAAACTTGGTGGATGTTAGTATTCTTTATGAGCTTACATTTCATGGTCATGGTTTCAATATTGGTGGTTTGTGCTATATGAATAATCATTAAGATTGTTAGTACTTCTAAACTATCTATGCAATCTTAATGGATTTGTTTTTTTCTCATTTGATTGCACTTTGGTGATTGGTTTGTGTGAACCAAGTGATGCACATGGACTTGCAAAGCATATCCACCCATTTCATATTGGCTCTAACCTAGTTTGGAAGGTGTGATTTGGAAGGATAGGTAGAACCATCTCCTTGTGCTAGAAGTGAATACCAATGGTCTACAAAATAGTGTTTTGGTAGTTACAGAGTTAATCCTTATGTAAGTGGCTTCAAGTCAAGGATGATACACTTTTTTTCAACCCCTCAAAGAATGGTGGGTTAGATTCTCCATTGAAGGTTGGATTGAAAAGTTCTCCAAGGCACCTCAAAGATAAATAAGTGCAAACAAGTTAATATACCTAATAGAAACCTACAGGATTCTGTGTGTAGGCAGTAAAAAGTATATGGGTCTAATGATGTGCTTTAAAAAGGCTATGAATCTTGGAATATAGTGAGAATGCCTTTTGATAAGGATTGAGTATTACAAGATGGCATGATAGGTTTGAAACACTAACTCAAGACTCATATACACAACCCATCCATACCACCACCTATAGTTTGATGTGGAGAATTATTCTTTGACAGTGATGTTCCCAAAGAGTAGGGAGTTTCAAGGTTTTGAGAATATTCTCAAGAGAACAACAATAAGACTGAGCCATTGAAAAAGAATGGAGATCGGTTGTCAGAGTCAATTTAAGATCAAACATAGTCAAGACCCCTTCAAGCAACACCTAAAATTGGTCAAGTTGAATAAAGTTGCCTAATGGGAAGATTTACCTTAATTTCTCTGAAAAAGAGATTATATTCCACATAGTGTCATTTCATGGTGTCTATGAGGTCTATGCAAGCCTAATGGCTTCATTCTTGAAGCCTAGACTTAGAGGTAACATATTAACATAAGAGGAGATGATTAGGTCATGAGAATATGATGATAGAATGGGTATTCAACTCAATAAAAATATTTATGGAAACACTCAAATAACTATAGTGCCATTAGGCCAAAATGAACCTGGAACAATGTAACTTGCAAGTAACACCTATTGCATTAATGGTAAATGGATGATTGCAGGGTCTCAAGGAATAAATGAGTCTATCCAAGTATGAAATGGTCTTAGTGACCTCAAGATAAATTTAAGGTGTGAATTATAGTGCTCAAACATATATCATCGCCTACAATAATCCCTTGATTCCCTTAATTACCACCTACAATCTGACTCATGAGATAGACTAGCCTAAGCTAATGAAGGATGCGGGTTTGGTTGATAGACAAAGGTACAAGATGGAGATGACCATGTATAAATCACTCTCATAGTGATACTATCACACTCCCATTTGATTCCCATAGGTAAGGATGAACAAAGATAGTCATAGCTAAAGGTTTTTTAAGCCCTATCAAAACCCTGCACACAGTCGCAGTCCTATAAGCTAATCTCGATAATTTGAGATGTTGAGGGCTCCAAAAGCAAGGTCAAGATTTAAAAATAAATACATGAGGTAATTATGAGTTTTAATATACCTCCATGGTCTCATTTCAATTAGATTAATAATGGAATTGCTCATTATTTTGTCTCAGACTTGAGGTACTCCATAAGCAATACAACTTGAAGACCTAGTACATTAATGGTGAAAGGATGAATGGAGGAGTCTTAAGTGACTATGGGATGATGTGTAGGGTTGAATTAGAGATTAATAAATGTTTAAAAGGTCCTACAGTCACTATAACTACTCATAAGTGATCACATGCTCAGAAAACCTAGTCCATGCATATGAAGCCTAGAACTAGGCATGAACCTCAAAGCTTCTAATCTCAGTCTTATGACTATATGATATTCAAAAGTAATTTGTATCTTTCATGGGAGAATGGAGAGTTGATGAGACTCATTGGTTTGTAGAAAATAACTTATATTGGCCATTTATGGCCTTAATTTATCTAAGGGGTGTCCATAATGCATATTAAGAACTCAAGAGCCAACTACTTTTAATCACATCTATATGGACAGTATGCATGGGGTCTCAATAACTTAGGGATAGTTGAGGGAGGTCATTAAATTTAAACTATGGGAATTATTTTGAGGGTTAAGGGCTTAACCTTTATAAATCATTATTAAGAACTTGAATGACCTAAAACCCTCATAAGAGCCTGATGAGAAAGATATGAAGAGCAATGCATCCAGAAGGGATCAATTAGCCTAGAAAGTGATTTTGACCTACTTGGCACTCTCTTGATCTCCCTACCACTCAATTTTTTCATACCATCACTTATACAGATGGGTCAAATATTATGTGTTTTGCAATATTTGAAGTGATTTGAAGGTGCAGAAGGGAATAGATGAGTGACATCCATGGTGGAAGGTGCATGGATATGTGTTATAACTCTAAATATGAAATTATTACCTCAGTCATGTATGGATACTCCTCTGTTAAGTTGGTTTTTGAAATAAATCTTGAATAGAACAATGAGAACGAAGGTGACTACCAAATTGGAGATGAGAAGTGAGATATTGTGTTTTATTAAAGTCTATATGATATAACAGAGGATAAATAAGTTATGAAAATGTGTCTCACATCTCTACAATGAATCTAATTGAGTGTATGCAAGTCACACTAATGATAAGAGTGAGAGTTTAGGCCTAGATGGCTAGTGAGTAGCTGCAAGGAAGTGAACAACAAGTGGCAAAGAGAAAATCACTAGTTGGATGGGTGCATAATGACCTACACCAATCATGTTTTCACCTTCTCAAGCTAGTAAACATGTGTCAATGACTTTCAAAATAGTTTAATATAGATAACTGGACTCTTCATCAAGAAAACAATTTCAAGATGGACATTGAAGTTTCTCTACACCAACTTGAGAAAGATGTCATGTTTCAAATAGACACTTGTTTGAGATAACCTCATGATCTATTTTCTAACTCTTCTTGAATTATAACTAGTATTCAAGACTTGACACTTGGAATAGTGACTCTTTAACATCACTCTTTCTCTCTCTTATTCCATTACTCTATATATTGAAGCCATTTTGGCTTTGTAATGAATCCACAATTGGTATGGTGAAGCCCTACAGGTTTGACATCTTGTTTTGCCTTTGAATAAAGTTCTTAAGTTGGTTTAGTCTCTGAAATTCTTGCCTAAGTATGTCAAGTAGTCTATTTGGACGACAAGTGATGATGGTTTTCTCCTTGCTTCCATGATGCTCTTGTATGCATTGTGTAAGCAATACTTCTTCTAATAGGTCTTATGAAGTATAAATGTTTGTTAAATGTACTTTAAAGTGTGAAGTAGATTAGTAGTGTCTGAGATTAGACCTCCTATTTACCCACCTTTGGATATGCATATAAATTTGCCTCCATGTAAAAACACTTATACTAGAAGAACCTTGAGTTGAGATCAGTTTTAGCAATCTGCCTTCATAGTGCAAGTATCAAGTATGTTTATGGAGATATCCTTGGTGTATAAACTACATTAGTTTAGGTTACTTTCATGTTTCCTTCTTCACTTTTCACACTAATAAGTGGTTAGAATAGTGTATTTGAAAGCCTAAATAGTTAGATCAAGGGAGCTAACCCATAATCTAGAGATCTATCTCTTATATCAATCTACATATACTTAGAGATAGTTTCATGTTATCCCAAATTTGAGAAGGTCTAATTGACTTTAAATTTAGGCTATAACAAGTACCAAATACTGAATGAGTGTGGAGAACATGATTCCAAATCATGCCCCCACTGAATCTAAAATCTATGCCAAATATGAATAACATGCCTCTATGATATGCCCCCACTAATATGCCCCCCTTGAGGTGATGGAAGAATAAGATTTGGTAGTTACATCACCTCAAAGGGATAAGACAAATGTATGATCTATTAATGTAATCATGTAGCATATATGACATGTCTAGGTAAATATAGCATTGAAGCACTTAGAATAATGTGATCACATGAAAGCCTTGTAATTCCCAAAATTTCACCTCAAGAAAACTCAAATAAAACCCATAAAAATGCTACCAATTTTTTTGGTGTAACATTATTTTCACACAAGTGAACACTCCAACTATCAATCCATCTACACACACATAAGCTATGTTTGCATGCATCTTATAACTCATTTCCATATTCAAGGCAATATTAAAGTAACACACTCACACTCAATGTATTATGCCTACTATAAAGTTGCTCACCTTCAATGTCAAAATGCAATATTCACCAAAGCGTTTGATAAGCTCATTGTATAAGCTATGTCAAATACACTAGAATTAGTTTGCAATACTACACTTGACTTTGATACTTAAGGGTTTTCAATTTTAGTTTAAACTAAAGATATCTACACTCAATTTCATATTCAATGGTAAAAAAATGCAATCTACCAACGATTCGACGATAAGGAGACACTACAAACTATGACCTTAAGTGTAATAAATTAAGAAATAAACCAAGATCCCACTTCATTTGAACTCTCAAATAACCACTTTACAACTCATGAATATGTCATTCAAGGTTAACTATTCATTTTGAAGAAGAATAACTCAATTTTGAAGCAAACAAACTTGACTAACTCACCTCTTAGACCAATCTCAACATCGATAGATTGCCTAAGAAATAACGATGGCAAAAATACTTCTTCAAGGGAAAAAGTATTTATGAAAGTTATTCCACATTATATTATATATAGGTTACCACTAGTAACCTACAAAAATAACCTACAATAATCTAAATTCTAAAATAACTTAGTGTTTCAAATGGGTTTTTACACTAAAAATTGTTCTGTTAAGCAATTTTTTAATAGACAGGGTTCAGAAACAGGGTCACTAAAAGTATAAAATACATTCGAAAAGACTAAAAAAATGTTTCTATATAAATTTAAAGATAGTATTAACCACTAACAAATGCTAGTTTCTCCCTAGGACTCCTTTAACTATTTTTGACAACTCAGTTTTGAATCAACTGTGCATGTTGAAAAGGGAACATAGGTGCAGAAAATGGTCAATTGCCTCTAAAATTGGACTGGCCAAAAATCATCAAAATAGGGTAGAGAAGTAAAGGTTATATAATCTGATTCACATATGATAAATCTATAGCCTACAAATTTTCATTCCAAGAAAACTCAAGTTTGGGTAATAATTTAGAGCCTCTCTTTGGAACAATTTGGTTGGTTTTGAAACAAAAAAATTGTAATATGAACTTGCACAAAAAATCATAATAGTGCATGCAATTTTCCAACCATCCACTAAAATATCTCAGAGGGCAAAATAACAATCCATGTACTTCACAAGATATAATTTAAGTCTCAAAATATTTACACTATTCTAACAAGGCTCGAAAGGATACCTATAGAACTACCATGGTCAACCTACCCAAAATGGTTCCCTACAACATTAACGCTAAGGGAGAGTTATAGTATTCACACCAAAACATTTAGATTATTCCAATTAGAATTTATCAACTTTTCTCATTAATTTAAACTGCGTAGGTCAATCCAAACTTAATTGTTTAGTAATTTCACATATTAATATTAAGACATAATTTCACAATATGAAAGTGATTTAAACTCGTTTATATTCCAAGTCTATGATTATCAATGTTTTCTTAACACATAATATTTTCAACTCTATTTACTAAACAATAGTGTGTTCTCAGCACTGATGTTAACATCTATCTATAAACTATACTATAACATTTATTTATCCAAAGCACTACTAAATTAACTCTATAAGACAAACACTAGTATACATCTAGTAACAATGCAATAAGTTTTATAGCAATCAATTGTTGACTTAGATTATAGAATATTATTGTACATTTATATAATAGAGTATTACACAACAACCTTTATGGCAATCAAGAATATAAGCTACAACAAGGATTTTACCAATTGTAAGATAATTCAAGGTTTAAAATAATCCCCAAGAAGAAACTTTACAATTGTCTTAGTTAGTTAACAACCATATAATCATAATTAGTTCAAGGCACAACAAATATCAATTTAACAAGCATAAAATCTCTATATTGTATCTTCCATCGGTATTTCTTTCTTTTACACTAAGACATAGGTAACGGTGGCTCAACTAATGTTGAGCAAGTAATAATGCCCTCACACATTCTTCTTTCTTTTTCTATATAGATTCATAAATAATATAACAGTGAAAATTTAGCATTCATTCTATTAATGACAATATATATTATTATATATTAAATATTTTTTTACCAAAATCGTAATAAGGAGAAGATTGATAACAATTTATTGATTTCTCTATATAACTTATTTATAACCACTAGTATAATGTTAAAACTAGTTCTTTAAACAATGATTGAACTTAACTCTTTACTACCACTCATATTATATCACGTCAATTTTCTACCTAGATTAATAATCATGATATGCCAATCTCATATTTTTGCAAATCATGAACATTATACAAAATACTCTCTCTCTCTCTCTCTCTCTCTATATATATATATATATATATATATATATATATATATATATATATATATATATATATATATATATATATATATATATATATACCACACATAACACTTGACGTATTAACCACTTGTATTTTAGCCACTACACCTCTACATCTACATAATATTTTATATATTTCCTTGTATTTGTACCTCATACTGGTTAGTATGCCTATTTCACTTATTATATGTTAATAGCTTTATAATACCCCATTTTTCATCGTAACATTATATTTATTATTTTTATAATAATGCTTTGAAAGTCATAACATAGTCATGTTTATTATAACATTATTCAATATACACACACTACATTATATTCATTTCCTACTTAATTATGACTATCTGCATTCTTCATATATAAAATAAATTGTAAAATATAACTTAAAACAAATTGTAAATATAAATATATTATAATATAAATATAAATTATAAACTATAATTTTTTAAATTACAATTTATAAATATAAATTAAAATAAATTATAAATTGTACTTCTTAAATTATAATTTATAAAATTTAAATTAAAACACATATTATATAATATAAAATATGCATAATGATATAATATATGTTTTAATTTATATTTTATAAATTATAAAATTTATAATTTTTTTTAATATCATTATGCATATTTTATATTATATAATATGTGTTTTAATTTAAATTTTATAATTTATATTTTATAAATTATAATTTAAGATGTATAATTATATAATATATATATATATATATATATATATATATATATATATATATATATATTTAAACAAAAAGCTTATGTCCTAGTTGTCATGGCTGGTGATCAGCGGCCATGGTGGTTGGGTCATGGAGATTGGAGTGGGTCAGTTGGTCTGACCCCTCCTCCCTCCCTATTATGTGAGGGGGGCACGACTCGGCTCAATCACACCCCTCCTCTCTCCATATTAACAAAAAAAACTATTTTATTATTATATTTTTATTATTTCTTTTCTATTTTTTATTTTATTTTTATTTTTATAAATTACATTGTGTAAATATACAATAGTACACTGTATATACCCTTTTTTATTATTATATATACATATATATTTTTTATAACTTGTATATACACACAAAAAAAGAATTGTATAGAATATATATATATATATATATATATATATATAGGTGTTATAAATAATATGAATAAAGAGCTTGGAGGGGGGGAGGGGGAAATGAAGATTCAAAACCTTAAAATTGGTTTTAACCTTTCCCCCCACTTTTGTTTTTATTTTTTTATTTTATCTTTAAAACCCTAAATACTCCCACTACATGCTTGGTTACCCATTCAGTGGGTTTAGTTATGACCTCACTTATTTTAAGGTCCACTAAAGTAATTTATAAATAGAACAAATAATAATTACTCAATAAAGCATGCTAATATTAATATTTCATTGTTAAAGTGTGTTAATAAATATTCTCTTATTTATTTATTTATAATAAACTCGAGTAAGTTGGTAAATATTTACGAACATATGTAGCGATTAAAACAAGCATATCGTGACCTAAATTGAGATCCTAGATTAGTTCAATAAAATAATTTGTCAGACACAAAATAATCAAGTCCACAATATAGAATAATGCATACGAATAGATAGATACAATCAGGATAACATTAGTCATTTCTCACTGAGAATCACACAAGGTCTCTACCTACGACAATGTGATAAGGGTAAAACTATTTACAGTGGTTTGACATAGGGGTATTACAGGCCTAATATGCATGATAAGGATCATGGAAATGTCTAGATAGTAATAATACAAGTGCAATAATAAAATCAAACACACATAAGAGCACTCAAAATCAAGTCAAAAGGCAATGGTCCAAGGAGACCACAAACAATGGGCATTTTTAAATGTCGCACAATCGAAGGAACATAGCTTAGTCAAATGTCTATAAAAGCAAGGATGGCATATTCAAATGTCCATATAGTAATCAATGACATGTCCAAATGTTAAAAAAATTACACATAGGCATGGGGGATATAAACAAATGAGCATATTCAAATGCTCGAATAAGCAAGACAATATCAAGGCAAGACGCTCAAGGAAGTACATAAAGGAAAACATAAGCAACTGACATAAACATATCATAGTAGCCTATGGATCAAATGTGTTAGCAAAAAACATCAAGTACATAGCATATCAAGTACCCTATGTAAGATATAATCATGGATAAAGGCATGTGTAACTATGTATATGAGCTCAAAACATGATAATGTAGAGTGACAATAGAATGATATAACCTATGAGTATCATGATCATAAAGGTGAATGCCCCCAATGTCTATATGACATGAGTAGAGGAAAGGCTAACATGTGAAATAAGAATAGATCATGTATCTTTGTATTCCTATATCACCCTAAAGTAGAAGAGTGACACATGTGTATGTAGAAGTAACTAATATGCCATCCATCAACATGGAACTAACACATAGATGCCAAGGAGCCAATAGAACATGTAGGTGATGAAAATGTTTTTGTATTTTTGAATGTTTTTTACTTTTTTGGTATTTTTGGAATATGTGAAGAGACTACCCTATGATCCCATCCAAACAATGGTCACAAGCTAAGTCTAAATATATCTTATTACAAGTCAAGGGAATTCAATGCCAAATAGTCAATGCAATTTATCTAGTTGCATCCATATAATAAATATGAAGATTCACACACTCACTCTAGGATGGATAACTACATCAGGATGAGGACATTTTGGGCTATGTAGGCCATATTTAGATTACATAGAGCTTTCTAAGGATAGCTCAGATATTCTACTTGCTTGATTCTCCCTTTTATATTTGATGTCTATTGTGTTTGTGTGCATGAACTAGGGTTTATATTTTTTAAGTCTTCTATAATCAAATCAATTTCCACAGTCAACTAACATGTCATCTTTGATAGTACATGCACTTAGACTAAAAAATTAGTCTCACAATTAACCTAGACGTAGTTGTAGTTAATAAACAAGACGGTAGTGTACCCCTACCCACCAAGCACAATCTTGTCCTAGAGCATCACAGAGTTTTATTTTTGGACACAACATAGTTTAAAAATCTTTCCAACCAATTCTACATTAGAAATTTACCTGTGCAGTCAATAAAAATCAAGTCCAAGTTAAGTTTTCATACTTCATTGTCTATTACTATTTATAACTTGTTTAAATTTTTGTAAATTACTCTATTTCTCATTTATGTTTTGTATATTCTACAATCTAAATTACTATTCAATAGTTTACTATTTCTCAGTATTTAATTGTTAAATAAAAAATAAATAGACTAAATAATAATCATCAATGTACTCATCATCATTGTAGATAACTATTTTCTTAGGTTCTTGAAATTATGATATATTATTTTCATCATTTTTTGTATCTATATATGAAAAACCAATTGCACCATACTATGGAACTTGCTTATTAGATTGTTGTTCTTGAGTGTATTCATCATTGTGAGGATATTATGTCATTATGAATTAGAGAATAATCATGTGTAATTACTTCAATACTATGAAGATAATTAATTTGTGCTTTAAATTTTTGACTTGAATACTAAAACTATATATTTTGTAGTATTGACATTATTTTTTCCCTTTATGCATGAAGTATATATAGTGTTTGAATCCTTAGAAGCCATATTTATACCATTATATTTTGTAGGAACATTTTGCTTTGGAAATTCCTTCATGAGAAAACTTTTCATAAATGTTATTTTTGTTAGGTTGTGGAGCTAAAAGCTTCACTGATGCAGACATGAAGGTAGGAGGAGGTTGCTGAAGTGTCACAGACACCAGCGTCAGTCAGGCCAACTGACGTCGGTAGGGGTAGACAGGAATGCAACCGACGTCAGTCATGGATCAGCCAACATCAGTCACCTCCAAGCAGACAGGGACCGACGTCGGTCGCCTTTGTGGTTCGAACTGTGAGTGTTACGGGCAGTTTGTTAATGAACCAAGTGTTTGCATGTCAAGAGCCAAATTTAGACTAGAAGCTGCAGATCTAATTATTGTAATTAGATGTCTAATTATTTTTTAGATGAGATCTATATAAGAGACTCATAGGCTGTATTGTAAAGTGTGCTAGAGAGTAAGAGAGCAAAATATAAGCTCTTTCTGTGTGTGAAGAGAGCATGGTGTGTTCCTCCTAGTGACACAGTGCCAAGTGTGGGTGCTAGTTTGAAGAATCAGAAGGGTTCTTCATGTATGTATGATCTTGGTTAGTAGGTGAGCATGGCTACGTTAGGAGATCTATATGGTAAGTAAGATCATTGATCTGCAGGTGTATGTGGGTGCAAGATCCAAGTTTACAGGTGTGCAGAACTAGATTGATTTGCAGGTGTGCAAGATCAGGGAGGACAGCAACACAACAAGGAGCAGTATCAGGCAGGATCTACTTGGAGTACATAGTGTACTCGGTTTAGAGAAAAGAGGAAGGCAAGGTAGTTCCTTCCATAAGTAAGATCAGTGGGTTGCAGGTTATTACAGTTCAAGGGAGATATACTTGGAGTGCGTGGAGCACTTATGGAGTGCGTGGAGCACGGGTGTACTGGTAGTAGTGGATACTGATTGGTTGGAGGTGAACACCAACTTTGTATTTGAGTTTTGTGTTGGGACCGTAAGAGAGAGAGATTTGAGGAGAGAATTACTGTTCACTTGAGGTGTGGGAAGCCTCTGAGAGGTGGTGAAGAAGACTGGTTTCTAGTTACTTGGTACTTCTGGTTAATTCTGCATCTTAAGTTGCTTGTATATGGTAATCAATTGTGTGCTTCCTTGGGTTGTTGCCTCTTTCCATGTAGCCCCAGGTAGAGGGGTTGGTGAGCCTTGTCAAATTATTGGCAAAGGGGAAGTGTTGCTAAAATTGCAAGCGGCCAACACATGGGTGTTGAAGAAGGTCATGTAGGTACCAGTCTTGGAGATGTGGCTAATTGCTTCAGGAAAGTTGGGTGATGAGAAATGCATAAGAACTCTCATTGCAGATGCACTTGAATTAGCGGGTGGTAAGAAAGCATGTATCCTTTATCTACTTGCTTATATTACTGATTCTTCCTCTATTATGAATACGTGGCTTTGTAGGTTTGGTCACATGAGTAAGAAAGAGATGCATGTTCTTAAGCGGAAGACAGATGTGTTTGATAAACTTAAGAACTGAAAAGCCTTGGTGTTCTTGGAGGAGATGATGGATAGAGTTTAGTGGATGGGGCTGGATACATCTGAGCAGGGCAATTTGGACATGGGTTTTGATTCAAAGGAGCTCGCAGGTAAAAAGTCATCACTCACATGAGGTCTGGTATAGACCTGAGTTTGCCCAAGCAGTGGGTGTTGTCAGAGAGTTAGGAGCCAATTTGGGGGAGTGGGTTCTCAGGTATTTGAGAGGGACCATCAGTAGGGATTCATGTTATGCAGGGTCAGGACTTCACTACATGGGTTTGTAGGTTCAGATATGGCAAGTTACTTGGATGACAGGAGGTGCACCACGGGATGTGTGGTGGTTGGTCTTCAGGATTGATCTTGAAGAGGGATACAAGCCAGGAAATAGATTAGATGGGGTACAGGTACAGGTACAGTTCAACTATTTATCTCCAAGTGGGAGATTGTTAGGTTATGGAGCTAAAAGCTTCACTGATGCAGACATAGAGGAGGTAGGAGGAGGTTGCTGAAGTGTCACAGACACCGACATCGGTCAGGCCAACCGACGTCAGTAGGGGTAGACAGGAATGCAACCGACATCGGTCATGGATCGATCAGCATTGGTCACCTCCAGGCAGATAGGGACCGACGTCGGTCGCCTGTGTGGTTCAGACTGTGAGTGTTACGGGAAGTTTGTTAACGAACCAAGTGTTTGCATGTCAAGAGCCAAATTTAAACTAGAAGCAATGGATCTAATTATTGTAATTAGATGTCTAATTATTGTTTGGATGAGATCTATATAAGAGACTCATAGGCTATATTGTAAAGTGTGCTAGAGAGTAAGAGAGCAAAATATAAGCTCCTTCTGTGTGTGAATAGAGCATGGTGTGTTCCTCCTAGTGCCATAGTGCCAAGTGTGGGTGATGGTTTGGAGAATCAGAAGGGTTCTTCATGTATGTATGATCTTGGTCAGCAGGTGTGCATGGATACGTTAGGAGATCTGCATGGTAAGTAAGATCATTGATTTGACAGTGTATGTGGTTGCGAGATCCAGGTTTGCAGGTGTGCAAAACCAGATTGATTTGTAGGTGTGCAAGATCAAGGAGGATAGCAACACAACAGGGAGCAGTATCAGGCAAGATCTACTTGGAATACAGAGTGTACTCAGTTTAGAGCAAAGAGGAAGGCAAGGCAGTTCCTTCCATAAGTAAGATCAGTGGGTTGCAAGTTGTTGCAGTTTAGGGGAGATCTACTTGGAGTACGTGGAGCACTTGTGGAGTGCGTGGAGCACTTGTGGAGTGCGTGGAGCATGAGTGTATTGGCAGTAGTGGATACTGACTGGTTGGAGGTGAACACCAACTCTGTATTTGAGTTGTGTGTTGGGACCATAAGAGAGAGAGCTTTGAGGAGAGAATTACTATTCACTTGAGGTGTGGGAAGCCTCTGAGAGGTGGTGAAGAAGAAGTGGCATCTTCTTTATTGTATTCTTTTCTGTATGAGTATTAATACAAGTTGTGTATTGTCTCTCAAATTCTGCGTTGTTTCTGGTTTCTAGTTACTTGGTACTTCTGGTTAATTTCGCATCTTAAGTTGCTTGTATATGGTAATCAATTGTGTGCTTCCTCGGGTTCCTAACAATTTCTTGATTATATTGAGTTTATTCTTGAAAATTATCCTTTAATAATTGATCTTTTAGTTATAGACATCCAATTTTGGTCACAACTAGCTCCCAAACAGAGTTTAAAATGATTCCTACCAAACATTACAAATTAAGCCTAAATATTACTAAACGTCCTCATTTTGGTCATTCATATTTCATCAATGCTCATAATCATGTTGAGGCATCCCTATTTGGGGTAATAGCCCATACACAATAATAACCTCTCATAGATTTATCCTTAATCACCTAGTGACATAAAAATTGACAGTTTGGCCTATAGAACCATTAAGTGGGGCATTTGATCAAATCTTAAAAGAACTAAAATGTTAATCAAATTGAGTCAACTAATTAAACAAGATTAAATGCTTAGTTGAATTATCCATTTACAATTAATGAATATCTAAAAATAAAAATATCAAGCCTTTTCATCATTGCCTTTATGAGTTGTCAAGCTCTTCCAAAATATCTCAAAACATATAATTTGAGAGACATGCCCAATAATCAAAAACTATAATTACATGACAACTTTTAACCCAACTGAAGTTAGCCTCAACTCACCTAGGGTTAGTTTTTCATGTTTAAACTCAACCTTAACTCACTTTGGGTGAGAGTTCAATTTTGAGGTTGTAAATATAAGGCCATACCTATTGATCTCTAAGCTATCTTGGTGTAATGTTATAATACTCAAATATATGGAAAAAAACCTTGCAGGTAATGTCACCATACCAAATTCACAAGCCAAGCAGCCAAGCCAAGGTGCCAAGGAAAGGTGAAGCCAACAAAGCTCCATTGATGAAGATTTCTTGATGCACAAATCAATCAAATGACTTCAACAAGCCATTTGAAGCTTCAAAGAGGGTGTTCTAATTGTGCTTTCATTTGTATGTTTGTTACCTATGCTCTCCCTAGTGTCTAGGCTAGATATGTTAGTATTTTAGTGTGTTATTTTGATTTATTTTATTGGAATAACACTAGACTAACCTCCCCTCTATGTATTCCTTGTTCACATAGTGGCATGCTCGATGGGATATGTACCCCACAATGTTGTTCTCAAGGTATTTTAGGACATCCTCATAACAATTTTCATGTCAAAATCCAAACTTGCTGATAAAAAAAGTGGAAATTGAAGGCTCAATGATGTTTTTATAGAAATCATGAATTTTCTCTATACAATCACATTCTTTCTCTCTAGAATCACAATATTAAATAATATCACTAATTTTACAATCATGATTTTATCATAATTTTTTTGTTATTGTACTAAATATAATGATATTGTGCTTAACCACCACGGTTTCACTATCCATTTGTGTTTATAGGGAAGACTTGAGATATTGATAATATCATGACTTTACAATTATGATATTGATGATATCATGACTTTACAGTCATGATATCACCAAAACATCTGTGATATTATTATAAATTTTGAGATATTATTTTTAGCTATGACAGTTTGATACTAATTGTTTTGTGTTTGCAGGGTAGATTTGCAATTTTGTGCTAATATCTATGGTATTGTGTTTATTTATATGATATTACTTTAATAGTCATGATTTTGTGTTAACTTTGTATCATGCAAAAAACTTACGATATGTGCTAATAATTACGGTTTTACAAGAAAAGTGTTGATATTGCTCTATGTTTTTGTGGTTTTATACTTTGTGTAAAATTTTGGAAACTTGAGAGCTAGAATTCAAAAGTCATTTACCCACTTATGTCTTACTTCTAAGCACAAAGACCCCCTAACCTCTTTTGTAGGACCCAAAGACCAAGATAAGACATTTTTAAACACTCTAATTTGCAAAGCTTACACTTGAATTTAGTGTTTTAAAATCCTTTTACTTGAGTTATTTTTCATTTTGTTTAAATTTTTCAGCACAAAGTCAAGGGGTTAAAACTTCATAACATATTTCATTTGGTGCTATAAAAATTAACTCACACTTTAGTTAAATACTCATAAGAGTTTTTATTTTTATGTTTGTTGTTTGGGTGTTTGTTTAGCAAGATGAGTATTATGTGTATGCTCTCCCCCATCCCCTTTAGGCAATTTGGGTGATCAAAATTTCTCACTCTTTGCATTTGTCACTTTGGTCCAAAATCATGTAAGGAAAGTTTCTAAGGCCCTCCCCAAAATATAATAGATTTGGGTGACCCCAAAATAACCCTAAAGTCCTTCCACTTTCTTTATTTCATGCATTTTTAGCTTGTGGTCAGGATTTCATCACCTCCCCATGAGTTCTCTAGGGAAGTGATACTCTGAGAATTCATCTCCTGACATCATTTCAACCCCACTCCATGATGGGGTATATAAATTGAGGGTAACACATTGGGACACTTGTTTGAGTAGTTAAACAAGCTCTGTTAGTGTTACTAAATCTCGAGTCATAGGGGTAACTCAGACATCACACTATACTGAGTAATTGATGGATGTAGTGATTGTTAAAAGGACCAAACCTTTTCACAACAAATTAGTTAGCATGGATATAAATGACATGATGCACCCTAATGTTTGCCACACATATGGGACCATTTATAAATGAACAAAAATTGGTAGTTTAGATAACCCAACTTACTGTGGACATATTGTTGATCCAGGGTGAGTAGCTCAAAGTTCCATATCATCATATGAAGTCTTGAGAAAAGAGGGGGCCTAAAAACCATACATTTTTATGCACTTTTACTTTTTTTATTAACAACTTAAAATCCTCTCAAAATCAAGTATATAGGTAAAATTTGATAGTACGAAGTAACCTTGTCAGTTTTACGATTTAGGACATTACACTTAGGTGTTTTTATCATTGATCCTTTTTACTTGCATGATCTTGTATCCAAACTATTTGTTTGTCATACAATGTACAAAATGAGTCTTGTTTTTGCATCACCCATTTGTTTAAAGAGGTATTATGCCATCCGTTTGACACCACACCTTACCTTGGTCATTTGTCAAACCTTTGTGTGTGTGTCACTTGTTTGAATAGGGCATCATTATATCATCCATTTCATTCTAAGTTTTGTGCCTTATAATATTTGAAATAAACCATTTATCATACCTTAGGAGCATGATAACATCATTACGATACTCGAATTATTTCAAAGACTTGTTACCTTACATTCAAAATTATAATTTTGAAGCCACGTGTGCCTCATTATTCAATGTCTAATACCATCAAATAAATCATTTTTATCTAGTGTGTTGTCTATTTTCAAATAACCTAGTATTCTAATTAAAGTTCAAAGTTAGCCTTGACAAGTTCAGATCCAAACATTGATTGGTTTATATCTAGGCCTTGTGTAATTTTGGCATAGACATTTACCTTTCACTTTTGGTTTGTGTAGCTTAGGCTAATTCCTTGCTCTATTTAAAGACTATTTTTATGCTTAAATTTGGGGAAGTGGTTTATCTTCCATATGCCTAAATTTCAATGTCTTTTGCCAAATGATCAAGTGTGTGTTTAAAATTTGAATGCCTAGTTTGTGTCAAAGTGTTTCAAATTTGTTAGATTAAATCTTTTGCCTCTTAAGCCTAGTTTTGTTCAAAGTCTAGATTTCATACCTTGTTCCCAAAAGACCTGGCAATTCCTCTTTTGATCCTAGTTTGTGTGCCTTGTTCCCAAAAGGCCAAGCAAACTTTATTTATTTAGACCTAGATTAGACTTGTTTGAAACACTTTTTACCTAAGTTTGACATTTAGTTTTTTCCCATCCACTTGACCATTTATATAAACATTTTCCATTAAAATTTTAATGCTACACTATTTTAGACCAAGTTTTAGCACCAACCTTTTTGAAAATGCAATTCCATTCTTTAGACCAAGTTTGGACCATTCATCCTTTAGACCTTATTTTTAAGAGTTTATAAAACTTTATGCTTATCTTAATTGAATGTTCATTATTATCTTGGATATGTTTCATTATAATCATGGTAGATCCATGCACAATCCAAGTTATGATAATGTGGTCATGAATGATGACTTTGTTCAAGACCCCTATGGCAATGATGTGGTTTGTGAGATGGATCCTTATCCTCCTTACACTGATCAATCTAGGATACAAAGTCAAGATCCACTAGCCCATTTTTTGGTTGACACACCTCTTTATTCAAAGCAAGACCAAGATCAAACCATGTAATATCTAACTAGCATATCGTTGATTGTAGAATAAGTATAAAAATAATCATATTATGTTACTATACCATTAATGTATGATCCTTATTTTTTTTATCATCACTTTATTTAAAATAAGGATGAGGATTTAGTCAAATCCATGGAGTTATGAGCCAAGTTTCTATCAAACTTCCCCCATGAGAATTTACCTAGTCTAGTTAGAGTGCCCCTCAACATGCCTTATAACCAAACCATTGAATAGGCCTCTACTAGTAATCCTTGAGCACTCATGTAAATTTCATACCAAGACCTAGATATGATTTCCAAAGGAAATGGCCTGATGTAGGACCACTTTTTATAAATGCAACAAGCATATCAAACCTATTTGAATCTCACACATAATTTTAATACCATGGCCATGTTAAATGCTCCACTCATTAAGTTAGCTCCTTCAACAGGAGTATTAATTGAATTGATAGGTCAAGATAATCTGGTAATGGAACCATTTGTGCAAATCACTTAATTCGGTGACATGTATAATGTCCCATCTATTGAAGAAGTGGTTACTAATTATACGTAACATGATGTGCCAAAAATGGTGGATAACACGTAAGTGTCTTCCAATCTAGGCCAAAGTGGTTTAGCTACACCAAGAAATAGTCCACAACAAGTACCTTTAGTTAACACCACAAGTGGTTTTAAATAGTATGGGTAAGGAAATCCTATATCCCAACCATACAAATTTACCTCTAATCCTCAACCAACTACTTCTTCAAGCACCCAATCGTAAGGATTAAGTAATCAAGCACCAACTAGTGTTTTGCCTCAACAAAACATGATGAATGCTACTTCACCTCAACATGTGGTGACTAACATCTCACAACAACAAGCACAATCTAGTGTACCACCACAATAGAGGTAGAACACTACACCACCTCAATAGGGGGAAACAAATGCTCCACCTTGATAGGTAGTGACAAAGGTACCTCTACAGTCACAGACCAATATTCCTTTACAATTACAAACATTATCTAATCAATAATGTATGTATATTGGTCAAATATAAATGTCAAACATCCAAAAAAATTATATATTGTAATAGGTGTTCACATAACAAAGAGTTACACTTGTCTAACAAGTACCAATTAGGTAATAATTTCCTTTTATTCAAAATGTGCCACAAATTTAATGAGAGGGCCTTGGTCCATAACAAGTTCCCCTTATTTATCTAGGTTTGACTAGTTGACAATAAGTCCCTACTCAACCTCAACAGGCACAATACTTTACCCAAACCCATATCCTTCCATCATAGCCATAATTCCCTCAAAACTATGCCTATATACCAAATCCAAACTAGAATATAGCACCATAATTCATGCAATTTCAATAACCACATCTCAATCTATAGATGCATATTCCTGGTCAGTTCACTTATCAAACTAGTATTTCACAACAAATCATTCCTCTATTATACCCTAGTCAAGGTAATCCACCTTTGACCTCCAAGCCAATATCTCAACCAATTGTTCCATCTGCTTTCTTGGCACAAGAGCTATAGCAAATGAAGGATGAAATTATCACCATTCAAGTAGGGAAGCATACCAAGAAGTTCAAGTTAGATTATGTGTGTTCATACCCATTCAACATGGAGTATCTATAAATACCATTTCCTCTAGGGTAAGAACCATCAAAATTTGATAAATACAAGGGTAAAGGAGACCCTAAGGCCAATTTGATAGAATTTTTTGTTACTTACCAACTGGTGGATTATAGTGACATTTATTTATTCTTTTTGTTTCCTTTAAGTCTAGTAAGATAGGCTTTGGAGTGGTTCCTAAATTTGCCAAAGAATTTTGTATCTGATTTTGATGACCTCTTGGACAAATTTATGTAGTATTTATCTTACAATATCAAACATGATATTTCACTGGTAGATTTGACTTAGGCTAAGTATAAAGCTGGTGAAATCTTTGCAAGTTATCTACAAAGATGGAAAACACTTGCTAGTTATTTCACCCATAGCTTACCAAATAAATAATTGGACATTGTGTTTACTAAAAATTTGCATAATGAGATATCATATCATCTAGAGCTTCAATGTGCACATACCTTCAAATTGATCATCAACAAAGGTTTGATAATTAAGACAACCCTTATTAACAAATGGATTATCAAGTTAACTGCATCTAACCAAAATCAAAACCAAACCCGAAGAACCAGATAACATCATAACCAAAACCAAGTCTAAGCACAAGCATCAACACTAGCACATGCCAATAATTATGAGAAATCCAAACAATTCAATCATAACAAAAATGTTGTTGGAAATGGAGTAACTAAGTCACATCATGTCAAAATAGTGTAAACACCATCTACTTATCCTACACCATAAATGCAACTTACTCCTCACTAGCAAACTCAACCTTCATAGCAACCTAGAGCTGCTTCATAAACGTAGTAACCATTACCTTTGCAAACCCCTCCAAGAATAAATGTTCCTACTTGTTGAGTCTTCAATGACCTTGGAGAGCCTTTTGAAGCTATGTTTCATAAGCTAGCCATAACTAACATGATTAGTTGGCCAATTTCAAATCATTATTTTTAGGGTCTTCTATATCCAGACTAGTACTGAGAGAATGAGTTATGTTAAAACCATCATGTTCATGGATATAATCTATGTCATTATGTGAAAATAAAACACCTCATTAAAAATATATTAGAAAATGGAAATATTACACTAGATAATAGAACATCTACATCCAATCAAAACTTGGGTATCTGCCAAAACCCTTTTCTGCAACATAACAACAACAATGCAGGCTAGAACAACAACAATAATAGTATTAATAACCATGACAATGATTCCAATTTCAACCACAACAACACCAATAATATTAGCAAAAATAATAATGTCAATAAAATGGGAGGAACCAAGGCCAAAATAATACCAATGCCCAACATACTTACCACACAATTGTACATGATCACACCAAAGTTATAAGTCATATTATGGGAGGTCACATTTCAACCATCACCATTATTCCTATACTAAGTGCTAATAGAATATGACCATTGCAAAGTAATTTCAGTAATCCTTCCTTAACCTAGGATCACAAACAAGTGCAACAATAACTAGAGATTACTAGTTTTAAACCTTATACTGATAACTTATCATTGCCTATGACCACAACCAAGTGCACTGGAAGTCAAAACTTATCTTATTTGGCCCCATTCCATCATCATTCTCTAGAAATAATCTTGTATCTAATCCTGATTGTACAATCACAACTTGGAAATCAAAGACTACCTTTCTAGGGCCATAACCTCCTACTAATGAACCCATCCAACCCATTGTCTTGGCTAAGATCAAGCCATATACTATTGTTAAGGATAAGCCATATGATATTGTGGAACAACTTCAAAAGACACCTGCATAAATCTCCATTTTAGATTTATTGCGTACATTTGTTATCCATAAAAACATCCAAATAGAATTCCTAGGCCAATCCCAAGTTCCCAATGACATAACCCTATTCAAATTCCAAGCTTTGGTTGGACATCTATCCCTAGACCAATAGTTGACCTTCAACCAAAGTGATATGTCGTCCCTTGGTCCTCTCCATAACAATCCCTTGTATATTAAATTTGTCAAAGCATGACACAAAGTGAAATGTGTCCTCATAGACAATGGATCAAGCTTGAATATTGTGTCTCTGAAGCTCATCAAACATCTCAAATATATAATAGCTTATCTACAACAAAAAACAATCACTATCAAGGCTTACGACAATGAAGAACAAGAATCACAAGGCACCATAAGCATGCTAGTTATCATTGGGACCTTAACCCAAAATACACTTTACCATGTGTTTTACCTTGATTTGCTATGTAATTTTCTCTTAGGTAGACCCTGGATACATGAAATTCATGTAATCCCTTTAACATTGTGCTAGTGTCTCAGGTTCTCTCACTCAGACATGGAGGTCACCATCAATGGAGATTTTCAACCCTATAAACATTGTAAACATTTGGAGGTTGGGTATGAAAGTTATAACTACTGCTTTGGCCTGGATCCAGTTCCTAAAAAGGATAAAGGCAAATAAATACTTATTTAATTACTAGAAGCCAATTGCATATACTTAGATAGGCTTGATTCATCTTCATATATGCCTCTACTTGATATGTCTAATCATTTTACAATCTTAGCCAATGACCCAAGAAAATATTTGACACATGACACATTTCACATTTCCAAACTTCCACAAAACCCTAAGTCTTATGGAATACCTAAAGCCAAGCCACCTTGCGTGGAATGCCAAATAAAATAAGGGCAAACTTCATATTCTAACTCTTATCATTTTCACACCAACCATTGGCCAAGAAGAAGACCCACTTGATAATAATAAATATTGGTTGTACAATGATAAGTTGGTTGATTGATACAAAAATGCCAAGTATCCCATTCCTAATAGGATCATGGAGAACCAAGCATATAAAGGAGGAGGCCTCAGGCCAAATTAGCAGGGTACTTTTGAGCCAATTTTTATAACTCATTACAAAGGAACCTATGGACTCAAATTTACACCGCTTGGAACTGACCCCATGTATCTTATTCATGTTCCAACACTAATGTCTAGTGACAATGATGGTAGTAGCAAAGCAGAGTGTGATCACAACATTTATGAAGACCTTGACAATACCAATTTGTTCGACACTCATCCCATTTGTACCATTACCCCAATAAGCTGACACAACCCACTTCCTTTATATCATCCTCAACTTATATCTTGGGACCAAAACATAGATAAGGCAAAATAATATCAATTCCTCATTGAAAATCTTCTAGCACCTGCTCATAAACCTTTAACTATCATGATTATCTATGATATTATTAGTATCATATCTATATGTTATTCAAACCTTTTCACCTACCTACATGACCATATCATGCCACCAGACCTATCACGTAAAAAACTAAAGGCCTTTACCCACTATGCCTCATGTTATACCTTACTTAGCCTAACCCTTTACCACTACAGCTTTGATGGAACTCTACTTTGTTGTTTAAATTTCATAGAATCAACATTAGTGTTATGGGAAGTTCATGAAGGAGTATGTGTATCCCACACTAGTGGGGTTGTCTTAGCCAAAAATCTCTTATGTACTAGTTATTATTGGCCAATGATGGATGCAGATATAGCTGATTATGTTAAAAGGTGCAATAAATGTCAAAGGAATGCCAATATAATTCATGCCCAATCCAAAACACTAAAACTAATGCTTACACCATGGCTACTTGCAACATGGGAACTCGATCTCATTGGAAATATTAACCCTACCTCATCTGATGGTCATAAACACATCCTTACCACTACCAAATATTTCACTATGTGGGTTGAAGCTACCCCTCATTTACATGATTGGAAAATAAATTTCTAATTTCATCTTCAATCATCTCATTTATCGCTATGGTATCCCATCTGAAATTATATCTAATAATGGTGGATTTTTTAAGAACAAATATGTCAAATTGCTTTGTGTGGAGTACAATATCACCCAACATTTTTCTATCACATATTACAATAAGGTAATTGCCAAGCAGAGGCATCCAATAAAACCATTGTCAACATCCTTAAAAATATTGTCAATGATTTTGGCCACGATTGGCACCTCCAAATCTTCCAATCCCTCTAGGTATATCTCACTAATTACCATACTCCAACAAGATCCACTCCATATTCCTTAGTTTATGACATTGAGGTCATTTTTCCTATTGAATTCTAGCTACCTTCTCTATGCATCTCATTGAAACATGTCCTAGATGAAGAAGATTATCGAGTATCTTGCCTATAAGATTTTTAGTTACTTGATGAAAAATGCATAGTTTTTGTTAACAGCCTTCAAACATACCAAAACAAACTCTATGGACACTATAATTGGTAGGTCATGAAGAGAGAGTTTGATCTTAGAGATCTTGTTCTCAAAGAAAAATAAAAGAACACCATGGCTGAGAAGAAGAAGAAGAAGGGAAAGTTCAAACCCAATTGGATAAGCCCCTATATCATTGTTTTAAATTATGGATCTGGAGCATACAATCTCACTACACCAGACAGAGATGAACTTGATGAGCCAATGAACATAATAGACCTCAATGTTACTTCATTTGAGAGACTTGAATTATTGTCTATGAGGCTTGTTTATGTTGTACCCTTATTGTGATCTTCTTTGTACTATACAATATACCATTCTACCATACCTTCCCTATCAACCAAATTTGATTTTACCCTCCCTCCCAACCCTTTTGACCTTGGTTCCATTTTGTTGGTTCTTCGACTACCTCTAATGAGAGAATTTCAGATCAAGTTTTAGCAGTTCATTTAGTATTCTAGACAAAGGTAATATTTTGGACCAATATGATAGTGGTTTGTTAGTTTCATCCTTCATTTCTTATTTCATTTCATTCTGAGTGCTACTGATTATAATCGCATTTGGAAAAATTAGTATCCCACTCCGTGCTACTAATTAACACCACCTTTGGAAAAATTAGTATCATTGACCTATGACATTGTTTCCTAATTATAACCACCTATGGGTAAATTAGGAACAACACCTTTATCATGTCTTGAAGTCCCACCTTGTCATTCATATGTCATACTATGCCATTTGCCTAATTTGATAACTTGCTACTACTTAGTCAGATTCCTCCGCTATAAGGCAAAACTAAAGTGACTTGAGGTCCCATTCTAGGACTATGTAGGCACCGCTGGATTTATGTTGAGGTTAGTTCAGTCATCCCTTTGCCATGTTCTCATCATTTTAAGAGCAATTTTAAGTTTGAACACTCTCACTATTTTACAAGTGGGACCATTTAGTATCTCATAATTCTCCATTCAGTTGAGATGCTTAGAAAATTCAAAAAATAAATATTTGCCAATGATTTTACGCTCTTACCATTTTGTGAGCATTATCCATTTCTCATGCACTCACTATTCTATGAGATCCTTCTCATTAATCTTCTACAACATCCATCATGTTTTATTTTCATCGATTTTATTCTATCACACATCCTAGGAAAACTACATTTGCCCTGAAGTTCATGTTGGACCTTGCATCCATAGAACTATGTAGGTAACATCCACTTGCTTAGTGCATCTGGAGTCATCTCAGCTACCCCTTCTTCTTCTTTTATTCTTGTATTTTGTTTGTTGTGTTGTCTCCTATATCTTAGGGGCCATGTATGTCATCTTGTTTCTTTCATTTTTTCCCCATAGCCTAGGGGCAACCTTGTGTCATTTATTTCATCTTTTATTTTTTTTTAACATTGTGATTAACTATTGTTTGTGTTTGTTTCATTTTATTCTTGTTGTTTTGTTTTGTTTTATCTTTTTTTCTTTCTTTCTTGGTATTTTCTTCATGTTTTTTTAATTTCTTACCTATTTGTTTGTTTTTATTATTGTTCCTTGACTTAATATATGTGTTCATTGGGTAATTCCTTGTGCATTATACTTAAGTCCATCCATATTCATATGTCAACATTGTCATCATGGTTTTTATCATTAGTGCATTATTTTCAAGTGCTTATTGGATCACGTGTAAGTCATTATGCATATTTAGGCTAAGCTCTCATGATGTTTTATATCATGATGTATGCCATCACATGATTTAACAAAACTCAGCTTAGAAAATCTTATGAGCAATGATGTCACAATAATTTTCCTTGATTACCTAAAAATATCCTACTCCATCCAAATCATTCCCTACATGCAGAGTAATTAAATCATGAAATAATTTTAATCCTTACTAGTTAAGATGTGCATCTTCATACTAGAAGGTTGCCTAAATTCATCTTTCTCTTCTGTATCGACTTCCTCTTGCTCTATGAGTATAGATTTAATATGTAAGCCCCCTTTTCTAATTTTCCATATTGTCCCACTATTGTGCCAATGATTATAATCACCTTTGGGCAAATTATCCCTTTTTATCTACCCAATTGGGGCAAATCAATATGTCACTGATTATAAATTTCTATGGGCAAATCAATTTTTTCCAACCCTTTTTATATTTTGGTCCCATTATTTCTTTCTTTCAAGGGATCGATCATCAACCTTCTTTGTTGATTGTTCCTTCAAAGAGGCATCCAAAACTCATCTATCACATTTTGGGGAATTAGGCATACATGGCCTTTTCATTATTTGAGATTACGTTACTATGCCTATAAATTGTAATGCCTTCCCAAACTGGTAAAAATCGTAGACATCCAATTCTAGCCACAACTGACTCCTAACTATATTTCATACCAATTCCTACCCAACATTATAAATTAAACTTAGAAATCATTGAATGTCCCAATTTTGGTCCTACATAATTCATCAATGCTTAGAATTGTGTTTAGGCATCCCTATTTGGGGTACTAACCCATATTTAGTAATAAACTCTCATGAATTCATCTTTAATCACCTTGCGACATAAATATTAGTAGTTTGGCCTATGGACCCATTAAGTAGGGCACTTGATTAAATCTTAAAAGAGTTAAAATGCTAATCAAATTGATTCAAATAATTAAATAAGATTAAATTCTTAGTTGAATTATCCATTTTCAATTAATGAATATCTAAAAATGGAAATTCTAAAATCCAAAATGTTAAACCTTTTCATCATTGCCTTTGTGAGTTGTCAAGCTCTTCATAAATATCTAATTTGAGAGCCATGCCTGGTAATTATAAACCATAATTACATGACAAATTTTAATCAAACTAGAGTTATCCTCAACTCACCTAGGGTTAGTTTGAACTCATTCCATGTTTAAACTCAACCTTAAATCACCTTGGGTAAGAGTTAAATTTTGAGGCCATAAATACAAGGCCATACCTATTGATCTCTAAGTTATCTTAGTGTAATGTTATAATGCTCAAATTGATGCAAAGAAACCTTGCAAGTAATGTTATCATGCCAAATTCATAATCCAAGTAGCCAAGCCAAGGTGCCAAGGAAAGGTGAAGCCAACAAAGCTCCATTAATGAAGATTTCATGATGTACAAATCAAACAAGCCACTTTAACAAGCCATTTGGAGATCCAAGGAGGGTAAAAGAGTGATTTATTTTGTGTTTTCATTTTTATGTTTGTTACCTATGCTCTCCTTAGTGTCTAGGCTAGAGGTGTTAGGATTTTAGTGTGTTACTTTGATTTACTTTATTAGACTAACCCTAGACTAACCTCCCCTATGTATATTCCTTGTTCACATTGGTAATTTATCTTGATATAACTTGTGTGAGCTTTTTTGTTCTAAATTTGGATTTTGCGTTACTTGCACTTGCTCTTTAGGAGATGCATTCATAGTGTGAGTAAGTTTATCGATTGATGTATCTAAAAGTATTAAACCTAAATTTTATAGCACCTCAATCTTGTGCACTTGGCAAATACCTATCATGGTTATATCCTTCATCTCTAAGACCTTCTCATTGCCAAAAGGCTTGTGTTCACTATGTGTGCCAAATTTATTATTTATTTATTTGACCATATGATATTTGAATTATTAGGCCTTCTATGTTATGAAAAATGATATAAATTTGATCATTATCCTCCTCTACTAATTTTGGACATGTACCTATTTTATAACTACCTAGACACTTGCATCCTAGCCAGATGCCTACAATGATGCAAGTGCCCCTTTTCCAATTAAGTTTTTAATGCTAAAAATTCATCCAATTTTCAAATATAAAGTGTTATTATGGTCCTCCTAAGTGTTTTAATGTGAGATATTTTTGCAAAGGACTAGTATATATACAAGATCAATCCTCATTCATAACACACCTATAAAATTCAGACCTCTCACATACATAACAATAAAAGAACTAATAACTGAGCATTCAAGTGAGCAAAGCTATCCAATTCATTCATATTTCCATATAGTCATAGCAGTAGTCTATCTATAGGTATAAAGTATTGAAAGAGTAGTCTATGAGCCATATTTTTCAAATTACAAGCTAGCTCATTGTATGTACTTGATTATCACATATGGTACCCTTAGGTAGACACAAGCCAACATGTAGGGGAGAACTACATAAGTCTGAGGCCCTCTTCATAGTATTAGTTATGTAGGTAGTTCCCTTTGATAAAGGGATCCTTGAGGTGGCTTGACACAATGAGCCTACTAACCCATTTTTTTTATAGTCATTTCAAGGGTAAGGAAGCTAAGGTTTGATCATTTGATAAAAAGATACAACCTATGCATGAAATTTGTATATATCAGAAGAAAGGTGATAGAAAACCCAAAAGGCTCAAATTAGTCACATCTAAATATAGTCAACATTAAACAATATCTATTATAGGGTTACCACTATTAATGATACTTTATAATTTATTTTTCAAAGCCTAACAACTATTTGTCTGATACCCATGCATTCTATGATATGCACAATAGTGATTTGATCTCCTTAAAGGATGCCTAGGTTGTAATGTGATTAAATTATTTCAAAGCATTTATCTCAGGTTCTCACTTGAACTTTTATTATCTTTTTGTAAACTTTTTTAATCAATAGTTATATTGTATTCGATTTTGGTTTCTAATTTTGACATGAAATATAAATATATATGGATGGAGATGCAGATATATGATTAATAATATCATGCTTTGGATTATTTGTATGTGTGATATTATGTTCCAATGATGTGATCTTTGAACTAAAATATTGATTTTGCTTTTGAAATTATTCTATAAATGCTCTCATAGTGATTGTTTGATCTCGAAGGGCTTCACAAGCACAAGCCTTGGGTACTTCTCATTGAATATGCATAAAAACACCATTAAGAAGAGATGTGGGAGGTGAATGAGGTTGAGGAAGGACATGTTGGTTTCCTTAATTTATCACTATAAGTTGGGTCAATTTACTTCTTGGGATAGTGACAAAATGGACATGTGTAGAGGGAAAGCAATTATCATAATCTTGAGGCCTAAGAGGAGGAACATAGAAAGGAATCATTCATGTCTTTATTGATAATAATACTTGAGGAGTAGGATTTATAGCATCTTGAATGTATGATTGCTCTTGTTCCCGTATCATACTTGAATTTACAAAAAACTGCATTAATGGAGCTTGTGTCTTAGCATGTGATTTAGTTTGCCTTCAAAAAACTTGAAGAAAAAATTGCTCCAATATAGCTATGTTATTTGAAAATTCAAAATAAAGCTGAAATGTAAGATCCTAAAAAAGGGAAAATTTGTATGTGAAATTTAGTAAGTTCCCCTGAAATCCAAGGTCAAAATAAATTGATTTAAATGTCAAATATCAAATCCAAGGTTAAAATAAATTACTTTCAATTTTAGCGATTAGATCCAAGGTTGAAAGCAAGTTATTTCAGTATCAAATTTATATCCAAGATCAAAAGAAAATTCTTTTAGTGTTGAATGTTCATGAATTTATTTAAATCCTAAGATAAAAAAATTAAGTAATGCTCAAATAAAAAATGGGTTCACCAATATGTTTTATTAGAATGCAAATTAATGTGATGAATAACCCTAGTTTAGATAAATTAATGGAATATAATCAAAATGTTATAAATCAACTTGTGACAATCATAATGGAAGCAAAATACTAAATTTGAAAAAGTGTAATCGAAGGAAATAAGACTAACTCTAAACAAAATGGAAAACTAATTTACTTGTTATCTATGTGTTGACCATGTGAAACTAAAAAATGACCAATATAGGTCAACATATATGGATTTTAGAAGTGCATAAACACTGAGACTAAAACTAATGAAGGACATAATCATCTAACCTAGGACAAGATTGATTTCCATTATTTTTTTGAGTTGGTTGATCTTGCCTTGTATTGAAGATCAAGAAACTTGGGTCATGATCATTTTTGATAGCTTAAATCACATCTATTTGTAGATATTTGACCTTCAGATGTGTGAGAAAGACCTTTAAATGACTTATTCAAAGTTGAAACCCTAATAGGGCTTGTAATGATTGAAAACTTACCAATAAAAAATGTGGGAGTGTTATAGGTTAAGCTTGTCATAATCACCATCATGATGGCTAAATGTTGCGTATGTATTCAATACTCCAAAGAGGGAAATCAAGCCCACACATTTCTTCCACTTATAATGTTTTTTGTAATTGTGCTCATTTGATTATATGAATACATCTAGAGATGGCTTGAATACTTAATCATGCTTTTTTTGTCTTAGATAAAATAAATTTGCACATGGTTGAAGATTGTTTCAAGTGATTATAATTAGAATTGGGAAGAGTAGGAAAACTTTTCCCAGTGTGAAATATTGTAAGTGTGCCTTTGTATTGAAATTTCAAAGTGGTAGAAGATGTGACTTAAGCATGCCTTTATATCAATCCAAAAGGGGAAAAATTCATGCTAACTATCTTAAAAACATAGACCAAATAATAAGGGATGGTTAAATTTTGAAAAATTATCATTAAAAAGGCTAAGGATAAAAACATCCCATACGGGACATAAACATTTGCCACTATCGTTTCTTTCTAGATGTTTTTGTCCTTATTGTGAATGTGTGACTTTTGGGTCCATGGATGTCTGCATAGATGCTTAGATGGGGTTTTAGCCAGTTAGAGCATTTTTATACGCATCAAATAGAAATTCAGAAAATAAATAAGTCCATATAGCTGCTTAGGATAAAGCGAGGTGGCAAAATAGGTCCATGTTAAGTGCTAAAGTCAATTAAAATGAAATAGGGGCAAAATTGGCATTACCAAGTATTCATGACCAGATTGAGTGACTACAAGTCCATGTGATCACATATTTTAAATAAAGAGTGATTAATACATGCAATCACTATAAAAGTAAATTCTTAAACAAAGGACACTTAGCATATTGAATGAAGGCATGAGATCATAAAGAATTCAAAACATAACTTAAATATTTGTGATATCAAAGAAAACATGTGGTAGGCATAATTATATCATGGAGACTTAAAAACATAATTTAAATCTTTGAAATATTAAAAAAAGATATTCTAGTCATAATGAGATCATGGATTCACAAAGTTAAGGAGTTTTCCAAAACATAATTTATACTCTAAAGTCATAGAGGCCTCCATGGATGCATTAACATTTGAAACTTGATTTAAATAGTGGCTAATTCACTCAATACAAAGGTCTCTAGAAACATAATAATAAAGTGATATTTGACTTAGGATATATATCAGACTCGTCAATTAATTTAACTTTTTTATAAGGGAAGAAAATGTGTGGCCATTAGAACAATATCACAGGGTCACATAGGTCACAAGTAACTATTGTATTCATTTTTCCCATTAATTTGCATTTGAAAAAGTGCAAAATTTAAGTTTTTTCACATTCTTAATTTTTGACATTAATTTTGAAATATATATGAAGAGGCCTTGAATTTATATTAAAATAGTACACATGTATTGGGTATGATTCACCACATTTGTAATTCAAAATTACTTTTTTGATGCCACTATAAACATGTTTCAAATACCTTTCTCTATAAATATTTTTAACTTGCTCTTTTACACCAAAAGCATTTTCATGGGTAGGTCCCTGCCTCTTTTTCTTCTAATCCATAGTTAGAACTAAACCCACATCTAAACAAAAATTTATAGATACATGCAAGAATTACTGTAATGCTAAGATAAGCTATTTTGATAATATATAGACTTTGTTCATTAAACCTGACAAAAATGTTGATTTGTTTACTTTCTCCTCACATCACTTTCCTCAACCCTTGCCTTTGAAAATTCAATAGTAAGCAAACTTTTCACATTGCCTTTCAAATCTTTATATTTATTTATTTGGTTTCACATTTTATATGCTTGCAAGGAAGCTATATCCTAGTGTATGTTTGCATAAGGAGCATATGGATAGATTTAGAGGCATAAATATGCAAAAACTTGGGAAAAAAGGACATGACTTATCATATGTATTATGTGCCATCAAGGAAGAAGTCCATTTTATTTCATTATGGCCAAATAATGATTGTTACATATAATTTTTATGTTAAAATTATCAGAGAAAAATTTGTGTTTTTCAAGGTTCTTTTGGAAAGGATTATGAAAAGTTCCTAGGAAATAACTTTGAATTTTTCCATCTTTGCATTTGATTTGTGGCTTTTATTGAAGAATTTGGTCTTGGATCTTAACAGGGTTATTGTCATTTTTGTTGGGTTTTATTTGTTTTGGATTGGGTATTTGAAAACCTCATATCCGTATAATTCATTTATATCAAATCAAACTAGGTCCTAGCCATATTGATCAAAAATCATTTTTCAAAAAAAATTATTATGTTAGGTCTTTTATAATGAATTAATTTTTAATGCCTTGGGAAACTTTAACATTAATCTTTACTTGGAACATTGAGTTAAAGGATATACTTCATGTTAATCCTCCATAGTTGTCATTCATTCAATCTTGTGAAGCATATTTGGAAACACATTGTTATGTGTAAACTGGAGAGGTAGGACCTTGGGGAGGAGGTTTCTAATTTTCTCCTTGGATACCTTAGAGTTTATTCTAATATTTTAGTCTTTAAGTTGACCACATGGAAATTACCACTTAGTCTTTGCAGTTGTAATATTTAATAATCCCTATTAGGGTTGTAAAAGTGTTTGGAGGTAAAAATTAAATTAGGATATTAGATAGAATAAATTAGAATTACAGCATTTGGAGGCAACAATGTAGATTCCAAATTTTTTGATAGATAGACCGAGGTGCACTTGCAAGGATAATTTAAGGAAGGGACAAAAATGGTAAGGGAAATGATGTTAATGGAGGAGGGTATGGATAAATATGAGTTTATAAAGGGACATCATAGGACACCTTAAGACCATAATAAAAATTATATGGCATAAGCAAAGGGTTATACATATACAAACCCAATTTCCTTTGGATGGATAGTGGAGATGAGCTTTTTTACAACTTCACTAGATTTAACTTAGAAAAATCACTTTTTTTAAGGTAATTAAGATCGTCCATTTTATTTTTATCCACTAATATACTAACAACATAATATTATAGTTTATACCCCATTCAAATTTATTTCTCTATTATTAATAAGCTAAAAATAACTAAATACAACAATTGCATTTACACATAGAATCCACTGATTAAACATCGATTGCACTAAGTTATGTTATATACTTCATATAATCTTCCTGGGACCCAGTTAATGTAACAAGGCATAGCATCCAAATTTACAACTCAACCTCAACTGATAAATATAACAAGTACATAGTCATGAAGCTAAATAGCTTACTCTCAATTATACATTACATCAAAATCCTATATTGAATATACTATTCAATCTACAATGACTATTGTGATATAACATCATAAATAATGAATATACATGGTTTTCTATAGCCATTGTTGTGTAATATATATAGATATAATAATATAAAAGTTACAATGGTATAATAGAACTTGAAATACCTCATGAATCATTATATTATTCATGAGGATGCATCAAGATTGGTTTAGATTCAGTTGTAGGGAGGGAGAACATCATCTAGGTGATTTTCCTCTAACCATAGACCAATGGTCTCCCACATGCCTACCCACTAGGAGTGGCCCTTCCCTTCATTAAGGGGCATATAATGATGATGCAAGTATCCAAAACCATATGAGAATCACATGTGAAAGTACAATCACTATTACATCCAGCTAATTATACAAACTCTAGGCACACCTTTATATGTTATGACCTCAGATAAACATGTAAACTAACAAGTACAAAGGACAAAAAATGTATACAACTATAACATTACTTTACCCAAAGCATTTTATAGTATTATCATATTTTAAAATCTAGGTCATATTTCACATTTGCAATACTCTTTACTATAAAGTATTATTATTGATGTCCATCTTGTAAACTAATGATGAGTGACTATAGATAGGCCTATGCCTATCACTCATCAACCTTTAACAAGAAGGAAGATTATTATTTAATACCACTAAATTCAACATAAATTTACATGAAGTCTCACAACATTTCACATAAAAAAAATACAATCAAAATGTTCTAATGGAGTCTTTAATACAATAAAATATAATAATTCATAAGCTCAACCTTAATTTTTTGTCATAACTCAAAATTCATTTTATATTCCATTTATGTACTCTAAATATGATCCTAAATGTTTTGTAATGAAACACTCACATATTGACTTTAATGCAAACATGCTCTTTTAGACTTGTTTAGAACTCACAATGGCACAAAATATGTATTTTGAATGTATTCAATAATACCATAACCATACTTTAAATACCAATGTTAAACCAATATTGATCTTTGTCTTTTTAACTGGTGATGAATGACTAAAATTAGACTACATGCCTATCACTCGTCACCCCTTAACAAGAGGGATGATTGTTTATCAATATAACTAAAATCAGCACCCCTCACGAGAAAGTCTCGCAATTAATCCATGTAAGGAGAATACTATCAAAATGTTACATTAGATTTATCAAATAACAAACTACAAAATTTCATAATCTCATCCTTAATTTTTTGTCATGATTCATAACTCCTTTACTATTCCTTTCATGCATCATAGATATAATTTCCAATTATTTCACAATAGGGTATGATCTATAATGCAGCCTCATTTCTTTTTAAGAAGACATAGCTAACTATAACATAGAATAATCATTCATATCTAACTAGGATTAGTCAAATTTGGGAACATCAATATTTATGTCTTAACTACCACCAATGGTTTGATTCTAGTATAAATTAAGTAGTTTACCCACATGGCTTTTATCCCAACCAACTATCCTAAGAGGAAAGGAAGATTATGTACTCAAACCCTAAAACAATAAAACCTAATAAACACCATGAAAATAAATATATTGTTTGGAATGGTTAATTTTCCCTCCAAAGTAATCTACAACCATGCAGGCTCAAAATTTAAAATGAATAAGCTATAGCACAATATGTTTCCAAGCATCATATTAATTAATCTTTTTCTATAAACCTTTATTTATATACACGGTAATTCACATTCAATAATAATATCACAACCTCCTCAAGTAAGCTTTTGAAATGGAAGCCATTTATGAGCTATAATAACAATGTACTTCCACTTATTAAGTTACAAAACATTAAGTTAAAGCTGGATAAATAATGTACAACCAGCTATTAAGTTACAAAACATTAATCTAAATTTGGGTAAAACATTGACCATGTTGATCTAATGTCATTTCTTGGATTAATAACTCATTAAGATAGTTTTTTAGCTTACTTCCAACCATATTATTAAGTATATATGTGTGTATATCCATAATATGATGGTCTAATCTCAACAAATTTACCATTGTAGCTAAACTGTCAGAATATGTATATCTTTTAGGATCCATAAAAGTTTACTTAGTAGAGCCAAATAACATAGAGAGACTACACAAGAAGCATATTCAAATTCACACAATAATATATTTCACTATCTCTATTGTTAATCTCCTTCAAACACCAATACATATAAATAGGATATGTGTATCTTATAACTAGGGATATTTATATCCCTACAAAATCTCATTAATCAACCTCCAAACAATATAAGGTTATATATGTAATATATTTTTAAGCTAACAATATATATGTTTAACTAATGACTATTAACAAACTAATTTTACTGGTAACAAACTTACTAGCAAATATAATTTAAATCATGATAAATATCATGTGAACATTAGTAAATCCTAATGTTCACCCCCTAATGTGAACATGGTAAAATATAACCTAGTCTTTGAACTATAAGGTGAAAACAATGGAGCTTGCTTCATAACCTTTATATAAATGAAAGGCATACCTCATCAATCCTACCATGGTTTTCAACAAGTTTACCACAAACCTGCACATAAAGAGGGACCCATTAACCTATTTATCTCATGTAGTTTTATGGTTCACCACTAACCTTTTCAATATCTGAGTGTTATAGTACATGTTGAGCAACATTCTACAATGCTTACTCTTAAGGGCTTACATAAGAATTTTACTCATAGATTTCACATTTATTCAAAATATACTAGCAACATATTCAAAAAATAAATGCACACCATACAACTAGAAAATAAAATGCCACCAAAGCATATTTGGGGCCCTGTCATTGGTGACTGATGAGAGGCATATAAATCCTCCTACCTCTATTTCCTCCAACCTCCAACAAGAGACGTTGCTTACTTAGTTGATGAAGATGTGAATCATAACATTTTTTATGACAAGACCATGAAACTTCTCCACAGATTTCACTACAAATTTGGAAGTCGAGATCACCTAATATTACTTCTATTACAACTAAGTAAACGTGTAATTTTGACACTTTTTATATAAAAATGATCCTAAACTCTAACATTCAACTCATACATAAATTTATGGTCTGACTAACCATATGACATAAAATATCTCTAATAAAATATTTTGACACACTAACATGATAACAATAACAACCTTCTACTATGAAATTATTAAATATTAACTTCAACCTAAAATATATCATGAGACACTCAATCTACAAATACAATATTGACTCAATAAAAAATGGCTATAAATATTGACTCTAAAAGACTCTATTTAAAGATATTACCATTTTAACAAAATCTAAACACATTAAATATTAACATAACCCTCTAGATGTCATGGAATTAAACACACTTTAATGCAAATCCCCTCCTCAAATTCCTCAAATGCCATTAATGGATATGAACGCTTGACTCCTTTGCATTCTTCATGTTCTTTTTTGTGTTGTATTAATATGCATACTTAAAGGACAGGTAGAGATGATAGACCAAGTATAATAAAAATAGCAGACACATTAAATGTTTAGGTTTGGCATCAGACTGCATAAATGGATCGATGATTTTTTTTTTTTTTTGATATGAAAACCAACTCAATTTTTAATGGATCCATGATTGAGCAAGATACAATTGCATATTTGAATCTCAGGTCACAAAATCATGCATATCTACACATAGAATATTAATGCTAAAATAATTATTTTTTCATGCTTTATAATACATAAAAATGGTGACAAAAAGTGAAAACATGGACTGCAACTAAGGTATGAAACTCGATATAGGTCCAAGTTGAATACTTTTCAAATTTAGGTCTATATACAAAGATGCATGCTTAGCAATATTGCTACAACAATTGATTTTAATAACTCTAAAAGTGAGACGTGGGCATAGAAACTCTAAACTTTTATTTTGATTGGACTTTTTGGATTTATGAATGAAAATATAAGGAAATATTCAAGACTCTCATTGGATAAAATCCTCTCTGATACCACATTTTAGGATCAATAAGAGTTTACTTACCAGTTGAATAACATAGGGAGACTACACAAGAAGCATATTCAAGTTCACATAATAATATATTGCACTATCTCTATTGTTATTCTCATTCAGACACTAATACACATATAAGATATGTGTATCCTATAAATAGGGGTATTTATATCCCTAAAAAATCTCATTAATCAACCTTCAAATAATATAAAGTTATATACGTAATATATTGTTAAGTTAATAATATATACATTTAACTAATGACTATTAACAAACTAATCTTATTATTAACAAACTACCGGTAAATATAATTTACCTCGTGGTAAATACCATGTGAAGATTAGTAAATCCTAACAATATCATTTATGTTTAGATCAATGGGATTTAAATGGCTCAATAAAACATGACAAACCCCTATGCTTCACCTTACAACTACATATGTTTCATTAGCATATTGATCTCTCATTAATAAGATGTAATATCTTAGTACTTCTCATTTGTATCATGCTAAAACCATATTACCCTCCCATAGTCATGATTTAAACAATATGTGGTAAACCTTCATAATATGACTTCAAAGTTATAGTTGTTAGGGCCTTTCCATATAAGCCCTATTTTATCACCAACGACAACTATCATAAAACTCAATCATTAAGGAAATAAATTTTTTTTGAAATGAAACCATTATATAATGGATAAATCATATCTATGACAGTATTTTTAGTTCATGTCGTAATAGCAAGAAAATCATAAACCAAATCATGAATAAATTTTGCCACACATTATCTATGGCTACTAAAAATCATTTAAACCTGGTAATGATGATTTACCCAAGATAAAATAGCTTACAAGAATAAAGAGGGTTAATACAAAAGTATAGTTAGTTACCTTTAAAAGCTCCCTTGAGGGTTTTTCTACCAAGTCATGTGCCCCAACTCCTCTTTTTATCCCTTGGCTTCCTCTATGTTGTATTATTTTTTTTTCATTTCAAGAATTTTGCAATTGGCTCCTTATTCTAATTCTTCAAATACCATTAATTCCTTGTGTATACTCTATTGATGCCTTCAAAATCGGCTAGAACAAAAGATATGTACACTAAAACTAGGGTTTCACCCCAAAATTTTGGCATAACATAACCACTTGAGATTCATTGACTTGCATGATAACAATGAAAAACCTAATCATATTTCCTTTTTACTCATTGAGTTTTACCAAATCCTTTTTATTTAATTTTTACCCAAAGTCAATATGATCAAACCATGGTCACCATCAAAAAGTGGTCATGATAACATTTTATCACCTAAGTATCTTACCAATAAATTTGGTAAAACACATTGGGACCTACATAAGGTTATAATTCTTATTAACACATATATCAATATCTTTATTCTTGGAGTTCCATAAAAAAATGATGTTTTTAAACCCTAAATTGGTTACTAGATTAGGATTATCTAGGGATAAAGGGTCATAGATAGCCTAGGGAACAAGGATGATAAACTATATCTAAATCAAGCCAATTGGGTGCTAAACTCAGATATAAACATGTGTTGAATTCATTAAACTGAGATAGGATAAAAATATCAAGTACAACTATGATAGATATGGAAATGACAAAGAAGTAATGTACTTAGCTTGTTTCAATGCTAATGTAGTTCTAGATTTAGAACAAACAAAAATTAGATTGGAAGAAGATTCTAGAACAGTTTTCAGATTCTAGATTGAGTGCTTCTAGAGCTGTGAACACTAACGTCAACCTTGGATGGTTGCATTAATGCTAATGTCTATACCTGAAATAAGTATCATATATAGAATACCTAAAGGAAAAGGATGTGAATACCTAGATGCTTCTATATTTGACCTCACCTTCACTCTGGTGCATTCAGATTTGGGTCATGGACTATTGTTCCTCATGAATTTGTAAAACCCTAGTTCTTCATCTTCATAGTGACCTTGGGAAATGGGTTAGTGGGCACATGGTGTCAAACTAACCCTAATGACTCCTTTATCAATGAGCACTACCTACATATCCAATACTTTGAAGAGGGCCTCAGATTGATGTCGTTATCACTTATGTGTTGGCTTGTGTGTGAATCATGTAATATGTGTAAAGTAAGTACAACAATAACCTAGCTTTTAACTTAGAAAATCAGGTTCTTAGGTTTCTCCTTCATTAATTTAGACCTGTGTATGTGTTATCCTTATGACTTATATGAAAATAAGATAAAATAAGGAAGCTTTACTTTATTGATTTCTTGATTGAGTGCTTTGATAAGTTACCTTAGGTATTTTTGAGTGTCAGCTAGGTCAACAATGAATGAGGGTTGATCGGTTGATCTTGTCTTTATATCAATCCCTTTGGAGAAGCAACTCACATTAAAACACTTAGGCCAACCATTAGGATATATTTTATTTACAAATTGGATAAGAAATATAATAATGGAATTACTAGTTTAAAGGATAAGAAATGTGTACCTAGGTGTGTATAACACACCTAGCCTTTACTTGAGTTCAACTTGAGTGCTTTGTTAGTGAATAAAATGCAGCTAAGAGCATGTTATAGTACATAATCATTGCATTTAATATGGAATTGAATTACTTAAAAATATTTAAATTAAAAGAGTAAGGTTTAGGAATACACCTATGTATCGATGTAACCACTTTGCCTATTGGCAAGTTGATTTGTAATATGTATCATTGTAAGGCTATAAAACTGAGATTAGGATAAATATATATACATATATCTAAGAAGATAGAGAGAGATAAAGAGATTATAAGGTACATGCCCCAACCTTGGAGAAAAGATGAGTTTCTACTCGGCAGTTAAGATTAGCTCAACTGTACAACCTAATCATATTTATAACCTAGTGAGTATGAGTGAATAAAGTCAACTCATACTATAAAATTGATAAGGCTATATGATACAATTAGGTCCAACCTAAAAACCTAGAAAGATTGAGTGATTTAACCACCTCAATCATACTAAAAATGAACCAACTACTACATTAGATTAGCTAAATTTAGTCCATAAAAGTATATCCTGGGTATCAGTGCATAAAAGTACATTCTTATGGATAATAATAGTACCTAAAATTATTCTAAATTTTAAAACTGATTTGGATTTTGTAATATTAGGTGCACATTTTATAACATATGCACCTTAGATATGTCTCATATTGAAACTATGTATAATAATGGTACCAATATATAGAATTATGCAACAACTGTGAATCTGAATTATATAACTGTGTGCTTTGGGCCAATTTAGAAACTATGTAACTATGGATAACATGCTTCCAAAGCATTTCTCCACTATATATGGAGAAATATGAAAAGTGGAATAAGTACCAATGTGGAGGACATGTTTCCAGAACATGCCCCCACTGAATCTAGGTGTTTCAAATACTGAATAAATGTGGAGAACATGCTTCCAAACAATGTCCCCACTGAATCTAAAATTGAATCCATGCCTATATGACATGCCCCCACTATATCCGAAAATTGGCATAAGTATTGTTCACCAAATTTTACCCTAGGTTAAATTGGGTCAACCCCCCTACAAGTTCAAACTTTCATAAGGTCCCTTGGGTTTGAAAATGGTCACCATAGTCTTAAATCAAGTCAATTCACACATTTGAGGGTCATATAATATGTTTTAACCTTTGTCACATTTATCATTTTTTTAATGTCCTTTATGCCACCCTTTTGATCATTTTAAGGAAACGTATAGTTTTTTATCAAAAGGATACATGTCAATAAATAGGCTAACATGTTTCATGCCAAATAATGTCAGAGGAAAGCTTTGAAATGGAAATGTTACAGGTTCAACATAAAAATAAGATCACCTACAAAAAGGTTAGTTTCAAAGGTTGGTACGGACTAGGATGACTCATCTGTAGGTGTGAAGGCTTTAGGAAGGTGTCATGTAATCCCCATAGGTCATTTTTAGGCTCAGGTGGTTTCAATAGATCAAAAATTAATGAAAATTGGTTTCTCTCTCCCATCACTATCTTGGATAGCTCAAAAAAGATCAATAATTTTCATTTGGTACGGACTGGAGAAGAGGAGTTGGAGTGAGTAAACTTGGTGGATGTTAGTAGTCTTTATGAGTTTACATTTCATGGTCATGGTTTCAATATTGGTGGTTTATGTTATATGAATAATCATTAAGATTTTTAGTACCTCTAAACTATCTATGCAATCCTAATGGATTTGTTTTTTTCTCATTTGATTGCACTTTAGTGATTGGTCTGTGTGAATTAAGTGATGCACGTGGACTTGAAGAGCATATCCAACCATTTCATATTGGCTCTAACCTAGTTTTGAAGGTGTGATCTGAAAGGATAGGCAAAACCATCTCCTTGTGCTAGAAGTGAATACGAATGGTCTACATAATAGTGTTTTGGTAGTTACAGAGTTAATCCTTATGTAAGTGGCTTCAGGTTAAGGATGATACACTTTTTTTCAACCCATCAAAGAATGGTGGGTTAGATTCTCCATTGAAGGTTGGATTGGAAAGTTCTCCAAGGCACCTTAAAGATAAATAAGTGAAAACAAGATAATATACCTAATAGAGACCTACAGGATTCTGTGTGTAGGCAGTCAAAAGTATATGGGTTTGATGACGTGCCTTGAAAAGGATATGAAGCTTGAAATATAGTGAGAATGTCTTTTGATAAGGATTGAGTATTATAAGATGGCATGATAGGTTTGAAAGACTAACTCAAGACTCACATACACAACCCATCTAGACCACCACCTATAGTTTGATGTGGAGAATTATTATTTGATAGCGATATTCCCAAAGAGTAGGGAGTTTCAAGGTTTTGAGAATATTCTCAAGATAACAAAAATAGGAATGAGCCATTGAAAAAGATTGGAGATCAGTTGTCAAAGTCAATTTAAGATCAAACATAGTCAAGACCCCCTCAAGAAACACATAAAATTAGTCAAGTTGAATAAATTTGCCTAATGGGAATATTTACCTTGATTTCTCTGAAAAAGAGATTTTATTCCACACAGTGTCATTTCATGGTGAGTGTCTATGAGGTCTAAGCAATCCTAATGGCTTCATTATTGAAGCATAGACTTAGAGGTAACATCTTAACATAAGAGGAGATGATTAGGTCATGAGAATATGATGATAGAATGGGTCTTCAACTCAGTCAAAATATTTATGGAAACACTCAAAGAACTACAATGCCATTAGGCCAAAATGAACTTGGAACAATGTAACTTACAAGTAACACCTAGTGCATTAATGGTAAAGGGATGATTGTAGGGTCTCAAGGAATAAATGAGTCTATCCAAGTATTAAATTGTCCTAGTGACCTCAATATAAATTTAAGGTGTGAATTATAGTTCTCAAACATATATCATCACCTACAAGAATCCCTTGATTCCCCTAATTACCACCTATAATCTGACTCATGAGATAGACTAGCCTAAGCTAATGAAGGATGCGGGTTTGGTTGATAGACAAAGGTACAAGATGGAGATGACCATGTATAAATCACCCTCATAGTGATAATATCACACTCCCATTTGATTCCCAGAGGTAAGGATGAATATGGACAGTCATAGCTAAAGGTTTTTAAGCCCTATCAAAACCCTGCACATAGTCGCAGTCCTATAAGCTAGTCTCGATAATTTGAGATTTTGAGGGCTCCAAAAGCATGGTTAAGATTTATAAATAGATACAGGGGGTAATAATGAGGTTGAATATACCTCCATGGTCTCATTTAAATTAGACTAATAATGGAATTGCTTATTATTTTGTCTCAGACATGAGGTACTCCACAAGCAATACAGCTTGCAGACCTAGTACATTAATGGTGAAAGGATGAATGGAGGAGTATTAAGTGACTATGGGATGATTTTTAGGGTTTAATTAGAGATTAATAAAGGTTTATAAGGTCCTAAATTCATTATAACTACTCATAAGTGATCACATGCTCAGAAAGCCTAGTCCATACATATGAAGCCTAGAACTAGGCATGAACCTCAAAACTTCTAATCTCAGTATTATGACTATATGATCTTCAAAAGTAATTTGTATCTTCCATGGGAGAATGGAGAGTTGATGACACTCATTGTTTTGTATAAAATAACTTAGATTGGGCATTTATGGCCTTAATTTATCTTAGGGGTGTCCATAATGCATATTAAAAACTCGAGAGCCAACTTCTTTCAATCACATCTGTATGCACAGTATGCATGGGGTCTCAAGCACTTAGGGATAGTTGAGGGAGGTCATGAAATTTAAACCAGGGGAATTGTTTTGAGGGTTAAGTGCTTAACCTTTATAAATCATTGTTAAGAACCTGAATGACCTAAAACCCTCATAAGAGCCTGATGAGAAAGATATGAAGAGCAATGCATCCAGATGGGATCAATTAGCCTAGAAAGTGATTTGGACCTACTTGGCACTCTCTCGAGCTCCCTACCACTCAATTTTTTCATCCATCACTTATACAAATGGGTCAAATTTTGTGTTTTTTGCAATATTTGAAGTGATTTGAAGGTGCAGAAGGGAATAGATGAGTGAAATCCATGGTGGAAGGTGCATGGAGATGTGTTATAACTCTTAATATGTAATTCTTACCTCATTCATGTATGGATACTCCTCTATTAAGTTGGTTTTTGAAAGAAATTTTGAATAGAAAAATGAGAAAGAAGGTGACTACCAAATTAGAGATGAGAAGTGTGATATTGTGTTTTATTAAAGTCTATATGATATAATAGAGGACAAAGAAGTTATGAAAAGGTGTCTCACATCTCTACAATGAATCTAATTGAGTGTGTGCAAGTCACTATAATGACATGTGTGAGAGTTTAGGCCTAGATGGCTAGTGAGTAGCTGTAAGGAAGTGAACAACAAGTGGCAAAGAGAAAATCACTAGTTGGATGGGTGCATAATGACCTACACCAATCATGTTTTCACCTTCTCAAGTTAGTATACATGTTTCAATGACTTTCAAAATAGTTCAAGATAGATAACTGGACTCTTCACCAAGAAAACAATTTCAAGATGGACATTGAAGTGTCTCTACACCAACTTGAGGAAGATGTCATGTTTCAAATATATACTTGTTTGAGATAACCTCATGACCTATTTTCTGACTCTTCTTGCATTATAACTAGTATTTAAGACTTGACACTTGGCATAGTGACTCTTTAACATCACTCTTTCTCTCTCTTATTCCATTACTCTATATATTGAAGCCATTTTGGCTTTGTAATGAATCCACAATTGGTATGGTGAAGCCCTACAGGTTTGACATCTTGTTTTGCCTTTGAATAAAGTTCTTGAGTTGGTTTAGTCTCTAAAATTCTTGCCTAAGTATGTCAAGTAGTCTATTTGGATCACAAGTGACGATGGTTTCTCCTTGCTTCCATGATGCTCTTGTATGCATTGTGTAACTAATACCTCTTCTAATAGGTCTCATGAAGTGTAAATATTTGTTAAATGTACTTTGAAGTGTGAAGTAGATTAGTAGTGTATGAGATTAGACCTCCTATTTACCCACCTTTGGATATGCATATAAATTTGCCTCCATGTAAAAACACTTATGGTAGAAGAACCTTGAGTTGAGATCAATTTTAGCAATCTGACTTCATAGTGCAAGTATCAAGTATGTTTATGGAGATATCCTTGGTGTATCACCTACATTAGTTTAGGTTACTTTCATGTTTCCTTCTTCCCCTTTCACACTAATAAGAGGTTAGAATAGTGTATTTGAAAGCCTAAATATTTAGATCAAGGGAGCTAACCCATAATCTAGAGATATATCTCTTATATCAATCTACATATACTTAGAGATAGTTTCATGTTATCCCAAATTTGAGAAGGTCCAATTGACTTCAAATTTAGGCTATAAAAAGTACCAAATATTGAATGAGTGTGGAGAATATGCTTCTAAATCATGCCCCCACTGAATCTAAAAACTATGCCAAATATGAATAACACGCCTCTATGACATGCCCCCACCAATATGCCCCCCTTGAGGTGAGGGAAGAATAGGAGTTGGTAGTTACATCACCTCAAAGGGATAAGATAAATGTATAATCTATTAATGTAATCATGTAGCATATAGGACATGTCTATGTAAATATAACATTGAATCACTTAGAATAATGTGATCACATGAAAGCCTTGTAATGCCCAAAATTTCACTTCAAAAAAACTCAAATAAAACCCATAAAAATGCTACCAAATTTTTTTGTGTAACATTCGCTTCACACAAGTGAACACTCCAACTATCGATCCATCTACACACACACAAGCTATGTTTGCATGCATCTTATAACTCATTTCCATATTCAAGGCAATATTAAATTAACACACTCACACTCAATGTATGATTCCTACTATAAAGTTGCTCACCTTCAATCTCGAAATGCAATATTCACCAAAGCGTTCGATAAGCTCATTGTATAAGCTATGTTGAATACACTAGAATCAATTTGAAATACTACACTTGACTTTGATACTCAAGGGTTTTCAATTTTAGTTTAAACTAAAGATATCTACACTCAAGTTCATCTCTAATGTTAAAAAAATGCAATCTACCAACGATTTGACGATAAGGAGACACTACAAACTATGACCTTAAGTGTAATAAATTAAGAAATAAACTAAGATCCCACTTCATTTGAACTCTCAAATAACCACTTTACCACTCATGAATATGTCATTCAAGGTTAAGTATTCATTTTGAAGCAGAATAACTCAATTTTGAAGCAAACAAACTTAACTAACTCACCTCTTAGATCAATCTCAACGTCGATAAATCGCCTAAGAAATAATTATGGCAAAAATACTTCTTCAAGGGAAAAAGTATTTATGAAAGTTATTCCACATTCTATTATCTATAGGTTACCACTAGGAACATACAAAAATAACCTACAATAATCTAAATGCTAAAATAACTTAGTGTTTCAAATGGGTTTTTACACTAAAAATTATTCTGTTAAGCAATTTTTGAATAGATAGGGTTCAGAAACAGGGTCATTAAAAGTATAAAATACATTCGAAAGGACTAAAAAAATGTTGCTATATAAATTTAAAGATAAAATGAACCACTATCAAATGTTAGTTTCTCCCTATGACTCCTTTGACTATTTTTGACAACTCAATTTTGAATCGACTTTGTAGGTTGAAAAGGGAACATAGGTGCAAAAATGGTCAATTACCTCTGAAATTGGACTGGCCAAAAATCATCAAAATAGGGTAGAGAATTAAAGGTTATATAATCTGATTCACATATGATAAATCTAGAGCCTACAAATTTTTGTTTCAAGAAAACTCAAGTTTGGGTAATAATTTAGAGCCTCTCTTTGGACCAATTTAGTTGGTTTTGAAACAAAAAAATTGTACTATGAACTTGCACAAAAAATCATAATAGTGCATGCAATTTTTGAACCATCCACTAAAAGATCTCAGAGGTCAAAATAACTATCCATGTACTTCACAAGATATAATTTAAGTCTCAAAATATTTACACTATTCTAACAAGGCTCGAAAGGATACCTATAGAACCACCATGGTGAACCTACCCAAAATGATTTCCTACAACATTAACATTAAGGGAGAGTTATAGTATTCACACTAAGACATTTAGAATAGTCCAAGTAGAATTTATCAACTTTTCTCATTAATTTCAACTGTGTAGGTCAATCCAAACTTAATTATTTAGCAATTTCACATATTAATATTAAGACGTAATTTCACAATATGAAAATGATTTAAACTCATTTATATTTCAAGTCTATGATTATCAATGTTTTCTTAACACATAATATTTTCAACTCTATTTACTAAACAATAGTGTGTTCTCAACACTGATGTTAACATCTATCTATAAACTATACTACAACATTTATTTATCCAAAGCACTACTGAATTAACTCTATAAGATAAGCACTAGTATACATCTAGTAACAATGCAATAAGTTTTATAGCAATTTATTGTTGACTTGGATTATAGAATATTATTGTACATTGATATAATAGAGTATTACACAACAACCTTAATGCCAATCAAGAATATAAGCTACAACAAGGATTTTACCAATGGTAATATAATTCAAGGTTTAAAATAATCCCCAAGGAGAAACTTTACAATTGTCTCAATTAGTTAACAACCATATAATCATAATCAGTTCAAGGCACAACAAATATCAATTTAACAAGCATAAAGTCTCTATATTGTATCTTTCACTGGTATTTCTTTCTCTTACACTAAGACATAGGTAACGGTGGCTCAACTAATGTTGAGCAAGTAAAAATGCCCTCACACATTCTTCTTTCTTTTTCTATATAGATTCATAAATAATATAATAGTGAAAATTTAGCATTCATTCTATTAATGACAATATATATTATTATATATTAAAACAATAGTTTACCAAAATCGTAATGAGGAGAAGATTGATAACAATTTATTGATTTCTCTATATAAATTATTTATAACCACCAGTATAATGTTAAAACAAGTTCTTTAAACAATGATTGAACTTAACTCTTTACTACCACTCATATTATATCACGTCAATTTTCTACCTAGATTAATAATCATGATATGCCAATCTCATATTTTTGCAAATTGTGAACATTATACAAAATACTCTCCATATATATATATATATAACACTTGACGTATTAACCACTTGTATTTTGGCCACTACACCTCTACATCTACATAATATTTTACATATTTCCTTATATTTGTACCTAATACTAGTTAGTATGCCCATTTCACTTATTATATGTTAATAGCTTTATAATACCCCAATTTTCATCGTAACATTATATTTATTATTTTTATAATAATGCTTTGAAACTCATAACATAGTCATGTTTATTATAACATTATTCAATATATACACACTACATTATATTCATTTCCTACTTAACTATGACTATCTGCATTCTTCAGATATAAAATAAATTGTAAAATATAACTTAAAATAAACTATAAATATAAATATATTATAATATAAATATATTATTATAAACTATAATTATTTAAATTACAATTTATAAATATAAATTAAAACAAATTATAAATTGTACTTCTTAAATTATAATTTATAAAATTTAAATTTAAACACATATTATATAATATAAAATATGCATAATGATATTAAAAAAATTATAATTTTGATAATTTATAAAATATAAATTAAAACACATATTATAAAAATATAAATTATAATTTATAAAATACAAATTAAAACACATTATAAAAATATAAATTAAAACATATATTATATCATTATGCATATTTTATATTATATAATATGTGTTTTAATTTAAATTTTATAATTTATATTTTATAAATTATAATTTAAGATGTATAATTATATAATATATATATATATATATATATATATATATATATATATATATATTTAAATAAAAAGTTTATACCCTAGTTGTCATGGCCAGCGACTGGCGGCCATGGTGGTTGGGTCATGGAGATTGGAGTGGGTTGGTTGGTCCGACCCCTCCTCCCTCCCTATTATGTGAGGGGTGCAGGGATCGGCTCAGTCGCACCCCTCCTCTCTCCATATTAACAAAAAAAACTATTTTATTATTATATTTTTATTATTTCTTTTCTATTTTTTTATTTTTATTTTAGAAATTACATTGTGTAAATATACAATAGTACACTGTATATACCCTCTTTTTTATTATTATTATATATACATATAATTTTTTTATAACTTGTATATACACCAAAAAAAGAATTGTATAAAATATATATATACAAAATATGTATATCTAGGTGTTATAAATAATATGAATAAAAATTCTTCTTTGTGTAAAATAAGTGTATATATATTAGTATATTTGAAAAATATTTATATATACATATATTTTTATTTCAACAAGGAAAAAGTGTGTTCATGTAAGAAGTAGGTATTTACAATAAATATATATCCTATTATTTTAGCCATGTCCAACCAATAGTCCAAATAGAGGGGGTTTTTTAAAAAATGGAAAGCAAAACAACCCAACAATTGGAAAAAAATACCATATTCAAATATCTAAAAGAATCTATCATTCTTGTATATCCTATTTACAAATATGAGAAAAAAATAGATAAATCCATGAAGGAGAGTTCACTTGGGTGAAAACACTTGAATCTGGCTCTTCTCGCTCGGCTCCAATCCCCTGCTCCCTTCTCCCTTCCTTGTTTGGCTTTCCTAGTAACAACACCTATGTAGGAAAGAGCTTGGAGTGGGAGGAAATGAAGCTTCAAAATCTTAAAATTGGTTTTCACATTTCCCCCCCACTTTTGTTTTTATTTTTTTATTTTATCTTTAAAACCCTAAATACTCCCACTACATGCTTGGTTACCCATTAAGTGGGTCTAGTTACGACCTCACTTATTTTAGGGTCTACTAAAGTAATTTATAAATACAAAAAATAATAATTACTCAATAAATCATGCTAATATTAATATTTCATTGTTAAAGTGTGTTAATAAATATTCTCTTATTTATTTATTTATAATAAACTCGAGTAAGTTGTTAAATATTTACGGACATATTTAGTAATTAATACAAGCATATCGTGACCTAGATCGAGATCCTAGATTAGTTCAATAAAATAATTTGTTGGACACAAAATAATCAAGTCCACAATATATAATAATGCATATGAACAGATAGATACAATCAGAATAGCATTAGGCATTTCTCGTTGAGAATCACACAAGGTCTCCACCTACGACAATGTGATAAGGGTAAAACTATTTACAGTGGTTTGACATAGGGGTATTATAGGCCTAATATGCATGATAAGGATCATGAAAATGTCTAGATAGTAACAATACAAGTACAATAAAAAAATCAAACACACATAAGAGCACTCAAAATCAAGTCAAAAGGCAATGGTCCAAGGAGACCACAAAAAATGGGCATTTTTAAATGTCACACAATCAAAGGGACACAACTTAGTCAAATGTCTATAAAAGCAAGGATGGTATATTCAAATGTCCATATAGTAATCAATGACATGCACAACTATTAAAAAAATTACACATAGGCATGTGGGATATAAACAAATGAGCATATTCAAATGCTTGAATAAGCAAGACAATATCAAGGCAAGATGCTCAAGGAAGTGCATAAAGGAAAACATAAACAACTGACATAAACATATCATAGTAGCCTATGGATCAAATGTGTTAGCAAAAAACATCAAGTACATAGCATATCAAGTACCCTATGTAAGATATAATCATGGATAAAGGCATGTGTAACTACGTATATGAGCTCAAAACATGATAATGTAGAGTGACCATAGAATGATATAACCTATGAGTATCATGATCATAAAGGTGAATGCCCCCAATGTCCATATGACATGAGTAGAGGAAAGGCTAACATGAGAAATAGGAATAGATCATGTATCTTTGTATTCCTATGTCACCCTAAAGTAGAAGAGTGACACATGTGTATGTAGAAGTAACTAATATGCCATCCATCAACATGGAACTAACACATAGATGCCAAGGAGCCAATAGAACATGTAGGTGATGAAAATGTTTTTTTATTTTTGAATGTTTTTTACTTTTTTGGTATTTTTGGACTATGTGAAGAGACTACCCTTTGATCCCATCCAAAGAATGGTCACATGTATCTCCCCACTCGGAACCTAGTGCAAGGAATTTGTGGTACTGCCAAGGAGAATGTGTATGTGTAATATTTATCCCTATAGTGTCTATGATGCTATGTGTATGTATAATAGGACTATGTGGTATTGGATAAATAGTATGAGTAATAGGAGTAAGGGTTCATAGAACCCATCATTGAGTGCTCTATTATTTCTTCATAATAGCATTAACAGGAACATGTGTAGGTGTTTTGGATATCAAATTATGGTGAGTAGTAGATAAGGATTCTATGGAATCCATTGTCTATTTTTGATGTAATAGTCTTTCACGTATTGGTCATCTAATAAAGGAGGTTGCTTGTTTCTCACCCTTTCATGGTGGATTAACTTTAGTAGGTTAGGTAGTTAACTACCTGGGTATAAGTTTTTGTTGTTCAACAAGATGCTCATATGGTATTCTAAAAACTATAATTACCTGATTGTCATGCACTATATTAGGTATTACTTGAAGTGTATGGATCCAAGATCTTCCCAATAATATATCAAAGATTTTTGTAGAAAGTAAAAGGTAGTAACCACATGTGTGGGACTGGCCTATAAAGGTAGGTCAATATCACCAAGAACCTTTTAGGAGTTCCCATAGAATGTTCTAACTGATTTAGTATAAGGATGAAAATCATGATGAGCATAATCCAAGTGCATAAGTAATGTCATGGTGCAAACATTCTCATTTACACCATTATCAATCATAACACTACATATAGGTTGTTTATCAAGTTATGTTCGAATGAATAAAGAATGAAGATCAGAGTCATCATCCATAATGTCATTGTCATCAAAAGAAATAGAAGATCTCTAAACCATATGAGGTGTATATCATATATAAGTACCAATAATCCCATCTAATGGGTGCCCATAATGTGATGGAGGAAGATGTGCATTATATGCCATTTACACTTTTGGTTCCTTCTTAGAATAGTCTTGCAAATGATTTTTAAATATTTTATGTTTCTGTTGATCATGAAGTTATAAACCTAATTCCTTTGGAGGATCATCAAATGTAATATTTTGATCATCAATAAGGTTTTGAATCTTATGCTTCAAAGTAAAAAAAAATGTTCATAGAATGCCTTAGTCCCTAATGATAATCACAATAAGCATTTGTATCATGCCTTTCGACTAGAGGTCTATTTATATCAACCTCTATAGGATGAGGGAGAGATATAAGCCAACACTCTACTAATTGCATGAGTAATGAGGTGTGAGACTCATATAAACATGTAAATTATCTATTTGGTGTATTAGATAAGACAAGTTGATTAGGCTGCTATGAAACTATGTTAACTATGTTAGTTGTTTCCTTTTTAGGCTTAGGAGGCTTTACCTTATAACTTGGTTTGATTGTTAACTTGGTACTAGATGTAAATGCAGTTGGTGTGTTTGCTATAATGAAATAAAATTCATTTCACAATCCCGTATAACACGGCATAGGTCATCAAAAGATTTGAACTTCTTGAATATAATGGACTCGTGTAAAGGAGCATGCAAACTCTACTTGAATATGTCTTGAAACTCCTTATCTACCATTGGATTGATCATGGTTTTATCATTGTCTTGTTCCTCAAGACATATTCATTTATAGGTTCATTTGTTCCTTATTTTATTTTGGCAATTTGAGAATAGTAAACCTTTTCAAAAATATTAATGGAAAAGTGTGTTAAAAATTTATCTAAAATATGTTTTAATGTTTTCATGAATTGGAAAGGTAAATCATAGAACCACCTAAAATCATAGTCTTTGAGGCTTCTTGGAAATAATTTGGTCAAAAGTTTATTATTGAAGGCATAGTCAAGGCATGCCACATTAAATGTTTGAAGATGTTATTCAGGATCACCCTTGCCATCATAAAATGTGAACTTGAGTGCAATAAAACTAGTTGGAAAAGGGTGAAAATATATCTCAAGTATTAGAGGGTTATGCAACACATATTAGGAATAAATAACATGAGGAGAATTTGAAGTGTTTTGTTCAATGTTTGTAACCTTGTTCTCCAAGGTCTTTATAAAGGAGTGTTTGAACTATGGACCCATTGGGATTTAGATTATAAAGCTATGTAGTCACCAAAGGGATGTGATCATGGTTTGAATAGGCATAGAAATGGGTATTTGAGTTGAAAAAATTGGTAATTCCATGGTGGATGTAGCAATAGTAGTTTCAAGAAATAAAGGTTTAAACACATAATCCATGCCCCCATTAGAAATATTAAGTGGTAATGTGTTCAAGGGAGGGTTGTTGGTATATTGGGATGGCCTATAGTTCTAATAACATGATCAATATATGGATCTATTTGGTCATCTATGTTTTTTTCATTCTTAGTTTCTAAAATGGTTTTTAGGATTTTATCAATATCCTTGGGGTTTTGATGAATACGCTCATGAAATAATGCAATTGTTTGCACTTGATCATGGTCTATTTACTCATGTTCATTGGTGTCACAACACTCCTGAGTTAACCTTAAAATTTCATATATATTATTTATATTTATTATTATTTTTAACATTAGGTCGATGCAGATTCTTAGGAATTTTATCCAACAACATTATTGTATACAACTCACTAGATTTTGAGTCATCATGCATTCCATTAAATATGATAACTGGCATAACATATTTGTACAAGTTAATGAAAACAACCACCAATGTGAATCATAAAAAAAAAATCAATTTACCAACTACATAAAGTAACCATAACTCCTCTTGTATAGATACATTCAATGCAGATTCCATGTCCAACTAGAGTAGTAAACCAACTACAAATAAACACCATAAATCATACAAATAATGAATAAAATTACTGTTGTAAATCAGTACTATAATGCTTTAAATTAATTTCAATCTTCTTTTAATATTCCATAAAGTATCCATAATTACCCTCATGTACAGCTAGTGTAGCAATCTAGTTATAACCAAATACTATAGAATATACAAGTGATGAATGCAACTATTGTAAACCAAAATCAGAATGTTATAAAAATGGCAGCATATTCTACCTTATCAAAAATTGTACAAAAGTTTCCAAATCACAAAATACATTACAATGGTACATTATTTTAAATAGTAGCTTTGAGTATCATGGTGGTAACTGGATTCAACTGTAAGGGGTGAGAGAGCATCATGTGGGCACTTTACCTCTAGCCATAGACTGATAGTCACCTACACACCTCCATACTATGATTGGTCCGTCCCTTTATGAAGGCATAGATAACAGTGATGTGAACATCAAGAAATCAATCCAGAACAATGTGTTGTACATCCTCATGAAGCAATCATACAAAATTAGGACATATCCACTATCAGTGTGACACCATGCAGGCATGCAATCTAGAACGTACAGGTGGACTGAAAATTTCTACAACTATGACATTATTTTGGCCAAAGTTTTCATCAGCTCACTGCTAAGTTAAGTCCAAACATACTCCATACTCCATGTTACACCCATCACCCTATAAGATAACTGTCAATGATAAAAATAAGACCATTTTTAACTCATTGTCCCTTATCATATAGGGTGATGTAGAATCAATCCATAGGAAGAAAATATACAAGGGAAAAAAAATTAAAAGCACACTTAGAAAAAAATGATATATCTGATGTGGGTTTGCTTCATCCTTCAAAAATGGAATCCAAAACAGCCTTATGAATACCTCATACATGACTAATTAAATAAGTGATTGTTTAGTTATTCATAAGTGGTGATATAACATATACAACCTTATGAATAACATATGCATGTATTCATCACTATAAACACAATTATCTATTCCAATTTATGTTATCATTTACAAATAACTCAAACCTATAAATTTCTTGTGTGTGAAGATTACATTATCCATTAAGTGTCTGATTTTTATTATGTAAACATAAGCAATGGTGATAATCAATTATCATCATTATTTCTTTAGTTATTTATTATACCAGTCACTCTTTTTTAATAATAATTTTTACTAAGTCTTACACCCATGTTAAGTATTCTACTACCATCTCTTACAGATAGGCCAACATGATAACACTAAATTTGTAGAGTGCATTGATGGGTAAATTTTATCTCATAAGGTTAAACCTCTATAATAAGCTATATCAAATTGTAATAATGAACATATATACATAGCCTATACTTTATACTAGTCACCCAACTAGGAGAATGGATAGGTGGTGATTTGATTCTACCAACATAAATTATAATTATATCCTCAGGGATTAGAGAATAACAAGTATTATTAAATAATTTTGTTAATGTAATTTTGAGGATTTCCTCTCAGAATTTGTTCAAAATAAATGATAGCAAATTTTAATTATTTATTTTCATCACTACGCCTAGTTGGGAAAGGAAAAATCAAGGGCAAGGAGATTGTTGCCATGTAAGCACTTGCCAAATATTTGCTAGAAATAACATGATATTTGTAGGTGGTTATTACTACCACCTACAGGTCTAAAAATAGACTTGTGGTTACTTTTATGAGGTGTCTAGTGTAAGCACTATGTATACATCAATGAATAAAATAGAAGCAGTCCTAAATCACCCTTTTGCACACCAAAATAGCCCTTCTCCAAGTTATCTTTCAAGGGATTTATCAAAGATAAGCATGGTTCATATTATGCGTTGGTGGGTAAGGGAAAACCCCTTACCCACAAGCCCATAATAGGGGTTTCTAATTGAAAAATAAACAAAAAATAGAAAGCATAATTATATGACAAATAAATGATCACAAAAGACTGATACATATAGTCTTAAGCTTTACTAGTTGCTTATTTTCAAACAAACTAGAAACCCAACCAATTTTGTCTAGATCTACTCATGAAAACCTTCAAGAATGATCCCAGGTCATATATTAACATTTTTATAAAATAAATATGTCTAGTTGATCAAAAATGAAACCACATTCTTCATTATATTTTGTTTTGGAATAATTTAGAAAATAATACACTACTTGCCTGTAGCTGAAAGTTATTGCCCAAAAAACCTCTTGAGTCACCCTTCTCTCTTTTTATTTTCCCCTTCTAGGAGAATGTTGTGTTGCTTAGACTCTTTCTCCCCCTTTTTATTTTTCTTCCCTCCACCAACCACCATTACTTCTTTCTTGGCAGTTTTTCATTCTTCCCATACCTGGCACGACCTAAAGGAAAATATCCTTCCTACCATGCCTGAGCAAAAAATTGTAATAATTTTGTAATGAAATCACTTCAACAATAAAGTAGAATAGCAAAAATAGATCCAAATATGACTAAAATATATTATAATATATGATAATAGACAAGCCACTTCGAGGGGGCAACCTCCATAAGCTTTAATAAGAGCATAATTCACAATATGATGATAAATAATTACCCACTACCTCATATATATAGTCTATCTAGGCCATGGTTACTCCATTGGCTGACCTACTAACCAAATGAATGCATAGAGAAATGTGAAATAGCATCAAAGAGGGATAATTAAGCCACAATTTGGCTATTCCTATCCAAATGCATGCGATAGGTTAGGGGCATAGCATGCCTTTCCCCTTTAAACCAATGTTGTCCTCAACATTGAACAACTTTGGATGTTGTAGAAAATCTTCACCTTCCCAAGTTGTATCTTCACTACTCAATTTTTTCCACTTGATCAGATATTCCCTAATCTCTCTGGTTCTCAACCTCTTAGTACGTGTTTGGAGGATCTTCTTTGGTTCCAAAATGACATGTCCTTCTTCATCTAGTTCTAGGAGCTCTATTTGGGCTAAAACTTTCTATCCAATCACCTTCTTCAAATAAGAAACATGAAATACTGGGTGTATGCGAGATGAATGAGGTAACTTGAGCTTGTAAGCCACACTTCCAATTTTTTGTAGAACATGATAAGGGCCATAATACTTAGGATCAAGTTTGTTGTCCTTTTTCTGTTGCTTAAAGGACATCTGCTTGTAAGGCTGCAAACATATAAATACCTAGTCACCCACCTCAAAATTTTACTCACTACGGTGTTGATCTGCTTGTTGCTTCATCATGTTTTGTGTCAAGGCCAAATTCTCTCTCAAACTAGCCAAAACCTCTTGTTGATGTTGAATGTGCTCCCCTACATCTCGAACCTTGGTTTGCACCTTTAATGAAGAAGTGATGGAAGGTGCATGGTAACCATATAGTGTTAGAAATGGAGACATTTTAGAAGAGGTATCAAAAGATGTGTTATACCACCATTCTGCAAGTGGTAGCCATTTAACCCAACATCCCTGTTTATCTGATACAAAACAACAGAGATACCCCTCTAAAAATTTGTTAACCACTTTTGTTTATCCGTCAGATTGGGGGTGGTAAGATGAGCTATGAGCTAGTTGAGTACCCAAATAGGAAAATAGTTCAGTCTATAAATTACTAGTGAAAATAGGATCATGATCAATTATAATTATTTTTGGGGTTCCATGTAATTTTAGAACTGCCTCCATAAAAATAGTTGCTACTGTACTTGTTGAAAATGGGTGTGAGAGAGCAAAAAAATGGGCATATTTTGTAAGCCTATCCACAATGACCAAGATAACATTCTTACCTTCATAACAAGGCAACCCTATGATGAAATCCATGCAAACCTCCTCCCACCTTTTACTAGGAATTGCTAACAGTTGTAATAGACTCGGGGTCTTAACTGTCTCACCTTTATTCTGTTGGCATATTAAGCATTATGCCACAAAATTTTATACATATCCCTTGATTCCTTCCTAAAATAATTATTTCTTAATTATGTGATAAGTTTTCAATAACCCTAAGTGTCCCCCAATTGGAGAGGCATGCAACTCCGCAAGAATATTATGCTTAAGCTCTAAATCTTTTCACAAGGATACCTACCCTTATACCATAGGACATTACCTTTCCATTCAAATTTTTTAGAGGCTAAAGTACCTTGCTAGATATTTTGAATCAAAACATGTGTATCCTTGTCTTACTCCCATTCTAACCTGGCCTCATCCACCTAATCTACTTGCAACATGGACATTGCATAAAGTAATGCTTTTGTGGATGTATCCTATCTGGATAGTGCATCTGCTACAACATTATCTTTACCCTTCTTGTAGATGATTTAAAAATCATAACCCAACATTTTGGTTACCCACTTTTGTTGTTCCTCAGATGATAATCTTTGCTCCAAAAAGTATTTGAGACGATCATGATCCATTTTCACCTTAAAGTGTCTACCCATTAGATAAGGCCTCCATTATTTAACTGCATGAAGAATAGCCATCATTTCTTTCTTGTAGATAGGTTTTTATAGATTCTTTACTTTGAATTGATGACTCTTAAATGCAATGGGTCTTCCTTCCTGCATTAGTACTACTCCCAACCTAGATCTAGAAGCATCACATTCAATATTATATGTCTTTGAGAAGTCTGGAATAGCCAAAACTGGGGTGGTGCACATAGCTACTTTTAGTTTCTCAAATGCTTTGGTGGTGGCATCAATCCAATGGAAGGCATCCTTATTTAGAAATGTAGTGAGTGGAGATGTTATGCTGCCATAACCTTTCACAAATCTTCATTAGTAACCTGTTAGTCCTAGAAACCATCAGAGATTTTTGAGAGTTTTTGGCATGGGCCATTCCATCATAGCTTTGATCTTTTGGGGATCAACTTTGACACCTTCATGGGAAATAATGTGACCTAGGTACTCTACCTCCTATACTCCAAAAGCACATTTGTATGGCTTTGCATAAAACTAATGCTTCTCCAAAACTATTAACACATGTTTCACATGTTGCAAATGTGATTCCCATGTCTAACTATAAATCAATATGTCATCAAAGAAAACTAGCACAAACTTCCTTAAAAAAGGCCTAAAAATAGTGTTTATCAAGCTCTAAAAAGTAGATGGTGCATTTTTAAGACCAAAGGGCATTACCCAAAACTCATAATGGCCCTCATGAATTCTAAAAGTAGTTTTATGAACATCTTCATCCTTGATTCTAATTTGACGGTACCTCGAGCGAAGATCTAATTTTATGAAATATTTAGCACCATGCAACTCATCAAGTAAATCATCAATTACTAGAATAGGAAACTTATCTTTGATGGTGTACTTGTTAAGTTCCTTATAATCTGAGCACATCCTCCATGTGTCATCCTTCTTCCACACTATGACCACTCGTGATGAATATGCACTTTGGTTGTGTTTGATGATCCCTGCCTCTAGCATCTCATGGACCATATTTTTGATTTCACTCTTCTGTGTATATGGATATCTATATGGTCTAATATTTGGTGGTTGACTCCCTAGAAGTAGTTGAATGGCATGATCATGTTCTCTTTTTGGTGGTAGTCCTTTTGGCATGGCCCCAAAAATAGATGGGTGGTCATCAAGAATCATCTGTAAATCAGGATATGTAGATGCATGTGTGGGTTGAACTTCTATGGATCATAATTGTGAAATAATTCCCTCTACCCTCTTTTTTAGCATCTTGGACATCTGATGTGAACTAATCAATTGTGGAGATTTTGCCTGTAATCTACGTAGTTCAATTTTCCTACCTTCAAAATGAAAGCGCATGAATAGTTTTTTCAAGTTCATCTTAATGGTACCCAAGGTTGTGATCCATTAGACTCCAAAAACAATGTTTTTTCTACCCATGGGAATAGAAAACATAAGAGAATCGAGATTGTATTGACCCATAGCAAGCTTAATACTATGGCATTTGCCTAAACAATTAATTGTGCCACCATCTATAATCATGACCTAAAATTTGGGTGTTGGGTAGATGAAATAGTTTAATTGAGTGGCTAACTAATGGTTGATGAAGTTATGTGTGTTCCCTAAATCAATCAACATTGTCACCTTCTATTTCTTGAGGAAACCCATCACCTTAAGAGTTTATGGAGTGCTAATACCTGCAAGTGCATGATAAGAGATTATAGGTTGGGAATCTTCAGGTACCTCCTCTATCTCTTCCTCATCATCATTGGATGCATCATCTTCTTCTTTATCTTAATTGGGTCCCTCAATTTAGATTAACTTCTTCTCATCACATCTATGTCCTTTGCTTCACTTGTTGTCACAACTGAAACATAATCCTTTTGCACGCTTCTCTTCAATTTGTTGAGGGGTCAATCTGGTAGGTGGAGGAAATGCTGGTGTCGATATGATACGATCTTTCAAGTGAGTGAATGGCTACTTCTTGTTGGCTATGAATTTTTCCTCAGCTCTACACTCCATGATAATAGAATCAGAAATCTTAAGTGGATTAAACATGTGTACCTCATGTTGAATGTGGTCCTTGAGTCCACCCAAAAATAGGTCATTCAAGTTCTCCTCAAAAATTCTCTCCACACATAAGGAGAGGTTCTAAAAATGATGAATATAATCCTTGATAGAGCCAGTCTACCACAATTTTGCTAGTTGGTTGAAGTAATTCTCTATCACACTATTGTCGTAGTGTAATTGTATCTCCTCTGTAAAAACTACCTAGGTGACACTGAGAGTCATCTTTTTCTTTTGAGCACACAACCATCGATACTAAATGAATTGATCAAGTTCAAGATACAAGGATGCCATGGTAACCTTCTATCCACCTAGGATATGATGCAAATCAAAAAAATTCTCCATTTTGTTGATCCAATTGAGTGGATCTTTTCCATTAAATTTACACATATCCACCTTTGGTAACAGGTTCCTCTGTGGTAATGTAGTTAGATTTGAAGTAGACTAGTTGCGAGAACCACCCTAGTGGGGTTATGTAATAGTGATTGCTGAATGATTTAACTGATAATTTTTCAAAGCCATCATGATATCTACCAAACTATCTTGTATGGATTTCATATTAGATTGTATGCCTTGCATCTCACTTTGAATGCCTTGCACACTATAGTCAAGTTGGCTTACTTTGTGATCTATGTCAGAGAACCCTGGTACAAAGGATCCATTACATCCCCATTTTAACTCCATCTCTTCCTTGTTAGGAGTTTTACCTAGAGTTTCAGCACCCTTTCCTCAGCCTCGAGTTTGTGGCCCTACCATAAAAGGGCTTTATGATGTCGACCCTGATTGGCACTTTTGACCTAACTTTGACCAAGTGATTTTAGACTTATTTCAGACTCAAATAATAACATACAAAGAACATACCCTATCCAAATTTTTCTAATATTTCCAAAAATGTAAATAACTCAAAAAAATTCTTTGAATTGTGCACTATAGAGCAATTTTATAAAAAACCCTAAAATGGTGATAACTTTTGTAAAATAGATCCAAATGAGCTAAAATTTTAATGGAAGCTTAATTTAATGATTTCACACCTCTAGTAAAATAATTTAGTTAAATTTAAAACCATTTTTTATATATAGCCAAATTTTTAAAAATTAGGGTTTCACCCACAATATTTCCCAAATCGTAGCTCTGATACCACTTGTAATGAAATTACTTCAACAATAAAGTAGAATAGCAGAAATAGATCCAAATATGACTGAAATATATTAGAATATATGATAATAGACAAGCCACTTTGAGGGGGAAACCTCTACAAGCTTTAATAAGAGCAAAATTCACAATATGATGATAAATAATTACCCACTACCTCCTATATATAGTCTATCTAGGCCATGGTTACTCCATAGGCCAACCTACTAACCAAATGAATGCATAGAGAAATGTGAAATAGCATCAAAGAGGGATAATTAAACCATAATTGGGCTATTCCTATCCTAATACATGCGATAGGTTAGGGGCGTAGCAGCTTTTGCCATCTGACTACCTCCAACACATTTCCCTCTCTTCCTAAAATAATATGGTTCATGCAAGATCCCACTTATTCCAACCCTAATTATTGATTCTTTCATTTTACCAATATAAATGATATTTTTCTTTTAATTTTATTAACATTTTTTTTGCTTTATAGACCACTTTACAAAATCTCATCAATGTCTTTAATTCATTTAATGATATATATGTAATTCCCCTTTCTTTTCTTTTTTTTAACTATTTCAAAACTTTTTAAATGTATACCAATTTTTTTATAAAAGTTTATTAATTTCCCTATTTTGGGGTTCAAGGATCCAAGAAGGTCCCCACCCCTTTAGACACACTCCTTACACTGAAAACTTAGAGAAGCAAAAAGATCATCATAACGATCAAACTGTACAATGCAAAAAGATGATAATTTAATCAACCTAATGCAATAAACACACTCAACAATACTTTTTAAGAAATCATGAAGATTAGAATATTACCAAGGTAATCATTCATGCAAGGGACTAGAAAAGACATGCTAGACAACAAGGAAACATTCATCAATCCAGTGAGTGTGTGAACTTTTATAGGGTTTTTTTTATCTACAAATTTTGTCATCTACCACCCTCTCCCCTATGATACTCTCCCCTCCTTGCACTTGTCATGGGGACAAAACCTCCTACATTCACCTCACTAAAAAAAGAAGTAGTTAGTCTAGGTTAGATAAAAAAGAATAATTAAAATGAATATTATAACCATATAAATGAACTATTGCTATAGAAACCATATTTATATAATCCTAATTATATCAATATTTCCATAGGATACTCACGTGCTAAGATTAAACAAGTAAACATAATATTCTTAGTCATGTTTATCAAAAATTTCTAATCAATAAGCCTGGTATCAGTTTTATGGTTACTATTATTTTATATAGGGTGGGATGGATGTAACAACCTTCCCCCCTAAAAGGGTCATCATCTGGAAGACACACGACATAAAAAGAGAAGACTTTTGAAAGCACATATATTATGTTGATCAAAACATATCAACAAAAATATGAAGAAATAATTTTTGAAATTCTTCCAAGCCCTCCTAAGTGGCACTTTTTATAGTATATTGATCCCACTAGACCTTGAATTGTGATATTTCTCTATTTTTTAAGTGAAGCTTACATATTTACAACACTCTAATTGGTTCCACAATTATTATTCCTAGATGGAATTCATGTAATGCATTTCAATTAAGAACATGCAAGGGACTAGTCACATACTTTTTAAGATAAGATACATGGAAAATAATGTGAATTTGAGCTAAGGTTGGTGGCAAAGAAAGCTTGTATGCAACAAGATTTGTCACTTCTAGAACCTCAAAAGGTCCCACATATAAAGGTTATTTTTTGGTCAATTTCCCAAACTTAATAGAACTTTTTTGGGGCTTGATTCACAAAAACACACTATTTCCAATAGAGAATTGCTTGGCTATTATTTTTTGGTTAGCGTAGCTTTTATGCCTATCATTACATTAAGATAACATTTACCTAATTAGCTTCACCTATTCCTATATTTCAGCTAGAAGATTAGGTATGAAAACCACCCTACCCTCTAATTTATTCCAGTTGGTAGGTGTCCTACACCTCCTACCATATAGTGCCTCAAAGGGAGTCATTTTTAAGGCTAATTAAAAGGAGTTATTATAATAAAATTCTAATAGTGGAATATATTATTTCTATTTATATTTATGATCCATGTAATACATTCATATAATATATTTTGACACCTGATTTACTCTTTCTATTTGGCCATCTATTTATGGATGATATGTTGTACTAAAATTCAAGTGTGTGCCTAAGGCAACATTAAAAGTTTACTAGAACCTTGAGGTTAATCAAGGATCTCTATTTTAAATGATCTTTTTGGAAGCCCATGCAATATAAAAATTTCCTTCACAAATATTTTACCACTACTGGTGTATCATCTATCAAATTTCTTGGGATGAAATGGGCAACCTTGGTGAGTTTATCAACAACCACCAAGATCATATTATGTTAGTTCCTTGAGATTAGTAGTCCTTGAATGAAATCCATGTTGATAACTTGTCATTTCCATTGAGTAATATCATGTGGATACAACAATCTAGTATAATGTACATATTCAACCTTCGCTTGCTAACATTCTAAGCCTTTTGTCACAAAATTAGATGCATTTTCATTGATTCCTCTAAAAAAAAATTGGTTTTAGTTCTACCATGAGCTTTGTCACACTAGGATGACTTAAATAGGGGTGTTGTGTAATTATTTAAGTACTATCATCCTTAATTTCCCTCTATTAGGTACATATATTCTAATTAAAAACTATCTATTTTATTAACCTCAACATTTCAGATCACACCTCGTGATCCTTTATCAAGAGAAGAAAAGATCATGAGTGATCTAAAACATTGAGGCTAATAAAAAAGACATGGTATTTTAACCAAAATCCATTTATTCACTAGATATGGACTATGAAAACATAAAATATTTAATACATAGATTCTATCATCAAATCTCAAGAGCCTATCATTCTCAAATTGGAATCCTCTATACCTATGATCTTGATGATTCTCTACTAGAGCCTTCTTGACCTGTTCATAAAATTCATCTCCTAGAGATAAATTCAAAACTTGGTCTCAAAAAGTACTCCAGATAGTAGCCATTGTAGTTATGTATCTTCTATGGTTAAGAGCATTTACAACCCTATTTTCCTTGCCCTTTATATAGCTGATTTTGAAATCACAAACTGATAAAAATTCCAACCATCATCTTTATCATGCATTTAGGTTGGGCTGAATAAAAATGTACTTAATCCTTAGACTATCTGGTTTGAGCTCAAAAGGTTTACCCAATAATTAGAGACTCCAAACTTGTAGAGCATGTATAATTGCTTCCAACTCTAAGTCATGTGGATCATAGTTTATCTCATAGGACTTCAATTTCTTAGACTTGTATGCAAATATCGAGTCTTCTTACAAAATCACTCCACCCAAACCATCCCCTGAGGCATTTATTATAATAAAAAAGTGACCATTTGGTTCTAGTATCCATAAAATTAGTGGATTAGTAAGCCTTTCCCTCAGGGTTTGGAAATCTTTTTCACACTTATCACTCCACATGAAGCATTGTTCCTTTTATTTTAAGGAAGTGATCAAGTTGGCTATTTTGGAAAAGTTTGGTACAATTTTTTTATAGTACCCAGCTAAACCCATAAACTTATTATTATCAATATGGAGTGCACCCTATTTGAGAAAGTGCAAGGCCCACGTTCTCTCCAGATGATACAATTGGATCTTCTCAGAGTGTGGGTGACTTTATACTGAGAAGAATCTCTATAGAGGGTTGGTTCCCTTAAGATTTATCTCTTAAAACTGATCATTATTGTTTTCAAATGAAAAGGGGAAGGGGAAACATAAGGGAAATCCTATTTAATGGGGTGATGCACCTGAATTATTTAAATCCTCTAGAAGCTATTGAAACTAATACATGCATATAAACTAATTAAAGTATTGTATTTCCATTAAGCATAAATATTTTAAATGAAGGATTGAAATAATTTTGGATTATAAGATTCCTTTTTACCTCTTCAAATGACCTACAGAAGGTGAGATATAAAGCAATAGGTGAGGAAAGGACTTGCCAAAAGGAGATATAATCCCAATTATATGCTGATACACAATAAATTACACTCTATACTCTATCAAAACTCATATGTAAAATAAAAATTCTCCTTTATTGATGTATTTTCTAGATACAATTTCTACTTCAGCTCGAGGAATAATGAAAATATGGCTTGAAAAAACCAATATATATGTCTCAAAACCTAACTATAGCCAATATGGAATTGAAAAGGGAGAAGGATTAGTCTTGGTTGACTAACTCTTTTTAAAATATTTAATCAAAACTTTAAATATCTTCAAACTCCATAAAGTATGCATGATCCTCAAAGTTGGTGTAGGAATAAGGTAGTAGGTCTATGTTTGAGAAAACATTCCTTTGCATAAAATGCTATTATAAATCTTGGATGGAGATCTCAATATTGAATAGTTTGAAGTTCTTGAAAGCTTTCAATTAATAAGATCACCAAGAATAGATGTGGCACTTGGAAATTAGTCAACTGAAGTACGACTAGTCAATCCCAAAATAGCCCTCCTTTACATGAAAATGGACTTTGAAGAGTGATAAGTGCATGTATATCTTCATGTAACATCAGATATGAAGCATGGAAATCCATTTAGAACTCTTTGATGACCAATTCCAATGCCAAACTCAAACTTGACAAGTTGATCAATTAAGCCATTTAGACCAAATAGGCCCAAAGGCTAATCTGTGTTGTTGGTCACCATTAAAGTTGCAATAAGAAGACATGAAACCTAAAAAAATAATGAATTAGACCTAGAACAACTTTCTTCATCATCAAATATGTGATTTTGATGAGAAAACCTTTGCCATTCAGTCAATAAGGTTGATTAGGCCTATTTTGCTCCATTTTGGAGCAGCCTACCCATTTTGATTGAGTTGGTATGGACACTTCTAGGATTATTTATAATCAAATAGAGATTTGAAGATGAATAACAAGTCTTAGGCTTCGAGCTCCATTGATTAGATTCTATTGAACTAACCTGTACTACATTTTAAATATTTTTTTCCACAAAAAACATGATTTTTGCCCTCATTTGTATATCTTTATGCATAAAATTGACATTTATGAAATCCTCTCTGAGTTTACTTGACATTCAAAAATGTTTAATGTTGATATATGATGATTTTATGGTAATAAAATCCATTTTTCTTAAAACTAGTTTTTTAGGGGTTTAGGAGGGTTTTAAAATTGAATCTACAAAATGATGATTTATGAAGTACAGACCTCAAAAAATTGAACTCTTGACATTTATGTGTATCACATTTACCCCCTTAATATCCCTAAAAATATTGGTTTCCCATGCAAAAGATATGAAAATTTACCATGTAAATGAAATTTGATTGTGGGGATTTAAATGCATTTTGGGTTGCCTACGCTCTTAAAAAAATTTCATAAATCATGTCCCCTCAACTTATATCAATTATTCATGAATTATAATTACATATGTGTCCTCAAAACATACTAATAGCATTCATCCAAACTCCACATGTGGTGAACAATACGAGCATCTGAACAGGAGGCATGGAAGGGTGTCTAGAACTGCAAAAAGTGAAAACTTCACCAATTGAAAATAAATCTTTCACTGATAAAAAAAACCTATAAACATCATCATGTTACCTATACCATTCTATCAAAGCACTATGAAATCACATTTTTCTTGAAAACTCAAAAAAACCCTTTTTCGCCTATATGTTTGTTTACTTGCATAAGCCTATATGAGCATGAATTTCATAAAATTTGGAGTTTTTAAAATATTAAAAGGTATTATTATGATGTAAAAATATCATCCCATGCTTTTGAAACATTTACTTGGATTCAGAAGCCTCTGAGGTACTCCAGAATGATGTCTACTCCAATGGTGACCTCAAATGCACAAGTTGAGGTCTGAGACAAAACAGTGAGTATCTCTACTCATAAAATGACCAAGAAATTTTTTTATATGGTTATATAACTCATTATGACTTTTTTTACCAATTTTAAATTCTTGATTCCACTTGTAGCTCCTAGAATCCTCAATTTTCCCTCAAAATTAAGCTCTATGCATGGATTGCTTGCATATTTGATTGAGTTTTAATGTTTTAAAGGTGATTTAATTGTGTTTATACATTTTAAAGGTCAATAATATATTAATTTGTCTCAATATTATTCTCAGTATTTTGGAAAACAACCTCTACCCCTATTTTCAAGCATGCTTTGACCATTAAACAAGGCAAAAAGGCTTCAAAATGACTGTGTTTTGCTTTCTGTAGATGAGTACTGATCAATTTTGAGCATGTTTAGTAGTAATCATATCTCAAATAAGTTACCTAAGAATTTTTAAATTAGTTGAGCATCTTAATTCACATGCTTGTAGCTATTTCATCTCTTTAAGCAAGGTTTTAGGACTCTACCCTGTACATAGTTCGTACAATGCACTTGTACTATAGATGGTCCTTTGAGAGTTCCTTCATGTCCCATGGTTGATCTTTTCATTATTTTCTTCATAAAAATTCCCCATGGTTTGGACATGAAAAAATCTAAAAGACCATTACTTACACCTATCTCTAGTTTTAAGGAAAGCCTTTGGCTTTATGGTGGTTGTAGCTTCTAAATAGCTTGTAAGTGGGCTCCTTATAGAGTGAAATTGTGTGATTTATTGATTATCATCTTGATTTTGTTAGTTTACCTCTTATGAAATAATCAATTAGACTCAAATTTTCATTGGAACACTCAACTTCCATGATTATTACACCTTTCAAAAGAGCTCAAAGACCTTTGTTATACTAACAGTCCTCTCTTGGTAGTTGTAGGTGCTCACTATCTAGGTTTTTATATGAAAATAATAGGCCTTCTTTAAACCCCACACTAGTCCCACACTTGAAGAAATTTTCTTAATAAATTACATCAATTTATATCACAACATTGCTTATTATGAAAAAGGCCTTTCTTTCCTATACCTGACTGTAGGTTTCTATTACTTGAAGTGAAAGGACTATAGGTTATCTCTAAGCACTTTCAAGTCTTCTTGATACCTTTCTCTTGATGATTGATGCATTAGATGCCACATTTTATGGCTTCATAACCCTGGAGTGAGGCATGTCTTCTAAGGTCTTAGTGTCTTTGTTAGGCTTCCCTACTTCAAAACCCTACTTGGTTGTAGGTTCTCTTAACTATTGGTTTCATTGAGAGGGTTATAGGGTAGTATTAGGGTACTAATTACTAGCACTTGGAAATGAATACAACATTATTTTACCCCATTTACCTCGTGAAGTAAGAATTTCCACTTTACATCTTGATCTAGTAGTGTCTTAGGTTGAAATCCTCCAAGAGGTCTCCTTAAAGATCAAACACCTATCAACTGTAGATGATTGCACCTACAGCCCTATAGGTCCTTATGAATTAAGTACATAGTATGACAAAACACTATCTAACTCACAACTAATGATGACATCCTCACACATAAAATGTCATTTCATAGTGAAACAACATCTCTTAACCCCCATTCCAAGCATTGAATGGTTGTACCTTCTTTTTGAGGGCTATATGCTTCTAGTTTTTAGTTGTAGGTCCATCTCAAGCACTGTAGGTATTCAACACTTAGGTTTTGGATATGAAAAGTATAAGGTTTTCCTTGAAATCTTACATTAGTCCACCACTTCAATATGTATGCCTAGTAAACCATACTTCACCTAAACCATACCCTACGTTTGATCATAGACCTTGAATTAAGCTTGAATGTGCTTTTGCTTTCTTATTACCCTTTGTACAAATTGTAACTTGTAGGAGTTCAAAAGAGTTTGAACTAAATATGCAAAAATGTAGTATAAGGTTCATGAAACTCACCTGTTATGACAAACCATTTCATATAGTCATAACCTCACAAAAGTGGACAATTTTTTGATGTACATTCAAACCATTTCCTTCCCCCTTATGTTTGCAGATGTAGGAGGTCATTTCCTCTTAAGGCATGTCTTGAAACTCAAATGTGCACTATTCTTCCTTTCTCGTTATTGATTACTAATTTCAAACCTTGTGATGACCAAAATAGTCCCTTAACTTTAAAAATCTCACCCTTCCTAGCTATAGACCCTCCTTGACTATAACACAGACCTGTAGATGCTCTTTTAGGGCTATAGGTGCACTTGTCTTTCTATTAGCTCTTCCTTAGAAGCCTAAAAATGTATCTTTCTTCTTGATCATTTTATGAAGTTGTCTCTTGATGCTACATGCCTTTGGTTATTCCCTTTATCCTTTTAAGCCTAAAATACCCTTTACTTAGCAAGTAGGCTTTTCTTTATGGAAGCACAGGCCTATCGGTCTCTTTTCTAGCACTATAGGATTTGATTTCATGAAAAAGAGTCTTAAACTGTGTTAGGATTATACTTGAAAACCACTTTATGGATTTTTATTCATATATATGTGTCTCTTTAGATAACCATACCCTCTCTCCTAGTCAAAGTCACCATTACTTATGAAGACCAATTGTACTTACTATGTCTGACTATGCTTTGAATGTAAGTGAGAATGTACGGACTGTAGAGTATCATCTTTGGAGCTTGTCCATTCTTTGTTTTCATGATAATTGGCTAAGGTAAACCCTCCCTAGTTTGGCACCCTAAACCATGAAATTTTAGAAAATTCAAACATTTGAAAGGTATACTTCATGAACAAAAGCTCACTTGGCTATAAGTGTGCATTCTTAAGCCTGTTGTAGGTGAGAAATCTTCTTGTTAACCCCTCTTGAACTTGTCCTTGTGGTGACTTCACTAGCCCCTGGCTCTCTTGACAAGATTTTATGGAATAGAGACGAGGTGAGGATGGAAAAGTGGAAAAATGATGGTGAAAATATGGTGGAGGGTGGAAAAAGGCACAAAACACAATGATAAGGTTGAGTATGGCAGTGAGATGGAGGTGAGTGAGGTAGAAGTGGGAAGGAGCATGAAGGAACATGATAATACCGGGATGATAGGATATATGCAAACAAGGACTCATCATGATCACTTAATGTGAATTTTAAGGCCATTAGAGGAGGGAAAGAGACTGAAATTGAACATGGTTTTCTCCAAAAACCTTAAAATTTGCAAAAGTTCCTTAAAGAATGTTAAATTGGCTCCCTTTGAGATACTTGAAAGCATGGAGGTGGCTTCTTGGCCATGAAAATTGAAGAATATATGAGATTTATGAATTGAAACCATGAAATCTTGATGAAAACCCTAAAAATCATAAAAACTTGACAATTTGAGGCAGCCTTCCTCTTCTTGGACCGTACAATTCACCCTTGCAAGCTTGATAACTATAGATTTAGACTAGATAAATTTGAGACCTCTATTTGACCCTAAATTAGATTAAAAAAACCTAAAATATAACATGGAAAGGTATATCAAGTTCTCAAGATTCTTGAACAAGTTTAATTTCTTTGAAACTCTACCCAAGTGACAAGAAATTAGAGAAAACCGGTTGCCTTCCTAGATGCAAGGTAGTAGAATTTGACCTAAATTCAACTAAATGGTTCATGATCATGGAGAATATAATTGATAAACCACTTATACCATCAATAATCCCTCTGATTCTAGTTTCTTCACCCCAAATTTGAGATTTGTACCTCTCTTCAGCAGTCCACACCACTAAAAAACCTACAGGTAGGTCCCTTTATGCCAACTGAGCAAGTACCAAAAGAAGGTTTGTTTTGGGCTTTTATGGCCATTAAATGACATTTAAATCTTCATTAATCCTTTATATTTCCTTAAAATTATATACCCTACCCTAAATTTTATTAAATTCATATGGAATCCATACTTTGCTTACAAAATGAATGAAAAAGAGCTCTTTTTGCCTTTTAAGAGAAAAATAAGACCTCCCACCACTTGTAAAAGAATATTTTGGAATAATTTCATGGAAATCATGAAAAATTAGACCTTTTTAAACCTTTTTCATGTTTTAAAATTTCCAATTTGGCACATGTGAGCTATTATTGGGCCTTTTTGGCTTAGAAAACATATCAAATGACCTTTTATGATTTGAAACTTAATACATAAGCCATTTTCATATTTTTAAACCATTTTTTATGATTTTTACCCTATTTTTTGATATTTTTGACCAAAATTTGTGTTTTTAGACCATAATTGACTAGTTTGACTAGCTACAAAGGGCTAAGACTGAATTTTGGAAAGTTTCAAATGATATGGATAGTAATTTTGCCTTGATAGGACAAATTAATAACAATTTTGGTGACTTTTGGGGTTTGACCAACATGATGGTCAAAAGAACTCAGAAACTCTGGCAAGGATAGACCAAGACAAACACTAAAACTGGGAAAGCTTACAGACCAAGACATAATAGGATAAATAGACACAAACAATGACAAGAATGTACATATGAACTTAGAAGAAATGACAAAACAAAAATAGAAAGGAAAAAACAACTACTGAAAGCATGTGTATAAAAGCACTTAGAGGAATGAAACTATGACTATGTACAAAGGAGTGACTCTCCTAATAGCAGTGTTTAAGAAACATCCCATTCACAAAAATGGGAAGCTCTTCTCCACTCAATCTAGATAATTTAAAATCATTATTCTTCTTACAATCAGTGATAATATAAGGTCCACTCCAAAGGGTATCAAATTTGGAGTGCTTACCTGGCTTTGCACATTCTTCATTCTATTTGAGTACTATGTCTCCTTGCTGAAATGTTTTTGATGAAGCTCTTTTGTAAAATTTCTTATTGACTTGTTACTAATTTTACCACATGGTGTGCATAACATCATCTCTTATCTCCACTAATTCTCTTAGTTTGTTCATTATGACTTCCATTGCACCACTTTCCAGAAGCTCTAGCTGATGTGCAAGCTCCACAGCTAGAAGCTCCAATGAGATAGGCAGCCTTGCTTCTCTTCCATAAACTAAGAGATAAGGTGAATGACCAATGGACTTCTTATATTTGATCCTATCATCCCATAAATTAATCTTCAACTTTGTATGCCAAGATCTTTGATTGTCTTCTATTATTCTTTTGATGATCCGAATCAGATTCTTGTTAGTGGACTTAGCTAGTCCATTACCTTGTGGATAATAATTTGATGAAGATGTCAAATAAATACCATGTTCAAGAACCCATTCACATACCTTTACACTATTTAATTCCAAAGCATTATCTGATATTATAGTATAAGGTGCTCTAAAACAAGTGACTATACTCTCATAGGATTCAAGCACAGAGTTCTCATTTGCTTCTTTCAATGACACTGCTTCCACCCACCTAGTGAAATAATTTTTAGTTATCAAGACCCACTTATGACCAAAACTAGATGGAGGATGAATCATGCCAATGAATTTTAAATCCCATTGCATGAAAGGCTACTCAACCTGAATTGGCTTTAGTGGCAAAGTAGCTAGTCTCTATTTTCCTATAAACATTACACACTTTGTATATTTTTTAACCCATGGATGTGCATATCTAAATAAATTTCACCAAAAATAACCATCTCTAATTATTTTTTTAGCTATGGTATTAGCTAAAAAATAACCTCCAGAAGGGTTATGATGAAAATGCTCAAAAAGCTTGTCAAATTGACTAGTTTCAACACACCTTAAAAGTATACCTCCAATGTCTTTATTAAAAATCACTCCATCAATAAAAATGTATGGTACTAATTTCAGATTAAATTTTATTATTTTTGATGCATTCAAACCCTTTGGACACTCTCTAGTTTGAATAAATCTAGCAATGTTCTATGTCCAACTTGTAGGAGGTGTATTTTCAGCTTCATGCTGAGTGTCCTAAATTGTCAAAATTATCTCTTTTTTTTTTTTTACATCTTCTACAATATGTTTACATAATCCTTCACCTCGAATAATATTTTTAACCTTGACTTAAATGTCATATTCCATGCATTTAGTGACCCATATAGCTCTTCTTTTTCTCAGATCTCTGTTGAGAATGAAGTCCTTCACACTTGGATGAACTACCATTACTATAATCTTATTATTTGAAACCAAATGTCTTAATTTTTTTATACCTCTTATAACAACAAGAACATGTTTTTTTATAAAATAATACCTCTCTTCATAACCATCTAAATCTTGATTAAAGAAAGCAATGGGTTCTTCCAAACCTTCATCATTCTGTTGCATAAGCATGGTTGAAATAGTACTGAAAGTAGAGAAAACATACAAGAAGAAATCCTTACTAAAATCTAGATTGAAAATTTGAGTAAGTGGCTTTACTAGTTATTAAAAACTCTTGGTGAACTCTTACCTTCTTTACTCCAAGTGAACTCTTGGTGTTTCTTTATCATTTGAGTAAGTGGCTTTACTAGTTCTACAAAACCAGGAATGAATCTTATGATAAAATTTAACTTACCCAAGAAGCTCTGTAATCCTTTCTTGTGTTTAGGAAATGATAGATAAAGAATTTCCTCTATCCCTCTGGATCAATGAAAAGACTAGCTTTGGACACCACATGCCCAAGAAGTCTCCCCTCATGCACTAAAAAAATGTGTTTCTTTAGATTCAATGAGACTCTAAATTGTCTACATCTATCAAAAATAATTCCCAAGTGTGTCAGATGATCATCAGGATTCTTAGAAAAAAATTTAATATCATTAAGATATACTAAAACTATTTCACTCAAAAGACCATGAAAATCAACATACACTACCCTTTGGAAGGTAGCTCCAACATTGGAGAGTCCAAAAGGCATCTTTTTGTAAGCAAAAGTACCACATTTGGTGGCGAAAGATGTTTTATGTTGGTCTTGTTCTTTCACCAATGTCTAGTTATATCTTGAGTACCCATCCAATAAAGAGAACCTTTATGAACCTACTACTCTTTGTAATATTTGATCCATGGAAGGAAGTGGATAATGATTTTTCAATGATACTCTATTCAAATCTCTGAAATCTACACATAATCTTATCTCTCCATTTTTCTTTCTTACTAGTACAATATTTTCTACCATGTTGAATGATTTATAGGAAAAATAATCCCTGATTCAATCAGCTTTGTAAACTCCTTCCTCATGAAAATTGTAACCTTGGGGTTGATAGGCCTTTGCTTTTGTCATACTGGTTTTACATCATGTTCCATCTCAATAGTATGTTGTGCCAATCTAGGGTAAAAACCTTTCAAATCATGGTTTTCCAAATCAAATACATCCATGAACTCCTTACATAATGAAATGAAATCTATTCTCTCAGAATCAATGTTCACTTTACCCAGCTTGAGTTGCTTACCTTTAGCTATGCTAATTAGCTCATAATGCACTTTCTTAGAAGAAATACTCACCTTATCTTTCCTTAGCTGATCATATTCATTGAAAATTATTTCTAAATTCACTAAACCTTTTGGCATCTTTTTTTATTTCAATTGCATAATCTGATTTTCATATTGATCCTATAATTTATCATGATTTCTTTGGCAAAACTCTGTCTCATTTTGTAAGAAATATGCTATCTGCTTATCAAAATCAAAAACTTGCCAAATTACATCATTATTTTGGACTAAATGCCTACATGCAACTTTGACTTGGTTCTAATTTTTGTTGTCCTTAATCTGATCCAAAATATCATATCGTGTTCCTATGGTAGTAAGTTTATTTGCATGTTGATTTGATCCTCTAGGAATGGAGTGAATGTCAAATGCAAGGAAATATTATATGAGATCCCAAAATATATGTTTTTAGGCCTTAAAAATATAATTCTTTGTTTCACTTAAACCTCTGACTTGTTGGACCACTAACTCACTATCACCTTTCACCTATAAGAGCTTAATATCCCTATTTCTAGCCCACTAGTGATCATAAATAAGAGCTTTATATTCTATAGTATTGGAAGTACAACTAAACTAAAATCTAAAAAAATAATAATGCCTTTTATTTTGTGGTGAAACTAACATTACACCAGCCCCACTCCATTATTTTTTCTAGATCCATCAAATAATAGATTCCAAACTCCTTCTTGATCCTGCATTGAGCTAGTGAGACTAGGCAATAAGTCACCCTCTTTATGCATATAATAGACTCCAAAACCAGTGTCTTTAATACTCTTATGTGGGTCATGTGCATGATTATCTATATCCCAATCATCTAGGAGAAGATCTGGTATACCTTTAAGAGGCGTAGAAAGCTCTTGCTCAATGATATTATCATCTTCTTCTGAAATATTTTAATTCACATTTGACATATTTGTCATATCTGGTTCAAGGTCAAATCTAAAAATAGGCTCAAATATTATAGTTAATTTAGTTCCATACCTAGTTTTAAAAACCATGTATGACCAATGTGAGGAAGTATAACCTCTTATTTGGTAGTGAAATCTTTGGACATGCACAGTGAAAAATATGGAGGTAGATCAACAACAACATCTTGTAAAATGGTGAAATTTGGACAAGCAACAAGTATAATTTTTAGATCTTTCAACACACCTACAGTCTTGGTAAGAGACCCATCTAATTTCAAGACACTTTTCTCATGTGGTTCATACTGTAATCTTAACTTAAAAACTATTGATTTGGGTATGATATAGGTAGTAGCCCTACTATCAATCATACAATTATGAACAAGACAATCTCTAATGATAACAAAAAGATAAAATGGAGGAGGCTTAGTCACCTTGAGGTGATGAGACTCAACAAATGGATTAAAATTAGTTAGAACAATACTTACTCATTCCTTTTTAGGTGGTCTATTAGGGATACTGAGCTTTGAAAGCTCCTCTTGTAAATACTCCTTTTGTCCTAGGATTAGCAGAGTATCCCACATTGAAATTGATACTGAAGTCTTATTTATATGATCCAAAATACTAAGTGGAGAAGTGGCTGCCCTTGAACATAATTTAGGATTATAAGTAGCTCCTAAATGTTTTATGAACTAAGGAATGAAAGGCCCTTTCACATTCTACCCCTTTGGATCTTGAGCTTGTTGATTTGAACTTTTCTAAGGAAGCTCATGAGTGACTATCTTTTGTTATTGTTGAGAAGGAAGGGCTGCCCTATCAAGACCTGAACCTTCACCAATTGCTCTTTTCTTGGATCTAGTATGGGTTGTAACTAAATTATCAATATTAGGTAAATCTTGACTTTGATTTACAACCAAGTGCTCAAAAGAATTCTCATCTTCCTAGAAGTTCACAATTATAGTTTTAGTAGGTGATTTACCACTACCTTCTCCTTATTGTTTTGACACTTCTGCTTTAGTGAATGAAGGAATGTCTCCATAAGAAAGATAAGATTCCTTATTTTGAGAAGGTGTCTAGTTTTCAAATGAAGGAAGAACTGAACTTTGTTTCATAAAATATTGATGAGAGATCTCACCAATTGGAGCCATTGCCATATTGTTTGCTTGATCCCATTAATTGTCCCATTGTCCTTCTTGAGCATAATTGCTCTGAGTTGGCACAATAGCTATAGAATTTCTTGGAGTATTAGGATTATACTACCTTGATTGAGAATTCTAATCTTGTCCTTGCTAATTGTATTGATAAGATAGCCTAGTGGATTGATAATTATGATTAGTATTCTGATATGGCCTGTATGGTGGAGCTTATTGCCTCTCCATTACAACTAATTTGTTAGTCTGAGCCTTAAGAAGACTCTCTATCTTCCCCAATATATTAGTTTGATCACCTTCTATTTGATTAAATTTTGATGACTCTAGAATTAGAGCAATAGTTGGATCACGAGGATGGATCTCTGGAAAAAGAGGCATTCGTGGCCTTGGAAATAACTTGCCTGCTTTTATAAGGCAATCTTTAGCCTTGATTTCTACTTCAAAATATTTAGGTAAATTTTTTCCTTCCATGGATTGAATAATGATAGTCACATCTAAATTAAGAGCCTATAAAAAGTATAGAAAACCATTGTTGGGTGTAGGCTTGATCACTATAGGAATTCCATCCCAACTCTTCTATAATCTATAGTTGAAATCCACCATGAATTCATGATTGAATCTCTTAATTGTTGTAAGATACTCCACAAGTTAAATATGATCACTTTTATCCTCAAAGTGCTTGCATAGGAGCTCTCTAAATTCATCCCAATTGTTGATTGATGCAGTATCCAAACCTTTGTACCATTGAAGTGTTTTCGCTTTGAAAGAAGTTGCCAACAACCTCATTGCTACATTTTATTGTGTCACATGATGCACTGAACAAAGATTAGCAATATTTTCAATATGTTTTATAGGGGTTGTTGTATTTTCTCTTGTAAAATAAGGAAGAGCCTTCATATCAGAAACTAGAATATCATCCCATTGAGTGAGATTGAGAGGACTACCACCATTACATACAACAAAAGTCTATCTTCTAGGAACAACCATCTAAGGTATATGATTTAAAATAATATTTAACTGAACAATATTGTCTTGAATAGGAGGATTTTTTGCAATAATAGGGGTAATAGAAGCTGTAGGATTTGGATTTGACTAAGAGGCTTTCTTCTTCTTTGTTGATTGGAAAGATAGCTCAAAGAAATCTATTTCTTTCCCTTTTGTAGAAGATCTTGTGACAAATTTTGGTGGCATGAAAAGTATAAAAATATAAAAATGAAAATATAGAAATGAATAATATACTCAAATACACATATAATAATTCAAAAGTGTCAATAAGTTATCCCACTAAGCATGTCGAAAACTGTTATCAATCTAGAGTGGACCTTGTTTGAAGATGTGCAAGGCACACCTTCTCTCCAGCTAATACAATGAGATCTTCTTAGAGTTTGGGTGACTCTGTACTAAGAAGAACCTCTAGAGAGGGTTGGTTCCCTTAAGAGTTATCTATTAAAATTGATCACTATTATTTTTGGATGAAAAGGGGAAGGGGAAACTTAAGGGAAATCCTATGTAATGGGGTGATGCACTTGAATTGTTTAAATCCTCTAGAAGCTATTGAAACTAATGCACACATATAAACTAATAAAATTCCTATATTTCCCTTAACCATAAATATTTCAGATGAAGGATTGAGAGAATTTTGGATTACAAGATTCATTTTTACCTCTTTAAATAACATGTAGAAGGTGAGATAGAAAATAATAGGTGAGGAAGGAACCTGCCAAAAGAAGATATAATCCCACTTATATGTTGATACACAATAATTACACTCTATTCTCTATCAAAACTCATGTACAAAATAAAAATCTCCTTTATTGATGTATCTTCTAGATACAATTTCTACTTCAGCTCTAGGAATAATTTTAAAATGGCTTGAAAAAGCCTATATATATATGTGTGTGTGTGTGTGTGTGTGTGTGTGTGTGTGTGTGTGTGTGTGTGTGTGTGTGTGTGTGTGTGTGTGTCTAAAAACCTAACTATAGCCAATGTGGCATTGAAAAGGGATAATTATTGGTCTTGGTTAACTAACTCAAGACTAACTACTTTTACAATATTTAATCAAAACTTTAAATGTCTTCAAACTCCATAAAATATGCATGATCCTCAAAGTTAGTGTAAGAATAAGGTGGTGGGCCGATGTTTGACAAAATAATATTTTGCATGAAATTATACACCAAATATTGGATGGATAACTCAAGATTGAAGAGTTTTAAGTTCTTTAGAGCTTCCAATTAACAATATCACCAAGAACAGATGTGGCACTTGACAATTAGTCAACTAAAGTAAGACTAGTCAATCCCAAAATAGCCCTCCTTTGCATGAAAATAGACTTTGAAGAGTGAGAAGTGCATGAATATCTTCACTAAACAGTAGATATGAAGTGTGTAAATCCATTTGGAACTCTTTGATGACCAATTATAACTCCAAACTCAAATTTGACAAGTTAATCAATTAAGCCATTTAGACCAAATAGGCCCAAAGGCTAATCTATGCTCCTGGTCACCATTAGACCTAAAATAAGAAGACATGAAACCTAAAAAAATCATTAATTATACCTATAACAACTTTATTCATCATCAAATATGTGATTTTGATGATAAAACCTTCACCATTCAGTCAATAGGGTTAACTAGGCCTATTTTGTTCCATTTTCCAGCAGACTGGCAATTTTGATCTAGCTGGTATGGACACTTCTAGGATGATTTATAATCAAATAAAGATTTTAATATTAATAAAAATTCTTATGATTTTATCTCCATTAATTATATTCCATTGAAATACCCTATACTACGTTTTACATGCTTTTTTCCAAAAAAAACATGAATTCTACCCTCATCTGTACATCTCTATGCATAAAATTGACATTTATGAAATCCTCTCTGAGTTTAATTGACATTCAAAAATGTTTAATGTTGATACATGATTATTTTATGGCAATATAATCCATTTTTCTCAAAACTAATTTTTTAGGGGTTTATGAGGGTTTTAAAACTGAATCTTCAAAATGATGATTCATGAAGTACAGACCTCTAAATCCTGAACTCTTTCCATTTATGTGTATTTCATTTACCCCCTTGACATCCCTAAAAATATTGGGTTCCCATGAAAAAGGTATAAAAATTTACCATGTAAATGAAATTTGCCTGTAGGGATTTGACTGCATTCTAGGCTATCTACGCTCTTAATGATTGTTCATAAATCATGGCCCCTCAATTTATTTTAATTATAAATGAATTATAATTACATAGGTTTCCAAAAAACTTCACCAAAATAGAAATAACTCTTCCCCTAATACAAAAAACTTGAAAAAACCATCATATTACATTTACCATACTATCAAAACACTCTGAAATCACATTTTTCTTGAAAACTCAAAAAAATCCTTTTTGGCCTATATGTTTGTTTGCTTACATAAGCCTGTATGAGCATGGTTTACATAAAATTTGGAGTTTTTAAACTCTTTGAAGGTCTGATTATGATGTAAAAACATCATCCCATGTTTTTGAAACTTTTACTTGGGCTTAGAAGCCTCCGAGGCACTCCAAAATGATGTTTGTTTCAATGGTGACCTTAAACGGACAAGTTGAGGACTGAGACAAACTAGCGAGTATCTCCACTCATCCAGTGGCCATGAAACCTTTTTATATGTTTTTTAAACTCATGATAACCCTGCGTGCCAATTTTAAAGTCCTGATTCCACTTGTAGCTCCCAAAATCCTTAATTTTCCCTCAAAATTAACTTATGTGCATGGATTGTCTGCATATTTGACTAGGTTTTCATGTTTTGAATGTTATTTCATGGTTTTTATAGGTTTTTAATTTTAATAATATCTTCATTTTGATCAATATTCTTCTCAAAAGTTTGGAAAACAACCTCTACCCCTATTTTCAAGCATGCTTTGACCATTAAACAAGGCAAAAAGGCCTCAAAATGACTGTGTTTTGCTTTTTGTAATCAGTACTAATCAATTTTGAGCATTTTTAGTGGTCATAATATCCTTAATAATTTCCTTAAGAGTGTTTACATCAGTTGATCATCCCAATTCACATGCTTGTAGTTATTTGATGCCTTTAAGCAAGGTTTTAGGACTCTACCTTGTGCATAGTCCGTACAATGCACTTGTACTGTAGATGGTCCTTTGAGAATTACTTCATTTACCATGGATGATCTTGTCATTGTTTTATTCATCAAACTTACCCATGTTTTGGACATGAAACAACCTAAAAGACTATTACTTACCCCTATCTCTAGCTTTAAGGAAGGCCTTTGGCTTTATGGTGGTTGTAGCTTCTAAATAGCTTGTAGGTGGGCTCCTCATATAGTGAAATTATGTGATTGGTTGATTATCATATTTATTATGTTAGTTAACCTCTTATGAAACAATCAATTAGCCTCAAAATTTCCTTGGAACACTCCACTTCCATGATTATTACACCTTTCAAAAGAGCTCAAAGACCTCCGTTATACTAATAGTCCTCTCTTGGTAACTATAGGTGCTCATTGTCTAAGTTTTTTAAATGAAAATAATAGGCCTTATTTTAACCCCACACTAGTCCCACACTTTAAGACATTTTCTTAATAAACTACATCAATTTATATCACAACACTGCTTATTATGAAAAAGGCCTTTCTTTCCTATACCTAACTGTAGGCTTCTATTACTTGAAGTGAAAGGACTGTAGGCTATCTCTAAGAAAATTGATGTCTTATTGATACCTTTATATTGATTATTGATGCATTAGATGCCACATTTTATGACTTTCATAACCCTAGATTGAGGCATGCCTTCTAGGGTCTTAGTGTCTTTATTAGGCTTCCCTACTTCAAAACCCTACTTGGCTGTAGGTTCTCTTAGTTATAGGTTCCATTGAGAAGGTTATAAGGTATTATTAGGGTACTGAAGGCTAGCACTTGGAAATGAATATCACCTTTTTTTCTCCCATTTACCTCATGAAGTAAGCATTTCCACTTTGCATCTTGATATAGCAGTGTCTAGGTTGAAAACCTCCAAGAGGTCTCCTTAAAGATCAAACACCTATCAACTGTAAGTGAATGCACCTATAGGCCTGTAGGTCCCTGTGAATCAAGTAAATAGTATGAAAAAACTCTAACTCATAACTAACGATGACATCCTCACACATAAAATTTCATTTCATAGTGAAACATCTCCTCTTAACTCCCATTCCAAGCATTGAATGGTTGTGCCTTCTTTTTGAGGGTTATAAGCTTCTAGTGTTGGTTATAAGTCCATCTCAAGCACTATAGGTATTCAACACATAGGTTTTGGATATGAAAAGTATAAGGTTTTCCTTGAAATCTTACATTAGTCCACCACTTCAATATGTCTACCTAGTAAACCATACTTCACCTAAACCATACCCTTCTTTTGATCATAGACCTTGAATTAGGTTTGACTGTGCTTTTGCTTTCTTATTACCCTTTGTACGAACTGTAACTTGTAGGAGTTCAAAAGAGTTTAAAATAAATATGAAAAAAGGTAGTATGAGGTTCATGAAACTCACTTGTTATAACAAACCATTTCACATAGTCATAACCTCACAAAAGTGGACAACTTTTTGATGTACATTCAAACCATTACCTTTCACCTTATGTTTGCAGTTGTAGGTGGTCATTTTCCTCTTAAGGCCTATCTTGAAACTTAGATGTTCACTATTCTTCTTTTTCCATTATTGATTACCAACTTCAAACCTTGTGATGACCAAAATAGTCCCATAGCTTTCAAAAGCCCACCCTTCCTAGCTGTAGACCCTCCTTGACTGCAAGACAGACCTATAGGTGTTCTTTTAGGGCTATAGGTGCACTTGTCTTTCTATTAGCTCTTCCTTAGAAGCCTAAAAATGTCTCTTTCTTCTTGATCATTTTATGAAGTTTTCCCTTAATGCTACATGCCTATGGTTATTTTGTTTAGCCTTTTGAGCCTAAAATACCCTTTACTTAGCAAGTAAGCTTTTCTTTATGGAAGCACAGACCTCTAGGTTTATTTTCTAGCACTGTCAAATTTGATTTCATGAAGAAGAGTCTTAAACTGTGTTAGGATTCTACTTGAAAACCACTTCATGGACTACTATTCATATATATGCATCTCTTTAGAAAACCATACCCTCTCTCTTAGTCAAAGTCTCCATTACTTATGAAGACCAATTGTACTTAATATGTTTGACTATGCTTTGACTGTAAGTGAGAATGTATGAACTGTAGAGTATCTTCTTTGGAGCTTGTCCATTCTTTATTTTCATGATAATTGGCTAAGGTAAACCCTCCCTAGTTTGGCACCCTAAACCATGAAATTTTAGAAACTTTAAACATTTGAGAGGTATACTTCATGAACAAAAGCTCACTTGGTTGTAAGTGTCCATTCCTAAGCATGTTTTAGGTGAGAAATCTTCTAGTTAACCTCTCCTAAATTTGTGCTTGTGGTGACTTCACTAGCCCCTGACTCTCTTGACAAGCTTTTATGGAATAAAGATGAGGTGATGATGGAAAAAGTGGAAATATGATGACGAAAATATGGTGGAGAGTGGAAAAAGACACAAAACACAATGATAAGGTTGAGTATGGCAATGAGATGGAGGTGAGTGAGGTAGAGATAAGAAGGAGCATGAAGGAACATGACAAGACCAAGATGATAGAATATATGCAAACAAGGACTCATCATGATCACTTAATGTGAATTTTAAGGCCATTCGAGGAGGGAAAGAGACTAAAATTGAATCACGATTTTCTCCAAAAACCTTAAAATTTGCAAAAATTCCTTAAAGAATGTTAAACTAGCTCCCTTTGAGACACTCGAAAGCACGGAGGTGGCTTCTTGGCCATGAAACTTGAAGAATCTCTAATATTTATGAATTATAACTATGAAATCTTGATTAAAACCTTACAAATCACAAAAACATGAGAATTTGAGTCCACCTTCCTCTTCTTGGATCGTATAATTCACCCTTGCAAGCTTGTTAACTGTAGATTTAGACTAGTTGACTTTGACACCTCTATTTGACCATAAATTAGATGAATATCACCTAAAGGAGACCATGAAAAGGTATATAAATTCATAAATATTACATAACAAGTTGAATTTCTCTAAAATTATGCCCAGGTGGGGAGAAATTGGAGAAAATCAGTTGCCTTCTTGGATGCAAGGCAGTAGAATTTAACCTAAATTCAACTAAATGATTCATGAGCTTGGATAATCCAATTGAGAAACCACTTAGACCATCAAGAATCCCTATGAGTCTAGTTTCCTCACACCAAGTTTTAGAGCTTTACCTCTTTTCATCTGTTTGTACCACTAGAAAACCTAAAGGTAGGTCCCTTTATGCCAACTAAACAAGTACCAAAAAAGGCTAGTTTTGGAACTGTATGGCCATGAAACTCTCCTCATGAAGCCTGGATATTTCCTTAAAATGATCTCCCATACCTTAGATTGTATGGAATCCATACTTTGCTTGCAAAATGAATGAAAAAGAGCTCTTTTTCCCTTTTAAGAGAAAACTAAGACCTCCCACCACTTGGAAAATACTATTTTAGAAGAATTTCATGGCAATAATGCAAAATTAGACCTTTTTAAACCTTTTTCATGTTTTAAAATTGCCAATTTGGCACGTGTGAGCTATTTTGGGGCCTTTTTGGCTTAGAAAACATATCAAATGACCTTTTTATGATTTGAAACTTTAGACATAGGCCATTTTCATATTTTTAAACATGTTATAATCCTTTTTGGGATATTAAATGACTTTTTAAACCATTTTTAATGCTTTTTTCCCCATTTTTTGACATTTTTGACCAAAATTTACATTTTTAGACCATAATTGATCGGTTTGACCAGTTGCAAAGGGTTAAGGATTGGATTTTGGAAAGATTCAAATGATAGGAATAGTAATTTGACCTTGACAGGCCAAATTAATAACATTTATGTACCTCATGAACATTATCAGGCGTTGGTCATTTCATGATAGCACTAATCTTTATGGTGTCTACTAAAATTATGTCAGCTGAGATTATATAACCCAAGTATTGCACCTTTTTCTAGAAGAAATCATATTTTGATAATTTCCCAAAGAGATTATGTGCTCACATACATTACAAAACCAAGTGCAAGTGCTCATTGTGATCTTTTTCACTTTTAAAATAGATTGAGATGTCATCAAAGAAAACAAGCACAAATTGATCAAGATATTTGATAAACACACTATTTATGAGGTTCATGAATGCTACAGTGCATTGGTTAGCCCAAGAGGAAGCATCATGAACTCATAGTGCACATATCTGGCCTTGAAGGCATATATTCCTCTCATATTCTTAATTGATGGTACCCTGCCCTTAGATCTATTTTTGAAAAGACTATTGCACCTCGAATTTGATCAAAGAGATCATCAATGTGAAGTAATGGATATCTTTTCTTGATGGTTACCCTATTCAACATTTGGTAATCTATACATAGGCAAAGAGTCCCATCCCTATTTTTAAATATATACCACGGGTGCACCACATGGTGAGACACTAGGTTAAATTAATCCCTTGGCAAACATTTCCTAAAGTTGGGATTTTAGTTTGACTAGTTCTATTGTTGTCATCCTGTAGGAAGCCTTCGATTAGGGCTCCAAACTCGGTATGATGTCAATTATGAATTCAAATTTCCTCTTGGGAGGTAATCTTGGCAACTCTAGAAAAATATCCTAAAATTCTTGCAAAAGGGATATTCCTCGAAAGTGGGCTCACAGGGTTCTTCGATTTCATTGATCTTGACCATGACCAATTGATACCCCTTTCATTGAGCCTTCTTTAGCTAGAGGGATAAATTTTACCTTAAATTTAATCCTCTCCTTTCACCTTGAATTTGGTTATGATTTCCCAAATCATCTATGCACTCAACCTTCTTAGAGAAACAATCAAGTTTTGCTTTGTGTTTATAAAGCCAATTCACTCTTAGGATCACGTCATGTGCTCCTATTGGTGCTACATATAGGTCCACTATCGTGGTGAATTCAGGTAAATTTACCTTAGCTTCTACAAGGAATTTATCTACCTTAACCTTAGATTCATTCCCATATTACACTGACCAAGAATTTACCATGCAACCTACCTTCCTTGGTATTTTGTTTAGCATAGAAGGTGAGATAAAACATTTAGTATCTCTCATAGCTATTAGAATTGAGATATGATGTCTAAACAAAGTAACCATTAACTTGATGGGGGGCCTTAGAATTTAGCTTGGTGATTATCAATAGTTGCATAGATATATTACTTAAAAGTTCCCTATTGCAGTGTAGAATGATTCTTGTTTCATGCTTTCTATTGGGGAAAATCCTTCACATAGTGATCCCCTTGACAATTAAAACACTCATTAGATGGTCCCTTCCTTTCCAACTGTTTGGCTTCCTTGGATCCATCCTCGAGACCATTGCTAATTTTCTTATTCCTTGCATTCTAATTATTCAATTTGATTTTAGAATTTCCATCATGCTTATAATTTTTATTCCTCTTAAAAAAGGGTTTAGGATTACCAAACCTCTTTCAAAACATATCTTTGGCTTCTCTCAGAGATTTGAGTTTTCACTCTTGTTTGACTGCCTTTTCAAAACTTGTTCCATGGTCTTCAGTCCATGTACATATACTTCACCACCCATATGGGCCCTTAATCCAATGATGAACTTCATGATTCTAAAGTATTCATCATTTTGATACTGGGGAGTATATTTTAAGAGGTAGGTGAATTGTTCCCAATGTTCAATCATTTATAGTTTTCCCTATCTTAGATTCTAAAATTTGATCAATTTATGATCATAATATAATTGGGGTAACCACCAAGCCATGAACATGGTCATGAACTGATCCCATGTAGCCATAGGGGTGGCCAGACCTCTCTCCAACTTCTTTTTGGCCCACCTAGTTGTTGCTTCTCTGACAAGCTGATAAGACCCCCCAAATTACTTTAATTATTTGAGAGTAATTTCAAATCTAAAAAAAAAACCATCTCCACGAGCCAAGGTTTAGCTCCATCACCAAACATTGTTCCATCAAACATGGGGGATTCACCTTTTTCATGTCTCTCACAAGTTATACTACTACTTAAGTTGTTGCAACTTGTTGTTCCTCAACATGATCTTATCCTTGGGGCTCTTCCTAATCAACCTGTTACTTCTCAGGCTCTTCTTCCTCACCTTGTCCATGGACTTCCTACTCTAGGGTGATTACTCTATCTCATGTTTCATTTATTATAATGAGAAATTGGTCAATCTTTGTAACATGTTCAATTGTTAACTAATTTGATTCATGCTAAGAATTTTGATTAGAATTTCTTTCTACAAGGGCCTTCTCATGCACTATTATCTCTTACTAGAAGAGAAAGAAAACTCAATGTTATTGGACTCATTTAGGTCCAATTGTTTTAACTCTGCTCTAATACCACATGTCATAACCCTCCCGAGTCAACCTTAAAAGTTCATATATCTTAACAGAAAAGTTTTTGGGATGCGGATCCAAAACATTGAGAAGCAACAAAAATTTAACACAGTTTATCCCAAAAAAAATTATGTTATTGTATGGAATGTGAAACTATTAAATCTTTCATATATCTTGTTTATATTTGATTTTTTTCCAATATTAGGTTGATGCATATTATTAGGAATTGTATATAATAACATTATTGTATACAACTTACTAATCGGCATGCAACCATTATAAATGATAATTGACATAATAGATTTGTACAAGTAAATGAAAAAATCCCATCATTATGAATCATAAAAATGATTATACAATTCACTAAATACATAAAGTAATCACAACTCCTCTTGTATAGATACATTCAATGCAGATTCCATGTCCAGCTAGAGTGGTAAACCAACTACAACTAAATACCATAAATATTAAAAATAATTAATGAAATTACTATTGTAAATCAGTACTATAATGATTTATACAAATTTCAATCTTAATTTAATACTGCATAAAGTATCCACAATAACCCTCATGTATAATTAGTGTAACAATCTAGCTACAGCTAAATATTATAAAATGTACAGGTAATGAATGTTATTGTTGTAACTACTATGAGAATGTTGTACAAATGGCAGTGTATTCTGCCTTATTGAAAATTATACAAAAGCTTCCAAATTACATAATGTATTACAATGGTACATTTATGCAAATAGTAGCTCTGAGTATCATGGTGGTGATTGGATTCAATTGTAAGGTAGGAGAGAGCATTACCTAAGTGTTTTACTTCTAGCCATAGATCGATGGTCCCCTGCACACTTCCATACTGGGAGTTACCCTTCCCTTCATGAAGAGGTAGATAACAATGATGTAGACATCATGAAATCAATCTAGAAGAGTGTGTATTACATCCTCATGCAACAATCATATAGAATCAAGGCATATCCACTAGCAATATGACACCATGCAGACATGCAATCCAGAAGGTATAGGTGGACTGACAATGTCTATAGTTATGACATTACTCTGGCCAAAATTTTCATCATCTCACTATTGATTCAAGTCCACACACACTCCATACTCCTTGCTACACCCATCACCCTGTAGGATAACTGCCAATGATTAAAATAAGACCATTTACTACTCATTATCCTTTATCATATAAGGTATTGTAGAATCAATCCATAGGAAGAAATTATGTAAGGGAAAAACATTAAAATCACACTCAAAAAATAATAATATATCCGATGTGTGTTTGTTTCATCATTCAATAAGGGAATCCAAAACACCCCTACGAATATCTTATGCATGACTAATTATATAAGTGATCATTTAGTTATTCATAGGTGGTAATATAACATAAACAACCTTATGAATATCTTATGCATGACTTGATCACTATAAACACAATTTTCTATTCTGATTTATGTTATCATTTATAAATAACTCAGACCTATAAATTTCTAATGCTTGAAGATTACATTATACTTTAAGTGTCTGATTTATATTATGTAAAGATAAGCAATGACGCTAATCAATTATCATCATTGTTTCTTTAGTTATTTGATATGTCAGTTACTCTATTTAATAACAATCTATACTAATTATTATACTCATGTTAAGAATTCTACTACCATCCCTTATGGATAGGCTAACATGATAACATTAAATTTGTAAAGTGTGTTGATGGGTGAATTTTATCTCACAAGGCTAAACCTCTATAATAAGCTATATCAAAATGAACTAATAACCAGATATACATAGCCTATCCTTTATACTATCACCCAGCTAGGAGAATGGATAGGTGCAGATTTGATTATGCCAATAAAAATTATAATTGTATCCTCAGGACTTAGAGAATAACAAGTATTATCAAATAATTTTATTAATGTAAATTTGAGGATGTCCTCTATGAATTTGATCAAAATAAATGACAACACATTTTATTAATTTATTTCCATCACTACGCCTAGTTGGGGAAGGACAAATCGAGGGAAAGGAGATGGTTGTTAGGTAGGCACTTGCCAAATAGGTGTTAGAAATAACATGATATAACATGCACTCTCTTCAATACTTGATTTCATAGTCATTCGCCTAGGTATGAAAAGTTTCTATTTTGGTCTAAGAACTAAAATTAAGATAACTTCATCAATCCTTAATGAAATTTAATGATTCAAAAAGTTTTGGAAAACTTATATAGAGACGCATTAAACCTAAAAATTGTTTTCTCGCATTCCTTACCATTTGGGAGCAACAAATGAATTTACATTCAAGTTTTAAATTATTTTCTTCAACCTCTTATAGTTTAAGGTTTCGATTCAGGGATTTCAAACTTTTCTTTTGTGTTCTTTATTATTCACTATGCCTTTGAAAAACTTGAATTCAATAAGGGACAATCAGATTTTCCTTGGGAAGTAAAAGCCATTTATGAATTTAGAGCGACTCCTTCTTCCTTTAATCATGTTCCCTTGTATTAATAATATTTTAGTTTAAATATTTATAGCTAGTTCATAATTTTATGAATAAACCAAACCAGTATTCAATTCATAAAGATGTCAAACTATTAAAGAAGATAGAGAATCACCACAAGTATCCCTTAATATTCTTAACCCACTATTTATATAACATGAAGATTATCATCACAAGGATATATTTGATTCCAAGATGCAATCGATAATTAAGATATTAATTAATCTCATTTCAGTTTCTTTAACCATGTGTTATTATAGTTAACTCATATTTTATAGCTAATTCTTCTCTGTTTATTTAATAACTTGCTACTAACAACCATATTTTAACTTATAGGTATATAGTTCTCAAACTACATGCACATATAGTTGATTCATGATAAACTAAGGGCCATTTCTAGCCTTGTAGGTCACTGTCACTGCCACCTATAAGTCTAAAAATAGACTCATGGTTACTTTTATGAGGTATCTGGTGTAACCACCATGTATACATACATCAATGAATAACATAGCAATAGTACTGAATTTCCCTTTTACACACTAGAATCACCCTTTTCTAAGTTATCTTTTGAGGGCTTTATCAAATATAAGCATGATTCATATTATATGTTGGTGGGTAAGGGAAAACCCCTTACCCACAAGCTCATAATAGGGGTTTCTACTTCAAAAATAATGAACAAACAAAAAACATAATTATATGATAAATAAACGCTCACAAAAGACTACTACATACATTCCTAAGCTTTACCAGTCACTTATTTTCACACAGACTAGAAACCCAACCAATTTTGTCCATGTCTACTAATGAAAACCTTCAAGAATGATCCCAAGTCATATATTAACATTTTTTATAAAAGAAAGATGTATAATGGACAAAAATAAAACCACATTATTCATTATATTTTGTTTTGGAATAATTTAGAAAAGAATACACCACTTGCCTATATATGAAAGTTATTGCCAGTAAAACCTCTTGAGTTTCCCTTCTCTACTTTCTTTCTTTTTCCTTCTAGGAGACTGCCATGTTGCTCAGACTCTTTCTCCTCCTTTTTATTTTTCTTCTTTCTACCAACCACCATTACTTCACTTTCTTGGTAGCTCACCATTCTTCCCATATATGCCATGACCCAAAGGAAAATATCCTTCTTACTCTACCCAAGGAAAAAATTGCAATGTTTTTACGCATTTACCTCTCTTCCCAAAAGAATACAGTTCATATAAGATCCCACGGATTCCAACCCTAATTATTCCTTTTTTAATTTTACCAACATCAAAGATTTTTTTTGTTGTTCTTATTAACATTTTTTTTGAGTTGTAGACCACTCTACAAAATCTCATCAATGTCTTTAAATTACTTCATGATACATATGCAGTTCCCCTTTATTTATTTATTTTTTAAATATTTCAAAACTTTTTAAATGCATGCCAAAATTTATCTAAAATTTTATTAATTTACCCTTTTGGGGTTCAAGGGTCCAAGAATGTCCCCACCCCTTTAGACACACTCCTTACATGGAAAACTTGAATAAGCAAAAAAATCATAATAATGATCAAATTCTACTATGCAAGAAGATGATCATTCAATAAAACTAATGCAAGAGACACACTCAACAATACTTTTTAATAAATCATGAAGATTAGAATATTACCAAGGTAATCATTCATGTAAAGGACTATATAAGGACATACTAGACAATAAGGCAACATTCATTAGTCCAACGAGTGTGTGAACTATCCTAGGCTTCTACATTTTATCCACGGCTTCCATCATCTACCACCCTCTCCCCTATGATACTCTCTCCCCTTGCATTTGTCATGGGGACAAAACCTCCTACATTCATCTCACAAAAAAAGAGGTAGTTAGTCTAAGTACAATAAAAAGAATAACTGAAATGAATATTATAATCATATAAATGAACTATTACTATAAAAATCAGATGCATATAATCCTAATTATATCAAAATTTCCGTAGGATACTCATATGTTGAGATTAAAACAAGTAAACAAGATATTCTTATTCATGTTTATAAATAACTTTTAATCAATAGGCCTGGTATCAGTTTTATAGTTATAATTATTTTATATGGGGTAGGATAGGATGTAACAATTGGTTTCATTAGACTCGTGATTTTCATTATCAGAATCTTCTTCTATGATAACTTCGTCAACATGTTTTCCATTCTCAACATTGGTATTGTTATGAGCCAAAGGATTAGATCCCTCATTAGTTTGAGACATCTTAAGTGGTGGGAGGGGATTCAACTCAATGTGTTTAATAGTCACACATCCCAATCTAGGGATATATCTAGCTTGCATGCAAAATAATATAAGTAGGAAATTAAAATGTATGACAATTATTAAACCCTAGTTGACTAAAAACCCTAGGAATCACAAATATTTCCATTCATATGAATTAGGGTCACCAAATGTTTAACCCTAAATTAGTTTCTATATTATGGTTATCTAAGGTCAAAGAGGTAGAGATATCCTAGGGCATAAAGATGATAAAATAGCTCTAAATCAAGCTAATTAGATGCTAAACTTAGATATAAACATATGTTGAATTCATTAAACTAAGATAGGCTATAAATCATAAGTACAAATATGCTAGTTATAGAAATGACAAATAAGTAATGTACTTAGCTTGTTTTGATGCTAATGTAGTTCTCGATCTAGAATAGGTAGAAAGTAAGCTGGAAGAAGACTCTAGAATAGTCATTAGATTCTGAATTGAGTGCTTCTGCAGCTATGGACATTAGTGTTAGCCCTAGATGGTTACAGCAACACTACTGTCTAAACCTGACACAGGTTTCCTATATAAAATACATGTTAGAAAAGGATGTGACCACCTAGATGCTTTTGTATTTGATTTCATGTTCATTCTGGTGCATTCATATTTGGGTCATGGACTTTTGCTCCTCATGAATTTTCAAAACCTTAGTTCTTCATCTTCATAGTAACCTTGGGGGAAAATGGGTTAGTAGGCACATAGTTTTGAGTTAACCCAAATGACTCCTTTGTCAATGAGAATTGCCTCCATAGCCTATACTCCGAAGAGGGCCTCATATTAATGTAGTTATTCGATACATGTTGGTTTGTGTATGACTCATGCAATATGTGCAAAGCAAGTACAATAGTGACCTAGTTTGTAACTTGGAAAATCGGGCTCTTAGGCTACTCCTTTAGTACTTCAAACCTATGTATGTGTTATCCCTATGACTAATATGAAAATAAGATAAAATGGGGAAGCTTTAAATTATTGAGTGCTTTGACAAGTTGCCTTAGATATTTTTGAATGTCTGTGAGGTTAGGAATGAATGAGGGTTGATCTTATATTTATATCAATCCATTTGGATAAGTAACTCACATTAAATCACTTTGGTTGACCATTAGGATATGTTTCAATTGTAAATTATATGACTTTAGGGCATTAGACACTTGCATCAAGGTAGGAAACTAGCATCGATGTAGGTGTTTGTCCTAGATGTTAGTGTCCAAGAAGTAAGAAAATAGGTACAGACTTAAAACTTGTAGAGATGGAAGATAAGTAGGTTTTAAGCATTTTGGGAAAGATAAAAGGTCTTGGTCATCAACATAAGGTTGGTCAGACTAAGAGATAGGCCAAGGGGCATAAGAGAGAGTAGCTATGAGACTTTATAAAGTAGGAAAGGTCTAAAACTAAGAGGAACAACCCATGTGTGAGTTTGCCAAGTGTACAAGACTAAGGTGTTATATAATCCATAAAATAGAGTCTATAGATGCATGCAAAATAATTATATCATGCCATTCAACAAATAAAGGAGTCAAGGATAGTCATAATACACATAGTCAAAGATAGGGACTGGTTAAAATGTTAAAAAATGCAAAGATGAAAGTAAGCATCCCAATACCAATAACGAATAAATATTTAATTTTTAATTCCTAAAGCACAAGTAACCCAATAATATTTAATTCAAGGTGGTTAAACATAACAATTATTGTGGCATTGATAACTATAAATCATTCTCATGAGAAATCAAACATCTTTCATGATAAATGCACACATTTATGGTACCAATACAAGACTTATATGAAATATAAGAAATCAAAAGTGGGCAACTAATATGTGCTTGTGTCTTGGTAGACTCTGTATACTTCTAATTATCACGATCTGCCACCCTCTCCCCTACGATGTTCTCCCTATATACTACTTTGTGAAGGTAAAGTTATCTTGTATCCACCTCAGATAAGGAGAATGTAGTTAGTCCATTTATATCAATATAGTTTGGAAATTAACGAACAATAAATGATACAAAATATGATTGTAATATTCATGCCAAAATACATAAAAGTTAATCACAACCATCCATTTTGTATTGGATAAATGTGTTATAAATAGAGATTCAAAATGAAAAATGTAGCAGTCTAAATAAAGCAATCATAATAGAATGGATTTGATTATTCCACATAGATAATTATCCTAAATATTAGTTTAAAATATATGTTATTCATTAAGGATGGGTTATGATATAATAATATTTATCAAATATGTAATGTTCACACCAACATCAGTGAAAGAGGAGAATCTAGTTGTGGTTATTCATCGAGTGGAGAGATCAGTTTTTAAATAAAAAATCAGTTGATCCCCATATGGTTCTAATTAAATAAACATGATGGACTTCTGAATAGAGAAAGATTTAGAGTTGCAAAGATAAGATAAGGTTGGAGTGGATTCAAATTATAACATTATGGATAAGACAGATTTAGGATGATAATTTTGTTATGTATAACTTCATTAACACTCCACTAATTCACCCATCATTACTTGTGGATGGATTACTAAGTGATTGGAATCTTTTGTATTTTTAATCCTTGTGATTATTGTAGTAACTAGGGTTTTTTTGAATCAATATGCTATGTATTGCTATGGAAAAATGTTGTCATGATACATGTTAATATTAATACTTATATTTTATAGTTTGTCTTGTTTTGTTACTCCTAAAATGTTAATGTTTGACCCTATTGCATGCTTCTGGTCTAGATTTTCTTTACACTGTTTACTTGATTCCCTTTCGAGACCTAATTGACTTATGTTTTCAAGAAATACACACGAAAAGTAGATTATTTATTTCGAGAGTCACTTCAATATTATTTGTTTGTATCTTCTTTCAATTTTTTTTGTAGTTGTATTCTTTATAAATGAATGAAAATCCTATCTCAAGGACGTGACTCCCTCACTTGGCATGGTGTGAATTTCATCGATCCATATGATGTGGTGTAGTGGAAGGTTATCAATACCAAAAAATAGTGGGGGTTGTCAATGTAAGAGTGAATGGAAATGCATATACTACCCTTAAAGTAGAAACTGTTGGACAATAATTTTGATTCTTTCCATGTTTGCACTTGATCTATGGTTTTTATTGGACATTCTAGTTCTAGTGTAGATTTCAAATTTGATTTTACATGATATGCTAGTCTTGTACACTTTAAAAATACCAATAATGGCTCAACCCTTTAGTTCATGGTATTTCAATTGTTGCAAGGATCATGTTCACCATCTCACTATGCATAATTATTTATCGTATAGTTTGATAATGATATTTTGATGACCTAGATCACATGTAGCTTATAGTATGTCTAAACCCTGATTTATAACCTATTTTGAAGTTACAAATCCTCAACAAATTTTTATTTTACAAGACACTACCATCTATATTAAGACACTAGTGTCAATGCTACTGTCCTAAATTTAACACTAGTTTCCCTACCTTTCTAAATAATTAAATTTGAAAATCTTTCAACATATATGGGTAGGCCTATGGTACTCATTTAACCCTCCCATGGGATCATTTCAAAATGCGTTGTATAAATACAAATCAAAAGCCATTCATTATGGAACCAAGCTATATATAACAACACCTCTCAAGCTCACACTATACTAATAAAAATCATTTACATAATTGAGTTATATTGCCCTATTCTTCCCTGTTTCCAAATTATTTATAAGATAAATCTTCTTACATGTCTAGAGAATTCAAAGAGCATCCCATGAGTAGTATGTATCTTGCAAGCTAAATCATTAGATGCACTCACATATAATAGATTACATAATTGTTCACAAACAAGCCTATATAAGTGGGATAGTCACATCAATCTAAGGTCCTCTTTAGAGTAAATGGATATGTATGTAGTACTCATTAATAGATGGGTCTTTAAGGTTAGCTTGACTTCACTTAAACCCACTAACCCTTATTTTAAAATGTGACATTCCAAGTTGGAGGACTAAGGTTTGGAACAAAATATTGATTCCAAGAACCTATGTGTGTGAACGAGGTTGATAATTTGTAAGGCAATAGTGAACCCTAATAGGCATAGGTGGTTGTTTTAGACAAGATTTTGCATCTTGAGCTAGATAAAAGCATTGAAACTAGGACATAAGTATCGATGCTAGTGTCCAGACTAATAAAGAGCCAATTTCCATAATATTATGAATCCAAAACATAAAATTGTCTTCTTCCAAACATGTACCTATCAGATCTACCTTCACATCTATAAATAATCTAAATTTTTTTTCTCTTTTGTATTGTAACTTTTAGAATATTATTTGACATTGTATTTTTCTATTTTAGCATATTCTCATATTCAACATATTCATCATAATATTATAAATCTAAATTAATTTAATTAGCATGCTTTAGAATAACTTACTTTATAGTTGATTAGGTTATTCACCCTTACCCTTAATTTTAAAAATAATCAAACATTTGGTGAACTTTATCGCTAAGTCTTCTTGTGCAACCCTAGCTTACTATAGGGTTTTCAGCCTTCTAGGGTTTCAAATTTAATTAGGATTTCCTTATCATGTTGGATTATTTACTAGCATTTATATGTGTTGGGTGAATATTTTGTCACCAGCTAATTGATGCGCAAAATAGGTCTTTTCAACCACAGAAAAAGGAGATTGGTTGGCCAAATGTGCAAGTTTACTACATCAGAGATAGACAAATCTCTCCTCTCATCAAGGGGAGGTTCTCTATAAATATGAGGAGCTATATACTATATGTATAAGCAAAAAATAACACTCAAGGGTAGGACTACACCATCCATCTCTCTTTTTTTAGAGATGATGTTCACAGACAAAGGAGAAATCTTGGTGATAATACTGAAGGCACTTCTCTTCTTTCAAAAGTGGTCCTACAGCAGGGCGTAGGAGTTCTTTCTGGTGGGTAACCAATAGGTAACAAGGGCACAGTAACCAGTAGGATGAAGTGTAACACAAAGTCTACACCTCAACTACCCAAAGAGTGAAATACGAAGGATAATGGGAGCACAAAGTCAATAGTGTGTGAATTCAGGATGTAAAAGTGAAAATGCTTTACTGCCTTTACCACTGCATAAGCATGCTTCTCCATGTTTGAGTACTTTAGCTCATGAGTTTTGAGAGGACAGCTCATGAAAGAAATGGGAGATTCCACACCCTTTTGGTTCTGTTGAACCAGAATTATTAAAAGTGTGTGCTCAAAAGCATAACTATACATTGTGAAATCCTTGGTATAATCTGGATAAACCATAATTGGTGCATGAGCGATCACTTATTTGATGTCTTCAAATGTTGACTTGCCTTCTGCAGTCCATCAAAAAGTGGCTTTTCCCTTCATCATGTTCATAATGTGGTGAGTCTTCTCAGCAAACTCGGGGATGAATCTTCATAAAAATTTTACCTTTTTAAAGAAACAGTGAACTATATTCTTACTTGTAGGTAGGGTAAGCTCCTAGATGGACTTGACTTTGTCTGAGTCAATCTTTATGCCTTCTCAGGATACAATGTGACCGAAAAGTTTTTCTACTATTACTCCAAAAAAAGACTTCTTGGGATTTAGAGAAATGTCATTTTGGTGGCAGCGTTCCAGCACTTATTGCAAATGGTGCACATGATCAGGATGATGCTTGGAAAAGACTGTTAAATCATCCAGGTACACTACAATGAACTTAACCATTTCATTTTTGAAAGCAAGGTCCATTTCTCTTTGGAAAGTGGTGCCAGCATTTATCAGGCTAAATGACATTCTTCGATAGGCAAAGGTGCCCCAAGGTGTGGTGAAGGCAATCTTATGTTGGTCTGCCTTACCAACTTCAACTTGATTATATCCTGAGAAGCCATCCAACATTGATAACATTTCTGAACCAGTTACTATCTGAAGGACTTGATTTATGATGGGCAGAGGATAGTTATCCTTTAAAGATGACTAATTTAAATTTTGAAGTCCACACAGAGGTGAATTTCACCATTCTTCTTCCTCACATGTACTATGTTGAAATCCATGCAGAATGATGGATTGGGAAAATTATTCTAGCATTCAGCATTTTTTATATTTCAGATATAATAGTACCTGATATCTTCAGATTGTACTATCTAGATTTTTGCTTGTGATCTACCGAATCACTCTTGAGAGGGATCTCATGGTGGATTTCTTTAGGCCTGAGTGACTTTAGATCATCATAGGAGTATGCTAGGACATCCATGTACTCGCTGAGCAGAGTAGTGAACTTGAACTTTTCTTCCTGAGTGTAACTCCTCTCAATGTTCACCAACTTGGGATTTTCTTTAGTACCCAAATTTATTTGATCAAACTCCTGGGATGAGCTTGAATACATTTTTTTCTATTTGATGAACCTATCATGTTTGTCAAATAGCTTCTCAAGAGAAACCAGACCTTTTGAGATTTTTTTCCTTTAAGTTGCAGGAATTCTTCACTTGTGTCTGCACTTGATTCAAGGGCTGGTTCAAGCTTTTGAGGCTCACTGCCTTCGAAATGAAGCTGTTCAAAGCTATTTTTTTGCTCTAAGAAGGCAATGATTTGGTTGTCACCATTGAACACTTGCCAATTATTGGCATTGTCAGGCACACTTGGTCAAAAGATCAATTTAATAGTGTACCTGTCTCCCTTAAAATCAATGTGAGGAACCAAGAGATTTGTTGAAACAGCTAGTGCATCAGCTCAGTCATTAAATTTTGTGGGTATGGTAGATATGCTGAAAGCATCAAAGCTTTCAATTTGATCCCAAACTAGATTGCAATAGTGGCACAATCTCTCATTTTTGTTTTGATATAGGTTTCTTACCTGAAAAACCACTAGTTCAACATCTCTTTTGGCATGAAGGAGTTTGATGCCTTTGTCTCGAGTAGCCTTCAATCCAAACAATAGATATTCGTACTCAGTTGTGTTGTTAGTGTTGCTAAACTACAACTTGTATGAAGAAAAAAAAACATCTCTTTGAGGATATATCAACATAATCTCGGCTCCTTAATTGGTAGAGGAGTAGCTACCATCAAATTTTAGAATCCATACCTCATCAGACACTAATTTTTCTTTAGATTCTTTTTCATTTAAAGGGGGAGATTCTTCTGCACTTGCACTACTCTCCACCAATCCTTTTGTTGTTCCATCTGAACCAATTATCAGGTTGACACATTTAGAAATCTCATTAGACGTTTCATAGACTTCTTTTGTGGATAAAAAGTAATTACCCATGCTTGAAGACCCAAATAGAATTTGAGCTTCAGGCGCTGATATTTGAGTGACCACATATTTTGTTTCCTTCTCAGGAAGTAATCTCTGCATAATGCCTTTGACTAGGATTCTCACCTCAAATAAGTTCATGCTTAATTTTCCACCAACATCTTTACAAAAAATTTGCCCAAGAAGGATGACGTATGATGCTGGAATGTCGGCCACTAAGACAATCATCTTGATTCTCTTGTCTGAGAATGCTGCAAATGCGAATTGGGCATCCTTGATTTGTCCCAATAGTGGCACTTATTTATTCTCCATGGAGAAACATATCTTAAATGTCTTAATCAGTGTGAAACCAAGGGATTCTGCCACTTTGGTAGGCATGACATTGTCAGATGTACTAGAATCTATGATGTAATTGTTCAGTTGGTGTCCATTTATCAGCAGGGAGACATAAAATAGTTCAGTCCTCTCGAGAGTAGCTGGAGGAGTAATGACAAGATTATTCCTTGTAGATGTGTTCTTGGGAGAATCACAAGATACCTTTGTAATTACTTATCCTATAGGGATGGCTTGGTTCTTTACACATTGAACCAACTTATCTAACTGCTCGGGGTTAGATTATAGGAATTCAAATTCAGGCATTTAAATTTTAGTTTTATTTATATGGTCAATTATGTCAAATGTCTGAAATGAACTACGAATAGAGGAGGGGATTTCATCCTTTTGGTTTTTAGGAGGGGGAGGACTGATCTACAGAATTGAAGTTGAAGGTGAAGGCATGTTTGGAGTACTTACTTTTTTAGCAACCACCAGATCTTTTGGCTTAAAAGGCAGAGAAGTTTCTCGTTTGGCAATTGAAATTATAGGTTGAGGTCACTCCTTAAGTTTTTCTTTATTAGTTTGCTGGGCTGACTAATTTTAAGATCGGGTGAACACAGCATATGATCCCTCAATTACTTTACCTTCACTTTTGGGTTCATCCTGGTAATTCAAGAAACTAATGTTGGAGTCGCCAACTAATTCTTCTTCTCTCTCTATGAAGAGATTAGCGTCATCTTCTAGGTTTAACTTAGGCTAGAAAGAGAAATGTGATTTTGCTTCAAGATTTTTGACTATTGAATTGGTTGGAGGTGCTTTAATGGCTAATTTCCTGTGAGAGGGAGGAAGATGATTTGGTTGCCCTTGATTCCTGGCAGCATAGCCTTAGTATGACTGATTAGGGAATGTCCTCCTTGGTACATCTCTATATGGAGTAGATGACATCCCTTGCACCATTTACTATCTAAGAGCTAGAAGCTCATTTTCCAGCTTCTGCACTATTAGATCAGTGGTGACTGTAGGTGAGTATTCAAAAAATAAAGAAAATTTACCTCTGTTAGGATTTTTTCTTATCTTTTCTACCAAGATAAAGTCATCTTCTACCTCAGTAGCCAAATCTTGAGCAGCAGCAAGGTCTATGTGGCCAGCTTGTCTCAACAAAAAACTCACTTCATGTAGTTGTGAGTTGATGAAGAAGCATTTAAGGTTTTCAAGTGTTGGCTGAGCAATTATAAGAATTTGGTTCCTCAGCTTGTCAAACTTAGCAACAAAGTCCCTCATAGGTTCATGAGGTTTTTTCTTCATCTGTGTGAGTTGTGCCAGTAAGGCATGTGCATCTTCTACAAGCTTGAACCTAGGTTCAAATTTAGCTTTAAAAGTGTCCCAATCGGTCATAGTCTAGCCCTATAGATGGTAAAACTACTCTGCAGCAATGCCTTGTAGTGTTGCCACAAACAGCCTAACTGATATGTCTTCGTATTCCACACCTATCATGCCATAGGCTATGCTGAAGGCTATAATATGTTCATCAAGATGAACTCTCCCATCACCAAAGAATTTGGAAAAAAATTTCCTTGAACTGTGTGGTAGCTCATGTAGAGGTGGAGTAAGATTGAGTGGACCAAAAGAGTTTCTCCAAGGGCCTTGAGCCGCCATGATTTGATTATGGAAAAAGGGAATAATAAATCTAGGTGGAGTATGTATAGGCAAAGCTCTTCTAACAATACAAAAAGTTGCTCTGCCTTGTGTTGGTGACCTGGTATGGGTAAAAAGAACACTCCTAGATCGTTGAACTTGAAGTTGGGGAGGGAATAAATCAAAATTACCCTGCTATACCAACTCAAAAATAGGGTCAACAACACGTTGGGCTCTCTATTTTCTAGTATAGCATGGAGTTACCAAATTATAGAATAAAAAAATGGAAAGAATTGGCCCTGCTTCAGCTTGAAGCTTGAGGCTTCAAACTGCACGCTCTTCCCTAGCGGAGTTGCCAAAAAACTGTTGGGTGAATATTTTATCACCAGCTAACTGATGGGTAAAATAGGTCTTTTCAACCACAACAAAGGGAGATTGGTCAGCCAAATGTGTAGGTTTACTACATCAGAGGTGGATAAATCTCTCCTCTTATTAAGGGGAGGTTCTCTATAAATATGAGAAGCTATATACTATATATATAAGTAGAAAATAACACTCAGGGGTAGGACTACACCATCCATCTCTCTTTTTTCAGAGATGATGTTCATAGACAAAGGAGTAATCCTAGTGATAATACTAAAGGCACTTCTCTTCTTTCAGAAGTGGTCTTATAACAGGGCACAAGAGTTCTTTCTGGTGGGTAACCAATAGGTAACAAGGGCGCAGTAACCAGCAGGATGAAGTGTAACACAAAGTCTATACCTTAACTACCCAAAGAGTGAAATATGAAGGATAATGGGGGCACAAAGTCATCCCAAGATCCTTTACACATAAAGAAACTAAAAACCCACTGAAAAAAATTGTGACAGCACAAAGTCTTTCCACAATTGGTTTCAGGACACCTTCTTGATTACTTCCACTAGGTCTGCTTGTTAGATTAAATAAACAAGAATACTCCTAGAAAATAGACATGAGAATAATTTCTTAAAATAACACAAGCTATAATAGCACAAAGTCTGAAAGTAACTTACTTTTTCATTCAGATAAAGTAATATGATCAACAATCTGAGCTCAAAGTCTCAGTAATCACATTTCAATTTAGGCAGAGTTTTGCTTCTATAAATGAAAAAAATCCCCTTTGCATAAAACAAGAGATTACAATATATGACAGCGAAGAAAGGCTTGGCACTTTGTTTCATGGAATGTCCCATGCTACATTAAATGCCTTAAATGTGTTTTTAGTTCTGTCAAGAGGCCATGCTTGGAACAGTGCATCGGCCTTAACTGTGGCATGCCCATTCATCTCATATGTCTCCTCCAAAGTATAGGTCGCCTGGTCCTTTCCTTCTTACTTGCGTAGCTATCCATTTTACCTTTAATTCATGGAAGAAAAATAGGCTACATCCTTGATTTGGTGTGCTCAAATGACTACTTGGTGAACTGTTTCACCCACTGAAAATAACTCTCTCATAGATATTTCAATATCTCATATAGCCTTCTCTTCTTTACTGTTGCAATTGGAGCTCTCCAACTATCTTTTTCAGCTGGTCGCTTGATTCATCCTTCAAGTTTCGCACTATATTTAAAAATTAATGGATATTCCATTACCATAAATTTGACGTCTGCAAGGACGTCAATGGTTGCTGGCTATTTGAACCATATTGAACCATGAACCTTTGAACCTTTGAAAGTTTATTAGTTCAATAGTTCAATGGTTCATGCAAATTTTATCAATTCCTTAGATGTATCACTTCCTTGCTCTTTGGTTGAACCATCCCTTTAAATTGGTCTCTGAAATCTTTTGCTTCCTTCATTTGTTTGGAGCTTTCTTTGAACCTTTGAACCATTTTGGTTCAAGGTTTAACGGTTCAATCCCTTTCTCATAATCCTTTGTTTTGGCTAACTCTTTTGAAGGCTTGAAATCCCTTCAGCTTTATGTCTTTGGAACACCCTGAAGGGAAGGTGTCCCTTCGGGTCTTTAAGAAAGGTCCATGTTTTGGGTGCTAAGAGCCCCCGCAAGGGTACTTGCCCTTCAGAATTTTTCAGGTAGCCTTTTCCTTTAAATCATTCAGACAAAAAGTTCGAAGGAATTTCTTCAAACATTTTGTCCGAAGGAAATCTTACTTTTCCTTGACCACTTTTATGTCAAGATTTTTATCTTTCCTTCGAGCAAAATGTCTGAAGGAATTCTTTCAAACAATTTGTCTGAAGGATTTGCCTTTGTGAAATTCTTCTATAAAAAATATTTTCAAAGGAATTCTTTCAGTTCCTTTACTTGGTAATTTCTTTGGATAAAAATTCTAAAGGAAACCTTACCTTTTCGGCCTTCTCCTTGATCTTTGAACAAATTTTCCCTGCCCTCTGCAAGGGCACCTACCTTCTGTTCACTACCCTTCGCAAGGGCACCTGCCCTTTCAGCCTTGGGGGAGTCCTTTGAACCGATCGATTGAACTAACTGATTGAACCAATTTTGGTTCAATAGTTCAACGGTTCAATCTTGCATTTGAAGCCTTATTTTCTTCTAAGTCTTTTGATCTCTTTGAACCCATTGACCCGTTGAACCATTTTAGTTCAAGGTTCAACGGTTCAATGGTTCAATAGTTCATTTCTTTATTCTTCAAAGCCTTCTTTTCTTTTAAGTCTTTCGAAGCTGTTGAACTTGTTAGAGCGGTTGAACTTTAAACTTCTGCCGAAACGCTTAACTTTTTTAAGCTTGCCGACATCGTTGAACATTTGAACCCATTGAACCCATTGAACCTTTTATAAGTGGGGTTCAATGGTTCAATCCTTTGTTTGAAGCTTGCTGATGAACATTTTTGGTTGAACCAAGGCATTGAACCAATCTTGAAATTGCCTAAGTGTTGGGAACTTGTTCCTTTGTCAGAACTCGCCTATTGAAGCCATTGAACCTGTTGAACCTGCTAGTCCCTTAACTGAAAAAGCTTGAATAATGAAGAATTTGAATGCTCAAGATAATTTTTTGAAAAGAGAAGAGATAATTTTGGCCTGTAAGACCAAAATAATTCATTAATTGTCCCCAAAAATTTGTCACTCATTTTTGGGAACAACAGTTGGCTCTATTTGGGGAACTTCTTTCAGTTGAAAACTTGAAACAACTGAAGGGAGTAGAATATAGAATCTCCAGTGCCTTTAAGTATGCCATTGGGCTATGGAGTCATGCTACCCAAAAAAAAGGCACAAAAAAAAAGGAAAATGAAAAGCACAAAACAGAACCAAAGACTATACAAATATACATATGTACAGGTGAACTTATCTGATACTTTAAGAATTGAAGTGCTTCAGATGCTACCCATTATGAGGCAGAGAAAAGGGCATGCCATCTTGATACTGCAATAGAAAACTATTTCACCATTGAGCTGATGGATAGTAAATGGGCCTCTCCAAAGGGAGTCAAATTTTCCATGCATTCCCTTTGGTTCTCTTCTCTTGTCCCACAACAGGACTTGATCTCCAATCTAGAAATCATAGTTTTTTACTTTCTAGTCAAAGAGCTTCTTCACCAGACTTTAATGCATAGCAATTCGATCCACCACCATAATTCACTTCTCATCCAGCTCAGTCAAGCACATGATCCTCTTATTGATGGAGCTTTCATACGTCTGATCTTCGACTGCCTTAGCCAATTTCAATGTTGGCAATTTTAGGGTGATTGGTATCTCAGCATTGAGACCATAAAGAAGTTGGAAAGGTGACATATTAATTTCCCTCTTGGGTGTAATTTTGTCTACCCATAAAGCATCAACCAATGCTTTATGCCATGTTCATTAGTTATCATCTATCAGCTTCTTGATGATAGTCACAAGGTTCTTGTTGCTTGATTCAGCTTGGCCATTCTCTTGTGGAAAATAATCAAAAGAGTGGGAGAGGGTAATCCCATAGTAAAAATAGAACTGAGTAATATCTTGGAAAGAGAAACAATTTGCGTTGTGTATGATAATCTTGGTTGGGACCCCAAACGTGGAAATGATGTTCTCCTTGAAGAAATTACACACTACTTCTGAAGTAGCATGCTTGGTTGGAATAGCTTCCACCCACTTAGTGAAGTAATCTGTGGCTGTGAGGACATAATCATGTCCAGCACTTGAAGATAGGTTTATAGCACTAATGAAATCAATTCCCCATTGCTGAAATGGCTCTTCTATCACCACTGATTCAAGAGGCAGAGCAGCTAACTTGGGTCTTCCAATGAACTGTTGGCATAGTTCACACTTTCTTACCTATTTGTATGCATTTTGGAATAAAGTAGGCTAGTAATACCTGGCTCATAGAATCTTATGGGTAGTTATAAGAGCAAAAAAATGTCCTCCACATGCCAGATTATGGAAGGACTTCAACAGTTGGTTCTGTTGCTCTTTATCCACGCAGAGAATGAACACTCCATCAAGGTTCCTCTTATACAAGTCATTGTCCCAAAGGACAAAATTGACAGCTTTTAACTTGACATTCATCCTTTTTTTATGAGACAGGTGAGCAACACACTCACCATAAGTAAGAAAATAAGTAATACTTGAATACCACTCATTTATAGTGGAGACAAAGAGGACTATTGGCATGTCTTCAATTTCTTCTTCTCCATGCTTTGTTTTTTCTAGTCTGTCATCAGCAATCAATTGGCATAGGCCCCTTCCCCACACCAACTTCATTGATTTGATGACTAGATCAAACTCTTGGATTTTAGCAATCTAATTGCCTCTTTTCATTCCAAACTCCTGTTGAGTTAATATGGATTTGACTGTGGTGTCAGGAACCAGGGCAGTAGTGTGTAAATTCAGGATGTAAAAGCAAAAATGCTTTACTGCCTTTACCACTGCATAAGCATGCTTCTCCATGTTTGAGTACTTTAGCTCATGAGCTTTGAGAGGACAGCTCATGAAATAAATAGGAGATTCCACACCTTCTTGGTTCTGTTGAACTAGAATTGCTTAAAGTGTGTGCTCAGAAGCATAACTATAAATTGTGAAATTTTTAGTATAATCTGGACAAACTAGAATTGGTGCATGGGTGATCACTTTTTTGATGTCTTCAAACGCTGACTTGCCTTTTATAGTCCATCAAAAAGTGGCTTTTTCCTTCATCATGTTCACAATGTGGTGAGTCTTCTCAGCAAACTTGGGGATGAACCTTCATAAAAAATTTACCTTTCCAAAGAAAGAGTGAACTGTAGTCTTACTTGTAGGTAGGGTAAGCTCTTAGATGGACTTGACTCTATCTGAGTCAATCTTTATGCCTTCTCAAGATATAATGTGCTTAAAAAGTTTCCCTTCTGTTACTCCAAAAATAGCCTTCTTGGGATTTAGAGAAATGCCATTCTGGCGGTAGCATTCCAACACTTGTTACAAATGGTGCACATGATCAGGACGATGCTTGGAAAAGACTATTAAATCATCCAGGTACACTACAATGAACTTACCCATTTCATCTTTGAAAGTAAGGTCCATTACTCTCTGAAAAGTGGTGCCAGCATTTATCAAGCCAAATGACATTCTTCGATAGGTAAAGGTGCTCCAAAGTGTGGTGAAGGCAGTCTTATGCTAGTTTGCGTTACGAACCTCAACTTGATTATATCCTGAGAAGCCATCCAATATTGATAACATTTCTGAACCAGTTACTGTCTGAAGGACTTGATCCATGATGGATAGAGGATACTTATCCTTTAAGGATGACTGATTTAAATTTTTAAAGTCCACACAGAGGTAAATTTCACCATTCTTCTTCCTCACAGGTACTATGTTGGCAATCCACGTGGAATGATGGATTGAGAAAATTATTCTAGCATTCAAAATTTTTTGTATTTCAGATAGAATAGTACCTGATATCTTTAGATTATAATGTCTAATTTTTTGCTTGTGAGATACTGAATCACTCTTGAGAGAGATCTCATGGCGGATTTCTTCAAGCCTGAGTGACTTTAGATCATCATAGAAGTATGTTAGGAAATCCATATACTGGCTGAGTAGAGTAGTGAATTTAAAATTTTCTAACTGAGTGCAACACCTCCTAATGTATACCAACTTAGGATTTTCTTTGGTACCCAGATTTATTTGATCAAACTCTTAGGAAGAGGTTGAATATGTTTGTTGTTGTTTGATGAACCTGTCATGTTTTTCAAACATCTTCTCAAGGGAAACCAGGTCTTTTGGGATTTTGTTTCTTTTAAGTTGCAGGAATTTTTCACTTGCATCTTCACTTGATTCGGGCGCTGGTTCAAGCTTTCGAGGCTCACTGTCTTCGAAATAAAGATGTTCAAATCTATCTTTTTGCTTTAGGAAGGTAATGATTCGGTTGTCACCATTGAATACATGTCAATGATTGGCATTGTCAGGCACATTTAGTCAAAATATTAGTTCAATAGTGTACCTATCTCCCTTAAGATCAAGGTAAATAACCAAGAGAGTTATTGAAACAGCCAGTGCATCAGCGCGGTCATTGAATTCTCTGGGTATGGTAGATATGCTGAAAGTATCAAAGCTGTCAATTTGATCCCAAACTAGATTGTGGTAGTGGCACAATCTCTCATTTTTATTTTGATATAGGTTTCTTACTTGACAAACCACCAGTTCAACATCTCATTTGGCATGAAAGAGTTTGATGTCTTTGTATCGAGTAGCCATCAATCCAAGCAATAGAGATTCATACTCAACTGTGTTGTTGGTGTTGCTAAACTACAACTTGTATGAAGAATAAAAAATATCTCTTTGAGGAGATATCAACATAATCCCAGCTCTTGAACTGGTAGAGGAGCAGCTGCCATCAAATTCCAGAATCCATACCTCATCAGACACTAATTTTTCTTTAGTTTCTTCTTCATTTGGAGGGGGAGATTCTTCTGTACTTGCATTACACTCCACCAATCCTTCTGTTGTTCCATCTAAACCAATTATCAGGTTGACACATTCGAGAATCTCATCAGATGTCTCATAGACTTCTTCAGTGGATAAAAAGTAATTACCCATGCCTAAAGACTCAAACAGAATTTGAGCTTTAAGCGCTGATGTTTGAGTGACCACGTATTTTACTTCCTTCTTAGGGAGTAATCTCTACATAACGATTTTGACTGGGATTCTCACCTTGGATAGGTCCATGCTTAATTCACCACCAACATCTTTACAAAAATTTCACCCAAGAAGGATGCCATATGATGTTGGGACGTCGACCACTAGGATAGTCATCTTAATTCTCTTGTCTGGGAATGCTACAAATGCGAATTGGGCATCCTTGATTTGTCCCTGTAGTGGCACTTGTTTGTTCTCCATAGAGAAACATCTCCTAAATGTCTTGGTCGGTGTGAGACCAAGGGATTCTACAACTTTGGTAGGCATGACATTGTCAGATGTACTGGAATCTATGATGTAATTATTTAGTTGGTGTCCATTTATCAGTAGGGAGACATAAAATAGTTAAGTCCTCCTGGGAGTAGCTGGAGGAGTAATGACAAGGTTATTCCTTGTGGATGTGTTCTTAAGGGAATCACGATTTACCTTTTGAATTACTTGTCCTACAGGGATGACTTGGTTTTTTACACATTGAACCAACTTATCTAATTGCTCGAGGTTAGATTGCAATAATATAAATTCAGACATTTGAATTTTGGTTTTCTTTACATGGTCAATTATGTCAAATGTCTAAAATGAACTAGGAACAGAGGATGCGAGTTCATCTTTTTAGTTTTTAGGAGGGGGAGGACTGATCTGCGAAATTAAAGTTGAAGGTGAAGGCATGTTTGGAGTACTTACTTTTTTAGCAATCACTGAGTCTTTTGGCTAAAAAGGCAGAGAAGTTCCTCATTTGGTAATTGAAATTGCAGATTGAGGTCACTCCTCTATTTTTTCTTTATCATTTTGTTAGGGTGACTGATTCTGGGACCAAGTGAACATAGCATATGATCCCTCAACTACTTTACCTTCACTTTTGGGTTCATCTTGGTAATTCAAAAAATCAATGTTGGAGTTGCCAGCTAATTCTTCTTCTCCCTCTGTGAAGAGATTAGTGTCATCTTTTGAGTTCAACTCAGGTTGGAAGTAGAAATTTGATTCTACTTCAAGATATCTAATTGCTGAATTGGTTGGAGGTGCTTCAATAGCTAATTTCTCCTAAGGAGGAGGAATATGATTTGGTTGCCCTTGATTCTTGGTAGCATGGCCTTGGTATGACTGATTGGAGAATGTCCTCCTTGGTATATCTCTATATAGAGCAGATGACATCCCTTGCACCATTTGCTTTCTAAGAGCTAGCAGCTCATTTGCCAGCTTCTGCACCATTGGATCAGTGGTGATTGTAGGTGAGTATTCAGAAGATAAAGAGGATTTACCTCTATTAGGATCTCTCCTTATCTTTTTTGCTAAGATAAGGTCATCTTCTACCTCAGTAGCTAAATCTTGAGCAGCATCAAGGTCTATGTGGCCAACCTGTCTCAGTAGAAAACTCACTTCAGGTTGTTGTGAGTTGATAAAGAAGCAGTTAAGGTTCTCAGATGTTGGTTGAGTAATTTTAAGAATCCAATTCCTTAACTTGTCAAACTTGGCAACGAAGTCCCTCATAGGTTCATGAGGTTCCTTTTTTATCTGTGTGAGTTGGGCCAGCAAGGCATGTGCATCTTTTGCAAGCTTGAACCTAGCTTTAAATTTAGCTTCAAGAGTGTCCCAGTTGGTCACAATTTGGCCCTGTAGATGGTAAAACCAGTCTACAACAGTGCCTTGTAGTGTTTCCACATACAGCTTGATTGCTACGTCTTCGTATTCCACACCTATCATGCCACAAGCTATGTTGAAGGCTGCAATATGTTCATCAGGATGAACTCTCCCATCACTAAAGAATTTGGATAAATTCTTCTTTGAACTGCGTGGTAGCTCATGTAGGGGTGGAGTAAATTTAGTGGACCAAAAGAGTTACCCCAGGGGCCTTGAGCTGCCATGATTTGATTACAGAAAAGGGGAATAACAAATCTTGGTGGAGTATGTATAGGCAAAGCTCTGCTAATAGTAGAAAAGTAGCTCTGCCTTGTGTTGGTGACCTGGTATGGGTAGGAGGAACACTCATGGATCGTTGAACTTGAAGCTGGGGAGGGAATAAATCAAAATTTCCTTGCTGTACCAACTCAAAAATAGGGTCAACAACACCTTGGGCTCTATATTTTCTAGTATAGCATGGAGTTGTCAGATTGTAAAATAAAAAAAGGGAAAGAACTGTCCCTGCTTCAGCTTCAAGCTTGAGGCTTCAAATTGCACGCTCTTCCCCAGTGGAGTCACCAAAAAACTGTTGGGTGAATATTTTGTCACCAGCTAACTAATGGGAAAAATAGGTCTTTTCAACCATATCAAAGGGAGATTGGTTAGCCAAATGTGCAGGTTTACTACATCAGAGGTGGACAAACCTCTCCTCTCATCAAGGACAAGTTCCCTATAAATATGAGGAGCTATATACTATATATATAAGCAAAAAATAACACTCGGGGGTAGGACTACACCATCCATCTCTCTTTTTTCAGAGATGATGTTCACAAACAAAGGAGAAATCCTGGTGATAATACTGAAGGCACTTCTCTTCTTTCAGAAGTGGTCTTGCAGCAAAGCGAAGGAGTTCTTTTTGGTGGGTAAACAACAGGTAACAAGGGCACAGTAACCAGTAGGATGAAGTGTAACACAAAGTCTACACCTTAACTACCCAAAGAGTGAAATACAAAGGATAATGGGGGCATAAAGTCATCCCAAGATCCTTTACACATAGAGAAACTAAAAACACACTGAAGATAATTGTGACAGTACAAAGTCTTTCCACAATTGGTTTCAAGACACCTTCTTGATTACTTCCACTAGTTCTGCTTGTTAGATTAAATAAACAAGAATGCTCCTAAAAAATGGACATAAAAACAATTTTCTAAAATAACACAAGCTATAATAGAACAAAGTCTGAAAGTAACTTGCTTTCTCATTCATATAAAGTAATATGATCAATAATTTGAGCTCAAAGTCTCAATAATCGCCTTTCAATTTAGGCAGAGTTTTGATTCTATAAATGAAAAAGATCCCCTTTGCATAAAACAAGAGATTATAATATATGGTAGCCAAGAAAGGTTTGGTGCTTTGTTCCATGGAATGGCCCATGCTGCATTCAATGCCTTGAATACTTTTTCAATTCTGTCAAGGAGCCATGCTTGGAATAGTGCATCAGCCTTAACTGTGGCGTGCCCATTCATCTCAAATGTCTCCTCCAAAGTATAGGTCATCTGGTCCTTTCCTTTTTACTTGTGCAGCTATCCATTTTACCTTTAATTCATGGAAGAAAAATAGGCTACATCCTTGATTTATTGTGCTCAGATGACTACTTGGTGAACTGTTTCACTTACTGAAAATAACTCTCTCGTAGATATTTCAATATCTCCTGTAGCCTTCTCTTCTTTTCTGCTGCAATTGGAGCTCTCAAGCTATCTTTTTCAGCTGGTCACTTAGTTCATCCTTCAAGTTCCACGCTATATATTGAAAATTAATGGATATTCCATTACCTTAAATTTGACGTCTACAGAGATGTCAATGGTTACTAGTCATTTGAACCATATTGAACCATGAACCTTTGAACCTTTGAAAGTTCATTGGTTCAATAGTTCAACGGTTCAGGCTGTCTTTATCGGTTCCTTAGTTCAATCGCATCCTTGCTCTTTGGTTGAACCATCCCTTTGAATTGGTCTCTAGAATATTTTGCTTCCTTCCTTTGTTTGGAGCTTTCTTTGAACCTTTGAACCATTTTGGTTCAAGGTTCAATGGTTCAATCCCTTTCTCAGAATCCTTTGTTTTAGCTAAGTCTTTTTAAGCCTTGAAATCCCTTTGGATTTATGTATTTGGAACACCTCGAAGGGAAGGTGTCCCTTTGGGTCTTTAAGAAAGGTCCATTTTTTGGGTGCCCAGAGCCCCCCGCAAGGGTACCTGCCCTTTGAGATTCTTCGAGCGGTCTTTTCCTTTAAATCCTTCAGATAAAAAGTTCGAAGGAATTCTTTTAGACATTTTGTCTGAAGGAAATCTTACTTTGCCTTGGTCACTTTTCCACCGGGATTTTGATCATTCCTTTGGGCAAAATGTCTGAAGGAATTTCTTCGGATAATTTTTCCAAAGGATTTGCCTTTGCCTTTGTGAAATTCTTTCGTAAAAAATCTTTCTGAAGGAATTTTTTCAGTGCCTTTACTTAGCAATTTTTTTGGATAAAAAGTCTTCAGGAAACCTTACCTTTTCGGCCTTCTCTTTGATCTTTGAACAAATGTTCCCTACCCTCCACAAGGGCACCTACCTTCTATTCACTACCCTTTTCAAGGGCACCTACCCTTTCAGCTTTGGGGGAGTCCTTTGAATTGACCGATTGAACCAATTTTGGTTCAATGGTTCAACGGTTCAATCTTGTGTTTGAAGCCTTCTTTTCTTCTAAGTCTTTTGATCTCTTCGAACCCGTTGAACTCGTTGAACCATTTTGGTTCAAGGTTCAATGGTTCAATGGTTCAACAGTTCATTCCTTTGTTCTTCAAAGCCTTCTTTTCTTCTAAGTCTTTTGAAGCTGTTGAACTTGTTAGAGCGGTTGAACTTTGAACTTCTGTCGAAGTGCTTAACTTCTTTAAGCTTGCTAATGTTGTTGAACCTTTGAACCCGTTGAACCTTTTGGAAGCGGGGTTTAATGGGTCAATGGTTCGATCCTTTATTTGAAGCTTACCGATGAACATTTTTGGTTGAACCAAGGCGTTGAACCAATCTTGAAATTGCCTAAGTGTTGGGAGCTTGTTCCTTTGTGAGAACTCGCCTGTTGAAGCCGTTGAACCTGTTGAACCTTCTAGTTCCTTAACTGAAAAAGCTTGAATAATGAACAATTTGAATGCTCAGGACAATTTTTTGAAAAGGGAAGAGATAATTTTGGCCTGTAGGACCAAAATAGTTCATATGTTGTCCCCAAAAATCTATCACTCATTTTTGGGAACAACAATATGTATCTCTTTTCTCATTCTCATCTTAGTATTTACAACATTCAAAATAGATAGGAACCTCTTTCTCCTCCTAACCCTAAGGAGGGTGATAGATACTTTCCCTTTAACCAAGTCCATGGTATCACTACTCCAAAGGGTAAGGTAGCCTATCTTATAGTAAAAAATGAAGGTAACCAACATATCCTTCCGTAACCCCCTCCACCTCCCATATCCCTTCTAAATAGTGTATGTGTGTATATTCAATCTAAAGTACTTAGGGTTTGTGTTTGTGAAGTCCTCTAGGATCAGATCATCATTATGAATAAGTTAATAGAAGAGTTGCAAAATCAAAATTAGTATTTCAGTTCAAAGATCACGTCATTGGAAAATCATGTCACACATGTAAATAATCCATAATGTATCAGTGTTAATCATGCATTTGTATCTTCATCTAGCAATGATATGTCTAACAAGAAATCATATCCAAATGGGAAGCTACAACAGAATACATCTACAATAAGTGATTAAAAAATTATACAACAAGATAATAAGAGTTCAAGTGAGATTCCAAGGGAGATACTTTGAAATAATTTGATCAAACTACCTCCTCTACATCCTCTAAGGAGATCAAAATACTATTGTGCATATCATAAAACGTATGGGCATCATACAAATTAATGTTTAAATTTGAAGAATAAAATGCAAAGTATAATTGATACAGGTGATCCTACAATAGACACATCAATCAAGCAACCCACTCACTTTAGGAATGCATCTTCTACAACATAAGTACAAAAAGAACTAGTATGGTTACAAAAAGATAATTTAGAACAAAAATAGTTACAATTGAAAAAATTAGAACAATAAAAGATTCAAAGGCAAAGCTAGAACAAACATTGTTACAAAAATATCAAGATGAAAAATCAAAATTACAAAAGGCACGAGATGAAATAGAACAATTATAAAATCAATGTATTATAAAGGCAATATTAAAAAAGAACAAGAGCAGAAGTTGCAAAATCAAACTCAATATAAGCAAACAAGCATGCTTAAATCAACATTTCTAACAAAAGAGATCAAAAATGAAGAGACACTTGAAAAGGCTAAAGTTTCAAATGTGGTTACAAAGGGGGAAATTATAAGTATTTCCTCATCTTAAAACCTTTTCACTATCACTACTCACATATATGGAAATCAAGATATAGATATCAAGGTTATGGACTATCAAGATACAAACTTTTGTTTTATGTCATTTTTTAGCTCTCTTGGAAATAAATATAAAAAACTAGACAAAACTAATGTCATCACAACTAGTGTGGGATCAATTCAGTTAAGAGTTTCATTTGCTTCAAAAGAATGTTCTCTCACTTTTCATATTACTTATAATCTAATTAAATATAATTTTGTGCTTAGAAAATCATGGTTACACTCAATAAGAGCAATTATCGATAAAAACAAAGGTTGAATTACATTTGATCATGAATACAAGGTCATTTACATAGAAAAAGAGGAAACATCTTTAGAATAAGACCTCATAAGGGAAAATATCTCTCAAGCAAAGATAACAAGTACAATCTTAGCAAAAGAACATGATAAACTTTTTGATTAAGTTATGCACAGATATGGCACATTTCATTAGGGAAATGTTATTCATTTACCACTCCTCACAAATTTTTGTCCTCATCTTGAGATCATTGGATAGATTTTTCATTTTCAAACACTCTATAATCAAATTAAAAAACATTCAAACAAAGCAAAATTACCAAGATATTTGGCATGTACATGTTTTTGAGCATTTGCCTACATGTTGTTTCCTTTATGTTGTTAGATAGCATATCATTTTATTTTTATACACACATATGTTTCACGGGTACTTAAGTGTGATACAAACATACACTAGATACATGATACCCAAGCATACAGATGTTGTACCTCTCCTACACCTATGTGACACACTACATTAGGGGCATCTACCATATAAATCATGATAGATATAGGTTACATTCTTTTGTGTTAACTTTACTTTATCATTTTGTGATTACATACTTATTGAGTGTCTGGACATGAGCAAAAGAAACTAATCATCTCAAAGGGGTTTTTGGAAAATTATGGCTAAACGTAAGTGAATTTTGATGTATTTATTTGAGAGGGATAGAGTTCATTATGATAATTTAATTGGTTAATTAGATATTTGTGGGTTACGTTAAGTTTGAATGAAGTTTTAAGATCTAATTATGGTATATTAAATTCTATATCCTAATGAGTAATTATTTTATTCTAATTGATTTCTACAAAAAATAAAGAAGAATTATGATCATGGTTGCTACATAAAAAGGACCCTTGATGATAAGTATGGCTCATCATCATCCATCAAAACATGGTGTTCTTCGACTTGTTGTTACTCTAGATGGTAAATATATTATTGACTATGAACCTATATTAGGTTATTTACATAGAGGGAAGGAAAATTTGCTAAGAACTGAATAAGTTCCCTCTCTCCTTGGCAGTGGCCCCCAATAGCCCCAACAGGAACTCTATAACTATATAGACTCTCAATTAGATAGAGGGAGACAATCCCTCACTTGACTAGATGCATGACCATAAGGGATATTTGGGAGGGCCATACCATATATAGTTGTTCAGTGCTCAATAAATAGAATATAAAATAGATTGATCTATCTATATATCTTATCACCCCATCTCCCATCTCCTATCTCCCTTACACATGTCTATACTCATGTTTACATCTTACATAGTGTTCCAGATATGTTATGTTACAGGACATTTTGATAACACGTGTATGCATGAACTAGTATGTTATTCTAATGTTAGTTGCTTATATTTCATTTATTCATCTTATCACATGGCTTACTTGAGAGTAATTCTTGTTTGATACCTTGTTTTAACTATGAAACATTTTAACATGATCCTTGTTTGTTGGCAATAGTGCCTTGAGTGTTATTTATTTGGTGTGTGGACATTTGAACATGTCCTCCCCTTGAGTGTTCGACATTTGAACATGCTCCTTATTTGTAGAACATGTCCATTTTTTGAAGTCTCTTTACACCCCTTTTTTTGTGACATTAAGTGTTATTGTGTGTGTGTGTGTGTGTGTTTGATTATTTTTTGAGCTTGTACTTATTACTTATAGAAATTTTGATGATCCATATCATACATATTATGGATTGTTGTGATTGGATACTACAAGCTTCATTGATACATCTACTTAGACATGATACAACTATATGTTTCTTTACTACATGATTGATACATATATGACATGGTTATCTTATCTTTTTGAGATCAGGTGACTACTAGATCACATTCATATCATCTCAAAAGGGCGCATATTAGTGGGGTCATGTCATAGAGATATGAGCCCATGTACACAGAGTTGGCAAAATTGGTATAAATTGATATAATTTACATGATTCAAATATACACTTGGGATAAAATATTATGCATTTGATACCAATTTTCATAGATTTGGGATAGTTTTTTTGGTTTGTGACATATATTATACATAATTTATAGAGCAGAGTTTACATTTTGAAAGATAATTTAGCTTGAGATTCATTAGAGGTACACATGCTTTGTAAATTCATCAAATCATAGATAAATTTTCAGATTATACATCACTTAAAAGTATATTTGATGAGGGGGCATGAACATGGTTCATTCCTTTCTCACCATACATTGATGCACTGACCTTTCCAAGATGCATTGATTGAGCCTTTATCTATTTGTAATAGTTGGCTCCCTTGTGTATTGTGGTCAAGAATCAATGCCCTTGATGGCATTGGTACTACTCCCATTTTCAAGTTCATATGGTTACACCATTTGACCTGAGTGAGGTTGGATACATTGGCTATATTATGTTTCCACTTGAGTTATACGATTGAGATTTAGTGCTCTCAATAGCCATGGCACTAATTGTCATTACACCAAATTAGGTTCATCATCACCCTCTAGTTACCTCTTCACATCTCTAAAGTTTAGTTGTGAATCTCTCTATCCAATGCTTCAACAAGGAAGCATCATCACCAAGGCAAAGTACCAAGAGGTAACATGGTTGCATCAACACACAAACGTATTCCTTCCTTGCTTTCTTTATTTTCAATAATTTTAATTATTCACTTTTAGATTAGATGCACAAATTACACTATGTATTCTCTTGGTTGCAGGTAATACACAAATAATAGCTTTAAATGGGACTCAAGTCAAAGTAAGGTGTGTTATACACACCAAGGTACACATTTCTTAATATGTTTTGGACGAGCTTTATGCACATACAAAGATAAACACATAGTGAGAATACACAAAATAATAATAACCAAAGTATATTTTATTTTGCATATCAACGAGAATGATACAAAGACTATTATATAGCCATTGTAATAGAAAAAATAACTTCCTATTAAATAAGAAGGCGTAATAACAAATACCCAGTAATAGTCATAGGTATAAAAAATAAAATATCAAACTAACCATAAATCAAAATTACTACTTATTGTAGTAAAACCAACCATGAGAACACTATAAAATCCCAACATTCACCCCTTTAGTGTGAACACAGGGATACAATCACATTCTTAAAAGATTTAAACGCCTCTTAAAAGTATAGCCTGGACCAAATACCAACTCCATAAATTATCTCCTTACCCTCGTGAAGGCATAGTGATGAGTTGAATTATGCAGGACTAATCCCTTCCTCTTTAGGTTCTTGTGGGACTTTCCCTTCCTCTTTGGGCATCTGAATTATGAATCTCCAAGATCCACAAGATTGGCACTAATTGGATAAAAATCCCTGAGTTTACCTCAAAATCTTCTCCTACTCCCCAGAAGTGAGTTTTATGAATACATGATTTTTTCTCAAATTTATAAAAAGGGGTTTATTTGTAAATCAAACACTAAAAATAATAATAGTGAAAAATGAAACTCACATGACTAAAATAAAACGCCACCAAATCATATGGGCCCTATTGTTAGTTAATGACAAGAGGTTGTGAAGACCTCCTTCCTTTATTTCCTTTGACCTCTTTCATAAGATGTTGCATACTCAACTGATGAAGATTTGAACCTCAACAATTTCCACATTGGGTTTATTTGTATAATCTTCCTCCCGCAATGTGAAACTACCTGGATTTCAATTTCCACCAAAAATGCATCCATTACAATGATAGATTTTGACATCGACAACTTTATTGATAATGACCCAATAGAAAGGACTTTTTTACAATATAACAAAGAATATAAAAAATAGACCTCTGACTTATAAAATTATACCTATAATAAATGGGCAAAAGACTTTATTCAACGTATTTAGACCTAAACCTAAATGACTCATTATAAACTATAGTCACTTTATTTACTATACTTTTGATAACATATAAATTATATAAAGGACTTTATGAAAAGCTTAAATAATAACACAATAGTAAATGACACCACTACTATAGTTATGGTATACAAAGCATGAAAAAATTAATGTATGGTAGGATAGATCAATTGTTTAATAGTGAATTTACAGTGAAATGTTGATTGAGATTACATGGATCTATACATGTATCAAATGAAGATAGATGCCAATTTTAATATTTTTAATGTGGTCTATAGATCCAATAGAGTGGCAATCCAAGCCAAGTCAAAAAAGAAAGCAAGACACATTGATCATTGATAGGTGTAGATGGACTTTCTCTTCTCACATGATTCACAACAGTCAAGTTGGTTCATTGGGGTAGTACACTAACGATTAGTCAACTTTGATCAGAACTCACAAATCTTTAAACTACATTGGTAGTATTTAAACATCAACTCCATATATCTCATGCATATCAGCCTTGGGATGGGATAATCACACATAGTTTCATGATAATTCTAATCCACTAATACTAGACTTATATTTGTTATGGTTTATAGTATTTTAGCTAGATCACCTTGTAAGATGAAGCCTCTCTACCTAATTTGAATGCCTTTCTCATATCTATGCACTAAGCATTGATAATATAAAAATGGATTCTATTTGCACCTGCCTATGTTGCCTTCACTAAAGAATGAGCCTTGGACAAAATGATATAACTAAATAAATATTCACCAAACATCAGTAATGAAAGCTACAAATATATTATAATATTCATATATCTTTACATAATTTTACCATCTATAAGGGCCAAAGACTAAATGACTGCCCCTTTATAATCTATTATTCTCCCATTACATGAAATAAATGTTGCTCTAAAACCATTAATATGTTTTGCAGGATCTTTATGCACATACAGAGCTAAACACATAGTGAGAATACACAAGATAATAATAACTAGAGTATATTTTATTCAACTTATCAATGAGAACAGTACAAAGGCTATTATATAGCCATAGTAATAGAAAAAACTTCCTATTAAATAGGAAGACATAATAATAAATAACCTGGTAATAGTCATAGGTATAAAAAATAAATTAACAAACTAACCATATATAAGAATTACTACTTACCATAGTAAAACCAATCATGAGAACACTATAAATTCCCAACATTTATTTCCTTTAAACTTAGTAATTTCATCCTTGTGTTACTAGCTTAAAGGGGTGGGGGGTGCGATGGGGAATGTCGATAATCAAATATGATTTTATATGATATGTTAGTTTTTTACACTTACCAAATACCAATCCTAGATTAACCCTTGAGTTTATGACGTTTCCACCACTAGAAGGCTCATGTTCACCATCTCACTATGCGTAACTGCTTATCCTATAATCTGACCTTAATATTCAAATGACCCAAATCACTCATAGCTTACAAATTGTTAACCCTTTTTGGAAATAAGCGTAAAGAGAGTCGCCTCATCAATCAAGAAGAATACTATTACAAAAGTTGGCCAATTAAATAAGTTGGATTAATAATATATTTTGATATATGTTGAATTACAAAAATATGCTAAATATAAAAAGTACAATGTCAAAATAGTAATTTGATTACTTAATCATGATAAATGAATAACACTTAGATTATTTAATGATGCACAAACAAATATAAGAAGTGCAAGAACATAAATAGTTAGGATGATGCTCAATTGTGATTCGTCAGATTTTAGAAATTAGCTTTGTTATCACTCTAGAGTGCACCCTACTTGAAGATGTGTAAAACACACCCTCTCTCCAGCTGATACAATTAGAACTTCTTACAGTGTGGGTGACTCTATATTTAGAATAACCTCTAGAGAGATGGTTCCCTTAATATTTATCTCTAAAAACTAAATTATTTTGATTTTTTGGGATGAAAAGGGAAAAGGAAACTGAAATGAGAAATCCTATTTAATGGGGTGATGCACCTGAATGATTAGAATTTTTTGAAAGATTTTTTTGAACTGAGTAAGGCACACATATGAATCAAAATAAATTCTTCAATAAATCCTCAACATAAGTGTTTCAAAAGAATGCCTAAAATAAGCTTGCAAATCAAATTCTATATCTAACTCTTCAAATGACCTGTAGAGGATGAGATTTTCATAGTAGGTGAAAAAAGGACCTTCAAAAAGTGGATATAGATCTTACTTATATTTTGATACACAATCAAAAAATATACTCTATTATATTAAAAAACTCATATGTAAAATATTTCTTTTATTGATAAATGATGTCAATTACAATTTCTGTTCAGCTCCAAGTATTAATGAAAAATGGCTTCAAAAAGCCAATATATAAGACTAAAACCTTAAAATAAAGCCAAATTCACATGGAAAATAAAAGGATTAGTCTTATTTGAGTTAAAATAAGACTAAAATCCTTTTACAATATTAAATAAAAGCTTTCAAATCTTCCAATTCTTCAAAAATTGCATGTTCTTCATTTTTGGCTTAGAATTGAGAAGTGGTGGGACCATATTGACTTGTCAACATTCCTTGAAAAAAACCACATAATAAATTATAATATAAATCCATATTGAAATTGAGTTTAAGTTCTTTAAATTCTTTGTCTTGCATGAAAATCATGGGAGATGCATGAAACTAGTCAAACTAGTCAACCGAATAGATTTGACCCGTAAGGACTAGTTAACTCAACTTGAGCTCAACTTGCATGAATTAAAACTTTTGGATTGAATTTATAATGATATATCCACTTAAAAATATATATATTCCATGTGGTAACTCCAAAATTAATTCATTTGATATATTTTGAATGTCATTCTTTACTTGCTTGATTGACCAATTAGATCTATTAAGCCAATTAGGCCTAATAGCCTATCTTCGTGCATTTAGACTCCAGTAAACTTGTAACAAGATGCCATAAAAATTTAAAAAATAATTAAATAGACCTTTAAAAACTTTTATCATTTTTATTTTTATCAGAAAACACTCGCCATTCAGTCAACAGGGTTGACTAGGCCTATTTTGCTTCATTTTCCTGTAGACTGGTCATTTTGATTGAGCTAGTTGGGACACTTATGAGATAATTTATGACCAAAATAAAATTTTATTATGAATAAAAATTCTTAGGATTTTATCTCCATTGATTTAATTTCATTGAAGTGTCTTGTACTTCATTTTACATGTTTTTTCCACAAAAAACATGATTTTTACCCTCATCCGTACATCTCCATGTATAAAATTGATATTTATAGAATCCTCTCTGAGTGTACTTGACATTTTAAAAGGTTTTATATTGATCCAAAATGATTTTATAGAAATAAAATCAACATTTTCTAAAATTGATTTTTTGAGGGTTTAGGCGGATTCTAAAGCTAAATTTTCAAAATGATAATTCATGAAGTACAGACCTCAAAATCCCAAAAAAAATCTATTTATGTGTAGAAAACTGACCCCCCCCTTCACTTGTCAACATTCCTTTCAAAAAAAACACATAATAAATTATAATATAAATCCATATTTAAAGTGAGTTTAAGTTCTTTAAAGTCTTTGTCTTGCATGAAAATCATGGGAGATGCATGAAACTAGTCAAACTAGTCAACTGAATAGATTTGACCCTTAAGGACTAGTTAACTCAACTTGAGCTCAAATTGCATGAATTAAAACTTTTGGATTGAATTTAGAATGATATATCCACTTAAAAAACATATATTCCATGTGGTAACTCCAAAATTAATTCATTTGATATATTTTGAATGTCATTCGTTACTTGCTTGATTGACCAATTAGATCTATTAAGCCAATTAGGCCTAATAGCCTATCTTCGTGCATTTGGACTCCAGTAAACTTGTAACAAGATGCCATGAAAATTAAAAAAATAATTAAATAGACCTTTAAAAACTTTTCTCATTTTTATTTTTATGAGAAAACACTCGCCATTCAGTCAACAGGGTTGACTAGGCCTATTTTGCTTCATTTTCCTGTAGACTAGTCATTTTGATTGAGCTAGTTGGGACACTTATGAGATAATTTATGACCAAAATAAAATTTTATTATGAATAAAAATTCTTAAGATTTTATCTCCATTGATTGAATTTCATTGAAGTGTCTTGTACTTCATTTTACATGTTTTTTCCACAAAAAACATGATTTTTACGCTCATCCGTACATCTCCATGTATAAAATTGATATTTATAGAATCCTCTCTGAGTGTACTTGAAATTTTAAAAGGTTTTATATTGATCCAAAATTATTTGATATAAATAAAATCAACATTTTTTTAAATTGATTTTTTGAGGGTTTAGGCGGGTTCTGAAGCTAAATTTTCAAAATGATAATTCATGAAGTACAGACCTCAAAATCCCAAAAAAATTCTATTTATGTGTAGAAAACTGACCCCCCCCTTCACTTGTCAACATTCCTTTCAAAAAAATCACATAATAAATTATAATATAAATCCATATTTAAAGTGAGTTTAAGTTCTTTAAAGTCTTTGTCTTGCATGAAAATCATGGGAGATGCATGAAACTAGTCAAACTAGTCAACCGAATAGATTTGACCCTTAAGGACTAGTTAACTCAACTTGAGCTCAAATTGCATGAATTAAAACTTTTTGATTAAATTTATAATGATATATCCACTTAAAAAACATATATTCCATGTGGTAACTCCAAAAATAATTCATTTGATATATTTTGAATGTCATTCTTTACTTGCTTGATTGACCCAATTAGATCTATTAAGCCAATTAGGCCTAATAGCCTATCTTCGTGCATTTGGACTCTAGTAAACTTGTAAAAAGACACCATGAAACATAAAAAAATAATTAAATAGACTTTTAAAAACTTTTCTCATCACAATATATTTGATTTTGATGATAAAACACTCGCCATTCAGTCAACAGGGTTGACTAGGCCTATTTTACTTCATTTTCCTGTAGACTGGCCATTTTGATTGAGCTAGTTGGGACACTTATGAGATAATTTATAACCAAAATAAATTTTTGTTATGAATAATTTTTTTTAAGATTTTATCTCCATTGATTAAATTTCATTGAAGTGTCTTGTACTTCATTTTACATGTTTTTTCCACAAAAAATATGATTTTTGCCATCATCTATACATCTCCATGCATAAAATTGATATTTATAGAATCCTCTCTTAGCTTACTTGAAATTTTAAAAGGTTTTATGCTGATCCAAAAATATTTGATAGCAATAAAATCAACATTTTTTAAAATTGGTTTTTTGAGGATTTAGGCGGGCTTTGAAGCTAAATTTTCAAAATGATAATTCGTGAAGTACAAACCTCAAAATCCCAAAAAAAATCTATTTATGTGTATAAAACTTACCCCCCCCCATAAATCTTTAAAAATATTGGGTTCCCATTCAAAATATATAAAAATTTAACACGTGAAGAAATCTACCTGTGGGGTTTTAACTGCATTCTGAGCTACATATACTCTTAATGATTGTTCATAAAGAAAAAAAATTCAAATAGTCTCAATTTTTTATTAATTATAATAACATAAGAGTAATAAAAACATACTAAGAGTGTTCATTCAAACTACATATGTGGTGAAAGATATGAGCATCTGAACAGGAGGCTAGGAAGGGTGTCTAGAAATGAAAAAATGAAAATTTCATCAAAATAAAATTAACTCTTCACATTATTCACAATGATTTAAAACATCATCATGGTTTCTATACCATGCTATCAAATTACTTTGAATGTACATTTTGCTTGAAAAATCAAAAAACCCCATTTTGATCTTTATGCTTGTTTGCTTACAAAAGCCTATATGAGCATTATTTTCTTAAAATTTAGAGTTTTAACATTCTTTAAAGGTATTATTATGATGTAAAAACATCATCCAATATTTTTCAAACTTTTACTTGGACTTAGAAACCTCTGTGGCACTTTAAAATGATGTCTACTCTAAAGGTGATCTCCAATGGACATGCTAAAGATTGTTACAAAACAGTAAGTATCTCCAATTAAACAATGGACATGAAACTTTTTCATAAGGTTATCCAACTCATAATGACCTTGTGTTCAAAATTTAAGGTGTTGAAATCACTTGTAGCTCCCAAAATATTTAATTTTCTCTCAAAATTGATCCCCGTGCATGGATTATCTGCATATTTAAACTTGACAATGCTCTTTTAAAATGATAATGACCCATTTACAATCCATTTTTGACATTATTGATCAAAATTAGTGATTTTTATGCTAAAATTCTTTGGTTTGACCAATTTTAAAAGGCTATGACCAGTTTTAGGAAAGTTTTGTATGATAGGAGTAGTAATTTGGCCTTGATAGGCCAAATTACTAATTGTTTTGATGACTTTTGGGGATTGACCAGATTTTTGGTTTGAAAACTCAAAAAATCTGACAAATATAGACTTAGATATACACTAAATATTAGAATATCTTTTGTGGGTAAAGACACAAACAAGACAACAAACATGTGCACATGTGCACTTAGAGAAAAAGACAACAACAACATGAAAAGAAAAAATAATTGTTGAAAGCATGTGCAAATATGCACTTAGAAGAATGAAACACAAGGAGTCTATTATGTACAAACTAACCTCCACCTTGATGGCCCTCTTGAATCAAATGGAAAGCTATTTGATGCACTATGAAATTTTGAAACATATTTGCTTCCTTTTGATAGCTCTCTTCTGCAAATAGGATCACTTATATGTTCATAAGTTCTGGATGATGCAACTAGGCCTCCAACTTCCATTCTTAGGTGTATGGATTAAAGATATGGATCTAAGATCTAATCATCTTCCTCCCATATTATTTTTTGTTACATCAAGATTACCATCTCTACCTCATTCATAGGTTGATCATGATTTGACACAGTCTCATTCAATAATTGTATTGGCAAATAAACTAGTATGCTCGGATTGGTATCTTCATTATGATCCATTTGAGGTAGTGGCTCACTGAGATCTTCAACCTCTTGGTATGGATTTAAACATGGCTTCATTATTTTATTAATTTCTTCTTGATGAATAGCTACAATAATACTTTTTATAAGACATTCATCAATCTCCAATTAGGGTAGAGACAGAGTATCAAAATTTGCACAAAAACTCTCCAAATCATCCCAAAAGGCCTCTTCATCATGATTAACTGAAAGGACATGAAATTCATTTGCAATATTACCATTTGAAACATGTTTATCTCATATTTCTACCTTTTATATGGAATCATATGAAGGTTCTTGATCTACTGCACTTGCTTCATCTTCATCTTCTGTAGAGAATGGCATCTCATCTATCCACTCAAGCTCCAATTCATCTTGCTTTGGGATCTCTAGAATAACATTGATTTTTTAAAGCTCCAAAAAATTAGTGTAATCCTTAGATGAATGTTTCTCTATCTCATCATCAAAATCTTCCATCTTAAGCTCTTTAATTTAATTCAAGAAATCATGGTATAGCTGCTATCAATGATCATTTTTTTCTTGATCACTCAAGTCACCTTTTTTCTGTCTCTTTGATTGCATCTTCTTCATTTGCCTCAAAAATGAGAGGATCTTGCTCTAAAAGTGACATGGTAGATCCCTAAAAGTATTCAATAAGATGCAAAAGGTCTACAAAAGTAACCATAGATACTTGATTTTGCTCATGGAGATGCTCTTCTTGGATCATCTTCACCTCATCTCTCTACTGCACTTTTTATTGAATGGCTTTCCATGAATGAAAGGATTTAGGCTTTTGAGGAGGAAGGGATGAAGGCTAAATGATCTCTTACTTGAATTCAACATCCTATATGATGTTTGATTGTTCCTCTTTCTTGTTTGACTTCATGATTTGGTTTCACCAGGGAAAGATAAAGGCTCTTTTTTGACCTTTTGATTCTGGTTCTCCTCCTATTTCCTTATCTTCAGCTCTAACTCTCTGATCTGCTAAGCAATATTCCCCTGAAATATCTTCTCTTTAAAGTGATTAGTGATATAAACAATAGGTTGTGCCTTAACAATCTCCTCCTTTCTCTTGCATTGATCTCCAAGAAGGGAAGGTCTAAGAAATATATGAAGAATTTGGCAAACTCAAAGGGGCTCTTGGAATGGTGTCCTGAGGAGGAATGGATGGTATATAAGAAGGTTGTGATTGAACATGTTGTTCCTTGAACCTTTTTAGTTTATCCTCAATACTTTGAATGTAACCACCTACATCTATCATTTCACCAGTGAGATTTCCCCAATTTGCTCTCTTAATAGGTGACTATTGCTTTTTATTTGTTGTAATGACTCTCAGATGATGGATCTGGTGAGTAGGGGAATCTTGGCCATAATAGCTCTATGAATACAACTCTAGTGCATGCTTTTCAAGGCTCACTAAAGTTTGTTTAAGTGTTGGTATGGATTGGGTAGATGCAAAATGGCCATAATAAGACTGGTAAGGGGTAATATTATGATGGATTGACTGTTCATATAGAGGATATGGGCAATACTCCTTCATATATGCCTGATATATATACCCAAACTCCTGGTAAAGATCATAGTATGGTTGATCATACTAAAAATAATATGGATCCATGCTGAAACAAGCCATTGGAGACCATTAGTAAGACAAATATTGAAAGTAATCAATATTGAAAAGATACCTGATCTTCTGAATGCCTCCAAAGGCTAGTGTGTAGAATGAAAGTCCCACCTAGTGTGTCATAAACAGTTATCACTCTTGAGTGCACCCTGATTGAAGATGTGTAAAACACACCCTTTTTCTAGTTGATAAAATTGGAACTTCTTAGAGTGTGGATGACTCTGTATTGAGAAGAACCTTCAGAGAGGGTGGGTTCCCTTAAGATTTATCTCTAAAAATTAAATTATTTTGATTTTTTGGGATGCAAAGGGAGAAGATTGAAATGAGAAATCCTATCTAATGGGGTGATGCACCTGAATGATTGGTAATCTCAAAAAGATTTTTTGAAACTGAGTAAGGCACACATATGAATTAAAAAAAATTATTCGTTAAATCCTCAACATAAGTGTTTCAAACGAAGCCCTGAAAGAAGCTTGCAAAGCAAATTCTATTCCTAGCTCTTCAAATGACTTGTAGAGGATGAGATTTTCATAGTAGGTGAGTAAATCACCTAGAAAAAGGGGATATATATTTAACTTATATGCTGGTACACAATCAAAAAATACACTCTATTCTATTAAAAAAACTAATATGCAAAAGATTTCTTTTATTGATAAATGATGTCAATTACAATTTCTATTATGCTTCAGGAATTAATGAAAAATGGCTTTAAAAATCCAATATATAAGTATAAAACCTTAAATAAAGTTAAATTCACATGGAAAATAGAAGGATTAGTCTTCTTTGAGTTAAAATAATACTAAAATCTTTTTACAATATTAAATAAAGGCTTTAAAATCTTCTAATTCTTCAAAATTGCATGTTCTTCATTTTTGGCATAGAATTGAGAAGTGGTGAGCCCATGTTGACTTGTCAAACTTAATTAAATTAAAATAACATCATAAATTAGAATATAACTCCGAATTTAAAGTGAGTTTAAGTTCTTGAAAGTCTTTATCTTACATGAAAAGCATGGGAGATGTATGAAACTAGTCAAACTAGTCAACCAAATAGATTTGACCCTTAAGGACTAGTTAACTCAATTTGAGCTCAAATTAAATGAATTAAAACTTGTGGATTAAATTTAGAATGATATATCTACTTAAAAAATATATATTCCATGTGGTAACTCCAAAATTAATTCATTTGATAGATTTTGAACACCATTCTTTACTTATTTGATTGACCAATTAGATCTATTAGGCCAATTAGGCTTAATAGCCTATCTTCTTGCATTTAGGCTAAATTAAACTTGTAAAAATATGACATGAAACCTAAAAAAATAATAAAATAGGCCTGTAAAAACTTTTCTCATCATAATATATTTGATTTTGATGAGAAAATACTCGTCATTCAGTCAACAGGGTTGATTAGACCTATTTTGCTTCATTTTCTTGCAGACTAGCCATTTTGATTGAGATAGTTGGGACACTTCTAGGATGATTTATGACCAAAATAAAATTTTATTATGAATAAAAAGTCTTATTATTTTATCTCCATTGATTAAATTTTATTGAAGTGTCTTGTACTTCATTTTACATGCTTTTTTCCACAAAAAACATGATTTTTGCCCTCATCCGTACATCTCCATGCATAAAATTGATATTTATAGAATCCTCTCTGAGTTTAATTGACATTTGAAATTTTTTTAGGTTGATCCAAGATTATTTGGTAGCAATAAAATTAACATTTTTTAAAATTGGTTTTTTGAGGGTTTAGGTAGGATTTGAAGCTGAATTTTCAAAATAATAGTTCATGAAGTACAGACCTCAAAATCCCAAAAAAAAATTATTTATGTGTATAACACTCCCCTCCGCCACCCCCCTCCCCCAACATCCCTAAAAATATTGGGTTCCCATCAAAAATATATAAAAAATTACCACATGAAGAAATATATTTGTGGGGTTTTGACTGTATTCTGAGCTGCCTATACTCTTAATGATTGTTCATAAAGCAAAACCACTCAAATGGTCTCAATTTTTTGTTAATTAAAAATAAATATGAGTAATCAAAACATACTAAGAGTGTTCATTCAAAATCCACATGTGGTGAAATATATGAGCATTTGAATAAGAGGTTAAGAAGGGTGTTTAGAACTAAAAAAATAAAAATTTCATCAAAATGAAATTAAATATTCACATTATTCCCAATGACTAAAAACATCATCATGGGATTTATACCATGCTATAAAATTACTCTGAATGTACATTTTTCTTGAAAAGTCAAAAAACCTTTTTTTGGCCTTTATGCTTATTTGTTTGCAAAAGCCTGTATGAGCATCGTTTGCTTAAAATTTAGAGTTTTCATATTATTTAAAGGTCTTATTATGATGTAAAAATATCATCTCATACTTTTAAAACTTTTATCTAGATTTAGAAACCTCTGTGGCACTCCAAAATGATGTCTACTCTAATAGTGATCTCCATCAGACATGCTAAGGATTGTTACAAAATAGTAAGCATCTCCACTTGTATAATGGCCATGAAACTTTGTCATAAGGTTATCCAACTCATAATGACCTTATGTATAAAATTTAAGGTCCAGAAACCACTTGTATCTCCTACAATGTTTAATTTTCTCTTAAAATTGATTCCTAAGCATGGATTTTCTACATATTTGAAGTTGACAATGCTCTTTTGAAATTATAATGACCTATTTACAATCTATTTTTGACATATTTTATAAAAATTATTGATTTTTAAGCCATAATTCCTTTGTCTAACCAATTTTAAAAGACTATGACTAGTTTTTAAAAAGTTTTGTATGATAGGAGTAGTAATTTGGCCTTAATAGGTCAAATTACTAACTTTTTTGGTGACTTTTGGGGGTTGACCAGCTTTCTATTAAAAAAAAATAGAAACTCTGACAAGGATAGACTTGGATATACACTGAGTATTGGAAAATATTTTCTGAGCAAAGACATAAACAAGACAATAAACATATGCACATGTGCACTTAGAGAAAAGGACAACAACAACACGGAGAGAAAAAAATAATTATTGAAAGCATGTGTAGATATGCACTTAGAGGAATGAAACACAAAGAGTCTATTATGTACAAACTAACTTCCACCTTGTTGGCCCTCCTGGATCAAATGAAAATCTATTTGATGTATTATGGAGCTTTAAAATGTATTTGCTTCCTTTTGATAGCTCTCTTCTGCAAATGGGATCACTTATATGTTCATATATTCTAGATGATGCAACTAGACCTCTAACTTCCATTCTCAGTTGTATGGATTGAAGAAATGGATCTAAGATCCAATCATCTTCCTCCCATATTCTTCTTTGTTGCATCAAGATTACTATCTCTACCTCATTCATAGGTTGATCATGATTTAACACATTGTCATTCAATAATTGTATTGGCAAATCAACTAGTATGTTTGGATTGGTATCTTCATTATGATCCATTTTAGGTAGTGGTTCACTGAGATCTTCAACCTCTTGCTATGGATTTAAACATGGCTGAAATATTTCATTAATTTCTTCTTGATGAATAGATACAATAATACTTTTTATAAGATATTCATCAATCTCCACTTGGGGTAGAGATAGACTATCAAAATTTGCACAAAAACTCTCTAAATCATCCCAAAAGGCCTCTTCATTATTATTAAATAAAAGGACATTAAATTTATTTACAATCTTACCATTTAAAACATGTTGATCACATATTTCTACCTTTTATATGGATTCATATGAAGGTTCTTGATCTACTGCACTTGCTTCATCATCATCATCTTCTATAGAGAATGGCATCTCATCTATCCACTCAAGCTCCAGTTCATCCTATTCTGAGATCTCTAGAATAACATTGCTTTCTTAAAGCTCCAAAACATTGGTGTAATCCTTAGACGAATGTTTCTCTATCTCATCATCAAAATTTTCCAACTTAAGCTCTTCAATTTCATTCAATAAATCATGGTATAGCTGCTGCCAATGATCATTTTTTTCTTGATCACTCAAGTCACCTTTATTTTATATCTCTTTGGTTGCATCTTCTTCATTTGCCTCAAAAATGAGAGGATCTTTCTCTAAAAGCGGCTTGGTAGATCCCTAAAAGTATTCAATAAGATGTGAAAGGTCTACATAAGTAACCATAGATACCTGATTTTTTTCATGAGGTGGCTCTTCTTGGATCACCTTTACCTCATCTCTCTACTGCACTTTTTCTTGAATGGATTTCCATAAATGAAAGGATTTAGGCTTCTGAGGAGGAAGGGATGAAGGCTGAATGATCTCTTGCTTGAATTAAACATCCTAAATGATGTTTGATTGTTCCTTTTTCTTGCTTGACTTAATGATTTGGTTCCAAGATGGGAAAGATAAAGGCTCTTTTTTGACCTTTTGATTTTGGTTCTCCTCTTTCCTTGTTTTCAACTCCAACTCTCTGATTTGCTTATCAATATTCCCCTAGAACATCTTCTATTTAAAGTGGTCAGTGATCTCAATAGTAGGTTATGCCATAATAATCTCCTCCTTTCTCTTAGATTGATCTCCAAGAAGGGAAGGTCTGAGAAATATATGAACTCGGAAAACTCAAAGGGGCTCTTGGAATGGTCTCCTGACGAGGAATGGTTGGCATATAAGAAGGTTGTGATTGAACCTGATGTTCCTTGAAGCCTTTTAGTTTATCTTCAATGCTTTGAATGTAAGCACCTACATCCATCATCCCACCAGTGAGATTACCCCAATTTTCTCTCTCAATAGGTGTTCATTGCTCTTTTATTTGTTGCAATGACTCTCTCAGATGATGGATCTAGTGAGTAGAGGTATCTTGGCCATAATAGCTCTGTGAATATAACTCTAGTGCATGCTTTTCACGGCTCACTAAAGTTTGTTTAAATTTTGTTATGGCTTGGGTAGATGTAAAATGGCCATGATAAGACTGGTAAGGGGAAATATTATGATGGATTTACTGTTCATATGGAGGATCTGGGAATTACTCCTACATATATGTCTGATATATATCCTCAAACTCATGGTGAGGACCATAGTATGGCTGATCATACTGAGAATAATATGGATCCATGTTGAAACAAGCCATTGGAGACCATTAGTAAACTAAATACTGAAAGTAATCAATATTGAAAAGATATTTGATCTTCTGAATGCCTCCAAAGTCTAGTGTGTAGAATGAAAGTCCTACCGAGAGTGCCAGAAACAATTATCACTCTTAAGTCCACCTTGCTTGAAGATGGGTAAAGCACACCCTATATCTAGCTGATATAATTAGAACTTCTTAGAGTGTGGATGACTCTGTATTGAGAAGAACTTCTAGAGAGCATTGGTTTCTTTAAGATTTATCTCTAAAAACTAACTTATTTTGATTTTGTGGGATGAAAAGGGAGAAGAAAATTGAAACGAGAAATCCTATCTAATGGAGTGATACACCTAAATGATTGGTATTCTTTAAAAGCTTTTTTGAAACTAAGGCATACATATGAATTAAAATAAATTCTTCATTAAATCCTTAACCTAAGTGTTTGAAAAGAAGGCCTGAAAGAAGCTTGCAAAACAAATTTTATTCCTAGCTCTTGAAATGACTTGTAGAGGATGAGATTTTCATAGTGAGGAAAGGACCTAAAAAAATGGGATATATATTTCACTTATATGCTAGTAAACAATCAAAAAATACACTCTGTTATATTAAAAAAACTTATATGCAAAAGATTTATTTTATTGATAAATGATGTCAATTATAATTTCTATTATGCTTCAGGAATTAATGAAAATGGCTTTAAAAAGCCAATATATAAGTCTAAAACCTTAAATAAAGTCAAAGTTATTAGTGTAGATTTTTATTTTTCCATATTATTTAATTAGGGAAATTTATATATTTGTGCATACATGGAGTTTTCCTACATTAGTGGGATAGGCTAGCTTATGTGGAGATGTGTGTCATAAATGTGTCATAAGAATGTCATAAGTAACTCCTTTAACCGGCTATTCTGGGTATGGGAGTTACTTCTCTATTCTTAGCACCTTGTCACCACCTTTCATACAGGAGTTACAGTCTATTCTTGGGGTGCTTTAACAACCTTTTGTGGAGGAGTTACTTATGTGCTCTCCTATATGTATTCTTCACTTTTGGCCGTCTTATGTTAATCAGATATTGGGTTTTCTCCTAGTTGTCTTGTGCAATTTATCTTCTTGTATAATTTCAAATTACTTTAGCATCTATGTGATGTGCACTAGCTTCATCTCATGTGATCACGTCTCCATTGCATTCGCATTATCCGAATTCTGGAAACAACTCCGATATGGTATCAGAGCCACCCCGGTAATCGTGTGTCTGGTTATGTTATTAGTTTATTCTGAAATTCTTACTTTGTTTTCTTAGTAGTTTTTTTGCTTAACTCGGTTGTATTTGAGAGTTTTGGTAGAGTTTCTTGAAAACTCGTGCAAATCCATACGGAAATCTGTTAAAAAAAAATTACTTCTGTTGAATTCCATTCAGATCTACCCTTTAGATATCTGCGTTGAAATTTGTCGAGACATCTTGTATAGATCTATTGTGGCTTCAACAAAGGCACTGGAATTCTTTGTTTTTTTGTCATTCTGCAGGAAAAGAGAGATCTCTGCACATCTGGTTTTTGTTTCTTGGACGCCACTTTCAGCTTGGGGCAGCTATCCAGGAAGCGCATCTGCACGTGGAGGTCCATGTGGCACCTCTGGTAGGGTGAGATGTGCGTGGAGTAGGACTCTAGCAGGGCAAAATGGCGATGTATGGCATCCAGCGCGCAAGAGGGGCGTAGTGAGGTAGTGATTGAAACTACCTGTTGTGCGTTGAGATTGAAACTTTGTCTCTTCCCTGCTGTGGTTGAAACTTGTCTCTTCTCTTTTGTGATTGCAATTTGCTACTGTGCGTTGAGATCTGTGAGGTTTGCAAATTTAGTATCTCTGCCTTTTTTTGCCCAACAAACTTAAAAATGTTGTTTTTTTAAAATGGTGCCCCTCTCCTTGTTTGGCGTCCCATGTGGGCCCTTAAATACTTGGCCATCCATTTCATTCTATCTTTTACTTTAATTTTTCATTTAAAATTGACTTGTCAAAAAAAATTAGTCAATTTGACTGAATATTAAGTATTTTAGACAATTTGATAATTTGGGGGTTTAAATTTAAACTTGTATCTTCCCCTGTCGAAGACGAAGGGTGAGCCCCGGGTTGACAGGAGGCCAATTCCCCCTCACAAAGACCTCATATGGATTTTTCACTCCATGCCGAGTCCAACGAGTGGTTGGAAGGCCACTTTCTCTCTCAAAACAGGCATTTTTTAATGTTTTAGTGTTATTTTTTTGCAAAAACACTAGTTTACGAGAAATTAAATCTTTAAAATATTGCAAATGGTAGCTCAAATTTGGGTGTTGTTTTTTGCAAAAGTTTTTGTATTTCAATTCTCCATGGCGTAGGCTTGTTATTTGTTAAAAATGCACTAGTTTATAAAGTGCCTAAAATTTGGGTCTCCCGGGATGCATTTTCGGCTGAGTCCGACGTCTTGTTTGCTTAAAGTCTTGCACTGATTGCTCTAAGACGCATTCTCGACTGAGACCAACATATTTTGAGCATGCTCTTGCATATTTGGGGGGGGGGTCCAACATTTCGGGGGGGTGTGATTACTTTTCAGCACTTGCAATCTTTGCTTTCATTCTCCTTTCTGAATAATTTCACAACTTGCAATCAACACAACTTCACCTAAATTCATATTAAAATAGATTATTTTCAACATAAACTCTTAACACCCTTCAACTACCATGAATGGAAGGTTAAAATGTCAATCATTCTTAGAAGCAAAGGGTTGTATAGGATCACCATGGGTACTGAAGTAGAACCCAGCACTGATGCTGAAAAGGTCAAGTGGTACAACCGTAGTGATGAAGCCTATGGATTACTGAGCTTTTCCATGTCTCTATAACTTCTCTTTCATTTAGAAACTTCTAAGACTCCCAAAGACATATGGGACACCCTAGAAACCTTATTTGGGAAGCTTGATGAGATGAGTGGCCATGAGCTCGAAAACAAACTCATAAGTCTAAGTCCTAGCAACTTTGACACCCTACAAGACTTCTTCACTAAGTTTAAGGCCCTTAGATTGCAATTGAAAGAATGCAAGATAGAAAAGAAAGATGATCAACTCATCCTTTCTATTCTTTCAAAGTTAGGTCCAAGCTATTCAGTCTTTGTCTCCACTTTCCATGCCACAAAAAGTGCCCTTGGCACTACATGGAAAATGCCTTCTTTGGATTCATTCATTGCCGACTTGACTAGGGAACAACATAAGCTAATTCAAATTGGAACAATGAAGTCTACTCAACCCCAAGTCTTGATATCTGGAAATGGTAAGAATAAGACTTCAACAAAAGAGAAGAAGAAAAAGAACAAGGACCAAGAGAAGAAGAAAGAAAACAACAATCCTGCCAAAAACAACACTGAGTCTTCCTCCTCCAACACTAAACCTAAGAAGGAGAAGGTTAAGTGTGCCTATTGTAAAAATATAGGGCATGATGAACACAAATGCATGAAGGAACAAATAGATCACCTAACTCATCTTCTAGAGAAGCACAACATAGGTGTTCCTGAGTCCATCAAGCAAAATTCATCTACCCAAGATTCTACTAAGGCAAAAGGTAAGGGTAAGGAGAAAGAAAAGGGCAAGGCCCTTGTAGCTATAGCAGCTTTTACATCTTCATGAGTCATTGACTCAGGTGCTTCTCACCACATGGGCTCTTCCCTAGTTGAGTTTTCATCTTAAGAGCTTTGTAGCATGACTTTAATTAGTTTGGGTGATGACACATCAGTTTTCATTACAGGGAGAGGGTCAGTTGAAATGGAAGGAGGAACATTCAATAATGTTCTAAGTGTTCCTTCTCTTTCAACCAATCTCCTATTAGTGTACCAAATCACTCACATTGGTCGGGGCATGAGAGTTGAGTTTTCACTAGATTCAGTGGCTATCAGGGAGTTGCATAGTGATACTACAATGGCAGTGGGTAGGGCAGATCACCAAGCAAGGTTATACACCTCACATTTTGCACCTAATGTTTCTCAAATAGCATTGCTGACTCATTCAAATGGAGTTAGCAAATTATGGCATGAGTGGTTTGGCCACCTTAACTACCGCTACCTTGAACAACATTGTAAACATGACATGGTCATTGGCTTGCCTCGTGTCTAATTCTCAAAAAGACTTTGCAAGGGGTGCTCCCTTGGGAAGCATCCCAAAGCAAAATTTGATAAAGGCAAAGCTTGGAGGGCTTCACAACTTTTGGAGTTAGTCCACAGTGATGTATCGGGACCCTTTCCCAAACCATCTTTCACAAGGGCCAAGTACATCCTCACTTTCATTGATGATTTCTCTAGGTACACTTGGATATATTTTCTCAAATAAAAGTCTGAAGTGTTTGAAAATTTTCTAGACTTCAAGGCTTTTGTTGAGAAACAGAGTGAGAAATCCATCAAGATTCTTTGAACTGATAATGGAGGGGAGTATGTCAGCAACAGGTTTGAACAGTTTTGCACTATAGAGGGAATTGATTTGTAGCGCACAGTCACTTACAGTCCTTCACAGAATGGGGTTGCAAAACACAAAAATAGGTTCTTAAAAGAGATAGGTAGCTGTATGATTCACTCCAAATTCTTATCACCACAATATTGGGCCAAAGCCATCAATTGTGCTTGCTACATTTAAAATAGGGTTCCTCATAAAGCTTTAAAAGGGATAACACCCTTTAAAGCTTGGCATAAAAGGAAACCTGATGTTGAGCACCTTAGGGTTTTTGAATCCCCAACCATGGCCCGCATATCGAAGAAGAAACGCAAAGCTATGGAACATCAATCCAAGCCTTACATCTTTGTAGGATATCTGGATGGTATTAAGGGGTATTGCCTTCTAGATCCGACCACTCATGAGTTGTTCATTGAGAGAAGTGTCCATTTTCAAGAGAGTCTTAGAGACTCAACACTTGGCACTTCTCCCTCATCAGATCTACTTCTTCATGATGATTCCTCATTAGATTCAGATCAGCCACAGCAGGTTCTTGAGCTAGAGACATCTTCTTCTTCTTTGAATTCAGACAATGAGGACAGTGATGCAGAGTCATCCATCTCTAGTAAGTCAGAGGATGAGGAGTTAGCACCTGACTCACCCACTTTTGGGCCACTTTGGGCTAGACAGACACTTGAGAGTGCTAGAACTTAGGTAGGAGATCCTGTAGATGATAGACGCACTAGGGGGATTTTCAGAGAGATCCACATGCCTTCTTTGCTTTAGTTTTAGATCCACAGACTTTTTGAGAGGCATCAGGGGTACCTGAGTGGGATAATGCTATGGAAGAAGAATATTCTTTCTTAATCAAAAATCACACTTGGGATTTGACTTCACTTCCTAAGGGAAGAAAGATGGTTCGATGTAGGTAGATATATCGGACCAAGTTTGCAGTAGATGGGTCAGTTGATAAGTACAAGGCATGATTGGCTACCAAGGGTTTCTCACATGTGGCAGGCATTAACTACTCAGAGACCTTTGCACCCATTGCAAATATGACTTCTATCCAACTCACCTTAGCTATTGTCGCAACACATGGTTGGGATGTGCACCAGATGGATGTGAAGAGTTCCTTTCTTCACAGAGACCTAGAGGAGGAGATATACATGGAGTATCCACCAAAATTTATTCAAGATTATTCCTTAGTATGCAGACTTAGGAAATCTATCTATGGCCTTAAATAGGCCCCTCGGGCTTGGTATGCCAAGATGGATTCATTCTTTCTCATAGCGGGTTTCACTAGGTGCCATTCTGACCCCAATGTCTACTTATTGCAGTAGGATGATTCGCTCCTAATTTTAGTTCTATATGTTGATGACCTTTTGATCACTGGGAGTTCTTCATCGGCTATTACAATGGTGAAGGCATCTCTCCAGGATAGATTTGACATGATAGACTTGGGTTTTTTGCACTACTTCCTTGGCATCGAGATCTCACAATCAGATTCAGGGATTTCTCTTAGACAACCTAAGTATGCTCTTGATTTATTGTCTTGATTTCACATGGCTGATTCCAAGCCATCTCTGACTCCCTTTCTAATAGGAGTCAAGCTTGAGGCTGACTATTCTTTATCATTGGTTGATGCCACTCGATATCGACAACTTGTTGGCAGTCTCATTTACTTGACTCACACTAGGCTTGACATATCATATATAGTGGGACTTATCTCTAGATTTATGAAAGAACCTCATGAGCTGCATTGGAAATCAGCTAAGAGGATCTTGCATTACATACAGGTTTAACATAGATACTAGATTCATTATAGATTTGGAATAGAGGTTGACTTGGTTGGATATACAGATTCAGATTGGGCTGGCGATTCACAGACTCACCAGTCCACTTTGGGTTACAGTTTCTCTCTAGGTTCTGGTCCTATCAGTTGGTCTAGCAAGAAGCAAAATGCTATTGCTATATCATCCACAGAGGCAGAGTACAGGAGAGCTGTTAATATAGCTACTGAGGCTATTTGGCTTTAGAGGATACTTTCTAAGTTTAGCATTCCTATCAGGTAGCCCACCATCATTTATTGTGACAACTAAAGTACCATTCAAATTTGTAGGAATCCATTTTAGCACCAGCAGACCAAGCACATAGAGATTCACATGCATTTCAATTGGGAGCTTATTCATAGTTAGGTCATTGACTTAATCTTTTGCCAGTCTTCAGAGCAGGTTGCAGACATCTTCACCAAACTTTTCACCGAGAGCAAGTTCATTCATCTACGAGCTCTTCTTGGGGTGCGATCTACATCTGCAGTAGCATCATCTTCAAGGGGGCCTTCTAGCCTCTTCATTTCTTTTATGTCTCACTTTTGGGGGGGAGTTTTTTCTTACAGGTTTTCTCCTTTTCTCTATCTTATAGGAGATTACATTTGTACATGGGTACCTCAGCAGGCCTAGTTGTCGGGACCCATTTTATAAATGCATTCTCCTAGAAAAAATAAATTACTTCTGTTGAGTTCCATTCAGATCTACAATTTAGATCTGAAAGAAACTCAACAGAAGTATTTTTTTTAAGAGATTGCATTTGTACATGGGTACCTCATCAGGCCTAGTTGCCGGGACCCATTTTATATTTCCACACTGCCCACCTAAGTTGCGCTTATGGGGGTATTAGTGTAGGTTTTTATTTTTCCCTATTATTTAATTAGGGAAATTTATATATTTGTGCATACATGGAGTTTTCCTACATTAGTGCGATAGGCTAGCTTATGTGGAGATGTGTGTCATAGACGTGTCACAGGTGTCATAAGAATGTCATAAGTAACTCCTTTAACTAGTTATTCTGGGTATGGGAGTTACTTCTCTATTCTTAGCACCTTGTCACCACCTTTCATGGAGGAGTTACAGTCTATTCTTGGGGTGCTTTGACCACCTTTTGTGGAGGATTTACGTGATATCCTATATGTATTCTTCACTTTTGGCCATCTTATGTTAATCAGATATTGGGTTTTCTCCTATTTGTCTTGTGCAATTTATCTTCTTGTATAATTTCAAATTGCTTTAGCATCTATGTCATGTGCACTAGCTTCATCTCGTGTGATCACGTCTCCATTGCATTTGCATTATGCAGATTCGAGAAACAACTATGATAAAAGTCACGTGGAAAAGAGAAGTATTAGTCTTTCTTGAATTAAAATAAGACTAAAATCTTTTTATAATATTAAATAAAGGCTTTAAAATCTTTCAATTCTTCAAAAATTGTATGTTCTTCATTTTTAACATAGAATTGAGAAGTGGTGAGCCCATGTTGACTTTTCAACCTTACTTGCATGAAAATAACATCATATATTATAATATAACTCCATATTTAAAGTGATTTCAAGTTATTTAAAGTCTTTATCTTACATGAAAAGCATGGGAGATGCATGAAACTAGTCAACATAGTTAATCGAAGAGATTTGACCCTTAAGGACTAGTTAACTCAACTTGAGCTCAACTTGCATGAATTAAAACTTGAAGATTGACTTTATAATGATATATCCACTTTAAAATATATATATTCCATGTGGTAACTCTAAAATTAATTCATTTGATAGATTTTGAATGCCATTCTTTACTTGCTTGATTGACCAATTAAGTCTATTAGGCCTAATAGCATATCTTCTTGCATTTGGAATCTATTAAAACTACAAAAATATGCCATTAAACTTTAAAAAATAATTAAATAGACCTGTACAAACTTTTCTCGTCACAATATATTTGATTTTGATGAGAAATCACTCACCATTCAGTCAACAGGGTTGACTAGGCCTATTTTGCTCGATTTTTCTACAGACTAGCCATTTTTATGGAGATATATGAGACACTTGTAGGATTATTTATGACTAAAATAAAATTTTATGTTGAAAAAAAAGTTTTAATCTTTTATCTCCATTGATTAAATTTCATTGAAGTGTCTTGTACTTCATTTTACATGCTTTTTCCATTAAAAACATGATTTTTGCCCTCATCCTTACATCTCAATGCATAAAATTGAAATTTATGTAATATTATATGAGATTACATGACATTTTAAAAAAAATTAGGTTGATCCAAGATGATTTGATAGCAATAAAATCAACATTTTTCAAAACTAGTTTTTTTAGGGTTTTAGCGCGCTTTGAAGCTAAATTTTTAAAATGATGATTCATGAAGTACAGACCTCCAAATCCCAAAAAAATTCCATCTACGCATATAAAACTAACCCCCCAACATCCTTGAAAACATTGCATTTTCATTCAAAATATATAAAAAGTTACCATGTAGAGAAATCTACTTGTGGGGTTTTGATTACATTCTGAGTTGCCTACACTCTTAATAATTTTTAATAAAGTAAAACCACTAAAATTGTCTCAATTTTTCATAAATTGTAATTACATAGTATTACTCAAAACATACTCAAATCGTTCATTCAAACTCCACATGTGGTGAAGGATAGGATCATCTAAATAAGAGGCTAGGAAGGGTGTCTAGAACTGAAAAAATGAAAATTTCACCAAAATGAAAATAAAAATTCACATTTTTCCAATTTATTGAAAATATCATCATGTATTCTGTAACATTTTATCAAAAAACTTTTAAATTATATTTTTCTTAAAAAGTCAAAAACCTCTTTTTGGCCTTTATGTCTGTTTGCTTGCAAAACCCTGTATGAGCATGATTTGCTTAAAATTTAGAGTTTTAAAACTCTTTAAACGTCTTATTGTGATGTATAAATATCATCTCATTCTTTTAAAATATTTTCTTGTACTTAGAAGCCTCTATGGCACTCCAAAATGATGTATGCTCTAATGGTGATCTCCAACGGATATACTGAAGAATTTTACAAAACAATGAGTATATTCACTTGTAAAATGACCATGAAACTTTGTCAAAATGTTATATAACTCATTTTACCTTGTGTACAAAATTTGAGGTCTTACCTCTAACTCCCAGAATGTTCAATTTTTTTCTCAAAATTGATCCCTATGCATGGATTGTCTGCATATTTGAACTTGACAATGCTCTTTTGAAATGATAATGCCCCATTTATAATCCATTTTTGACATTTTTGACCAAAATTAGTACTTTTTAGGCCATAATTCCTTATTTTGACTAATTTTAAAAGTCTATGACCAGTTTTAAGAAATTTTGGTATGATAGGAGTAGTAATTTGGCCTTGATAAGTCAAATTACTAACAAGATCTCTATCATCCTAGACACTACTATCAAAATATGGACACTAGCATCAATGTTTCTATACTTAAAATTGACGATTATGTTTGTAGTGAAGTATAAGACCTTTTCTATAAATTCCATCTACACCTCTTAAGATTCTTTACTTCCTTGCAGATTATCTATTTGAATCATGCGTATAAGTTTTGAATACTAGTATGTAGCTCAAAACCCTATGTCCTCCAATTAGAGCATGCCACCTTGTAAAATGATATTTAGTGTGCTTAAGTGAAATTGATTTGACCTCAAATACCCCTATATTAATGAGTGTTACATACATATCCAATACTCTGAAGAAGGCCTCAGATCAATGTAGTTATCTCCCTTGTGTGGGCTTATGTGTGAACAATTATGCAATATGTTATATGCAAGTGCATGTAGTGATCTAGCTTATAACTTATAAAATACTACTCATAGGATGCTCTTTGGATGTTTCAAACCTATAAGAATACTATTCCTATGACTAATAGGGAAGAATAGGTAAATTTTTCAAGTTTGAGAGGTGATTTTAAATAGATGCATTCTTGAAAAGTACTTGATATTGTTTGATGATAATGACTGATCTTTGGCTTGTATTTATACAACACCTTTTGAAATTTCCTCACATGAGGGTTAAAATAACATGAGATGGGGGAACCCCTATTTATAAGATAAGATAGAAGGGCCAACTAGGGTATGGACCCCACCCCGCTCACCCCATATATATAGAGGGGTGGGACCTATTCCCTATCCCCTATCTATAAATGGGTGGCTTGGGGGGGCAACTCCCATCCCAATTTTATTGCATGTGCCTTGCTCGGGAGGATGAAGATATGGTTGATGACCCCATGTACCAGTATGGCAATGGGTTCCCATATAGATAGATGGGGTGGAATGGATGCCCACCCTATCTGCCTATATATAAGTTAACCCATACATGTCAAAAAAAAATCATATTTGAGTGTTTGTGAGGTATAAACACTAGCATTAAAATTGGGACACTAGCATCAATGCTAGTGTCCAAATATGGATGATCGTGTTTAAGAGAATAGGAAAATGTTGAAGATCTATAACTAATATGAAGGATAAATTAGGTTTTAAGCAAAGTATGGGCTATAGATGATTTGGGTAATCATAATATTAGGTTCAAACTATAAGATAAACATTTAGGCACATTAAGATGGCATGCGTGAGTTTTTCAGTGGCAAGAAGGTCCTAAACTCAAGCGTTGATCCATGAGTGATATTTACCAAGTGTACAAGATTTTTATCATATAAAATATATATTTAACATCTACAACAATATGTTTAAAACCTTATTTATATCCTACTATAACAGTTACAAATCCTCAACAACTTTTTATTCTGCAAACTACTACCATCTAGATTAAGACACTAATTGTATACACCTAAAATCACTCGCTTTATTATTAATGACTAATATTCCTATTAGTCGACACTAATTTTGCTTAACATATTTTATTCCATTAATTTATCCCATTCTTAAGCATTTATCTAATATCCCCTTCCATCATCCTACATCCGCTAACCTTACCTATCCCCACTCCATTAATTTTCCTTAATCCCTATTATCTTAATCTAATCCTAGTTATCTATTATATGGGAATTTTAAATTCTCATAACCGCACCTAACCACCTACTAACCTACACCCTAGCCTTTCTTATATCCTTATGTCCCTAATTGTATCCAAATCTCTATCAAACCCCCAGCTAATCCTCTATTATCCCTAAACTAATCAAGAAGCCTCTAGAATTGGAGAAGCTCCTTCAATACTCTAGAAGTCTCTAAACTAGAGATTTTTAAAGAATTTAATATTCCTTGAATAATCCATAGCCATTGATCTCATCCCCTCAACTTTTAATATCAACCCTTGATCTTACCTCCATAATCTATATAAGCAAGCATCTTCCTCCATAAAAGATAATCACCAATCTCATATCAAATCCATGTCAAAATAGCCATTAAATCCAACATCAAAATCCTTTTATCATGCCATCAATATGCCAAAAATTTGAGTCTAGAATGCAATCAAAAATCCATTAGAACATCTTGGAAGGGGGTGATATGAAGCAAGGAATTTGGTAAGGTCTATATCATTCTAATTTATTTCATGAATCCTTCCCAATAGGTAGTTTGCTTTTTGAGTTTGAATTAGCTTGTTTAATTCATATTGTGCTCAAAATCATCTATATTTTGGCAACCACAGTGGGACCTTGCTCTCATTTAATCAATTTTGCTTGTTAGTGTTGTTTTTGCTAGCTTATAGGTCTGAGTGGGCAAAGAAAATCTAAAATTTTTGAAATTTTCCATGCATAGGTTATAGTCATGACATTACATTGGTAGTCATGATATTATCTAGGGTAGTAGTGATATTTTCAATCTGAGTTATGATTTTGCTTAAGTCGCTAATGACTTTCTTGGTAGGTTGTGCAATACAACGATTTCATAAATTATGACATTGCATCGATAGTCATGATATTGTGATTGCGAGTTACGACTTTGTAGTTTCGGATAAAATCACTAATAATCCTCTATTGTCTTATGATCTATAGGATTATCTAGATGATTTTATGTCTTACAAGGGATCCATTATCATCTAGACTAGCATATAACACCCATTGTCTTTATGTTTTTATCTTAAGTTTTTTTTGATCTAAAAGTATATTTGCTACTAACCTATAATACCTTTTTGTTATATCTTGGTGATTTGTTGAAATAAGGGAGAGGTAAGGTAGGAGAATCATCTTCAAGTAAAAACCAACACAACCCCTTATCCTTTTTCCATCTCAGATAAAATCGTAAGTGCCATCTTTTTCAAAATAATGATATTGCCCTGTGGAGTCTCGATATTGTCACCATAATAGTGATTTTATAATTTTTGTTAGTTTTGGCTCATAGGTTTCCTAGTTAATAGTTTGAAGGCAAAATTTGGAACTAAAGTTAAATGAAACAACTCTCTTGCACATCTGGATTCTATTTAGTTTTGATGTCATCTTAAATTTTCCTTTCATAACAATTTTGAATACATTGTCTGTTTTGGGTCCCTCATAATTATATGTGTATAATCATTTTATCATCTAAATCAATTTGTTACCTATATGATTATATATTTTGGATCAAATATCTAAATTATAAGTCTTTCTCATCTCTAACAATACTACAACTATCGACATATTTGAAGTAGCATTTTTGTCAACTTAAGTCATGGTTTTGGGGTTTACAACAAAACCTCAACTCTCAAATTATAGTGAATAGTGATATTGTTACTCTTAGTCATGTATTGTCCATCTAACTATAGTTTTATAGATCACCATCATGGTCATCTCTTATCCATAATACCACAACTCACAAGTAGCGATTTTGAACCCCCATTTATGACTTTGCACTATGTAGTTGCGATTTTGTGTTGATTTTTTGCCTTTTTTGAGTGCATTTTTTGAGTCAATTTTCATGAATTTCAGGTCATTCTAGGCCTCCTGCAAAGCCCAAATTGTCTTTGGCAGTGAGAGCACACTACGCATGCTACCCTTGGACCTCACAAGGGGCTTTGCCCCCAGACCCCTTCATTGTGCTTTGTTCACCCAAAAGGCATTATAGAGCCAAATCATAATTTTATTTAGTGTGTTTTATTAAGACATATCAGACTAATATCTTGCAGGGGTGAATTTTGATTGGCTACAATCATTTTTTTATAGGTCATATTTTGGATCTAACATTTATTTTGCAGGTCACCCCTCAAAAGTGATTTATTGAAACAATTGATCCTTGTGTTATAGGACCCCTCTTTTAAGTGCCCTCATTAAACTACTAACCCGTGGGCTTGCAGGTCTATTTTGGCACTTTTAAATCATTTTCTAATCATTTTAATTGTTTTTGTATATATCATTTTGTTAAGTCATTCTTTGTATATAATCACTTATGTGTGTGTGTTAACTTGTAAATAATTATTGTATCATGCCACTCACACATAGTAATTAAATCGATTAATTAATCATATCATGTGTTTACCTATTTTTCAAGACCCCTCTAGGATATCATGTGACATGGAATTGATCCCCATACACAAGCTTACTATATAGGGTTTAGTGTTGTGGATTTCATCACTACACACTGACCAAACTCTATGTTCTGGCAGAGTCTAAAAATCAAGGACAATTATCATTAAGCTAAGTGGTTGACCCCATATAGGTCATCCATGAAAGGGAAGAGTTAACTCTTTGAACCAAGCATTAGACAATACCCTACACAAACTTTGGCCCCAACATACTTTTTATGTATATCGAGGATGCACCTAGATCCTTTTGTCTATACCTAGAGTAGGGGACCTTGACCATAACAAGTGTATCATTGCAGAAACCAGTATCAACTCTAAAGTAGACATCAAGTATGAGTAGGGTTGAGAGGGTTCAATTAATTTTGTAATGGTTCATCGGCTTACAGCCTCACCCATGAAGCTATTAGATGGTGCAAGCATCAGGTTACACACCCATCAGTTTACTAATCATAAGTTGTGGCTTGCTTATTTGGGTTTGTGTTGTGATAAACCCATATTATTTGTGCGCTACGTCAGCCTTTACCTATCCATATTTATATAGGTCCTTTCATGTACCATCTTGTTTATCCTTGCCACATCATTCTATCCTATCATCCTTTGTATGTATCCTAGTCATCATCCTTGTTATTATATCATTGTACATATTGTCTTTATCCCATCTCATCTCCCGTATTAACCACTAATCATTAACCACATTCCCATCACCCACATATTGTATTGTACATCCTTGTCATTTTATATCCTTATCCCATCCCTCAACTTTTCTATCCTCCATCCTAGCCTAACCATATCCCCAAATTATACATTATACCCCCAACTTACCTTTTACTCCCTTGTCATATTGTCTTTGTCATTATCCCCCTTCTACCATCTTGTCCCTATCCCATCCTATTCTAACCATACCCACTCATCATTAGTTCTCACCCCATCTACTTACCTGTCTTAATCATCATCACCCTTATCAGCATCCCCTTATGCCTATTGTTTATCTCCCATCTCCCATCTTGTCTTCATCCTATTTTATGTCACATCCCCATCAACCTGTAACTTATATCTTGTACATCCTTAACCTATTGTCCTATTGTATGTATCAACCTATCATCTTGCATACCCTTGACATCATCCATTTATCCTATCCCCTATCATCTTGTCTCCATCTTGTCTTAGCCTTGTCATCCTCTCCTCATCACTCAATCATTAACTTGAGCATCCTAATCATCATACCATTCTAAGTATTGTTTTTGTATATCCTTTACCATTGTCTTATCTCATCCCCTATCTTAATCTCATCATATCCCTCTCATCATTCTCATACCTTGTCATCCACATCTTGTCCTAAGTCCATTACATCCATAAATCCTAGTCATCATCTTGTATCATTATCTCATCACCTTCATATCCTTTTCCCATTATCTTTTTGTACATATCACTTTGGACCCATATTGTATATCCTTATCACATCATCCTTTTGTACATATCCTTGTCATCTTACTATCTTGTACTTCCTTATCTCATTATCTTGTAGTACAGACTAATCCTTTACACATCCTTTTGTCCAAATCATCTTTCTAGAACCACTCACACCCCCCATCACCAACATCTCATCTTGCACATATCATCCTTTTATATATCTTTGTCCCCATCTCCCATCTTATCTAGACAAACCCACTCATCCTCTTATACCATCATCTCATCATTTTGTCATCTCTTTACCCACATTGTCTTTTTTGGTATAACCGTTATTATTCCCCATCTCCACTTTGTCCTAAATTCCACCTAGTGTCATCATTATCCACTCAGCCTTTGTCCATCCTCATCATCATCATCACCATATTGATTCCATCCTTTGTCATATCCGCCCAATCCTAATCACATCTTGTAAATCCTAGTCTCATCCCCTTGTACATAATTCATTCTCTTGTACATCATACTAACCCTATCCCTTCCTAGTCTTTCCTATCATTTTATCATTACCCCTACCATATCCTATCCCATCATTGAGTTTCTACCCACCACTCACCCATATTAATCATCATCTTGTCCATCCTTATCTCATTATCACCTTACACATATCATCCTTTTATATTTTATCCCATCCACCATTTTGTCATAAACATTACTCATCCTTAGTCATACTCATATCACCAACATCTTTTACATCCTTTTCTCATTATCCTCTTGAATATATCCTTTCTTATTGTACATACTCATCATCATCCCCATTGTATATATATATATATATTGTTCTTTTACTATTTTGACTTCATCCCATCCTAATCATACCCCAACACCTATCCTTATCACGCCTTGCCTTATCATCTATCCACTACATCCATAATCACTTGTCTTGACCTTATCTTCATCACCCATATAGTTTAACCTCATCCTATCTTGTCCTAGTTGGCTTCTTCGGTCATATCTAGGAATAAACCATCCACCTTTCAATGCCCCTTTATGATTTCATCATCCCCTATCTATATTTATCCTTATCCCATTATCCCATTACCTTCATCACATCATCTTATCCCATCCCATCTTAAACAAATTAGTCTTAAAGCTTGAGCAAGTCCATTATATTTATATCACTCACATCATCCTATCATCCTAATCCACTATCATTCATCCTTTGGTCAGATCTCATACCTAGTCGATATCCTGTAAGCACCTTGTCATTTTATCAGTTTTAATCTAGTAAATCCATCATTATCAATCAATCTAATCATCCCTGCCTACTCATAACTAGCACCCATCATATCATCATGTTGTTAGTTTGAATCTAGGCACCCATCATAACCCTCAATCTTTTTGCTAGGTTGACAACTAGGCATCGTTCATAGGTCATTAACACCTATTACACTATCGATCTAAAATTTGATCACAATCTTTAATCCATTAGTCTATCTCATCTACACCATCACCTATCATCCTAAATCAGTCCTTTTAATCTTTTTTTTTGATAACTCATCCCTAATCCTTATCTCTATCATTCGTCATCTATCAACCCTCACCATGGAACTAGACCCCACCTTCATTGACCAATACATACAGGCCAACAAGGATGAGATCCTTTTACAACTCATTATGATAGGTGTACCACTTCCTGAAGGTGTTGATCCCCTTCAACTCATTTCAACTCTCATTCAGGTCTCTTCATGTGAGTCCCATTCCAACCCTCCATCCACTCATCATAAACCATCATCTACCTATTTCTCTGCTAGCAAAGGGAATCCCATCTTGACCACTAATAGTCCATCCATCCAACCACATTAAACACCATCTATTTATAAGACCAATTCTTCCACATCCAAGTCATAAAATAAATTAGGCCCTTATACTCTCCTTCCTATATCATTGGAATCTCTCTTCAAAAAGCTATTCACCATGAACACGATGGTCTATCCACTCATCCAACATCTTGATCCCACTAAGCCAACGCCTTTTTACTATAAAGATGACCAATATTATACATACCACCAAACATGGGGGCATACTATAAATCGATGTTGACCCTTCCAAGACTATGTTCAGGACCTCATTAATTATGGTGATATAGTAATTGATGATGAATCAAATGTATCCACACCCCTGGGTGAACAAAGAGAGGAATGCCAAGATTCCCTTCCCAATCATGACCAAGCCCTTCCCTTTCCAATCCAAGGTCAAGACATCCTATCCTTCTCTTGTAATCCCCCCATCATTGGCAAATCCTCCATCCCAACCAAGTTTATTCTCCAAGAGCCTAGTATTCCCATCTTTCATGAACCCTCTCACCCATCACGACAAACACCACATGTTGAGAGGTAAATTAAGGATAATGAATCTCTTATTAGAAACCTTACAACTTGTACATTGGAGTCTTCATCAAAGTCAGCATCAAAAGTCTTATCTTTAATAGGATTATGTTTAATACCAAGATCCAAATTAGATTCCTCATCAATGTCATCCCTCATTGATGCTGATAATGCCTACCTTTTCAAGCGTACCTCTAATCCAGGTACCTCCAATCCATCACTAGGCATATCTTTTGATCCAAAATCAAGATGATGATGTCATAAATGAGTTATTGCAAGATTTATCTATCAAATATTGTTAGAGTGAATCTAATCCTTCTTTAGATGTGTCTATTGTAACTAGTCCTAGTGATCCTTTTACTGATCTTGATGAGATTTTCTCCAATGTCAAAACTAGGTCTCCTGGAACCCTTATGAAGACTATGCTACCCCATCACCACTCATTGACCTTATCATACCCTCACTACCACCTTTTTCCATTATGGACCCCTTTCTTCCCATTGATGACTATTTAATCACCTCCCTTCATATGGATAAATACGACCATGCATTGTTGGACCCTTCCTTGACTAATATAACATGTGCCATAAATCCAAAGGTCCAAGACAATATTTCAAAAGTCACAAATCATAATCAAGTAATCTTTTATCCCATTAGTCAAAATCAAGAAGAGTTAAATCATCAACCTTATCCAAAAATGTCTTCTCCTAGTGAAGCCTGATATCTAGCACTATGAGACTATCAAAGTCAAAATAATCATTTTATATCAAGTCAAAAATAAATCTCCCTTGGTGAAGCCTAAAATTAGGCACCAGGGGCCTGTCAAAATCAAATCCAGTCTATTATCCTTGAATTTAGTAGGCTCAATTCACGGGATAACCCCTATGAAACTTGTTTGTTTCATAGCTCATTATCTATAAGCATGTAAAATGAGGCAAATCTCTACCTCTTTACATTTTTTTCTCCCAAGAAAGTTGACCTTGTGAGAGAATTTTGCATCCCATGCAGTTTAGAGAATTTTCTCCAAACTACACTTTGTTTCTTTCTATGTTGTGTTAGAGAATTTTTTTGACCTTGCATATGTTTTGAGCAAATTCAGAGATTTTTTTTGACTTTGTATATGCAATGTAAGATAATTTTCCTGACTTTGCATATGTAATGAGGGAGATATTCTTGACTTTGCATATGTAATGAGGCAGAATTTTCCTGGTTTTGCATATGTAATGAGGGAGAATTTTCTCGACTGTGCATATGAAATGTAGGAGAATTTTTCTTGACTTTGCATATGTAATGAGGGAGAATTTTTTTGACTTTGCATATGCAATGTAGGAGAATTTTCTCAAATTTGCATATGCAAGGTTAGAATTTATTTCTGACCCTGCACCCAAGCCCACCACTTGTGGTAATTAATGAACATATTATTTACGTGTTATATATATATATATATATATATATATATATATATATATATATATTACACTTTATTTTATTTATTTATATTTTTACCACTTGTGTTTATTTTCCTCCTCACTATTTTTGAGCTCTTTTGCACTCCTTTCCTCACCATTTTTAGGCTCGTCAACACTTCCCCTATTGCCATTTTCATGGTTTCCCTAGTTTGATTGTGGATCTATCTTTCAAGCACACATTTTAGTTGCTAGATCAATGTTGGATAGTTCTCCTGCCAAGAAGACAATGAGGTAAAAATTTCAATGTGTGTTTCATATGTTTGTGGTTAAATCAAATATGGACCAGATCAAAGATACAGAGATTGGCCATGTGGAGATGGTTGAATTATTATAGAGGCCAAAATAAGAACATACACACTGGACTCCATTGACAGACTAGTTAAATTCCAAGCGACAATAGATAAATTATAAAAGATTTTGGATAAACGTAAGGACTTGTTAGTTAATGTAGCAGACTCCATCACAAGGTTTTTGCCATCTCCAAAAGTACATTGGGGCCAGATAAGAATGAGGTTCAAGCCACCATGCAGAGATACAAATCCTATTTATAGAAGAATAAAAAGGAAAAAAATTTAGTGTCTAAGGACACTTATTTTATTTTTTTAACTTTTCATATGTAATTTCGTTCAATGTAAATTACACATAGGAAAAGTACACAGTCCTAAGTCAAATTGGACTCTATCTTTGAATAAGTCAAATATTTATGTTTTCCTATTTTTGTTCATAGCTTCTCTCTATAAATAGGAGGATGCTCTTTGTAGAAAGGATCACCAATTGTATAGAAGGGAAGTGCCGCCAAAATTGAGAAGCAATATTGAAACTTTGAATTCAAATTATAAATCTTTTGTCAATCAATATATGAGAAAGCAAGTGATCTTTCAATATTTAAGTTGAAATAAATTTGTGATGTATTGGATATGTTCTTATGTATTTTTCATTACATTTTCTTGTGTAATTGACTGAATTATGCTGTGAATTTCTATAAATCCAAAGGTACCAGGAAGCTAATTTTGAAGTCTTTGAGCTGCAATATCATTACTGGGTTTACGTTCACTATCAAGAAATTATTTTGGAGACTTTGGGTTGTAAGTCATTATCATTAGTGATTTGATCTTTATTGGAAACAAGGTGGAGACTTTGGGTTACACTTTATTCCATTGTTTTATGATACATTCGTTGGTATTTTTCTAGTTATTATTTCAGATAACTAAGTCGAATATTGGTTATTATTGCTCCAACAAGTAATTCCATATTCCCATACTATGTTATAACAAATAAAAGTCTTCATAGCATTAGATTTCAAGTGTACATAAATTCTAAAAAAAGAGAATTAGATGATATGGTAACACCTACTTTGATAAGAATAGTGTGAATAAGTGTAAATAGTTACTTGTGTTAGTTAGCAATAAGAAGGGATCCTCCCCTTACTTGAGGAGAGATTCTATCTCAGCACACTCTGGTTGAAGTAACCATTTTTCTACCTTTTTATCAATAACAAAATATTCACCCAATAGTTTTTGGTGACTCTGCTAGGGAATACGAATAAGCAATCGAGCTCTACACTCATTCAATTGACATAAGACCATCACCTTATTGTTTGTTATTACTTTGTTGTAGTTTTTCTTTTTTCTTTCTGAGTATTTTCATGATCTGACAGAACAAAACTACACTCATGGTCGAACGGAAGTGGGGCACATTGATCCAACATTTGAGTTGTTATAAGAACATAACTTTGATCTTTTATCAACACGTGTAAGGTCACCTCTTCAGCGTACAAGAAGTTTTCCACCTACAAATACAATATCTCCTATACCAGGAGAAGCTTCTAACATTCATATATTTTTTCTTATTTTGACTTTGCAGGGATTTGGTAATCCTCCCTATAATCCACACATAATGGCCACTCAAGGTCCATGGGGGATTACTTTTGGTCCATTAAATTTGGCACCACCATCTCATGAACTACCTTGTGGCTCACGAATTTTTTTTCTAAGTTTTATGGTGATGGCAAGCAACATCTGGATGAACATATTATCTCATTCTACATTACATGTGGATTTCTTGGAGTGGAACATGAAGATGTTTCTGTAAGATTGTTTGTATAAACACTCCAAGGTGTTACTGTTGATTGTTTTTATCATCTTGCAACAATAACTATCACAAGTTGGGCTACACTCAAGGCTCAGTTTGAGGTAAGGTTCAAGCCAACAGAAGATGCTTATGCCTTATTGGCTCAACTCACACAAATGAAGAAGGAAGCACATGAGCCTATGCACAAGTTAATGGTAAAATTCAATAAGTTGAGGAATAAAATTCCATCAGTTTCTCAACCTACGCTTAAGAATTTGAAATGTTTCTTCATTAATTATCAATTGCCCAAGGTTAGTTTTCTTTTACAAAGAGTAGCACCAACTAATCTTGATGATGCTCAAATTTTGGCCACTAAAGTAGAAGATGATTTAATCCTAGCAGGGAAGGTGAGAAATAATTTTATCAAGCTATGAGGGTAGCCTTCTACAACTTCACCTTCTTCCAAAACTACCGATCCTATGGTTCAAAAGCTAACAAATGAGTTGTTTGCACTTAAGAAGCAAATGTCTCAATACATGTCTTTTCCTTCATACAAGGATGTTATAAGGAGAACATATCCAAATGATTCTAATTATTCCAACAATGCTGCAAGAAATAAAAATCAAAATAAGCTTCCTTCACCACAAGCAAGGCTTGCATTGCAGGCACCTCCAGATAATATAACAGTCAATTAGTTAGAACCTGAAATGATGATGTTCTAGAGCTGGAATATGTTCCAAAAGAAGATGAAACTCCTTTCATCGAAGATGAGGAAAGAGATGTTGGTGACACTGATATTAGGTTTCTAAACTTTGAAGAAGTTGAACAAGAGGGAGACACACATGGCAAATCTTATGCCATCTTCACTCGTTTTCAAAGTCAGTCGAATCAACCACAAAAGGTTGATAAAATAAAATCCAATGATGAACCAAAAAATGAGGTTACAATTGCCAAAAGAGGAAATCCTTTCCCAGTTCAACCAAAGCATATAATGGTAGACAATCAAGTAAGTACTCCTCATAATTCTACCTCTTCTCCTTCAACATCTAGACCCAGTGCCCAAAACTTGAAACTAGAAAATGAAAATGTCTTATCTTTCTTGGCTACCCCATATCCAAATTTTGATATCAGTGATCATGCCAAGAAGACTGAAATCCAAATGTTAGAGGCTGAGTACCTCGAATCAAATCTTAACCAATTTAAAAGATTGGCAAAATTTGTAAAAAGCAAAGGGATCAATTCTGTCAGACTTCAGTTAAGAGTGTACCAATTGACACTAAGCCAAGACAAAGTAGAATAATTTGGTTGTAATTCTCGTATCTAACTTTAGAAAAATAGAACCTTTCTATATTTCCTTATTTACCAATGGTTATAAACTTAGTAATTATGTCATTGATTCGGGTGCCTCTGACAATGTGAAGCCGGCCAAAATAGCTACTGCTTTGGGGCTAACTTTGACAAAAACTTTTGGCTATTGTTTTTCAATAGAAACTAAGAAAGTCCCTCTCATAAGACAAATCAAAGATGCACAATTTGCTTTTTTGATTTTCTAGAGAAAAGGATAAAAAAGACATTCCTAGTAGCTGATGTTCCAGCATCATATGGAGTTTTGTTGGGATGCAGCTTTTGCAAAGATGTTGGTGGTGAAATCAACATGGATTAGTCTAAGGCTAGAATACCTGTTAAAGGTGGTATGCGAAAGCTTCATCTAGAAAAGAAATTAAAGTATACCATGATGAAGACTAAGGATCTAAGAGCTTAGATTCTCTTTGAAACCTCTAGAATAGGCACTTACTACTTGACCACAGATGAAGATGCCTTTTTTAAGAAGGCAAAAAAAATTAGTGAGTCGTACTTTGAGGGGAGTAATTCTACTCCTCAAGAATCAATCTCTGAGGTGAATAAGGAAACTGGTGAAGAAATTTTTTAGTTGAAAGGAAATAAAATTCCTAAAGGATTGGTTTCTCTAGAAAAATGTTTTGATAAACATGATCACTTTATCAAACGACAACATCTGAAGCTTTTCAATCAGTAAAGCTACAGATAAGTTTTTATATTTTATATATATGTTTTTTATTTTATTTTTCATCTCATTTGTCGCTTGAATCCATAACCCAATGGAGAAAAGCACTTAGAGTTTTAGGTTTCTCTTTCCTTCAAGTGTTTCAAAGAATGCCTGAAATAAATTCCCTAGTGAGAGTCAGCTATTATCACTGAATTTAGTAGGATTAATTCATGGGATAACCCTTACAAAACTTGTCTATTTTGTAGACCATTATCTCTAAGCATGAAAAATGAGGCAAATCTCTACCTCTTTACATTTATTTTTCCCAAGAAAGTTGATCTTTTGAGGGAATTTTGCATCTTGTGCAGTTCAAAGAATTTTCTCCGAACTATGTTTTGTTTCTTTTTATGTTGTGTCAGAGAATTTTTCCAACCTTGCATATGTTTTGAGAAAACTCGAAGATTTTTTCTAACTTTGCATATGCAATGTAGGAGAATTTTCCTGACTTTACATATGTAATGAAGGAGAATTTTCCTGACTTTGCATATGTAATGAGGGAGAATTTTCTTGACTTTGCATATGCAATGTAGGAGAATTTTCCTGAATTTGCATATGTAATGAGGGAGAATTTTCCCAACTTTACATATACAATGTAGGAGAATTTTCTTGACTTTGCATATGCAAGGTTGGAATTTTTCTCTGACCCTACACCTGAGCCCACCTCTTGTGGTAATTAATGAACATATTTTATATATATATATATATATATATATATATATATATATATATATATATATATATGTATGTATGTATTACACTTCATTTTTAATTTGTTTATTTATTTTTATTTTTACCGCTTGTGTTTATTTTCCTCCTCACTATTTTTGAGCTCTTTTGTACTCCTTCCCTCACCATTTTCAAGCTCATCAACACTTCCCCTATTGTCATTTTCATAGTTTCCCTAGTTTGCATGTGGATCTATCTTCTGAGCATGTATTTCAGTTGCCAAATCAATGTTAGATAGTTCCCTTACCAATAAGACAATGAGGTACAAATTTCAAGGTGTGTTTCATATGTTCATGGTTGAATCAAATATGGACCAAATCAAAGATACAAAGATTGGCCATGTGGACATGGTTGAATTCTTATAGAGGCCAAAATAGGAAAATATACACTGTACTCCATTGATAGATTAGTTAAATTACAAGTGACAATAGATAAATTACAGAAGATCTTGGATAAAAGTAAGGACTTGCTAGTTAATCTAGTAGACTCCGTCACAAGGGTTTTTACCATCTCCAAATGTACATTGGGGCTAGATAAGAATGAGGTTCAAGCGACCATGCAGAGATATAAATCCTATGTAGAGAAGATTAAAAAGGAAGAAATTCCTATGTCTAAGGACACTTAGTTTATTTTTTTAACTTTGCATATGTAATTTTGTTCAATGTAAATTACACGTAGGAAAAGTACACAGTCCTAAGTCAAATTGGACTTTGTCTTTGAATAAGTCAAATATTTATGTTTTTCTTATTTTTGTTCTTAGTTTCTCTCCATAAATAGGAGTATGATCTTTGTAGAAAGGATCACCAATTGCTATAGAAGGGAAGTGATACCAAAATTGAGAAGCAATATTGAAACTTTGAATGCAAATTGTAAATCTTTTATCAATCAATATATGAGAAAGCACGTGACCTTTCAATCTTTGAGTTGAAATAAATTTGTGATGTATTGGAGATGTTCTTATGTCTTTTTCATTACATTTTTTTGTGTAATTGATTGAATTGCGGTGTGAATTTCTATAAATCGAAAGGTGCCAAGAAGCTGATTTTGAAGTCTTTGAGCTGCAATATCGTTACTGGGTTTACATTCACTATTGAGAAATGATTTTAGAGACGTTGGGTTGTAAGTCATTATCTTCAGTGATTTGATCTTTATTGGAAACAAGGTGGAGACTTTGGGCTACACTTTATTCCATTGTTTTATGATACATTCACTGGTATTTTTCTAGTTATTCTTTCGGCTAGCTAAGTTAAATATCGGTTATTATTGCTCCAACAAGTAATTCCATATTCTCATACTATGTTATAAGAAGAAAAAGTCTTCATAACATTAGATTGCAAGTGTACATCAATTTAAAAAAAAAAGAATTAGATGATATGGTAACACCCACTTTGATAAGAATAGTGTGAAGAAGTGTAAATGGTTACTTGTGTTAGTTAGCAATAAGAAGGGAGCCTCCCCTTACTTTAGGAGAGATTATATCTCATCACACTATGGCTGAAGTAACCATTTTACTACCTTTTTATCAGTAACAAAATATTCACCCAGCATATTCAAATGCTCAAAATCATATGGCCGATCATCCATCAAATAATCAAATCAAAGATGAATCACAAAATCAAAGTGTCTTAGATCTTATGCAGTCATTTATCACTTGGCACCAATCAAATCAAGAATGTCCAATACCTCCAATGGTGTATATGACTACTAGTCCTAGTCCTCCATCACCCATCAAACCATCCAATCATGCTTCCATTATTCCATCAAGTTCTATCACCCATTCACAACCCATACATCCCCATCAAGCTCTAATCAAATCTATACTTTGCATCACCTCCTTGGGTAACATTATCTCTCATAGGGGAAATGAAGACACCTGGTCTAGATATCTAGAGGTGTCTCCATCAAGCATCATCAAAGTCACACGAACCCCCATACATCTAGTAACAACAACATGATCTTACCATCACATATCCCCATAATAGGTGTTGGTTAAAGATCCCATAACTTTCAGCATTCCTACATCTCACCCCACCTCCAATAACACGAGATGCTCAATAAAATGAAAAATCAACATAGTATATATATGTTGAAGATCTCATAACTTTTAGCATTCCTGCATCTCGCCCCGCCTCCAATAACATGAGATGCTCAATAAATTAAAAAATCAACACAGTATGTATATATATATATATATCATCCAATGGTGAAAACTAACCTTCTAGCAACTTGGGCAAGTACCATAATGAAAATCGATTTTTGGCGTCATGGTAAAATAATCAATTGTCCACATTATACCTCAACACTTAGGGGCAAAATCCATCCATACCCTTAGTCCATCCATCCATACTTATCACCCGTTTATGTCTATTTTACCCCTTTGTACATTAAATTTGCCAATCAACTACCATCCTATCTTTCATTCCTTCCCATCTTGACCTTTGTAAGGAAGTAGAAGGTGTCTTCAGAACTATCCCTGCACTATCTTGGCATATCTTCTAATAAACATTCAGACAACTAAACATTTGGTTCTTTCATGATGTGATCATTGGCTATCCCTAGTCCATTCATCCTTGGTCCCCATCATTGTCATCCTTTGTCATCCCATCCATCATCCCTCCATCCTTCTCTTAGTTTCTAATCTCGGTATTCCCTTTGATATTAACCCCTATGTATAGTGTACATACATATCCCAAAAATCCCTAAAATTTGAAAAATGTCAAAAACCCTAAAAATCATAGAATTTAAAAAAGCCAAAATAGTCCATCATCTCTTGTCTTATGCCTAATCCCCTAGTCACATCCATATCCATCCATCTCATATTATCCCATTTTTTGGATACCACATTTCATCTTGAGACCAAATCAGAGTGGTCACCCATCCCTTCATATCATCCTATTGGCTAGGTCTTATCAACATACATCACTTTGCTAAAGACTTTAATTTGACACCCATCACTTCTTATCAGGGCCTTTTCATACCTGACACCCATCCAATTACCTTTTCTTAGTATGGAAGGTACTTGATACCATCACTATCCTATCATTGCCTCTTCGTAGCTAACACCCATCCAATTACTCTTTGCTAGTGTGAAAGGTATTTGATCCCATTATCTACTAGTCTCCTTGCTAGAGTGGATCCTTGCAAGGCCTCATCTATTGGTAATCCTTGGTCATCACTTATCTAATCACCTTCCTTGACCATTTTTTTATTCGATTTCAAGATTAAATCAATATTAAAAGACCTTATCACACCTTATCATGTCATCCATCCTTATATCCTAAACTAGGGGCAACACCTCATCTTCATCCTAATCATCATCATCTTATCCAAATACAAGTCTATCCTTCTTCCCCATCACATCATGATTATCTTAATCCAACCCATCATGTAGTCACTCATCCCATCATTAAATAAGACATTGTGACATTACATGTAGATACATGTCTATTGTTTGTCTGTCATTTGTCTATTGTTTATTTTGAATCATGTATATATCTTGTTTATTTTATGTTTTGTTTGCATCGTGTCTTTTTGGGCAATAAATAAGGATGCTATGAGGACACCAAAAAGTGCCCTCAAGGATGCAGAGTTCAACACTTGCCAATGCACTTTGTAATTATGTCCTCTTGGTCGTATCTATATCATGGGGTATCTTGTCAAGTTCTATATTTTATTAGATTCATTAGACTATGATGACCTTTATGACATGTGTGATGGCTTGATCATCTCATTATTCTTCTTCCCATCACTAATCCACTCCTCTCGACTCATCCAACTAACATCCCATCTTTTGTCCTTATTCTCTTCATCTCATCATATCCTTCAATCACTAACAAGTCTAATCACCATCTTCATCATCATCCTTGAGTCAAAACTACATCGGCCTAAGGCCTTTCCAGACTATGTAGGCAACACTTAGCCATGTCTTAATGCCCAAGGATAACTCGACCACTAACTTTGTCTTCCATCCTAATCCCCTCGTCTTTTGTTCACTCTCTCACATCATTTATTCTCTCTTATCATCTTCATCGTATTGATCAACATTAGCTTTGAGCTACACCCATCATAAATATTATCAAATCATTATCTTATCTTAGCCTATAACTCTCCCTTATAGGCATCTTTCATTGGGATACATCTAAATTTGGTATCCCTTTAATACTATCATCATTCTATTATAGTTGTTTCCCTTTTGGGATGTGTTAACAACCATGACACCCATCACCTATATTCCCTATGCATGTGTCTTTGTTAGGGGCATCATCAATCTATAGCTCATTTCTCAGGTTGACCTCATATTTTTCATCTCCTCTCTTATACCCGACACCCCATCTCCTCATCTAGTCATCTCATCTCACCCCTCGCTTCTTATTTTGAATAGCCATCCATCTCATTCTTCCCGACATGTCCCCTCGAGGGGTATCATATCCCTTAACATCATCAACTAACACTTATTCACGACATATTTTTTCTTTGAAAGACCATTACTCCTTCCACTTCACTCCACTCATAATTCCCTTTCAAAGAGGGGCAAAATGTATAAACCTAAAATCACTCGCTTCATTATTGAAGACTAATATTCCTATTAGTCATCACTAATTCTACTTAACCTATTTTATTCCACTAATTTATCCCATTCCTAGCCATTTATCTAATATCCCCTTCCATCATCCTACATCCACTAACCTTACTCATCCCCACTCCATTAATTCTCCTTAATCCCTATTATCCTAAGCTAATCCTAATTATCTATTATATGGGAATTTTAAATTCCTATAACCCCACCTAGCCACCTACTAACCTACACCTTAGCCTTTCCTACATCCCTATGTCCCTAATCCTATCCTAGTCCCTATCTAACCCCCACCTAATCCTACATTATCCCTAAACTAATAAAAAAGCCTCTAGAATTGGAGAAGCTCCTCCAAGACTCTAGAAGTCTCTAAACTAGAGACTTATAAGGAATTTAATATTCCTTGAATAATCCATAGCCATTGATTTCATCCCTTTAACTTTGAATATCAACCCTTGATCTTCCCTCCATAATCTATATAAGCAAACCTATTCCTCAAAGGAAGATAATCTCTAGTCTCGTATCAAATCCATGTCAAATTAGCCATTAAATTCATCATCAAAATCCTTTTATCGTGCTATCACTATGCCAAAATCCTGAGTCTACAATGCAATCACAAATCCAGTAGAACATCTTGAAAGGAGGTGATATGAAGCAAGGAATTTGGTAAGGTCTATATCATTCTGATTTATTTCATGAATCCTTCCTAATAGGTAGTTTGCTTTTTGAGTTTGAATTAGCTTGTTTAATACATAGTGTGCTCAAAATCATCTACACTAACATCAATGCTAGTGTCCCATATCTAATGCTAGTATCCTTGCCTTTTAAATAATCAAATTTTCTAATATTTAGACATGTATGAGTCAGCCTATGGTATTCCTTTAAGCCTCCCATGAGATCATTTCAAAAGGTGTGGTATAAATACAAATGAAAATCCATTCATTATGGATCCAAGCCATATATAGTCAGCACTTCTCAAACTCACACTTCACTATTGAAAGTCATTTGAAAAATTGAGTTATACTACCCTATCCTTCCCTATTTATAAATCATCTATAGGAGTAGTATTATTATATGTACGAAGCATTCAAAGAGCATCCCATGAGAAGTATTTGTCAAGTTACAAGATATATCACTAGATGCACTTGCATATAGCATATTGCATAATTGTTTGCACACAAGGCCACATAAGGGGGAGAACTTCATCGATATGATGTGCTTCACTTGAGCCCACTAACCCCTATTTCTCAAAGTGACATGCCAAGTTGGAAGACTTAGGATTTTGAACAAAATATTAATTTCAATAAATTATGTGTGCAATCTAAGTTGATAACCTACAAGGTGACAATGAACCCCAATTGGCATAGGTGGTTGTTCTAGTAAAGAGTTTATATCTTGATCCAAATAAAATCATCAAAACTAGGACATAAGCGCTAACAATAAAGTCTAAATTTTGATGATAGTGTCCAAACTGACAAAAATAATTTCCAAATTTTGACAAATCATAGTGGAACATCAGTCTGTCTTCTTCCACACTCAAACCCATCAAATCCACTTGAGCATCACTAAATAAGCTAAGTATTATTTATCCTTCATATTGCAATTTTCATTAATTATTTGACATTGTACTTTTATATATTTAGCATATTTTTAATTTCAACATATTCATTAGTATATTATAAATTTTAATTCATTGAATTGGCTTGCTTTAGAATAGCTTACTCCATATTTGATTAGTCTATTCCACCTTATCCTTAATTCCAAAAAGGGTGAAACCCCTAGATTTGAGTAGGGTTATATTCATTTGTATTGGGTTTTATTTTTTTAGATCAGGTTTGTGAAAAACACATCTTGTTACTATTCATTTCTATCAAATTTAGTTGGGTCCTGGCCATATTTGTCAAAATCCATATTTCAAGAAAAATATTATGTCTTTTGGATTGACTGAAATTATGTTGCCTTGGGAAAATTTAGAATCAAGTGTTAGTTGTAACATTGAGGTCAGGTATCTACTTTTGGTTGACCCCTCATAGTTGTTATCCATTTAATTTTATGAGGCATGTTGAGAAACACCTTACCATGTGTAAACTTGAGAGGAAAGACCTTGGGGAGGAGGTTTATGATTTTCTCTTTGGATACCCTAGTGTTAGTGCTGATATTTTAGTATCTGAGTTGACCATTTAGAAATTACTACTTACATCTTTACAGTTGTAGTATTTGATCATCCCTATCAGGATTGCAAATGTGTTTGGAGGAAATGATTGGAATGGGATATTAAAAATGTAGATTTTTATTTTCTTGATAGATAGACTGAGGTAAACTTACAAGGATAATTAAAGGGAAGGACAATAATGGTAGGGGAAATGATGTTAATAGAGGAGGATATGGATAAAGATAAGTATGTGAAAGGGACATTATAAGACACTATTAAGACCATACTAAAAAAAATCTACATAAATAGAGGGTTCTACATCTCCAAATCTAGTTTCCTTTGGAATGGATAGTGGTGATGAGCTTGGTCAAAGAAGCAATGATGATACTAACATTGATGAGACAGAGGAATCCAATTGTGGCTATTCATATGGTAGAGAGATACATTTTAAATTAAAAAATTAGTATTTCTTCATATGGTTATATTCAAATAAACATGATAAACTTCATAATAGATTAGGATTCAAATTTGGGAAGACATGATAATGTTAGAATGGATTCAAAGCGTAACATGTTGGATGAGGTAAAGTTAGGATGATCCTTTTGATGTTTTCAACCTAATTAACACTTCACCAATTTACATATCATTACTTATGGATGGATTAATAAGTGATTGGAATCATTATATTTTCAATCCCTATGATTGTTGTTGTACTTAGGGGCTTTGTGAAAGAAGCTATTTTGCAATGCTATGGAGAAGTGTTATCATGATACATGTTAATATTAATGCTTATATTTTATATTTTAGCTTATCTTACTAATCCTATAATATTAAGTGTCTAACCTTGTTGTATGATTTTGGTCTAAATTTTTTTCAAATTGTTTACTTGAATCTCTCTCGATGCCTAATTGACTATATGCTTTCATGAAATGCACATGAAAAGTAGATTGTTTATTGTCACAGTTACTTACATATTATTTGTTTGTATCTTCTTCATTTTTTTGTGTTTTTACATTATTTATAAATGTATGCAAATCCTTTGTTGAGGACATGGTTCCCTAACCTAGCATGGTGGGAATGTCATCAATCCAAAGGATGTGGTATAATGGAAGGCCATTAAGACCTGTAAGGAACGGGGGTTGTCAATGGTAGAGTGAAGTGTAGTACACAAAATAGCAATGCACTTTGGCTATTTCAAACTTTTCTGCCAAGAATTAATCTTACTTTTCATATTTTTTTAATAAAATAAAGATAATTACTAAACAAATAAATTTACCTTGCCTATAATGTATGCATATTTTCTCTGCAATTTAATTCACATAGGCCCAAACACTTCAGATGCATATATCTAAGGCCCATAGACTCCTCTCTTCATATCATATTCAATATAATGCTTTTGAAGTGTTTGAAGTAGTTTTCATGCTTCCTTCGAAATTCAAAATGGTCCTCATGTAATATCATTACTGGAGCTCACATAACATGTGGGTACACTCACACAACATTGACTCTATTTCACCAAAGGTAACAAATTCCTTTTTTCCCCTCTCCCCGTCTTTGTTTTTAGTTTGTTACATATAAACGTGTTTATTGTATTTTGCCATCATTATATTTGGATAAAAATTAAAAAAAATAATTTTTTTAATGTTTTTGTAGAATTCATTTGGATTGCAGATGAATGCTTTTTTAATTGTTCATCATCTTGTCAATATGTAGATTAGTTTAGTTTATTTAAAATATTGGTGGGGGGAGTATTTGTACTTTTCAAGATTGGTTTTTTATATTAAAGGACTATTTAAGCAGGAGGAGCAATTCTTTAGCACATATTTAATGTCTTAAAAGGATATTGTTGGTAATTAAACAAAAAATAAGAACATACATTCAATAGGGAGGGCTTATCTGTTGTACTCAAGGCATCAATTGATTCACACATTTTCATCTAAACACCTATTAATTTTAGACATATTCTTAAACATATATTACCAAAAACTAATACACTTTAAACCAATATTATTTTGAATTGTAAACCTCTCAAATAAAGCACTCATGTATGAGTTGCTAAGTCATTGAAGTGATACCTATCTTAAAATAAGCACACAAGTATGAGTTGTGTGTCTAGCATAAAAATCTTACTAATTCTCTAAATATTAATGGCAATTGATGACAAGGCTTCATTCTAAATCACCTTTACATTGATCAAGGAGCTCTTATTTAATACACAGTGGTATTCAACATGACGGTGACATAAAAAAATAGTTAAAAAACATGGACATCCATTCCTCTTATTGTTGGGAATTAATTTTGTTTCCTTTTTGAATTATCTAGGTCATGGCGATCCGCCTTTAGTTTCTTGTGGCATCACTCCTTATAGCAACCTCATGTCTATATATGGGTGTATTGAATGTAATGTAATTATGTTAGGGTGTGGAGCTAAAAGCTACACCTTAAGGCAAACAGGAGGGTTTCCAGTGTACGCAGTCGCCGGCGTCGGCAGGCCACACCGATGTCGGTCAGGGGACGCAGAAGGGAAATCGGCGATGGCAGGGAGTCGGCTGGCATCGGTCACCTCCAGGAGGGCAGGGACCGACGTCGGTCGCCTGTAGCAGTCTGAACTGCTGTTAACGAATAGTCAGTTAAGTGAACGCGGAGTTTGCATGATAAAGGCTTGTTCGAAGTCTTGAGCCGCAAGTCTAGTCAGTGTATGCATGAGATCTATATAATAGACTCATGGGCTGTATTGTTAAGTGGAGAATTTGGAGAAGAGCTATGTGAAGCTTGGAGAGTTCTTCCCATGGTGGAATCAAGTAGGATTCCCCATGTAGGTTTAAGTAAGATCAGGTTTGATTTGCAGGGGTGTATGGATGCGAGGGTCAGAAAGGAGATCAGCGGGGTAGCTAGATCCAAGGTGACAGCAATACATCAGCAGGATCATGGTGAGATCTACTTGGAGTACGGTTGTGTACTCGATTGTACAGATGTGTAATGAGGTGAACAACAACTTGTGTTAGCTGTGTGTTGTGACCTATGAGAGAAGATTACTCTGGAGGGAAGTTTACTGTAAGCCCACGAAGTGGAAGAAAGAGTGCCACCTCTTTGTTGTAAATTCCTTTGTAATGAGTTGAATATAATTGTATATTGCCTCTCATATTCTGTGTGTCTTCTCATTGATAGTTATTTGTTCTTCTGGATTTCGCATGTTTAGTTGCTTATACATTGGTAATCATGTGTGCTCTTAAATCTGACAAGTTGTGTCATAGCTTTGGGGAGTTTTGGTCCTATCAATTGGTATCAGAGCGAGGTTGGACGTTCTCAGAGCGAGCTTGACTAACAGATGGGCCAAATCTGTTAAGTGTTTGTTGATTACAGGTTACTCACAGGGGTTGCTGTTTGAGTGGGAGTATAGCAAGACAGAAGATGGTACGATGAGAATGAAGGAAATCAGGCACAGGATTATCACCACAAGGAGTGTGGTGGGTTGTCTTCGAGTGGGAGCTTGAAGAGGAATACAAGCCAGGATACAGATTGGACAGAGTACTGGTTTTGGGTACAGGTGCAGCTCTTTATCTCCAAGTGGGAGATTGTTAGGGTGTGGAGATAAAAGCTACACCTTAAGGCAAACAAGAGGGTTTCCAGTGTACGCAGTCGCTGGCGTCGGTAGGCCACACCGACGTCGGTCAGGGGACGCAGAAGGGAAATCGGCGACGACAGGGAGTCGGCCGGCGTCGGTCACCTCCAGGAGGGCAGGGACCGACGTCAGTCGCCTGTAGCAGTCTGAACTGCTGTTAACGAAAAGTCAGTTAAGTGAACGCGGAGTTTGCATGATAAAGGCTTGTTCGAAGTCTTAAGCCGCAAGTCTAGTCAGTGTATGCATGAGATCTATATAATAGACTCATGGGCTGTATTGTTAAGTGGAGAATTTGGAGAAGAGCTATGTGAAGCTTGGAGAGTTCTTCCCATGGTGGAATCAAGTAGGATTCCCCATGTAGGTTTAAGTAAGATCAGGTTTGATTTGCAGGGGTGTATGGATGCGAGGGTTAGAAAGGAGATCAACGGGGTAGCTAGATCCAAGGTGACAGCAATACATCAGCAGGATCATGGTGAGATCTACTTGGAGTACGGTTGTGTACTCGATTGTACAGATGTGCAATGATGTGAACAAAATCTTGTGTTAGCTGTGTGTTGTGACCTATGAGAGAAGATTACTCTGGAGGGAAGTTTACTGTAAGCCCACGAAGTGGAAGAAAGAGTGCCACCTCTTTGTTGTAAATTCCTTTGTAATGAGTTGAATATAATTGTATATTGCCTCTCATATTCTGTGTGTCTTCTCATTGATAGTTATTTGTTCTTCTGGATTCCGCATGTTTAGTTGCTTATACATTGGTAATCATGTGTGCTCTTAAATCTGACAAGTTGTGTCAGAGCTTTGGGGAGTTTCGGTCCTATCAAATTATATGTCAAACAATTTTTCTTGGTGTTGCCTTATGGCTAGATTTTGTGAGTGATGAAGTTGGTCCTTTAGCTTTTTGAAGACAACCTAAAGTATATTATAGTAGAATTATGAAATCCCCAAAAGTATTTATGTTTCCTTTTGCTAACAAAAACATCTTTGCTCTTGGAAGAAGCCTCTCCATGATTTGTCTTATATATAGAGAGAGGGAAGGCGTAATAGAGATTATGTTTCCTTGGGTTGTGACACCCTTCTTGTGTTAAAGGGGCATTCATCTATTGAAGTCTATTAAAATGTTATAAGGAGCTTCAAAGATACCTTAAATAGTTTATTGGGGCAAACCATAATGATGGCCTATTGATATTTACTTGCATTTTGAAGCGTCAATTGGCCCTTGCATTATCCTGCTACATTTATGACTACAAGAGATTCAATTTGGAATGGTTCATAGGGATTAACTGAGGTACCCTTCATATGCAATAGAGGATTTAACATGGTAATTTATAGCTAGTATTGGTCACACATGGTAGCTAAATTGAAATATTGCCCATGTAAAGGCACTAATTACATCCTACTTAGTATTGGACACACATGGTAGCTAAATTAAAGTAAGTTTATCAAAATCATCTCCATTTAATGAATTTAAAGAATGTGAAATGGTTCATGCAACATGGTAGGAAGTTGTGGGTACCCTTCATATACAACAAATGATTTAACATGGTAATTTCTATGTAGTATTGGCCACATGTGTTAGATAAATTGAAGTATTGGCCATGTAAAGGCACTAGTTTCATCCAACTTAGTATCGACCACATGTGATAGCTAAATTTAAGTAAATTTTTAAAAATCGTATTCATTTAATGAAAGGTAAATGGTGCACACACCCTATTGGAAGTTGTGGATATTTGAGCTTATATATGCATCTTATGATTCTAAGAGGTGATATCTACATTTACTATTGCATTTAGATATAAAAGAAGCTAGAGAATTACCTCAGGGTACCCATCATGGTTATTTATCCTAAATACTTTATAATGTGCTTTTAAGATACTGCCAAACATAACCTTTAGTTATCTTAATCCTTGAAAGTAGGTATCTATACAACTATGCATCAATTTTTTTCCATGGTTCTCTATTTACATTTATTATATTCTTAATGATCATAGATGATATCATTTATACTTTTATTAACTTTAATTATGGGTCAATAATTGTAACATTATCTACTTGAGTGTTTAAAATAATTTATTTGAATCTAAATTGAGGAGATAAACTGACACATCTATCCAAATTCTAATTGAATATGAGTTTGATTTATAATTTTTATGATGTAGTGCTTTACTAGGTAACCTCAAAAAAATATGTAGTAAAATAATAAAGTACAGGGAATCCTAATGAAAGATATGCAGTTGGCCTTTTAGTCTCAAAACAATTATAAGTCTATTTAACAAACACAAGAAAAAATTGCTTGGTCCAGTAAGAATTCTTATGAACCAGATTTGTTATTGGATCATGAGTATGATTTTTTCTTGTAGGTAAAATGACTTATTTATGATGCTCACATGTATTAATTTTGAACATTAAATTACACAAAATTCTTCTCCACTCATATTCAATTACTCAAATAGAGTTGTATTATGGGGAAACTATTACAAAATTTGAAAGTGAAAAGTTTGTATGTTAGTACCTCTACTTCATGATTAAATAATACTCTTTAGTTTATTACATGGGAATAAATACTTGCATTGCATTGAAAATACCCCTTATTCTACATTTCCTTAGGTGATTAGAGGTGGAATTACTAAACGAACTATTTACTGTTGGCATCATTTCACATTGTTGACATTCCTACTCCATATCTATTTTTCCTATGTTTTCTTGGAAGTGGTTGAATTAATATTTGGTATTCCTTATGGTGAATCTCAATTTAGAAATATTTGTCTCTAATAACATTGAACATTATATATTTGAGTACATGAAAATAAAGTATGTGGTAAAACTCTTGAAATGTTTTGGTTTTATGAGCTTCTTGTTTAGCTTAAACTAGAGATCTTATGAACATTAAACAATGAAACTCGTGCTTCATCTAAACTTATTTTTAAATTGAAAATGATTGAACTATGTGTCTGCACATGTTAAATGTTAGTGAGTTCTCTAAAAGTGAGACTAATATCAACTTGGAGTAGGCAATTGTGGCATGCTAAACTTGCAAGCCTAAATCCATACCTATAAATGGAAGAATAATATTAGAGACCCATGAACTCTAATGATTATTAAGTTGGGCATTGAGGAACCATTTAACTAGAGATGTCATCCTTATAGAATCTTTGATAACGGAAAGAGAGCACTCATACTTCTCCAATAGTGGGATTAATAATGAGGTACCCTCACTGTTATTATAATACATAACCATTTAATCATAGACATTTTCCTTATAGAAGCTTTGATAATGGAAAGAGAGCACTCAAAATTCTCCAAAAGTGGGATTAATAATGAGGCACCCTCACTATTACTATAATACATTAATAATAAATATATTAAGAAATGTGTCATTTGCCATTTCTACCATGAAACGTGAATAAGTATATTATAAATATCATGTTTACTACATTGTTAATATAAATATACAATATTATTATTTATATTCTTATTATTATATATATATTACAATTATAATATAATAATATTATACAAAATTATAATATCGACATATAATAATGATAATAATTATAAAAGGATGTTGTGTTGAATAAATATTTAATACAATGTAGAAAAATGGTGAGCAGGAGTAGGAAGGGTGCGAACACTATGATAGGTGGAATGAAGTAGGTTTCCTCCTTGGGAAACTCCTCTGGATGACTCTGATGGTTCAATTAGGGTAAAGGTTACTCCCCCTTGAAACACAAGAGTGGCCCTATTATCCCAATGTTGGAGTAAGTCCCAACCATTTAGCTCTTTGATAACAATCTCGAGGTGAGGGGTATCTTAAAAATTGTGCCTTAATCTAAAAGTTCATCAATTTTTGGCCAAGTGTTATTATTCTACAAAATTATCTTGCAAATAATTATAAAGTTTACTAGGTTAGTCTTCTTCCCCAAGGTTTATTTCAAGTAGTTTTTGAAAATGCAAAGCATAAGGAAGACATTTTCATATCTGGCCCTTGGTTCGTGGGGTGCACATGGTTGTTCGTGAAGCCTTGGGAAGAAGGCTTCAAACCTAAGACAAGGAACCTAAATAAAGTTCCCATTTGGACTTGGCTCTATGGGCTCCCTTAAGAACTCTAGAAATAAGAAATCTTTAAACAAGTTGGGGATTAATTGGGGGAATTCATCTGTACGATGAAAGTAACAGATACTGATCTTTTAGTAGTTTATGCTAGATTTTTTGTTAACATCAATTTATCCAAGCTATTTCCCTTGTTAATTTGCTTCAAATCTAAAATTAGTGAATGGTTTCAAGATTTAGACTACAAAAATGTCCCCTTTCAATGTAGAAACTATCACCCTTATGGGCATTTTATTCATAACTATCCTCTACAAGCTAAATACACTAATAAAGATGAGGAAGGCTTCATATAACCAAAGAAGAAGAATAGACAAAAACAAGCTAAAGTGTGAAATCCAACTGAGGCTAAAGGAGCTTTAGCGATACAAACTGACAACAAATTTCATCACCTCCAAGAGGTGGTGGCATATGTTGAAACCTCATATTATCTTAGGTCCTCTAAGGCCACTTTGGTTAAGGAAATGACTTCCATTCCCCCTGACATTCAAGGCTTGGATAATATTTTGGAGGGTTTCCCATACCCCCTAAATATTTACCAAGGGTTCTTGAAGAAGGACAATTATCTAGCTCAAAAGATGACCAAGATGAGGACCAATAGTCTATAGAAAGACTAGACTATTTATCTTAATCATAGATTAAGCATCTTATAGATAATCTTGGTACGTCCCCATTTGAAGTTTTAAATATTGCTACTAAATCTATGCAAATTAGAAAAATCAAGACGAGAAGACCACCTCACACTAATTCTAAAAACCTTGAAGCACAAATTAACATTGAAAAAGGAAGCTAGAAGAAAATCTCTAAAATTATTCCAAAGCATGTTGAGGTCACCATCAAGAAAAATTAGAATGCCAACATGCTTGAAGAGGAGGAACAAGGTAAAAAAAAGAGGGATATCAGTCTAATCTCAAACCAACCAAGAAGTAAAGCTTAACTATTGGAGGGTAATCCTCTTAACCATAATAATAATGGGACCAAACCACCCTAATGTTAATCATCTCTTGGAACTTGTGAGGGCTCAGTGCCCCGCACAAATAAAGATTAATGAAACAATTTATTTTATCTAAGAAGCCATATTTGTGCCTAATTCAATAAACAAAAATGGATGCCCCTCTCCACTCCAAATTCATCAAAGCCATCTGGGGAAATTATAATTATATAGTTTAAGATTCGATTGGTTTCTTTAGTGGTTTTGCCATACTTTGGAACCCTTCCATAGTTTTTAGGACTCCTCTAGGTGATTGTGCCAATTGGCAATCTATTAGGTTCAACATCTTTGGATCCAATCAAAGCTTTATTTGTGCTAATGTTTATGGCCCAAGCACTAGTTTGGGTAAGAGGCTCAGATGGCTATCACTGAAAATTATCAAAGGACTTCACCCAAATGATAGATGGATCATCGAACGAGACTTCAACTCGGTCACTTCTCCACTAAAAAAACTAGAGGATCTGGTACCTTTTCTCCCTTTACCTCCAATTTGGATCTTTTCATATAATACATCTTTACATTTGATTTTAAACCCAAGTCTGGCTCATATATGTGGTTACATAGGTGAATTGGTGTTGCCTTCATTATATAAAGGCTAGACAAATTCCTCCTCAACTATGACTAGATTCAACATGATTATCCTTTCAATCATATTTCTTAATGGAAACTGGATCTAACCACTGGCTCATTAGTTTGCTCATATCTAAAGCCTCCTTTCCTCATCTCAGGCCCTTCAAGTTTGAGCTTATGCGAACCAAAAAATAAACCCTGAAGGATAAAATCAAAGGTTGGTGGGATGCTCCAATTGTGGGGTCAAATTAGTTTTAATTGGATTAAAAGATGAAAATCATCAAACTTCAACACAAAACTTGGAATAAAATGTCTTTGGCATGTTCTCTGACAAAAAGACAAATATATAATTAAAGTTGTCTAATTTGAAAAAAAAAAAAATATCCTAAATGGAATGACTAGAAATTTAAAGGCAGAAGAAGAAAGTTTCATGGATGAGGAACATACTACTCCTTCGAGAAGAAATTCATTGGAAACAATAACCTAAAATCAAATGGATAAAATAAAGAGATAGAAACATGGGTTTCTTCCATAAAACTATTATCATGAGGAGAAACTATAACATAATCTCCAAAATAGACATGCTTGGTGGAGACACTCTCTTTAAAGATAGACAAATCAAGAAAGAAGTTCAACGTTACTTCACAAATATTATTTCAAAAGTAAATATTGATAGATCTACTACTAGGGAGGAAATCCTCAGTTATATCCATCCCCTTATCACTAAAACTAATAACCACTCCTTGAATGCCCCAATATTTGAAGATGAAGTCAAAAAATATTATTTTCTCCTTCAAGCCGATTAAGGTTCTTGGGATTGATAGCTTCCAAACTAGTTGTTACTAATTTTACTGGGATATCATGGAGCTAAATGCCATTGTTGTTGTTTGATAATCTAGGAGAACCAAAAAAGTTATGGAATAAATGAATTCAACATTCATAGCTCTCATTCCAAAGAAATAAGATACTGACTACTTTGACTCTTATAGGACTATCTCTCTTTACAATGTAAGCTACAAAATCATCCCCAAGGTAATGGCAAACATATTAAAAAAGATTACGCCCAAAAGTCATCTCCATGGAGCAAGGGGGATTTGTGGCAGGTATACAAATTCTTGATGGCATCACCATTGCCCATGATATGGTCCACTTAATATCTTTTTAGAACCAAAGTAACATGTTGATAAAACTCGACAAGAATAAATCTTTTGATAGAGTCCATTGGGATTTTGTCCTTTGCATCCTAGAAAAAATTGGCTTTGATCATCTTTAGAAGGAATTGGATTGGTAGTTGTATCAGCACCCCAAAATCTTAGTCCTGATCAACTGTGAACTAGTTGGTTTCTTTAGTAATTCCATAGGTCTTCATCAAGGTGACCCCTTGTCCCCATATGTGTTCATAATTATTGCATAAGCTTTAAGTAGATGACTCTTCCATCTCAAAAGCTTGAATGTGTTGAACAGGGTCTTAGTTGCATCCAATGTTCCTACAAATCTCCCACCTTTAATTTGTGGATGATACAGGTCTCATTGGTATTGCATATATTGAGGAAGTTATTTCCTTTAAAAAATCCCTTTATCTTTCTGAATAAGCTACGAGTCAACATGATAACACCATAACATCCAAGGCATTCTTCTTTACAATAGATAGGTTTACTCAAATATTATTTTGCATAATTCTCAACATCAATCCATATTTTCTTCCCTACTCTTACCTTGGTATTCCTCTTTTCACTAGGATAAAACCCACAGAGCTTTAGAAATTGATGATTGACATATCTCTCCATAAGTTAGAATGATGGAAAGGTAAATGGCTCTCTTTTGTAGGTAAAATTCAACTCATTAAATCATGCTTGCAAGCCATGCCAATTTACATGATGTTAATTTTTCCCATCCCTTCTAAGGTAGAAAAGTGTCTCAAATCCATCTAAGTAGGTTCCTTTGGGGTGGAAGCAATGAACTCAAAAATCTTCTGCTAGTCAAATGAGACAAAAACCTATCTTCCTTGTGAGTTGGGAGGGCTTGGTTTTCAGACCAACAAAAATATGATCTTGGCATTGGGAGCCAAATTAGTTTGGAGGCCATACTTTGAAAGACACACTCTCTAGAACATAGTCCTTAGAAGAAAATACCTAGATAATATGCTTCCTGAAAGGATCGTAACTATCCACACTCATAGACTAGGTTTGCATGCTTGGAATCTGATGGTTAAATCCAACCCCATAATCAAATCCCTTCTACGATGGAATGTTAGAAAGGGAAATAAGTCTAAATTATAGGTAGATGTTACGATCTACTCATCTCCTCTTAATAGTCTAGATAACATCCATAATCTTTGTGTCTAGTGCACAAAGCATATTAGAGTTTTCATCAAAGACTATTTCAATAGGGACAGAGATGGTTGGCTGGACTTTTAAGTGTCGAACCACCTCTCTGATGAAAAGTCCACTCTTATTTTAATTCTCCCCCCCTTTCACTTTATAAATCAAGATGACATGCTAATTTGGATGGGATCTTTGAATGGAAAGTATAATGTAAAAAATGGCTACATAATCTCATCATCAAAAAACAACCATGACTCCAAAACCTTTTTGGCTTCCCATGTTTGGTTCAATTTTGGCCTCCCTAAAGTAAATATTTACCTTTAGACTGCTTGATGGAACAACATTCTATCCATTTACAATATAAGAAAGAAAGGATTCAAGGGCCCCTCTCGGTGTGTGTTATGATACAATAATGAAGAAGACTTTGATCGTTTGCTCATAAATTGTCAATATTATAGGAAAATCTAGAACTCCCTTAATCAAAGATTCAATCTGACTTTTGTTTTTCTAAAAATAGTTAAGGAAATAATATCTGGTTGGGTTTTTAAACTCAAATTTCTCTCACTTCAATAGATTTAGAACTCTCTCCTAGATATCCTTTGTTGTAATATATAGTTAGAGAGAAATAAACAAGTATTCAAAAATGAGACCAAAGAACCTTCCTTCGTAATTGCTTTCATTTTGAAACTTCTTAGAGAGTTTTTGATCACCTAGCCACAAAAAATAGGTAAAACCATCCCTAAAGAACACTCTTTTCTTCTTAGCTACAAAGACACTCTTGGTAGCCTCCTTGATAACAAGGTAAGCAAAAATTCTAAAAGGTGATCTCCAATTTGTTGGATTCCCCCTCAAGGCTAGATGATTGAGCTAAATTTTGATGGAGCTACAAAGAGTAACCTAAGATGGGTAGGTGCCAGAGGCAGCTTTAGAGATTCCAATGACACTTTTCTCTTATGCTATAATGAAGCTCTTGGTAGGTGCACTAACAACCTTATTAAAACCAAGGCCTTTTGGAGGAGGATCTCTATTGTTATTAAAAAGGGATGGACCAATCTTGATATTGAAGGTGACTCCCAGCTAATAGTGAAAGTAATGAATTTGAGAAAAACAATAATTAAAATCTAGCCAACATCTTAGAGGATTGCATGAATCTATCAGAAAACTTTGCGCACTTCAACCTCCACCATACCCTCTAGGAAGGCAACTAAGTAGCAGACCACTTCAAAAATCTTAGGGTTGGCCATAACTTCTAAAAACATCACTTGGTCCTAACCCATCTGCCAAACTTGGATACTATTTTGTGTCCCTGGAATCCTTTCTTTCTTATATTGCAAATGGATAGAATGTTGTCCCAGCAAGCAGTCTAAAGGAAAGTATCACTTAATTTAAGGGGTTTTTGTGGTGTGTTCTGTACTTTGATTTCATCACTTAAAAATCCCCCCATTTGGACATTCTTGAGTTTGGTGAAATGTGAAGTAGATTTGGAGAAGGAAAACACTATTGTTGACATGGATAATCCCTCGACTAGCTTGGCCCCTTCTAAATAAATTAGACAAAGTAAAGCTAAGGAAATGACACTTAGTATTATCAAAGAGATGAATGTGAAAATGTTGCACAAGTACTCATTGGATGACATCAACCACTCCTTGGGGCTTATAAATGACTTTAAGTTGTGACATCTACTAAATGCATGATTTTTAGTGGACAAGAACACTGGGCTCACAAATAAGGAAGCTCTAAATTTTTGGCACAATGCACCATCAAGGGCATTAAATATGAGAAACTATTTGATTGGATGGCCACCAATCTTCTATATGCATAACTCTTCCTAAGGCTTGGTGGTAGCATCGACCTTGGGTAATCCACTCCCAAGCTAGATACCCTCAAGGTGCCTCAACTAATAGGTATTCAAATGGTCCTTTTTAGCAATAGCAACTCATTGTTAATCCATGAGGATGTTGAACACTTTGGGAGAGTTGTTGACATCAGGATGTATTATATTTGGGAGCTTCTAAAGGCCATTACAGTGGACAATATATTGCATAGCTACAAACTGAACACCATTTATGATATATTGGGTATTCAGATTTTGAATGAGGACAACTTCGAACTAGTGAAGTCTTTGGTATCACTAATCATTGAATATGAAGTACAAAAGGAGGCACCAATAGTGGTGTTTTCCAACTCTTCCAAAGAAGTCTAAGTATTTTTCTATTATGTTCAGTTGAAATCCATGTATTAAGGTTTTAATTATTAGTAATTTTGACAAAATCACTACTATGGTAAGTGGTTTTCTATTGTACTTCCATGTTTACACTAAGGTTTTTTGGAACTTTTATAAATAGATGAGTTTTGCCCTTTTTTTATCTATCAAAAAATATGAAAGGATGTTGTGACAGTCTTTACTAGTTACATGTTGATGTTCATGGATGATAAGTAATAGGTAGTGGAAATGGTTGTATTTTTCATGGCTTTGACTTTCAAGGTCAATCTATCAGAGGTGATGCCTGATGTTGACATTTGACCTTGGTTTCCTATGCTTTTCTCTAGTATGGATGCGGTTGGGTTTGTTCTTACGGGAAATTTATTTATTTGTTAAATAATGTGGAACAACTCGACTATGTGTTCAAAAATCCTCTGACGAAATTTGGTAGGTTATTCTTCCTCCCCCTCTATCTTATGTCAAATCTCCAATTCTAGTTCTTGAGGCCATGTTGTAGGAGAGGCATTCAAAACCTAAGATGGTAGTTGTGAAGTTTTTATCTCAGGTGGCCAACTAGGTTGCAGTTTTCTCTCCCAGTTGGGTGAGAAAATTTCAACCATGAGTTGCATCGAGCCTCGTGCATGAGCATTTTGATGCAATTTACTGAGCACCAGTATTGGGAGGAGTCATGACACACAACAAGCTTATGACTAGTACGATGGGGTCTTCGCACCCTAAAGTGGGTGTTTCAAGTTTGGTTCATGGTGACTTTTCACAAGTGGCTACTTTCTTAGATCTTGGTGTCTGTAGCAGTGGTGACAGTGGCTCCTATTGTAGAATTTTCTTTGTCATGAACTTAGATTCAAACTAACGGGCTTTGTTGTTCTTTTTGTTAGGGATCTCTTTGGTGGCTTAGGGCAGTTATCTTGGTTTAGTTTGTTTATATCTAGTTTATTTTTTGTGTTTTTCGGCCTTTAGTTATGGGTTTGGGTGTCAGATCCTCTGCCTTTGTGGTGGTTCGGCATTGCTTGGCCTAATTTTTTTATTAGTTACAGGCCTCTTGTAATCTATGATATCATTGCAATCATTTACTTATAGATAAATGGGTAAAGTACCCATCAACCCTTAGTCATTGATATAATAATAATAATAATAATATATATATATATATATATATATATATAATAATAATAATAATAATAATAATATTATTATTATTATAATATATAACTAATATATCATTATATAACATGTAATTATAAAATTAAATTATATATTAATTATATAATATAATATTATATTGTATTTTATTAATACGTATAAATTATACATATTTTATTAATAATTTATATACTGAATATTATGTAAATATAAAGTTAGATTAAATTTTTCATTTTTGTTGTATTTTATTTAAATTTAAATTAATTATTATATATAAAAACAATTAACGATGTATATACTATTATATAACACTATTACACAATTAATATTATTATATAAAATTAATAATAAATATTTATACATTATTATATGATTACAATATTATTATAATAATGTTATATAATAATTATTAATATAATATGATAATATATATTGAATATTATATATAAATATAATATATAATATAATTATATCTATAATATACTATATATTATATTTATGATTAATACATATAAATATAGAGTCCGTGTGCAAAAGGTGAGATAAGCTCAATGGTCATGGGTTTCATGTGAGGTAACACTATCAATTGACACTCCTCTTTACAAAACCTCGTTTTACCAAAAATAAAAATACATCCTTTTTCGCATAACTTGCACCTTTGGGGTGACTGTTAATTAAATAACTATGACACATTTGAACAAGAATGATTAAAAATGGATTGCAATACTTGCTTATGATTTTATCAGTGAAAAGGAAGGAAAAACACCTCAAATTTCAATTTGCAGAAGGGTCTTTTGAAATGGTGTCAAAATATAAGTATCTAGGCCATGACTTTCATAACAAACTCATATGGGATACTTATAGGATGAAAAGAATATAGGCTAGGTGGAGAGCTTTTTATGCACTCTAAAATAGATGCAGAAATGTTGAGTTATGTGAGAGACCACCAAGGTCATATTTGACTAACTTGTCACACCAATGGTATTATATGGCTATGAGTTGTGGACTAGCATAACAACGAGTTTGAAATGAAGTTAAATTGAAAAGATCCAAACGTGTCTAATCACAAATAATTCCAAAATTAAGAACTCAATGGCAATCCCATATGAAACCATTCTTGCTAAAACATATACTTTCCCTTTAGAAACAACTGCTATGACTAGACTATGATGTTACTTGAAAAAAATAATAAACATGAAAATAGACAGATAGCCTAGGGTCGCAATAGAAGAAGCGTAGCATGTTTATGTAAAATTGAGATTAAGGAATAAATATAATCTATTTTAGATAAACAACTAAATATATCTATAATGTATAATATATGCAATAAATTATGTAAGACTTATTTAAAACTTATTATTTTATAAAAATATGCTAATAGGGAAAAGTACTAAAACCAATAACTTAACTGGCACTCATATTTGATGGACTGCAACAAAGATTGTGTGACGGTGCTATGAATTAGGAATAGGGCTTCATTCGAATATGGGATGAGGTCATGCTATTTAGATAAGGGTGACCAACACTATCATTTGAAGGGTGCGCCAGTGTTCGTTAGAGTTTCTACCCTCTGTGTAAATTTAGATTAGTGTGCTTTTACTTGTAGATCATATGTGTGTAATCAGTGTCACTCGATTCATTGCAAGAGCTATTGTATACCTTCTTCTTCACTTGGAACCATAACTCAATAGAAAATGACGAACAAATGTTGTAAATGAAGAAAAAAGGGGTTAGTGGTTAAAGTTGTGATTGACCTCAACACCCCCTACGTTGAGCGTTTTTTATAAATCAATACTCCAAAGAAGGATCAAACTCCATGTAATTCTCTCATGCTATGGTACCATGTGTGAAATACTGATGTAATGTTACATGTTGGTGCAATCCTAGTGTAATTATGTGTTTCAATAATGATTTTGACCTTGAAGATGTATTTAGACTAAGTTAATGGCTACTTAGGTTATATGGACTCAGTATTAAGAAGAATAGGTATTTTTTCTCAATGTGCAATTAGATATTTTGGTGCCTTTCAATTATGGGAGCCTTTTTCTATCTACTAAACAAATGAATCGAAAATGTGCTTATATAGTGGGTTTTTTTAGATTTTTCTCAAATGGGACGTAAAATGTGTAAGATGACCCGTTAGGTGAATTTGAATTTAAATATTTAACCCTTATTTGGTTGGAGGATGAGACTGACATATTCAAACACTACTGACGAGTGAAATTATTCTAAAAGAGCAACATTGTCTAGGGAATAAAGACAACTGAACTGAAATTATGGATTAGTATAATAATGAGTTTTTCTTGCTTAGAATGAAGAATATGAATGTTTAGTATCATAATTACTTGAGGGTAACAATCATCAACATAAGAGTAGATGAATAACGGTTCAAAATTATGGAATTGAGCATAGGCTAGGTGTCTATGAGGAGTGGTCACAAGTGCACTATTTTAACATTAAAACTTAATTTTAGTGTTTACACTGTGTATGGGGAAGAACACTTGCACGAAGCATAACAACAAGTGGATGAATTAATGGGATATCAACTTAACTGAATGTCCAAATTATAACAAATACAGAAAATTACATGAAAAAAAAATTCATAGTAGTAATGTGGAGAAGAGGTAAGTAGGAAAAGACAACACTATATCTCAATGTTCAACTTGACTTACAAACATAATGAAAAAGCATATATAAGGACTGAAATCAGATAGAGAGAAAAGATTCTCATTGCTCAATTGAGAACTAGCTCTCATAAGCTTCGATATGAGACATGCCAATGGATGATTAGGAAGAGAGGGTTTATAATTTTTGCACCACAAGGACGGTCAAAACGAAGGAGGGCTTCGTTCTTGAATGTCCTTTGTACTCAAATATTTGAGCCAAATATATAGAAAATTAAAAAATTCGTTGAATAATTGATATATTTGGAAAAAAAGCCTAAAAAGATTAAAGAAAATATTAATCTAGATAAATAAAAGGCGAAGTAACCTTTTAAAAAATACTTCAAATCTTGAAAATCTTAAAGTAGTTGGAGAAATTGGTATACTTAGGTTATAGTCTCATGGTACTGCAATTGCAAAAAATATTTAGTGGGCGCTGCAAAGATTATTTAAGAGAAATTATGCACTAAAACAGTCTCATAGATTTTTAAAACTGCAAAAAATATCCATGCACATGAAATTTAGGAGGTTTGAATATAAAAATAAATTATAACATAAATTTTTATTTGCTGTTAGGTACTTTTTTTGTGCCTAAATTTTCTCTACAGGGGCTGCACATTCTTGCCCCCTGCCTCTACCCATCTCTGAAAATCATTTTCGTTTGCAATTGCTACTCCTATTTTTTATGAAAATACTCAATTTTTTTACAGTGGATGAAATTTAAAATTGCATAGAACCCCCGCTGCAAAATAATTACAATTACCCCCTCCATAAAACCACCCTATTAAAAATCCATAGAGTATTCATTGCATGAACGCATTTAAAACCATTTCATAGTTCCATCCTTAGGCATATGCACAAAAGTCTTTTATAAATATAATCAACTATAATGGTAAACAATTTTTATTTTTATAAACATGAGGTAAGGGCGACTCGAAACCCTTGTCTGACAAATTTGAAGTCAGCTTCGGCATTTGTTTTTGGGCGCATATAATTGTTATTTCCTGAGCAATAAGAGGTGGGTTTTGCAGTTTGATTCTTACAGCTGCCCAAACTGTTATTATCGTTATTTTACAATCTCCTTTTTCAGTTGAAAGGAAATGGGAACGCTGGGGAAAGCGATCTACACAGCAGGCTCGTGGATTCGGGTGACAGGGCAGGCCATAGATCGCCTCGGATTGCTTCTTCAGGGAAATCATGTCTTCCAAGAACAATGTATGTATAAATAATCATGCTTATTTATTTATTTTTTGTAAATTTTCTCTATATGCGCAATTATCTAAAAATACAAAAGATTTTGTTGGCATGCTTTGGGTTGGATTTAAAACCGTTTTAATGGGTACCTATTTCATCAATCTTACATTTTCTAAGTCGGATGTTACTTGAGCTTTTTGGTTGGGTTTCCAAAACCCTAGATAGGATATCTGAGCGGTTAAAAAAAATATTGATTAAAAAAAAAATCAAATTTGGCTGCTATATCGATGCCCACATTGGATGTGCTCAAGTGGTAAGATGTTGGGGTTTTATAGTAGAGCCCCAGGTTCAATTGCCCTGAGACATGATAAAGTGTTGAAATTGGGTAAAATTGCTGGGTACACTGTACCTCAATAGACAAGGTCTGAAGCCTTACGGCTCAATTGTATTGAAATTGGGTGAAATACTACAACTAACTTATTCAGTGCGGTGCAGGCACATCCCAACGGAAGAGGCTAAGTGTAAGTCTGGCGAATTTGAGAGTAGAAATATCCCCTTTCATGTTGTATTTGGGTGAAATATGGCATTCAACGAGCTCAGTGCAGTGTACCCCAACTGTGAAGGCTGGGTACATGTCCGAGGTGATTTTGATGTAAAGGAACATCTCCATGGTGACATCTATGAGGAAGGTTAATTCACCAGGGCAATTTACCAAATCCAAAAAGAAATGGGTGACACATGAACCATAGGTGGTAATGTTGGTAATTGGTGGATTTTGATTTGTGGTGCTTGTAATGGGGTGAGCCTAGGGAGGGTGGATCCTCCAGTTATCTGGAGAAGGATTACACAGGACCCAGTGGAGGAGTTTTGTATACTTTTTGGTTAGGGTAAATATTGAAGGACTGGCATTGCAGCATCAAACTTACATGCAGTGCATCTAATATTTTAGGGCCCTGGAATTGCACCCAGCCTTGTACTTTTTTTTTGGTCCATTCAAATTACTGGGCCACATGATTACTATAGAGTTTGCACCCGAGTTGTCATCTCGGCAATTCTCTTGTCTTACGGCTAGTCTAGTCCTGTTGGATCTGGAAGGGTTTCTGTTGTTTTAGACCGCTGCTGCGAGATGTTTAAGAAGTGCAAAGAAAGGTTGCTACCTGTTAAAATTCATAAATATTGAGGAGTTGCAAAATTGCCCATCTTACTTTTTAATCGCTAAATGTTCGTATTATTAGTTGGCCTCTGTGTAAGAGGAGTCCCCTAAAGCAGCCTGGGAAAAGTGGTTGGGTTTGGGCTCCTGCAACAGCAGGTTCTTCCCTGTATATTATATTGGTCAGGCTGTGGTCGTGTGGTTGAGATGCGTTGTGACCATGTAAATGATCCATGCTTATTAAGATCTGGTGGGCTGAGGGCCTTATGTGTGGGCTTTTCAAAGTTTAACTGGTAAATTTTTGGATTCTCTAAGTTTAACCAAGTGTCATAGTCTCTCGATATAATCAAAGGGAGGTTGTGTTCATGTGCATTGTCAGATCCTCTAATCATAATCTTAAGACCCCAGCCTGCCAGTTATTGGTAGCGCCTTATCTATTTTGGGGGCTCTCTTGGTGCATCAGAAACGAACTGTAAAATCTAAACAGGCAGGTGGGGGTTTAGTTTTCAGTTCAGGTTGATATTGAGCATTTGGATTATACATCAATTTGATGTAAATGGGGATTGATACAACACTGAGTCGCTGGTTCTGGTACGATGGTTTGCCCTGGCTTCATTATGGCTTGTGTCCAGCCATACAAAAATTATATAAAATATGAAAATATAAATATTCTCTCCAAATTCTCAAAACTAACTGGAAAACATTACTGATATTTCATAATTCAATGCCAATTGTCATGATAAATCAAATTGGCTAGTAGTATTTGTTCAAAATAGACTAATTGTCCGTGGTCAAACTACATGGGGCACATACAAATTAAATTTTTTTTATCATATTGCTCTTCATTGGGAGAATTCATCATCATTATTTGTCTTATAAATTCACAAGTAGCATTTGCAGTGCCACTCCCACCAGCTCTGCTATGCGACTTTTGCATAGGAGTCTCGTGCACCTCTTCATTGATGCCGACTAATGAAAGATGGGAAATGGAAGCATCCAAGTTGGGATGCTCTAGCTCTAGATCCCAATGCTCCGTCTCCCCTTCCTTGCCCATGGGATGCTTGTGTGATAGGAGGTGCAAGTTGGAATGCACAGCCCAAGACATCTGCCTTTTTTGCCGACAGTTGGTTGTGCTTAAATGGGTGAGTAAGGAACACATATTGGAGTTTTGCTTAGTTAAAGAGGAACTTGCAACCTATTGAGGGAAATTCAGTGCAAAATAAAAAAAATAATTAATTTGTAAAAGCAAAAAGTATAAAGAAAATAAAGTTAGAGTTAAAAAAAATCCCTATGATAAAAATTTGATGGCAAGATTTTGTAGGTATGTGAATGGAGGTAACATCATGAATGCGTCTTTCTTAAATTTGTTTCAAAAATCGTCAAGGTTGTGACCTTTTGAGAATGTGAAATTCCCAAAGTTGCCCAGAATTATGTCTTCTATATCCTGGTTTGGGGAGATTCTAGTGATTCTTGCCTCATATCCATTGCCAACTTCAACGTCCCTATATGATGGCACCAACATGGGTAAAGTATGTATCCTGGTGCCTTAATATTTTGGAGTCAATGCAAAGGCAATAAGATGTAGTAGGGTGGTCATTTGTTGGGATATTTATGTAAAATAAATGCAAACAGCAATAGCAGATCCACCTGAATGCAAAAATTAAGAACCGATCCAAATATATTGATGCACACATGGTAAATGAAGTGATATGACTGAATCAGATATGTTAGCCACTTCGAGGGGGGCAACCCCCAGATTACAGAGTAATAATGAAATGAATTTGAAAATACAACTTATCATGTTTTGGAAGAGCCTGTCTATCCCTATTTATAGACATAATTTTGTCGGGGCGACCCCACAATCTCAATTAGGTCACCCAAAGAAACATCTAGAACTAATGAATGAAAAGACAAAGGTTATGCGTGCCACATGTGACCACTTCATAAACTTAATACACTTATAAAGATAGAATGTTAGGGGCATAAAATATCCTTAGTACTTACCCTTTAGAAAACTGTTGCCCACAACACTTAATTACTTTGGATGCTTTTACATGAATTGCTCATCTTACCATTTTGTTTCTTCCACTGGAAAATTCCTCCACTTGAATCAAAAATTTCGAGCTGGCTCGATTGCGTAATTGCTTCACTTTCTTCTTGATGATCATCTTTGGTTCCACATGATGAACTTGCCTCCTCCATCTGACTCTTGTAATTTTTACTGGACTGGAAGCTCGTTACTAATGACTTTATTCAAGCAGGAAACATGAAAAATAGGATGAATTTTGGAAGAAGGTAGGAGCTCAAATTTGAACTCTACTTTGCCAATCCGTTGAAGAACTTTATAAGGACCATAAATTTTTGGGGCTGGTTTGTTGTTCTTTTGATGCTTTAATGATGTTTGTAGGGACGCAATCGAAAGAAAACCCAATCACCTTCTTTAGAATGCCTCACATTAGTGCTGATTTACTTGTTGTTTCATCCTATTTTGAGCCATAACCAAAATTTCCTTGACAATTTGGAGCATGTCATGTTGATGCAGCCCAATACAACCCTGATGCAGACAACCCTGCACCCTCAAATTGGGTGTATGCAAATACCTGCAAAGTCCCAGTCAATTTACAACAGCTATGTTAATCCTTGCATGCAAATACCTGCAAAGTCCCAGTCAATTTACAACAGCTATGTTAATCCTTGTTAGCAAACTTAAAATTTTACACCAGCTAATGTATCTATGTATGGAAGCCAAAAAAAAATACAATTAACAGAAATTAGCAGGGAGAAAGAGAGAAGAATAGCACTTCAAAAATTCTGTAGAACTCAAAAGAAAGATTACTTTTTCTCTTCATCCTATTTCTCTAAATACATGCATACAAAAGAAAACCCAGCCACTAAGCCAACACATTCACTGCAGTCAATTCCCCTAAAATTAGCACTTTACTTACTAATAATAAACTAATACTACTCCTAAAAACTCTCAACATGTTGTTACTAAAAATTCCATTTTTAGGAGAACAAGCTCCTAAAAACTCTGAATTGTTTGGATTGACAGCTATACATCATCTTCAAATTCCTTTTTTAGCAGAACAAGCTCGTGAAATTTCTCAACCGTTTGGACTGACAGTTGTACATCATCCTCCCCGTTTTTCACAATTTTGAACCTCATGGTTTAACAAAACCTAGTTTTGTTAACTTCATGAGCTCCTCCTCTGTGATCCAGGTGATATCGGAATCTGGTAAGCCTTTCCATTTGACTATATACATAATATACTCTTGGATCTTGTAGTAGTAACCTTGGTCTCCACTATCTTCTCAATATGCTCTCTCTTTTACTTTGGCAAATGTCTGGTCCATTCTCCAAGCACTTTCTCAACTTGAACTCATTCCAGGCCTGCTTGATAGGGATAAAGATACACAACATTGAATATAGGATTGGTGTCAAATTCTTTAGGTAAGGCTATCAAATATGCATTGTCATTAATCCTTTTGAGAATCTTGCAAGGACCAATTTTCTTTGGCTTCAATTTATTGTAAGTGCCTTGAGAAAACCTTTCTTTATGCAAATAAACCATTATTAGCTCAGCCCCTTGGTGCACCTTTTCTCTCCAATGCAAGTTTGTGTTACTTTTATATTACTTATTTGTTATTTGTAGCCTTTGCCTAACTTCTTGTTGCATATCATGTATATGCTTCACAAAATCCTCTGCATCTTGGCTAACCCGTTTTCCCTCAGGAAAATCAATCAAATCCACCACTCTGTTTGGATTGTTTCCAAAAACAATATGAAAAGGTGATTTACTTGTAGACTTGCTCATGCTGGAATTCAAACCAAACTCTGCTTGGGACAAGACTAAATTTGATTGTTTTGGGTTATCACCAACTAAACACCTTAGCAATTTTCCCAAGCTTTTGCTTACAATCTCTGTCTGCCCATTTGTTTGAGGGTGATATGCTGAACTATACTGCAATTTGTTGTCAAGCATTCTCCACAAAGTTCTCCAAATGTGACTAAGAAACTTTGTATCTTAGTATTTGTCTGAGGGTGATATGCTGAACTATATTGCATCTTGTTGTCAAGCTTTCTCCACAAAGTTCTTTAAACGTGACTAAGAAACTTTGTATCTCAGTATTTGTCTGAGGGTGATATGCTGAACTATATTGCATCTTGTTGTCAAGCTTTCTCCACAAAGTTCTCCAAACGTGACTAAGAAACTTTGTATCTTAGTCACTTGTGCTAAAGCTTGGGCAGTCCATGTAAGCGCACAATCTCTCTAAAAATTAGATCAACAATCCTACTCGCACCAACAGTTTTTTAACATGGAATAAAGTGGGTCATTTTAGAGAATCGGTCCACAAAAACAAAAAATGGGATCATTACCTCTTTGAGTGCGAGGCACCCCAAGACAAAACTCATGGAAATGTCAACTCGTGGTCCTTTGGGAACCAGTAAGGGTTTATACAACCCAACATTCTGCCATCCACCTTTAGCAACTTTGCAAACTCTGCATGTAGAAACAAACTTGTTGATGTCCTTTCTCAACTGAGGCCAAAAAAACTTCACTTACCAAGCTTTGAGTTTTGTTCCTTCCAATGTGCCTCTCAAGTCATTTGAATGCATTTCCCTAATCAGCTTCTCCCTCCTAGACCTAGTGGGAATACAGAGTTGGAGCTCCTCAAACAAAAATCCATCAATCGATAAGTATTCATCATAAAACTCCTTGCCTCCATCTGCTGGATTTTTGAGAGCACCGATAATTTTGCTGCAATATGGATCAGCTGCATATTCTTCCTTCATTTCCTTAAACCCAACAATCTCATTGGTGATTGTGACAAGTACGTGATGTCTCCTACTTAAGGCATCAGCCACAATGTTTGTCTTTCCACTCACATGTTGCACTACAAATGTATAACTTTGCAAAAATGGGACCCATTCGGTATTCTTATGAGATAACTTGGCTTGAGTATTTATATATCTTAGTGTTTGATTGTTTGTCAACAAAACAAATTCTTTATGCAATAGGTAGTGCCTCCATTGTTTGAATGTTTGGACAATATCATATAATTCATCACAAGTATTATACTTTTTTTTGGTGTTATTTAGTTTTTCACTAAAATAGGTAATCAACTTGCCTTCTTGACTCAACACTCCAATTGCAACTGTTGAGGCATCACATTCAATGGTAAAGATCTTCGCAAAGTCTAGTAAGGCAAGAATTGAAGCTTTTGTCACCTTTTTAAGTTGTTCAAAACTTCTTTTAGCTACTTGAGTCCAAGGAAAGGACTTCTCTTTGGTGCAATCGTTTAACGGAGCACGTCTACCACTGAAATTTCTAATATATCTCTTATAAAAGTTTACTAATCCACAAAAGCTCCTCACTTTTGTTATGCTTTGAGGGATGGGCCATTCAAGTATAATCTTGATCTTTTCTAGGTACATGCTCACTCCATCTACTAAAATCACACTTCCCAAGAAAACCAACTTGTCTTTACAAAATTCACTCTTCTCAAGATTTACAAACAACTTTTCCACTTGAAGTGTATCAAACACTATTGTCAAATGCCTCAAATGCTCTCCTAGGTTTCTATTGAAAATCAAAATGTCATCAAAATAAATTATAACATATTTCCCAATATATGGCTTAAAGTCTTGGTTTATAGATCACATAAAAGTGGTAGGGGCATTATACATTCTAAATGGCATCACCAACTATTCATACAAAACCCATCCTTGGTCTTGAACGCTATCATCCATTCATCCCCTTCCTGAATGAAAATCTGATGGTAACCTTTACTCAAATCACATCTTGGAGAAAATCATAGCACCAACCAAGCAGTCTAATATATCATCTTTCTAGGCAATGGATATCGGTATTTTACTATGATCTTTTCAACAGCTCTAGAGTCCACACACATTCTCGACTTTCCTCATTTATTTTGCGAGAGTAGGGTTGTTGTGGCACAAGGACTCATGCTCTCCCTTATGAACCCTTTCTCTAACAATGCGGCGATTTGCCTTCTATCTCCTCTTTCTCTTGTGGAGCTAACTTTTATGCAGCTTGATTTGGAGGTTTTGATCTTGGCATCAAATTAATATGGTGTGTAATGCTTCGTTAGGGAGGCAAGTCTGCTAGTAATTCTGTTTGAGCTACATTAGAATACTTTGCCAACAATTTCTGCACCTCTTGTGGGAGTTTCCCGTCATGTCCCATTTCTTCTCTAGGGCATAAAAGATATCAAACTTCTGTAGTTTGTTTGCAGATTTTTTTATAACCCATTGCTACCAAAGATATTTCAGATGCCCCTTCATCTTTCCATGGTTTTAAAAGATGCTTCTTTTCTTCATGTTGTACTTTATAAATGTTCTCTTTTCCATGATGGATTTCTTTTTGGTCATATTACCAAGGCCTTCCCAACGGCAAATGACAAGCATCTATTGGCACCACATCACGTAACACTTAGTCTTCATAAGGACCAATTTTGAAGGCAACAAGACAAGATTGATCCACAAGCACACTATAATTTTTTTTCAACCAAGAAATATTACGAGGATTTGATTTTGGAATACAAGCAAGCTGTAATTTTTGCACCATTTCTGTGCTTACTAGATTGTTAGTAGATCCTCCATCTACATACACCTTGCACACTTTTTCTTTACACTTGTATTTGGTTCATAAAACACTCTTTCTTCTCCAATCAGCTTCTAGGGTCTCCTTGTTTCTTTACACTAAGGTTATTTGCGGCATCAAATTATCTCGAGTCTCTGCTTCAATTTCTTTTGCTTGTGGTTCCTCTTGAGCCATCATGACTCCATTGGCAACTTTGGGGTTTTCAGGACAGTCAATGGCTTTATGAGGTCTACCAAAATTGTTGCACTTCAAGGGTCTCTAGTATCCAAACCTTTGTTGGCCTCTACCTCTAGCCTGAACTTTAAAAGCTCCTCTACCACCATAATCCGCCTTTGGTTCCTTACTTTCCTCTTGCTCTTTTTCCTTTGTACTTTTGGAAGAACTTCCTCTTCCTCTATTCAAATTGCTACCAACCCTTTACTCACCACCTTGCTCATCCTATTCATATTTTCTTCTGCCCTCAAGGCATACCGATATGCCTCATCCATGGTGGTCGCCTTGAGTAGGGCTAGCTCATTTTGGAGTTGAAACCTTAGTCCATTGATGTAATCATCTTTGATTCCTTACTTTCCTCTTGCTCTCTTCCTTTGTAATTTTGGAAGAACTTCCTTTTCCTCTATATAAATTGCTACCACCCCTTTTACTCACCACCTTGTTCATCCGATTCAATTTTTCTTCTGTCTTCAAGGCATACCGATATGCCTCATCCACGGTGCTCATCTTGAGTAGGGCTAGCTCATCTTGGGGTTGAAACCTAAGTCCATTGATGTATCGTGCTGCTGCCTGCTCATCATCGTCTTGCCAAGTTCTGATTTGTAGCCTTAGGAATTGCTTAGAATAACCTTGTACCGATAGCTCTTTCTGCCTTACATTTTGAAACTCCTTAAATAGCTTTTCCTGATAAGCAGAGGGCATAAATATAGCTTTTAAATGCTTGAGCATGTTTGGCCACATTCTGATTTTCACCTTCCTTGCCGCCTTTTAACATTTTATAGGGTATCCCATCATAGAGCAGCATGAGACTTCATTTTTGATGCTCCAAATTTGGTCATTTGTGGATCATTCTCATCAATCACCTCTATCTCAAAGTACCTCTCCAATTCTTGAATCCAATCTATGAACACTTCTAGATTTAATTCACCTTTAAAGTCAAAGACATCCATTTTAACCTTGGTTCCTTGTTTGGACACAACTTCAATGAGCCTTTCCATAGGATCTATGGCTCCAACTTGATCCCTTTGAACTTCTGGTCGTTCTTCCAAGTCTTAATGCATTAAGCCAGCCTCAGGGGCCTCTAACCTTATGAGTAGTTCATCTTCAACATTTCTCCTCTTTCTTGCATTTCTTCTCCCTCTACCTGCCCATTTTAAATGCATTCCTCTTTGGGCCAGGGTGGTCTGATACCAACTGATGTAGCCCAATACAACCTTGATGCAGACAACCCTGCACCCTCAAGTCAGGTGTATGCAAATACTTGTAAACTCCCAGTCAATTTACAGCAGCTCCATGCAAATACCTGCAAACTCCTAGTCAGTTAACAACAGCTCTATTAATCCTTGTTAGCAAACTGAAAAGCTTACACCAACAATTGTATCTATGTGTGGAAGACCAAATAAAAAAATATGGTTAATAGAAATTTAACCTTCTGAGTAGTTCATCTTCAACATTTCTCCCGTCTTGCATTTCTTCTCCCGCTACCTGCCCACTTTAAATGCATTCCTCTTTGGCCCATGGTGGTCCGATACCAACTGATGCAGCCCAATACAACCTTGATGCAGACAACACTGCACCCTCAAGTTAGGTGTATGCAAATACTTGTAAACTTCTAGTCAATTTACAGAAGTTCTATGCAAATACCTGCAAACTCTTAGTCAATTAACAACAGCTCCATTAATCCTTGTTAGCAAACTGAAAAGTTTACACCAACTAATGTATTTATGTACAGATGACCAAATAAAAAGGATAGTTAATAAAAATTAGCAGGGAGAAAGAAAGAGCAGCAGCACTTCAATTTTTTTGTAGAACTCAAAAGAAAGACTACTTTTTCTATTCATCCCATTTCTCTAAATACATGTAGTAAAGAAAACCCAGCCACTAAGCCAGCACATCCACTACAGTTAACTCCCCAAAAACTAGCAGTCTACTTACTAATAATAACCCATAATTGCAAGGAGACGGGTATGGGTAACGGTGCGCGGATTTTTAGAAAAATAGGAGATGGGTACAGGGAGTCGGCAATATATATATATATATATATATATATATATATTATATATATTATAAAATAATAAAAACTGAAAAATTAAAATATAAAAAATAACTTATTAAGATTTAAATTATATTGTATATATAAATCTTGATATTTAATATATTAAAATTTAAAAATAATCTATTAAACTAAATATTAAAATATAAATTTTACATTATATATTGTAATATTATATAACAAAAAAATATGGACTTATGGTGTATAAACTATAATTATAAATTATATAAAAATAAAAAATTGTAGCTTGCAATTATGTAAAAAAAATAAAAAATAAAAACAACAATGCCGTGGCATTGCCATTTTCAACATTAAAAATTTATAACTTTAAACCCTAAACTGTAGGCATGTAAAAACAATAATATTTTCATTTTTTTTAATCGCATACATGATTTCTAGCGACTAGTGATTACAAGTTTAAATCCGGCCAATATTATTGTAAATCCAACCAATACCATTCCAAATCCAATGACGACAACAACAAATCAGGGGATGACAACTGTAAATCCAGCAACTAAAAATGTGTTTAGGGTTTCCATAGGGATACAACATGATTTTTGAAAGGAAACACGAAGGAGACGTTTAGGGTTTCTAGTATACGTATCCAGATACAAGAGACGACTTGGAACCCGTCTCTCTTACTGGAAATGTGTACTCGTACCAGAGACACATCCTAGGTAGTGGGGGATGTGTCTCCCTACAACACTGTAATAAACTAATCCTACTTAGCTACATTTCTTTAGACAACCAAAACATGTTACCCAAAATTCCATCTTTAGGACAACAAGCTCCAAAAAACTCTCAATCGTTTGGATTGATAGGTATACATCATTTAAAAATTCCATTTGTAGGAAAACAAACTTCTTAAAACTCTCAACCATTTGGATTGACAGTTGTACATCACATGTTGGTGTTGAATATGATTCTCCATTGCATAGGTTTTGGGATGATATTGCAAGTAAGGAGTAGATAGTGGGGAATAACCATAAAGAGCCTCAACTGAAGTCATCTTTGTTGACATATGAAATATAATGTTAAAATATCATTTTGCCATGGGAAGCCATTTGGACCATTGCGATTGCTCGTTTGAGGCAAAGTAGCGTAGATATGCCTCTAAACATTTTATTCACATTTTTTGTTTGCCACATTTGATTGTGGATGACAAAATGAGCCGTGTGTTAGTTTTGTGCGCCATGCAACAAATAAGTATTTCCAGAATATGCTAGTGAATATAGGATCTTAGTCACTTAATGATTTTGTAGGTGCCATGGAGTGTTTGTACATTTCCCGTGAATACATATTCCACTGTACTAGCATGAAATAGATGAGAGAGTGCACAAAAGTGTGCATACATATTGAGTCTATCCACGACCACCAATATCACATCCATATTTTCTGATTTTGACAACTTTTAAATTAAATCCGTTGATATTTTCTCCCAATGCAGTGCTAGAATGGCTAATTGTTGTAAGAGACCCACAGTCTTGATTGTTTCTCCTTTACTTTGACATACCAAACATTCGGCCACAAGTGTTTGTACATCGCTCTGAATACTTTCTCAAAAGAAAATTTTCTTTGTGCGGTCATATATCTTTAAGAATTTAAAATGTCCTCTTATTGATGAGTCATGCATTTAAGATAAAATCATGGCTTTCAATTGAGATATATTGCATAAAAGGAGCCTCTCCTCTTCATGTGTTCTTATCTTCAAAGGATGGGCATTGTTGATGTTGTTGAATGAGTTTCCTTGTTGGAGTGTCTTGTTGCCATCATACCCTTGCTGCATCTACCCATTTCAGCTGCAGTAAAGAAATGACACAAATTGTTGCTTCCTTTGCCTTTTGTCGAGAAAGAGCATCAACCTGATATTCTCATTGCCTTTATTGCAAATAATTACGAACTCATACCCCGACACCTTGGTGACCAATTTTTGTTGTTTCATCGATGACAATTGCAGCTTCAAAAAATACTTTAGACTCTCACGATCCGTCATGATTTCGAAGTGCCTGCGCATGATATATTGTTGCCACTATTTGACCACACAAATGATAGCTTGCATCTCCTTCTCATATGCAGGCCTTACCAAGTTCTTGCCTTTGCGTTTGCCTTTGCCTTTGCGTTCTCATATGCAGGCCTTACCAAGTTCAATGCCAAGAGACACCCTTCTTAATTAATACTGTCCCAATGCCTTGTTCAGAAGCATCACTTTCTACCACAAATATCTTAGAGAAGTCTTGGGTAGCTAGAATAGGATTGGAAGTAAGAGCTTCTTTCATTAGATGGAGTGCTTGGGTGGCTGACTCTGACGTTGAAAAGGAACCTTTTCTTAATAACGTGGTTAGAGGTCTAGCTATGTGAGCATAGTTGCAAATAAACATTCTCTACTAACTTGTCAGACCCAAGAATTCCCTCAAACCTTTGATGTTTTTATGTCTTGGCCATTGTTTGATTGCTACTATCATCAGTGGGTCCACCTTAACACCTTCATGTGATACCACATGCCCTAAATGCTCCACTTTTTTCACTCCAAAGGCAAATTTGAACTCTTTGGGATAGAGCTGATTGTCTTCCAATGCCTGTAATACCTTCTCTACATGTTGCAAATATTCTTACCATGTTTTACTGTAAATTAAGTTGTCATCATAGAAAACCAACACAAATTTTTGAAAGAATGGACAAAAAACTGAATTCATAAGGCTTTGGAAAGTAGATGAAGCCGTCATGAGGCCAAATGACATAACTAAGAATTTGTAATGATCCTTATGTGTTTGGAATGCAGTCTTATGTACATCTTCCTCCCTTACCTAGATTTTATGATAGACTGAACATAGATTGAATTTAGTAAAGAAAACAAAGCCATTAAATTCATCCAATATTTCATCAATAGAAAGAACATGAAACTTTTATTTGAGAGTGAGCTTGTTGTGTTCCTTGTAGTTTGGGCACATCCTCCACGATTCATCCTTATTTTTAACCATGACCATTGGAGATGAGTAGACACTTTGTTGTGGCGAACAATTCCTAAATTGAGCATTTCCTTGACTGTACTTTTCAATTTTTGACTATTGTTCAAAGGGAGAGCAGTAGGGTCGAATGTTAGCTGACATACTTCTTGTAATCAATTCAATGGCAGGATCATGATCTTGGGCAAGAGGTAGACCTCTGGGTTCTTGAAAAATTGCTTATGATGTTGAATGATTTCTTGATTTCTTTTTTGGATTTCGAGTATCTACCTCTTGTGCTTCCAGTGAGTGTAGTTGTGCCACAATACCATAAGATCCCTTTTTGAGCTATTTCTCTATCAGATTGATGAACAAGCCGTGTTCAATACAATATGAGTGGCTCATTATATAAGCCATATGAAACTACTAACAGCCTACATCTGTGCATAACAGCTTAGGAACAAATGGAACCAATATGCTAATGATAGCAAACAACCAAAGCCCATGTACAAAAATGTTTATTGATGTTATTTACTTAAATATTTTAATATTCTTCATCCTATGAGTATTGATTATTTGGCTTGGAGGTGATTGCATACCCACAAGCCTGTTCGTCTATCCATTTGAAGCGAAAGCCATGAATAAGTCCTAAAAGTTGAAGGAAATTGTCCCCAACATTTTTATCCATTGCACCCCCAATAGCATGTCTATTCCTCCAAGATGAATGTTAAACATTTAGGAGTCCAAATGGTGGTTCCCTATTGAGAGTTTGATGTGATGGCATTTATCCCCACAAGAAAGTTGCTTCCCATCAGTTATCATAACCTGAAAATTAGAAAATGGAAACACAAAGCAATTGAGTTCATTTGCTAGCCTTTTTTCAATGAAGTTGTGTTTACTACCTGTATCTATCAACATTGTTACCTTCCTCTTCTTGATATGCCGCACAATTTTGAGCATTTGAGATGTGCTTATCCCATTTAATGCATATAGGTAGATATTGGCGGGTCTTTCTCTTCTATTGGCTCATGCTCTTGATAAAAAACTGGTCCTTATGCACAACTATTTCTCTCTTCAAAAACCTCATTCTCAACAATCATTAGGCGTTTCTCAGCATTGGCACACTCATGACCTCTAGACTATTTACTATCACAATGTCAATGTGTTTCTATTTCCCTCTTCTCTACCTCTCGTTAAGGAGAGGAGGTTGATTTGCCTTGGGTTAAAAGTATTGGGCAAGTTTTTGTATCTCCATTCTGAGGGTTGACCTTGTGTTAATCTTCTAGTAGCCATATTCCTTTGCTCTATGTTCGAGGCTTTCTTCTTAGCATCCTTAACTCAAAAAGGCATAAGTGATCGAAGGTCATGCTTAACACGCTCATTAAGCCTGTTGGTGTAAAGTTTTAAGTCTTCAATAGACTGCCAAATTATCTATTCTGATGGACAATTTCATATGCTATGCATTATATTTCTCTACGGACTTTGTTTGCTTCAGTTTTGACAATTGAGTAAAGAAACTTCCATTCCATGCTTGCTCATAATGGGTTAATACTTAATTAGTAAAGGTATCCCAATTCAGTGATTGTCCCTTGTCCTTCACAATCCATTGGTGCCATCGATATGGTTCAGGTTGCAAGTGGAATTTCGACCTCTGCATAATCTTGTAAACTGTCAAGCTTAAAATATTGTTCCACGAGGCTTTGTTAAGAAATCACATCCCTACCATAAAACTGACAAATGTTGAATTTGGGCAAGTGTAGTCTTTTCCCTTGAGAAAAATGCCCCATTCCTTGATTCATCAAGTTTTGGTTGTGTCCCCCAAGGTTGGTTGGTTGCACAACGCTGTTTGGTACTGGGCGATTTCCCTGATTTTGGTTATCTAAGGGTGGTGTTGGGCTAAGATGAAAGCCATTGGGCCATGAGCTGATCATTAAATCTTTGCAATCCAATGTTTAATGAAGTTGCAAAAGGAACAATCACCTTATCATTGATAAAGTTTACCTCCTCTTCATAATCATCCAACAAAAAATCAGTTATTTTGGCACCGAGAAATAAGGTACATCCTTTCCATTAGTGATTTTGGAAGGTTCATTAGGCAGCGGGGTTGGTTGCCTAGCTCTAGTTTTGTTATCAATTATGGGTGAAAGTACCCACTAGTGGTGGGGACCTCTCTATTAACATACGTGGGGAACTACCAGATACTCGTGGGAAATTGGTTTTCACAGGGCAAATGGTTAGATGCAATACTAACCGCAAGGTGAGTAATGCCTTATAACCCGTGATTAGCTGCAGGGAATTGTTCGTGGTAGGGCATTACTTGGCCATGACCTGCATAAATAGTCAATGACTCAAACATAACTAAAGTTAAACAAAAAACCTGTCATTGTCATTTATTTCCATCGTGATTTTTGCCTGTTTGCCATCTTTGTGATTTTTGAGTGAAGTGCCTGTGTCCCCTATTGGCGAGGGTTTGGTGAACTGCTGTGTATGATATCATTGCGATTTCGGCGTGAAATGCGTGTTCAATCAATGCTTAGCTGCTTGCAGGGTTTGGTTGCCGTTTAGTGAGTGCACAATGGCAAACAAAAATTGTTAAAATTCGCAAATTAAATCACTGCTGTTAATACCCAGGTTAAAGAACGTTGCTAACTGCAAAACTTGCAGGTGATTTAAAATCTGTCCAAGAAACTGAACTTTTTTGCCGGTCGCACTTGTAGCTGTCCCCTGAATTGTTGCCCGTCGGTAAAAACGCATTTTTTCCTCTTTATTGTCTAGCAGACTGCAATTAATATTTTTAGATTTTTTAAGATTTTCCTGGTAGACCCATTCAATATCCACAACGAATGAACTAATGCAATTGCGATGTGATAGTATAACATATAATATAATATAATTATATTTTAGTTTATAAAATATTAAAAAAATATATTAAAATATTATATATATATATATATATGTATGTATGTATATATATAATGTTAGTTTATTTAAATACATATAATATAATATAATTATACTTATATTTTTGTGTTTCAGTTTATTTTATGAATTTATATATTTTTAAAGTATCAATAAAGTTGCTAAGCCCTGAGTATCGGTCAAAATTTTGGGCTGTCGAGTAACTACCAGGTACGAGTTTTCAAACTATGGTGGGACCATAGAAATATTTAGGCACCACTGGGGACCTATACAAGATTTCTCAGAATGCAAATATGAATATGATGAAATAAGTCTCCAACGAGGGTCAAGAAAACTAGAAAACAAGAGTTGGGGAGGGTACACAAAACCTAGTTACTAGAGAGCTATATTGTTGCGATCGTCTTGACTTGACAAATCCGATATTGCTATATCCCACAAGCACCCAAAAGACAAATAAAAACCTTCACTTGGGGTCTATTGTTCAAATTAGATCCCCCAAATTCTTCCTTGTTTGAAAGATATGGAAGAACTGCTTTTGATAGGGTTTGATCGAATAAAATTGCTACAAATCTACCACTCTATCCAGGTCAAACAACAACCAAAAACATTCAACAAAAGCAATTTCTAAATATTGCTAAATTTCTTGTGATAATGTCGTCTTTGTCCTTGCACTTTATAATTATCAATTATTGATCTTGGATAATGTCCTTTTGCCCCTACACTATATAAGTCGCTGCCCTAGTCATTGCTCTAATACCATTTGTTAGGATATTTATTTAAAATAAGCTCAGACAACAATAGCAAATCCACTTGATTGTAAAAATTAAGAATAAATCCAAAGATATTAATGTATAGAAGTCACCGCACAAGTCATTGCTCTAATGCCACTTGTTAGGATATTTATTAAAAATAAACTCAGATAACAATAACAGATCCACTTGAATGTAAAAATTAAGAATAAATTCAAAGATATTGATGCACAAATGGTAAATGAAGTAATATGACTGAATCAAATATATTGGCCTATGTGTGGGGCAACCTTTAGGATGCAAACAATAAAGAAATGACTTTGAGAACACAACATATGATGATTTAGAAGAGCCTATCTACTCCTATTTATAGAACATAGCTAGGTAGGGGAGAGCCTAAGTTTGACTTATGTCAGCCTAAAGAAACAACTAGAACTAATGAATAAAAAGATTAATGTTATGCGCGCCACAAATTGGCCACTCCATAACCTTAATCCTAATGAAGATAAAATGTTAGGGGTGTAGCATTGTTCTATCATTCAATAAAAATCTTATGCACTTGCTTGAAAATATTTTCTCAAAGACCTTGCTCTTTCGTTGCCATAATGCTCCTCATTTTTTCAATCAGTGAGTCGATGCCATCATAGATTTTTCCCAAATATGGCTAATCTTTATTAGGATATTTGATCATATTGATAATGGGCTTAGTCAAAATAAGCAAGTAATTCACACAAGCCCACCAATTGTCATCTAGGATCAACCCTATATTTTTTTTGGGACCATATAACCCAAAGGTTGTTGATAACTGTGTTGCACAATGCCTCTCCCACCTTCACAATCTGTTTCAAGAAGATTATGTGAAGGTGAATATCGTTTCAACAACCTAACATGAAATTAAAAAAGTTAAAACAAAAAAGTAAATTTCAAACATTATAATAGAATAAGGTTTTGAAATTCTATAAATGTTTAGAAATCTACAAGTTACAACATCATCTACTTTATTTTTAAAATTTTAGATTTAAAACATAAAGTAGATGATGTCAAACCAAAATAAAAAATTAAATTTATTTAATTAATTAAAAAATAAAGATAGCTTGCGACATGTGGTGATTGGTCTCAAACATTTGTATCTCATGGGCCTCTATATGAAGTCGTTTGATGTAGTCAACTTGGTTGCCCAACATTTGCGCCATTAAGATGAGTCAATGAATGACTCTAGGGTGTCCAAAATATATCCATGTACCTCGCCCCAATCAACAACTTCGCTGCAGCTTTGTAATTATTAGCATTGTTTGTTTAGACAAATTTTTGAGGCCTCACCAACTCAATGGATTATGAGGATGTCAACAATGAATTTTGTATCCTTCACTTGCCCTTCACAATTAACTGCTTTAAATTTTTTTGCTTATTTATGGCACACTACAATCACATTAATTAAAGCCCTGCTTTTGCAATCTTTCCATCCATGATGAATGGACACCCTTGTTTTGATCCAAGAATTTCGAATGGGTTGCAATGAATTATCCACGTTTTTTTTCTTGCCCAACAATGTGGAGCATATCTTTTCATAATCAAGGCGTATGTAGTCTTTAAGGCTTGATTGATTCCCCTCACCATTTTCCACTAGTATGGTGACCCAACAAGGTTAAATGGTAGCCCATTGGCATAAATACATTGCCTAATAAGCTTATTGGAAATATCTCTCAACCCATTTTAAAAAGCCCTTTCTAGTGGGCCCGCAACTTTTGTTCTTTTGCAAAAAAGAGGAGTGTCCTTTTCTTTTGAAGAGGGTGACACTGAAAACGACGTGAGGTATGATTGGGGATGAGATGGACTTTTAGGTGGATTGTTGGATCAAGGCCCTTTCTTTTGATATTTTGGTTAGATTTGCGTAAACTAAAACACTATTTACTTAGACATATGCATAAAATGTTGAATACACAATAATAAAATTTCTCTTCTTATTCTATATCAATTCATTGGGGATATTCAATATATTTGGGACCAAATATTCATTGCACGAGAGTACATATAAATAGGTTGAAAAACTCCTTTATTCAAGGAGTCAAACCTCATCCACAAATCCATCAACTTCTCCCACAAGCCTATCTCTTATCCCTAATCCTCAACTAACTCCTAGTATCTCTCATAGATAGCTTTATTTTCTCCTAGGAAATCTATGTGAGTTTATTTGCAACTCACTTTATTACCTTACTCACACACATATATTTAATTTACCCAAACAAACATATATAATGTGAGCACTAATAACAAATTCCTAACATTCCCCCCCTTTAGTGGGAACATGGTAGAAAACATCTCATTTTGGAATTGCAACATGCCACCTCTGCTTGCTCATGATCTTGATCTACATACGCTATTGCACAACTCTCCAAAACTGTATTTTCACAAGTGGCTTTCATGGATGGATACAACAACCACCCAGGTATGAACAGTGGACCACATTTTTGTTCATCCTCCACACGTATATACTGATGATTTTACATGGGCTTCAACTAACAACCTTTACAAATGGGTTTACAAAGGAAGACCAACAACTTATACAAATGGTTTTACACGGGATAACCAACAACCTCTTTAGATGGTTTTACATAGGATCCCCAACAATCCTTACAGATGGTTTTACATAGGGTGACCTACAACCCCTACAAGTATCATGATTTCTACAACAATATTGATCAATACTCCACTACATTTTTACATCAGGGGATTACATTTGGAATTGCTCACTAATTATATCACACATAAAAAAAAATAAAAAAAAATGACACTATTGCATTGTGTGACCTCATCGTTAGTGGTTGATGAGAGGATGATATTTGAACTCCTTCCTCTGTTGCCTCCATCCCCTTGTACGATGCTACTTAGCAAATTTGAATTTGAGTCTCAATTTTAGAATGCCCCCCTCCCCCCCGAACAAGATGGACATCGTGTACAAGCGATGGTGCATCTAGGTACAAAATATTTAATTTTAAAATTTATACAATACAAAATGATTTGACTTTATGACAAGACTACAACTTTTATAACGATTGATGATATATAGTGACTCTATATTGACAAGGGCTTTAATAGAAGTTTACAAATTCCAATTAATTACTAATTGACACTAGAATCCAATTACTAATATAGCTAAAGGCTATAATTAGAAATTAAATTGACGCACAACACACAAGACTATCTTAGTAACGCCTTTTTGAACAATATAATGAAACTTGTTTTATTCCACTTAACACCTATAAAAGACCTAATACAACTTATTAAAAAGTGACTATACCACTTTATTTTCTGAATAAGAATATAAGAGGCTTGACTATTTAAACCATTCTAATAGATTTAATCTTAGTCTAAAACAAGTAGCAAACTCTACGTAAACCAATAGAAGAAAGCACTATGTCAGTCAGTCACATCAGCAATTGACTTGTCGTGATTGAAGGAATGTCAATGCATGCGAATGGAGTAGGCATATATGAGGAACCAATGATGAGTTTTCAGACTGCTATAAATCTCGTTTACATGGTTTGTCGAATGGTGTTTAGCTCCATGCTCACCACACCAATGACATGATTGGTATGAGAGCACAAGAAACTTTGATTACTAACTTCTTTGGTATATTTGTCTGATCTGGACGCATGAAGGCCGCTGAAAACAAATTTCCTCAGGCTAATACTCCAATATTCGGGTTTGTGCTGAAGATGCAAGATCCAATACAGGTATAACATGAATGGATCTGCAGGCGAAGCAGGCGTACGGATTTAGATTGATACTATAGAGAATTGCCGGTGCGAGATGGAGCATGCACAGAAATCAGAACACATGAGAGGATCAGATCAGATTTGTAGATGCTAAGAAATCACGATTAGACGTGAATCTTTTGAGGTAGCAGTCTGTCTGACCAGGAGCGCACAGTATTGAAAAATTACTTGGAATTAATGCATGATGAAATCATACACCAATGTGTTGATAGAACTGCCAACGAATATATGAAAATAATCTTGTAGGCGTAAATGAACAACTGAATAGTGGTTTTCCAGCAAGAAGGTTGCGCCTTCCTCTTATAATCCTCCAGGAAAGACAATAGCACTTCTTCTTCTATATCAATTCATTTGGGATATTCAATATATTTGGGACCAAATATTCATTGCACGGGAGTACATATAAATAGGTTGAGAAACTCCTTTATTCAAGGAGTCAAACCTCATCCACAAATCCCTCAACTTCTCCCACAAGCTTATCTCTTATCCCTAAACGTCCACAACTACTGCTAGTATCTCTTATTGATAGCTTTATTTTCTCCTAGGATATCTAGGTGAGTTTATTCACAACTCACTTGATTACATTACTCACACAATTACATATATTTAATTTACCCAAACAAACATATAATGTGAGCACTAACAACAAATTCCTAACATCTTTGCCAATGCAAACTCTGATTCCTTGGCTAGGAATTGCACACAAATGGATTTTCGCCTGACTGAATGAGCATTTATATTTGATCTTGTTCTTTGTGCAGCGCCAAATATAACCCCCTTCCACCTGGGATCTGCCCTATGGTCGTCACATATTTCTAAAGTGGAGAAACGACGCTAGAGCTTGTTGCCATTATAGAGATTACTTGTGGCAAGAAGTTCTAAACAAACACAATATTTGGAAAAAAATATCAACCCAAAAAAAGAAAACAAAATCCTTTGTGGAGATTGAAAACAAAATAAAAAAACAAAAAACATACAAAAACTTACCTTCAACGAAGGATTTCTCCTTGTGACAAGTTCCTCAATCTCCTTGGCAGCAAATGAGCACTCGTGGTGGTGTAGGAATAGCAAAACAATGAAGTTGAAATACAAACTTGACGAGGTTTCAGCCCTGAGCATTCATGAAAGTAAAGTGTGCAATGAGAGGTAAGTTTGTTTTTTTCCTTTTCCTTTGGTGAAATGAGAGTTTAGTTTGGTCTTTTTAGGTTTTAGGGTGTTTGTTTTATGTTTTAATGTTCAAAATCTGACCTTCTTATGTTTTTTTATCATTGAAAAATCTGTTTTTTAAAAAAGGCAAAGGACTCTAGGATTGCCCTTGGTATGCCTAGTGTTCATTAGTACTCAAGGTCAACCCGGTGCTGAATCAAACCGGGATTGGTACCCGGTTTGAACCAGACCTGCATGAGGGAGTTTGGTGGATAGATTCCAAATTCTTAGATCCCTCATATACCACCATGCTAATTGTGATTCAAAATAGTTGTAATTTAAGAGTAACTTCTATATTTAATAGTTTAGCTCATAGCATACATAACCGTAACCGGTGAGTACTCATTGTGGGGATTTTTTTAAATCGGAGAGTCATCGACAGGTGGGGTCAAATAACTGAGAATAACCGACAAAGGAAAAAAATACTTAAATTTATCAAAAAAAATAACTTTTATAGATATTATAGTTGCAAAATGTATCAGATGAGTTTGTAAAATGTTGGGAAAGTGTTCTCTATTAGATTTGAACACAAAGTACAAAATCGCATAATCATGCGAATACAACTGACATTGTCAAGTTTTCAACAACAAATTGATACAATGATATATACAAGAATATACAACACTGCAAGTACAAATTACAAGAATCTATAACTTCCTCTTCCCAATGCTTTGAAAAATCAAGGGAGCCTGAGAAAGTCTAGTCCTCCCATTCAACTGCTTCCCGCTCTGCCTAGAATGTTGTGGCTCCACCTCCACATTTGCCTCTGCCTCTGCCTCATCTTCAAGGATGTCCTCTAATCCAATGTATCCTCATGTTGCAGTTGCACCTTCCATAGCTTGTCTCTCGAAATCAACAATCTCGTCCTTTGTGAACATGGAGGCCTCGTTCAGTGCAGTCCAATCACTTTAGGGATTGATCTTATTTAGATTGATAGGCTCATATGATGTGTTCTTCAACTTCTTTGTGCGAAGGCGAAAGTTTTATTGCACAAAAACTAGGTCATTGAAGCGTTTTCGGCTCAACTTGTTGCGCTTCTTTGTATGAATGGCATCAAACAAACTCTAGTTGTGCTTACATCCAAAAGCGCTACAAGGTTGAGATAAAATGTAGAAGGCTAGACTTCGAAGATTTGAGGTATTTTCATCCCAATCTTTCCACCATGACCCTGCAAACAAGATATTCAAAACTTTGTAAGTAATTAATAATTATAAATTTGTAACTGATAAGGTACAAGTAAAGACTTTATTTTTTATTATTTGCTGACTGCATGGCTCTCTTTTGGATAGCTAGGGCTGAAGAAAAGAGCCTCCCCCTAGCCTACATGTAGATCTACAACTTTGAAATAATGAGGTCGCTCACCTCAACGTCAGGTGTCATACACTCAATGTATGTTGAGAGCCAAGTCCCTCCATAACCTTCCCAATAGTATCTGCGAAGCCATCAGAGTCGAAAAATCTGGGGTTAAGGTAGTACCCCACTGCATGGATGGGTTGGTGGAGTTGATTGTTCCACCTCTGATCAATCAACTCCCAAATGGGATCAAATTTGTCACGATTCCCTCCTCTATATTAGATTTGGATTGTCTCTTTGGCCTTATCCATGGCCTCACAAATATAACCCATTGGGTTTTGCTTCCCATCCACCAAGTGCAAAACTGTCACCAAAGACTCTGAGACCTACAAAGTTACAAACAAATTAAAGTTATAAATTTGAAAATAAAATAAATACCAAGTTTAAAAAATTGAAAATAAGAGAATCGACTTGAAATTTAAATTTAAATTTCAAGTTACCTTGACAATCTTTGTAGCTCTCTTTTCGAAGGCTTCACTGAAAACTACCTTCCCAACCTTGACTCCATCAACTTTATTGGAATATGACGACTCCATCTAAGTTTGACTCACAAACATCTGCTTCAAAGAAGTCAACAAATTGCAAATACTTTGCAACATATAAAAGTGCGTTGCAAACTTGGTGACCCCTGTCTGAACAAGCTATTTCCCCTTGCTGTGCTTTTTCATTAAGTTGAGACCCCAAGGGTGATTGTATATATATTTTGTCATGTCTTTAGTTTCTTTTACAACCGGTCGCACCCAATCAAGTTTGCCTATGTCCTCCAAAAGAAGGTCAATGCAATGGACTGTGCAAGGGATCCAAAAGACTGATGGATGTCTCTCCTTGAAAAGTCTCCCAGTCGCCACATATGTTGTTGCATTGTTTGTGACAATTTGAACAACATTCTTGATGCCCACCTTTAAAACACCCTGCTTGAGCATTAAGCTTAATGTTTCTGCATTCTTTATCTTGTTAGATGTATCAATGGATTTAAAAAACCCAGCTCACCATATGAAGATGCCAAAAAGTTGATGAGGATGTGGTTCTTTCCATCCATCCATCCATTGGAAAGATTGGTGCATTCAAACTTTTGCCACAACCTCTTTTGATCTTCTACATTACCTTTGCATTTTCAGTTGCATTTTGGAGCAACTTCTCACTCAAGTCTCTTGGAGAGGGTGCCTTGTACCATTTTCTTGTAACTGTCAATGTTGTCATCAAATATTTTCAATATGGGCTCTTTGCTACATTGAAGGGAAGGTTGTTGAAATACAAAATATGCATGTGCTTTATTTGATTTAGCATGTGCCTCCTTGCTCCATCCTATACCTTGCAGCGAAGGTTGTGTCCCAGGTGTGTTTCTAGGCACAAAAAATTTTCTGTATATGGTTCGAACTTGATGAAGATGTGCTTGCGCGTTTGCGTGGGCAACAAGTAGAGCCCACATTTTCTATCAAAGTTGCATCTTCTTCCTCTATCGTCGAGGGAGTAATGGTTGTTATGGCTGATTGCATCTTCTTTCTCTATCGTCGAGGGAGTAATGGTTGTTATGGCTGATTGCATCCTTGCCATCTCTAATTTTTTCTCATCCAACAATGCAAGCTCTGCAATCATCTCTCGTTTTACCTTTTCCGTTACATTGGGACAAGGCATGACATTGCGACAATGAATGCATGAAATGTAGTAGTTCATGCGATTGATGCCTCTTGACATCTTCGAGCAAAATGAAGAAATTGAAACTGTCCATGTCAGTCCAACTTGCATGACATACTTCCAAGCAACAGTGCGACTTTGAGCATTGGGGGGAGCCATTTGCCCACCACCGACTGTATTTGACCCCGATGCATTGGCGAATGCCATTGTTTATTGACCCAGATGCACTGACAAATGCCATTGTTTACTAATGGTAAACTTGCAAACATTTTCAAAACAACATTGAAAAACTAAAAACCAAAAACATTTCACACAAATTAAAATACATTTAAAAAAATAACCTTAAATCGTAAACGGTAAACTTGTAAATTTAATTTTAAACATCTTGATGTAACCCTAGGACAAAATTTTGAAAATGTTGCGAACGATTCTCTACAATAAATAAATTATAATGGATGGAAACTATAATTTGTATAAATTGCAACGTTACCAGTTCGTGGCTTTTGGGCTGCGTTGGGCACCCAGGGTTGTACCCGGTTCGGGTATGGGGTCGGGTTTGCTGCCCCAATGCCCAGGTTTCGTGCTTGGGCACTTGGGTGCGTTGGGTGTTCTTCCCAGGATTCGCCCCTGGGCACTCGGGTGCGTTGGGTGTTCTTCCCAGGATTTGCCCCTGGGCACCCAGGTGCGTTGGGGCGAACCCTGGGAAGAACCCCCAACACACTTGAGTGCCTAGGGGCGAAACCTGGGCGTTGGGGCAGTGAACTCGTAGTCGTCGGCAGGCAAATGCTGCCAAAAAACATTTTTATTTATTTATTTTTTCCTTTTTCGCCAAACCCAATGCAATTAAATAATTAAAAACACCTTCCTCAACCCTAAAAGCCAAAAGCAAAAGCATACTTCAACACAAATGAGAAGAACAAAGTGACAAAAGGAAAAACACTTGGCTCTTATTTTTCTAATTTTCTCATTGCATACTTCAACTCCATTGCTGCTATAGGTTTGAATCTTCATCAAGCATCATTCTAGTCATTTGCCTATGGTGATTGAGGAGCCATTTGTTGTCAAGGTAAGTTTTATATTGTTTTATTTTATTTATTTTGTCATTTTTTAATTTTTACTAGTTTCTAGCTGGCCTAGGGTTTGTTTTGATTTTTTTTTTAAATTGTGTTTGTTTTTTAACTTGTAGTTATATGTACTATTACTACAATGTCTCGTAGCTCTTCCTCCACCGGTCAAAAGCAACACAAAATGGACTTGACACACTCACCATTGTGGAAATATACAACACTAATAGACCAAGTTTCAGGTGGTGGGGCCTATATTGGAAATGCAATATTTATGATTCTCAGTTCACAAGCTCATACTTTAGGGTGAAAGCACATTTATGTCACATTTCTGAACGCGGAATCAAATTTTGCATGGGGAAGACTAACTCTCCATTGCTACATTAAAAAATCCTTGAATTCATCAAGGAACAAGAAGATGCAGATGCCACACATGCCATGAGACTCAGTCACCCTCTATCAAAGAAAGGCAAGGGATTAGGGAAGCCACCTGTTTCCCCAAGTTCTATTGGCGGTTCTCCGATTGTGCCCGTTGGAAGACATCCATTTTTGGGAGCACCCCCTATGCAAGAAGAGGCTTCTCTTCCAAACAAAAGAACAAGAGGACCATTGGATAGGTCTTTTCAAAATGAGAGTAGAAAGATTGCGGATTAGAAAATTGCATGATGCATATATGCAAATGGATTGTCTTTCAATGTGGTTTGATCACCATATTGGCAAGAAATGGTGAGAGTAATCAATGAGGTCCCAAAAGATTACAAAGGCCCAAGGTTTGAAAAAGTCTGCACCACTTTATTGGCGAAGGAGAGAAAAATTGTTAAAGATTCTTTTAAGCCAATCAGAGATTCATGGGCTGAAATAGGGGTCTCCATCGTTTCTGATGGATGGAAAGATGCAAGAAACAAGCCTTTGATCAGTGTGCTTGCAATGTGCCCTAAAGGGGCAATGTTTTTGGAGGCCATTGATTGTGAGGGGTGTGTGAAGGATGCGGAGTTCATTGCCAACATCTTTATTGAATCCGTTGAGGGGGTTGGACTTGAAAATGTTATCCAAGTTGTAACGGATAATGCGAAAAATTACAAGGCCGTGGGGATGTTGGTGGAGGTGAGGTATGGACACATTTTTTGGATACCTTGTGCTGTCCACTCAATCAACCTCATGTTGCAAAAGATGGGGAAACAAATTGACTAGATCAAACACGTGTATGATGACGTTGAGCAAACTCAAATATTTGTCACCAACCATCAACACTCTTAAGCCATTTTCAAATCCTTCTCGACATTGGATTTGTTGAAGGTATTTTTATTTTAGTATTTTTATTTTTGTTTTAACTTTTTTATTTTTTAATATAGTACCTTTATAACTATATTTTTAATTTTGCAATCGGTTACTCCGACTAGATTCGCTTCTCACACAATCGTCTTGAGACGACTTGTGAGAGTGCAACAAGCACTTAGCAATATGGTCATCAGCAACTTGTGGGGTGTATGGAGGGAGGCGAGCAAAGAACGGGCCCAAAGAGTGAAAAACTTGATCCTAGATGATGATTGCTGGGCCCGTGTAGATTATTTATTGAGTTTCATTGAGCCCATCATGAGTATTATCTATTTTGCTGACATGGATCAGCGATGTTTGAGAGCAATATATGATGGCATAGACTCAATGATTGAGAAAATAAAATTCATCATTAATGTAAAAGAGCAATATCTTGAGGAGAAATTTTTCAAACAAGTGCATTCTATCCTTGTTGAGTGGTGGAACAAAATGACCACCCCGCTACATCTCCTTGCCTTTGCATTGACTTCTCATTTCTATAGCGCGGAGATCCTTTTTTTGTTGAGGAGGATGCCACCATATAGGGATGTCGAAGTGGCCGAAGGGTACAAATTGGCAATGTTTAGGATATTCCCTGATCTCGAAATAGAAGACATGGTTACGAGCGAGTTTGGGGCTTTCATTACCTCCCGAGGTCATAGTCTTGGTGCTCTTCAGGGCAAATCCAAGAAGGATGGTCCTATGTGGTGGTACCTTCATGGCCAAGGATCACCGAACCGCCAACCTCATGCAATCAAGATCTTGACACAGGTAAGTTTTGTATTTTTTAAGTTTTTAAGTTTATTATTTAAGTTTTTAAGTTTTTCTTTTTCTTTTAAAAATTTTAAATCTATGTTTAAATTTGAATATAGGTTGCAAGCTCATGTTCTTATGAGTGGAATTGGAGCACATATATCTTCATTTACTCACAAAAGCGCAACAAGCTCGCAGCTAAAAACGTTGAGGAGTGGGTCTACATACACTCTAATTTGCGTCTTCTATCACACAAGAACCCAGAGTACAAGGATGGGATGTCAAAGCATTGGTATATAGATCCAGAGGTTGTTGACTTGGATGCTTGCATATCTCGCTTCTCATTAGATGACATTGGCAGTCCTTCGGCTTCGATGACACAAAACGTAGCTAGCGGGAATGGCAGTGCAAATAGTCCATGTGGTTCTACTTCTAATGAACCACAACATCATGATGATGTTGATGCTCTCGATGAAGAACAATATGACTATGAAAATTGACTTTTATAGTTTGAACTTTGATGTATCTTGTAATTAATTACAGCCACAGGATAATTATTGATATTTGAATCTTGATATTTGATATTCATATTTTAATATATATTATTTATCATTTTATCATTTTTGTTTAATGGCTATACTTATCATTTATCATTTATAATTTATCTCTATCTGTTTAGTGGTTAATGACAATGGCACTAATTTCCTATGTATTAGGCTAGAATTTCTATATTTTTTATTTTTTTATATATTTTTTGTACGAATGATCCCAATGATGAACCCAAGGAAAAAAAATTTGCTGTACCAGTGAACCGGGTTCTTCGAATCCGCACCAGAACCAAAAACAAACCGTTAACATTGATAAATTGTAATAATTAATTTACAATGTGGAAATTTAAAAAAAAAATTAAAAAATATGCATAAATTGTAATGCATGGTTATTTACAATGCAGGAATGAACGGAATGCATGATTATTTACCAAACACATTAATAATTAAATTGCAATTCATTGAGAATTAATTACAATGCAGAAATTAAAAAAAGAAAAAAGAAAAAAAAAAGTACTAACCTGGAAGTGTTTGCTGAATTTGTTGGCTCCGATTCGCTGTTGAATGCTCCAAATCTTGTGTGAATACAACGAGGGGGGGGTGGTATGTTCAAATTTATAGGACAAATTTCCACGTTTTTACAGCATTTTGACAGCGTTTTACTAGCATCCACGCGTTTGGACGCGTTCTGGTCCTTCTGGATGCGTCTAGAATGCGTCCACAGGTTCTCAGCGAGTACCAGCAGTTGCGAGTACCTGGCGGGTACTCTCTGTGTACTCGCCAGGAGCCCTAACAGGGCCAAAAAAAATCTGGCAGTTTCGAGCGGCGATTAACTGCCCGCACTTTTTTCCTGCAGGTATTTGACCAACCGGCTGGTAACCGGGGGTTATGTAATCTTTGGTTTAGCTTAATGATTGGGCATGTCTTCTTGGTGTTGCATGCCACCTGTGATAAGAAACCTATCCTCATTTATAAATTTATAGAAATTATTACTTGTGAAGGGCCTACTTGGATAAAACAGACCCAAAGTAGCATATATTTTGAAGCAAGTCCACTGATGTTTTCTATATGAAATGATAAGACATCATCATTGTGCCAATGCACAGGTTTGAGTACGCTATTATTATAATGGCTGCTTTGTGTTTCATCTAATAATTCCTCAAGTGTAACAGGCTCTGTATTTATCTGTGTGCCAGTTTTAGTATAATTCCTTAAGCGTGTGTCTGGTAAATTTGACATGCTTGCGTTTGTATTGTTGAAAACTATTGGAAGTAGCAAACCTTACCATGTCTTCTTAATTATTTTTGTTATCTACTTAATTTGATTTGGAAATGCACATTGCAGATCATTTGCAAATATTTTTATTTCTTCATTTTTTTTTTCATGAACAATAGAAGAAATCTACAGCCATTGGTTGGATGATGTTTGAAAAATCATTTATTTGAACTCATTTGGCAACATTCAAAATTATAATCTCATTGTTTTTGCTAAATGGCTTGCAAACTAACCAAATGCAACTTAAAACATCAAATCTAATCCATTACCTCAGCATATCAGAAAATAATTATGATTAAGAATACAATGCAAGATAAAGAAAAACTCATAAGGCTGGCCAGACTTATCTGTTGATAAAAGAAGTCCGTCAAATTGTAACAGGATTGGCCTATACCCATACAGTGCACCTGTGAAAATGTTATAACAAAAAAGCTAAGTTACCAGTTCTGATACGTGTTCAGGAATGGGTATGAGGATTGGGTGCACCAGTTCGCTGGTTCGTTTTTGCCTCGTGTTTTTATGGTTTGGGTGGGACTGTACAAAAATATATTTAAAATATAAAAATTCTCACCAAGTAAACAAAAATAACCATAATATGCATAGAATAAACTAAATTAGCTATAATATGAATAAATTAAAAAAATTAACCACAACACTACAGATAATAGATAATTCAATGCAAAATGTCATTATGAATCAAAATTTTCCACAACACTACAGATAATTAATGATTCAATGCAAAATGTCATTATGGTTTTTTGTTCCAAATAGACTTACAGTTTGTGGTCAAATTACATAGTGCACATGCAAACACAAAATAAAGCATCATACTGCTCTTCATCGAGAGTATTGTCAACAATATCATTGGTTCGGTAGAACTCCAAGCTGTAGCAGTGCCATTGCCACTCACACTTGCTGCAGGTCCTATGTAGAAGTCTCTTTCCCCCCTCCGTCGATGTTGACCATTGCAAAGTTGGGCAATGGAAGCATCCAAGTCGGGATGCTCCGGCTCTACATCTCAATGCATCGACACCCTTTCCTTGTAATCAGCCTACTTGTGTGATAGGAGCTGCAATTTGTAATGCATATACACCAATTCTTCTGCCTTATTGGCTGCCAACTGGTTGGTCTTAACTGATAGACAAAGGAGTATGTACTCCAGTTCCGCTCAGCCGAAGAGAAACTCACAACCTTTTGAAGCAAAGTCAATACAAAATTAAATTAAAAAAGTAAAAACTAAAAGTAAGTACTAGAAAAAACAAAGTTAAGCATTAAAAATTATATGTGATAAAATTTTGGTGGTAGGAGGCTGCAAATGCGTGGATTCTTAGCCATAAAGGTACCTCCATATATGGGAGTCTTTGTGTTTGTCCTGAAGAGTGTTAAGGCTGTGCCCTACGGAGGCTACTAAATTCCTAAACTCACCTACAACTGTCTTCTATATCAGGATCATGGAAGATTCTAGCGAATGCTGCCTTATATCCATCACTAACTTTTGACATCTATGTATGGTCGCACCTGCTTGGGCAAAGCAAGGATCTCAGTGGTGTATTATTTTGAAGTTAATGCAAAGGAAAGATGTATTGGTGGCAGTCATTTTGTTTCACTGTTCAATAAGAGTTTTTTGCACTAGTTTGAAAAAACTTTTTGAAGGATCTTGCTCTTTTGCTAATATTCTTCAGTTTTTAAATCATTGAGTTGATGCCATCATGGATCTCACCCAAACATGGCTGGAATGTATCAACAAATCTAATCATACACATGATGGGCTCAGTGAAACTAAGCAAGTAATTCACACGAGCCCACTAATCATCACTAGTTTCACATTGTGGGCCCTCTTTAGGTTTTGATTCCCTCCATATAGCTCAAAGGTTGCCGAAAACCATGCTGCACCAAGCCTCTTGTGCCTTCACAAATTAGTCATTTCAAGATGATTGTGTGTGAGGCAAATTTAGTCTCAACAACTTCATAGGAAATTAAAAAAGATTAAAAAAAAAAAAATCGTTCAAATTTTACAAGTTATGTCATTTACAAATTGAAAAAAAATAATGATTGTTTCATTTACTTTTAACAGCTCCAACTTTGAGAATAACTTGACGATGGCTTGTGATATGTGTGATCATTGGTGACAAACATTTGGATCTCAGTGGCCTCGTTATACACTTGTTTAATCCATTTGATCTTGTAGTCCAAAATATGTGCTCATAGCTTGCATCAATGAACATTCCCACAACTTTGCAATTATTATTATTGTCCATTATGGCTTGGACAATGTTTTGAGGCCTCACCGACTCAATATTCTACGAGGACATTGGCTATGAATTGTGTATCCCACAATCAACTACCTTCAAACACATCGCTCCTTTATAGGGCACACTGCAATCACATTAATCAAGGGGCTATTATTGCAATTTTCCATCCATCAAAAATGATGGACTGTTTCATTTGAAGAATCCCTAATGGGCTTTGCACTGAACTATCTACATATATTTTTTCCTTTCCCAATAAGATGGTGTGTACCTTTTCATATCCAAACAATGTCTATCCTTTAGGGGCATCATGGATTCTCCTTGTCATCTTCTGACAATATGGTGACCTAATGAGTTTAAATAGTAGTCCATTGGCATGAATACATCGCCCAATGAGCTCATTGGAAATTTCCCTCATCTCATTCTTAAATGCCCTTTCGAGCGGGCCTGGACCTTTTGTTCTTTTGTAGGTAAGAGGAGCATCTTATGATATGAAGAAGGTGTCGCCAAAAAAGGATGTGAGGTGGCCACAATTGGGGTATGAGATGGAGCAATAAGTGGATTGCTTGATTGAGATCCTTTCTTTGACAAATGATGCTTCAATTTTAGGGCAGTTTCTTGATCAACTTCTTCTTGTCCTTTTATATTTTCAATATGCAAAAATATATGTTGTTGCAACCCATTTTTGACTGGCCTAGTGGAAGTTCTAATTCATTGTCTAGGAATCACACATAAATGGGCTTTCACTTGATTGTACAAGCTCTTGTATTCAAATTTGCACTCACTATAGTGCCAAATATAACCCCCTTCACCTAGATTCTGCTCTGTCCCACTCACATGTCTTCAAAATGGCAAAAAGGGTTCGGTTTTGAAGGTGTGTGTTTCTTATTGGCCCACAAAGCTAGAGATTGCTGCCATTGTTGCAAATACTTGTAATTGCAACTTTTAAAACAAACAAAATATTAGGAAAACAAAAAACACACCTTGGGCTAGCATTATCTGACGAAAAAATAATTAAAAAAAAAAGAAAAACATAAAACAATTACCCGCATGGATATTGAAAACAAAATTAGAAAAGATAAAAATCACAAATAACTTGCCTTATATTCAATAATTCTCCTCGTTGCAAGCTCCTCAATCTCCTTGGCAACAAATGGGCACTTGTAGTGGCATAGGAATATGCAAGCAGCGCAGTTGGAACCTAGCTTGATTAAGTTATAGTCTTAAGCATTCATGGAAGGTAAGTGTGCAATGAGAGGTCAGTGTGTTGTTTTCCTGTGGGTTCAGCCTGGGTATGCCCAGATTCATCCTCTAATAAACCTGAATGTAGCCTTCCTTAAGTCGAGTCAAAGATATGAACACCATATTACAAGCTGGCAAATAAAATAAATCACAGTACCCAAGAAGGGAGCCTAATAGACACGAATCTCTTCCAAACAATGAGTAATGTATGAGCACTTAAAATTTGGGGATTCCTGTATCGGAACCAAAATTTGAACATGTACTTGTATGCATTTCTAGGTGACTTCGTGAGGAATCGATGGCGTTTATGGAATGTTTCCGGGCAGACTCTTTCGGAACTTAAAAATAAACAAAAAATGTGCACATAACTTTGATTCCAGTCAGACACTTAAGGATATATACATTTGTTTTTGATATGCTTGAAGGCATTACATGGAATCACTGAATTGCATAGAATGTTGGCTTCTCTGCTCATATTTCAAAAATAAACATATAGCGGATTTAAAATGCTGAGTAAGCATACATCTAAATAAGTGAGCTCCTTTGGCTAAGCAACCACGAGTAAGGGGCATCCACCCCGTCAAAATCTTCCAGGGCACGGTCCTGGCCTTAACCACTTGACTCTCCATGTCGGTTATCTAGAGGGATTTGTACCTTGGTGGATGGATATAAGCAACCATCATCCTCATCAGTTAGACTACAACCCTTTCGATTCTTAAGGATATTTTGAATTATACTTGAGGATATTTTGATTTATCAACCATGAAATAGATCAAACCTTGGCTTTCAAAAAAAGGCAATTCCCATACTTGTACCCATTTACAGGGACTTAGTGAGAAACATGCTCTCATGGTATATAAAATTGGCTGGTCACTATTCAATCAAGGGCTCCTTGCTGGTTACTAATAAATAAAGGGAATAATCCAAGCCTAATAAGTTCCCTATAATTTGTACACAAATTTTGTCTAACATTTAAATTAAGAGTTGTAGATGGAAGGGTAGGTTAAGCACTAGCTATCCATCAATAGATTAAGCATAGGAATTTTCTTGTAACATTGCGATAGAAAGCTTTCATGTATAAAATGATATGCAGACTTGTACAAAACGAGAATAGGATTACCATTATAGGGTATGCAAACTTGTTCTTGAATAGGATTAGGCTCCATGCATCTTCGCAAATGTGCTTCTTCCTGAGTAAATGAAATGAATTCAAAAGGAAGCACCTCTCTTAACAATGGCTATATGTATCAAATTTCAAGTGTATTTTGATGAAAGGTATTTGGGGAGTTAAGATAATGATAATGACATGCTAAAATGCTTGAATCGATGTTAAATAACAATTTAATATGGTAAGAAAAACTAGCAGGACTATCTATTTATTTTTTCTTAGCTTGGTTGAGTCTCATTTATCTAGTAGCACCATTCTTATACAAATTGGAGGATGTCATAGCAGTTGAAAGTATATTTGTACACACAAACCTATCCATTTAACCCTTTGAGATCCTAATAAGCTATATGTTTCCTTTGAGAAATGCTTACATCTCTAGATATTCTTGTACGGTGATATAATTAATGACAAGATCTATAGGTGCAACAAAACATTGAAATGTGATGCCATTCAATGTAATGAGAATATTATGAAACATTTTCCGATCAAGACAAGGGCATGTAGAATGGTGAAGGCAAATTTTACCCCTTCAAATTTTAAGGGGCAGTTTGCTTTGCTTAGAGTTGGATTATTTTTACGATGATTTGATTAGTAAAATCCCCTTGCTTGAGTGACCTTCAACTTAGGTGACATGACAAAGGGGTATCTCCTATGTCAAAGTCACCAAGGACTTGTGCTTGGCCTCGTCTGCAGTGATACACGAATGAGGTATTTTACCCAATTTCAACACTTTGCCTATGTTCGACCAAGTTTCCTTTTGGGAGGGGACTGGAAAATGCGAGAACATGAAAAGGAATATCCCAGAAACAATATTTGAATAGGAAATGGGGGCAGGGATGGGAATAGGGACTGGGATGGGGTCGTGTCTATGTGGAACATAGCATGACATAACATATCTCTTGGGGATTGAACCCAAGGGTCTACTATGAAACTCGTGATGATTTAACACTTAAGCTCATCCAATTTGATAAAATATTATGGTAAACATTAGGACAAAGCTTCTAGAACACGGGGTGCACTTGGGTCTATAACATTGTTATCCTTCACCTGACCTCTAAGTTGCCATGTGGTTACACATTGGGGCAGGCTTAGGTCCATGCATTGCAATAAGTTCAACTCTTACCTCCAGGTGTCTCCATGGCTAGTTTAAGGTGCCTAAGAGCTTGTGGGAATGGAACCTAGGATTGCCATGTGAAACTCATTGTTTCCCACCACTTGTTCCAAAATGTTTAGGCTGCTTAGAGTTGGATTATATAACTACAGGGGCAAGCATGGCTTAAAATAAATGCTCCTATGGATATAGATAAAAGTAGGAACTACCAAAGGCAGATCCTTGTAGATGCATCTACATGAGTTGATATTATATTTTTTGTTGTTATTCAAAAAGCCCAATCTATTGGTTACTCAACTAAGTGCGTAGAGCCGTTTACTATAGAGTTTTGAATCATAAATATAACTTTGCCTTGGATGCATTCTTAATGGATAACCTCGTACCCTTAATCCATGTGTCAGTATTATGTTTTCTCGTTCATTGGGTATGTCTAGGTCCTAAGGCTTCATAGCAGCTTTTGTAGAATTTATTTTTCTTTTCTTTGTATGTTGCTTTAAATTTTTTAGTAGACTTGACCTTTATGTTGCTACTTGGCTTTCAGTGAAAGTAGGCACTTTCCATTAACCTACAAGAGATAGAATTCGTCCAATTTGAAACATGAAATAGTTTCAAAAGTCTAAAATATGATGAATTTAATATTGCTACTAAAATTGGCAACCGGACCTCACTCAATCCTTCTCTTGCGTTTTATATTTGTTAGCCTCCTAGTGCTAAATGTTCATCTTGCCTTAACAATATTTTTGAACTTATTGGAGATTAATTTCATGATTTTAATTTTTTTTAGTAGACTCCACCTTTATGTTGCTACTTGGCCTTCACTGAAGGTAGGCACTTTCCATTAACCTACAAGAGATGGAATTCGTCCAAATTGAAACATGAAATAGTTTCATAGTCTAAAATATAATGAATTTAACATTGCTACTGAAATTGGCAATTGGACCTCACTCAATCCTTCTCTTGCCTTAATAGTATTTTTGAACTTATTGGAGATTAATTTCATGCTTTTGTATGCCAATTTACTCCCTGCAAAGTAACTGTTTAACGACATTAGTTTTTGCCTTTTATGCTATGATAATATTACTGATGTTAGTTTTCTTGCAGTATCAAGGCACAGAACACTGATGAACATCTTTGACAAAGCTCCAATTCTGCAAAAAGATGTCTTTGTTGCTCCATGTGCTGCTGTTATTGGGGATGTCAAAGTGGGCCCGGGATCATCAATTTGGTATGGAAGCGTTCTTAGAGGTGGGTTTTGTTTTGACTATATCCTGCTACTTGATGTGTCCATGAATGCCACATAGAACAACTAAGATTTTGGATCGCTCAGCTGAAAGATAAATTTTGAGATATACCAGAGTTTGACATTTACACCAAGATTGTACCAAATGAATGACACATGAGAAACGGGAGAGAGTATTGAAATAGACGGGGAGAAAGTGTGATTCAAATCTATGAATAGGATACGCCTTTGATTCATACTAACATATTGTAATCCCTAAATTATTGATTGGCTGACAAATACAGAAGGAAAGGAAATTTATAGCCATGTATGTTATGTAATGTGGGTGCATTGGACTAATTGAGATATGCAATCCCTTAATTTTTAAAAATAGAATGCTAAAATAAACACCGTAGTGTTCTACTTCTTTTCATCCACACAAAATGGTTTTGATCAGCTCATATCTGATCGTTTATCTTTGACTCATTTTATGTTGTTGTGGTCTTTCGTGGAAGTGAAATTCAGCTGTCTATGACAACAGGACACCCTAGAATTTGGAAATATTGTTACTTTGTTATCCTCATATGGGTGTTTTTGACAGGCCCTTGTCAAGGATCGGAACTTAATCTGGTGCAGACCATGCCAAAACATGGAAGTTAGATACCAGAAAAGGAAGTTTTTTCATAAGAGAGACCTGAATGGAATTTAGGCACTGGAGCTGCTATGCGAGGCCTTACTAGTAGCTCCTTTGCTTCTTAAGATTTGAGAACATTTATGGCTGTTAAGAGAGATGTATCTTCTGCCATAGGTTCTTCGCTTTTCTCCAGATAACACCTTTGAGTTTTGGGAAAAATTATACCATCAATGAACGGAGATGATAGCATTATGATAGTTGTTAAAATTCAATGATATCTTTTGTCTCTAGTGTACTATAGACTGTGGTCATATGTTTTATGGTGTAGCCCCCTTATTTTTTATACATATTTAGCCCAAAGATGCAATAAGCATTCCCTTGAGTTTTGTAGATGTATTTGGTGATTTGTTTTTTTTTTTTTTGTGGTCAGAAGTGGGCATTAATGTGTTTTCTTTCCTTAGGAATTAGGATGCCAAATCCTTATGTCTTCTGATTGTCTTGGTGGTATAACTTGAAGTTGATACATATTTTTGTAATGCTATGGGATTTTGTCTGCAAAGTCAGAGCATGTCTAAAAATTATGCATGACAACCAAGACACAGTTTACTGTATTAACAAAATTTCTACTAACACTAATTTAAGACACTATATTGTGCCCTATGCACTTTATCAAGCAACCAAGATGAGTGGTTAGGACAAGTTACCGTCTTACCAAAGGCCTTGTTGGAAGGCTACAATGACAAATTTGATGCATGTATGAAGCAATGGTAATGAGTTGAAATGATACAACGATCATACACTATTTTTATGAAATTTGGAACAAGATATAGAAGAAAATAGGAAAATGAACAGCTATAAACAACAATGAAAAAAATGTCTGCCATGTCTTTAATGTATTTGTTTGATATTGTTGGTGCAATATATTATGCACCTTCCTTAAGCCAACTTAGAATGATTATTATATTCTATAGTTTAGCCCATATATTTAGGCTTAGAATAAGACAAGGATGGGCACCTTTATGCCATCCAATAACATGCCCATCTACATAGGCCAATAGGGAAAGGGGAGCAAGCACTTGACATTGATATATATACCCTTCACCTTCATTGTATAAGCATACTTTTAGCATTGCTTTTTCAGAAAAAATACATATTTCTGTTTTCGCTTCACTTGTGTACAGATTTATTGGAGTAAAACGATTTTGAGAAAAATCTTGGGCCTCACCCCATTTCTATATGGTACCAAAACCTCTCTTTAGATCGCAGTTGTGGATTTTTGTTTGTTTCTAGAATTCTCACACATTTCTCCAACATTTTTTCGGTGTGTTTTTGTGGATAATTTTTTTTTGGAGTGTCTTGGAGCGTTTTTAATCTTGCCATTCTGTCTAGAAGGGTCGAAAACCTAAGGATTGACTATGAATGAGAGTATTTTGACGCCAAAATATCTGACCTGCGTACAATTTGTACTGTAGAGACGAACATTTTTGTGGTTGTTTCTATTTTTTTGGACTTTTTTGGGTTTTGCACTTGTATAGTATGTACGTACTTGTGTATTTGTTGCACAATCAGCCGTCAATTGCTGGCCCTTGGTCACCCATGTGAGCAATTCTTGGCCATTGTGCCCAGCTTCCTACCGCCAGCCCGTTGGTCTGCCATATGGCTAGCGGCTCTGCTATTTTAGCCTTTAGGGCTCCCTCTTGCCTTTCTAGAGCGAGCCTTTGGTGACCTACCTTCACTCGGGAGGCCATAACTTTTGATCCAAAGATTTGGGAGGCTCCCTTTTTTTTGCTGAATTCATTTTTTTTGATGTCGACATAGTGGAGCTGATTTTTTGGCTTTTTGGCATAGTTACCAGGTTCAGAAATCCGAATGCGTTCGGGAGGCCAAAAGAATGTGGAATGCGAAATTCTTGAAAAAGTTCGAAAAAAAATTCGGGAAATCCAATTTGGAAAAAATATATATATATATATATTTCAATCTATTAAATATATTAATATTAATATCTACTATTTAATAAAATATTAATTTTTAAGTAAAATAAAAATTAATATCTAATATTAAAGATATTTAAAAAAAAATTATCATAAAAAAATAGAAAAATATAGAACAAAACGTATAAAATAAATAACTTTGATATAAAACAAATATATTTGATATAAAATAAATAACAAATAAATAAAATATAAAATAAAATATAAAATAACAAATAAATAAAATATAAAACAAAATGTAAATAACAAATAATATAAAATCTATTCTATGCGAAATCCTCGATAGTCTATTCTATGTGAAATCGAGAATGCAGTGCCCCGTGCGTCCAAGCCTATGTTGTCTCTACCTGCATCGTCCAAGGCTCACGCTGTGATTGCAGTTGAAACCCCCATCGCTCTACCACGCTGTGCACAGGGACAACACACAACCCTCGCCGCTCCACCACGTCACGCACAGGCAACAACAAAGACAACCCTCATGGATCCAACACTTGATACAACAAACGTCTAAGTTAAGCTTATTTTTTTGCCGATTTTAAGTGATTTTAGGCGATTTTTATTGACGGGTAAAAAAATGACGAATTTCGATTTTAGAGCCAAAAAATTGGCGAATCGAACGCATTAATTTGGAAGGCCAAAAAAATGCGGAAATTTTTGGATTTCACCTAGATGCGGCCGAACCTGGTAACTATGCTTTTTGGCCATTTGATTTTTGCTAGTACAACATTTATTGAAGTGAAAACATGTTGGAGACCCTATTCAAGCACCTTTTCAGACTCATACCTTGAGTTTTGTTCATTATTTTCACACGTTTTTTTTATAAATTGCATATTTTTTTTAGTAAAATCCATTGGCATGCTTAGATCTAAATTATTTTGTAAGAATTTGCAGAGATCTCTATTTTTCTTTTTTTTCCTCTCATTTTGGCATTGCAACTCACACTACGAAGATATAAACAATAGTAAGAGACTCTTTTTTTTTGTAACCAACAATCAATTTTTCTGTGGGGGGCACATTTTTTTTCTCGTCAACCTTGGTTTGTGTGCCTCTTATCTCATTCTATTTTTTTTTGTCATAAGCACACTTGTTTGCTTTTAAAGCCTTTGTTTTCATTTTGTGGTACCCTTAGCATTCTTTTCATGGTTTTTAGACACTTTTTGCGACATGTCAAGATCCATGCTTGTGAGCCCTGTTCATACCCTAATTGTTTTGTGTGCACACCATATCACACTGCAAATCTCTTGCTTTCCATCTTTCTAGTTTCACCTTGCGTATGCTAGTGTGAAATACTTTTCTTTGTTGTGAGAGACTATTTGTGACTACTATTGTGTCATATTCGCTTTTGTTACTTATTGGAAAAACCAATTATGCACAATGATGTTTGTGCATGGAAAATATCTTTTTGCATAAGACCACCTTCTTTTTCTATATTGACATGTTCTTGTTCCTTTTGACCCGATTCTTTTCAACAACTACGTCAATTCATGTGAACATTGTTTTCGGTCATCTGATATTGATTGTTTCCATGTCTTTATATCACCATTTGGAGCACATAGAGTGCCGTGCAGAATTTGAAGGATTCTACATAATCCACATGGAGACCTTTTTCTTCTTGGTGACTCCTTTTGTGAGATTGTTTCCACATCTTCTTGTGAGATTGTAGTTTCCCCACCTCTTATCTCTTGCAATGATTTTTGCTTGTAGGATAGTGCTCTCCTCTTTGTAGAGCCTCTTTTGTGGGATGAGTTTTTGTTGGACACATGATGTCTTTTTCCATATCCTTCTTTTTTTCTACAGGATATTGCTCTTATAGAACCATCATACATGTATAATTCGGAGGATGATTTTGTTTCAATTGATGGGACTGCTCCTATTGTGTTCTCTGGCACTTATGATATCACTGATGACTCACCTTGTCTTGTGGGTACTCTCATTTCCATTTTGGAAGATTTTCTCTCCACTAAGTTCAGTAATGACCCACCATGTCTTATGGGTGCTTCTTATGATGTTTTGGAGTATTTTGATGGGAATGCCAACACTATGTTCTTTGGCACTTACGTTTTCAGATATCAGTGATGACCCCCCATGTCGTATGGGTCATTTTTTAATGTTTTGGAGTATTTTGATGGGAGTGCCCCCATTGTGTTCTTTGGCACTTTCTCATTTTCAGATATCAGTGATGATCCACTATACCTTGTGGATTCTCGTTCTTCAACTTCGAGGTTTATTGAGTCACACCCTCCACTTAACATGGATGTTCTTTTAGCGAATGATTCATGCCCTGATAGTTCTTTGGTGGCATATTTTTCAGTTATTTTGCACGATTGTGCTAGACCATCGCCACTCTTCATTTTTGGACTAGTTTCAAAGATTTTAATACCATTGCTTCTTTCTTCCTCGTGGAGTGGGCAGATTTTTAGTTCACATGTTTTGTACTTCCTCTTGCAAAGATCATAATTTTGTTTGATGCAAATGGACCTCCTTCAACATTTATAAAGAGGTCCTCGTCATCGACTTTATACATTTGAGACTTACATTTCTTAACTGCATTCAACATTTGGTTTGAAGGAAGTAGTCAATTGGGGAGGTGGGTGTCTCTAGTCCTTCCTCTTCTTATAGGGCTTTCATTGTATATGGGTACCTCATCAGCCCTAGTTACCGGGACCCATTTTCAGAGAATTCTGAGCCTCATTTTTTTTTGCTAAAGACTTCCCTAAGTTGCACTTAAGGGGTTGTTGATGCAGATATATCATGCTCCTTCATTAAGCTAAATTTAAGATAAATTATTATATTCTATAATATAACCTATATATTTAGGCTTTAGAATAAGACAAGGATGTGCACCTTTATGCTATATAATAGCATGGCACCTCTACATAGGTCAATGACATGTGCCTACTATGTGACCAATAGGGAAATGGGAGCAAACACTTGACATTGCTATATCTACCCTTCATCTTTATTATATAATCAAAAGTGCCAAAGAATACAATAGGGGCACTCCCATCAATTGAGAGAAAATCATCATTTGAAGCATAAATGTATGAAGGCTCTATAAGAGCAATATTCTGTAGGAAAAAGGAGATGGATTTGCAAAGAGATGTTGTAGGTCTAGCATAAACTCATCCTATAAAGGAGGCTCTACAAAAAGGAGAGATATCATGCATGAAAACATCATTGCAAGAGATAAGAGGTGTGGAAACTACAATTTCACAAGGAGGTGTGGACACAATCTCGCAAGAAGAGTTACCAAGAAGGGAAGGGTCTCCGTTTAGATTCTGCAATACCCTACAAACTATGCAAGGCACCCTGTGTTCTCTACATGGTGATGTAAAGATATGGAAGGATTCAACATTAGAGGACTGAAAACAATGTCATGTATTGAGCTAGTTGTAGTAAAGAATCGGGTTAGAATGAACAAGAACTTGTCCATATAACAAAAGAAGAAGGTCTTGTGCGTAAAAGAAATGTTCTATGCATAAACACCATTGTGCATAATTGGTTTTCTCAATAAGTAACGAATGAGACTTTGACATGATATTAGTCTCAAATGGTATCTCACAATGAAGAGGAGTATATCGCACTAGCATATGCAAGGTGAAACTCAAAAGATGAGAAGCATGTGATTTATAGTGTGGTACAATACACACAAAACAATGAAGGTGTGAACAGATTTCACGAGAATGGATTTTGACACATGATGCAAAAAGTTTAAAAAAACCATGAAAAAAATACTAAGGGTAGCACAAAATGCCAACAAAGTCCTTATAAGCAAACAAGTGTGCTTAGGACAAAAGAATCCTAGTATAGGATAAAGACACACAAAACAAGGTTGCCCAGAAGAAAAAATGTCCCTCCACAACAAAAAAATTGATTGTTGATTACAAAAAAAAAAAAGAATCTCCTACTACTGCTTATAACTTCGTAGTATGATTTACAATGCCAGAATGGGGGAAAAGAGAAGGGAAAACAAAGATATTTGCAAATTTATGCTATATAATTAAGATCGAAGCATTCATATGGATTGTGTTCAAATTTATGCAAAAAAAAAAAAAAATTGTGAAAATATTGAACAAAACTTAAGATATGAGCCTAGGGGTCTCCAAAAGGAGTTCATTGCAATAATTTTTTTTACCAACAAAAATTAGGTACCTAAAAATTCAAAAAATTGGCTCCATTGTGTTGGCATTGAAAAATGAATTTGACAAAAATAAGGGAGCTTCCCAGATTAAAAGTTATGGCTTTCTGAGTGAAGGTAGGTCACAAAAGGGCCCTAGGGGGCAACGAGGAGCCATTGGGGGCTAAATTGGCAGAGGCCTTGTTCATATGGTGGACTAGGGGGCTTGAGGTAGTGTGTTGGGCATAGGGGCCAACAACCTAAGGCTGACTGTGCAACAGGTATGCAGGTCTACAAATTGTATGGATTGCAAAAACCCTTTTTTGTAAAAAACTAAAAAATTCCACAAAAATGCTCATCTGTACAGTACAAACTATGCTCGGGTTAGATCTAGAGCCTCCCAAAAATGTTCTGGAAATGTCATCATAAAACCCAATCGTGTTTTTAGTCGAGCTTTAGGTTTTCGACTCATCAAGATGCAATGGCAAGGCTAAAAATACTCCTAGACGTTCCAAAAAAAAGTTGTTCACAGAAGCATGCCTAAAAAATGTCGGAGAAACATATGGGAATTCTGGAAATGAGTAGAAATCCACAATTGCGATCTAAAGAAAGAGAGGCTCGGTACCATGTAGAAATGGGGCGAAGCCCAAGATTCTTCTCAGAATCAGTTTACTCTTATAGATTTGCACACAAGTGAAGCACAAACATAAATATGTATTGGCTCTGAAAAAGTGATACAAAAGTATGCTTACACAATGAAAGTGAAGGGTATATATAACAATTTTAAGTGCTTGCTCCCCTTTCCCTATTGGCCATATAGTAGGTGCATGTGATTGGTATATGTAGAGGTGGCAAGTTATTCTAAATTAGGTGCACATCCTCGTTTTATTCTAAGCCTAAATATATGGGCTAAACTGTAAATTATAATAATTATCTTAAATTAGCTTAATGAAGGCGCATAATATGTTGCACCAGCACCCCCCCTTTAGTGTGCAACTTAAGGATGTCTATAGCAAAAAAAAGACGAGGCTTAGATTCCTCTGAAAAGGCACCCATATACAATGAAGGACTTGTAAGAAGAGGAAGGACTAGAGAGACACACATTTAAGGAAGCCAATGGATAAATTTTATGACTTAAGAATATCATTTTGCTTCAATGTTATTGTCTTTTGTGAGAATTGTATGTTCAATTTACACATCCATTCTTGCCTTGAATATTTTTAATCAGTATCTCTCTAATTAAGCATATTCCAGAGTAGGTTGGAGTCGGTGCAACTTGAGATTTGTCACAAGAATATAACCCTGATAATCTTGCTAGAGAATAGGAGGGATTGTGGGCGTTAAGGAATATAAGGAAAAAAAGAAATAAATTATGTTAATGCCTGCCAATCACTGAGGCATGCCAATTGGACAAACAAGTACATACATAGGAAGACGGTAAAAGTAAACTCCAACATCTAAATGAAGCTAAAGGCTAAAAGTGATCCATCAGGTTATCTCCCCTTAAGATGGTTGCCTTGTCTGTATTGCAGTTTCTTTCCAGTGCTTGGAATTCAACATTGTAAGATGAATTAGAAAGGTTAGGATTTTCTCCAAGAGAGTCCTTTTCACTTTCAGATGTCATATTTTTGGAAAAATGTTCTCGTGGAATGCTCGTCCAATTGATTTTCAAATTCAAGGGCCAATTGCTCCACCTTCAATTTGTAAATTGTTCATGTCTAGCTAAAAATGGATACAAAGGAAATGCCATTTGAGTGTACAAATCAGTGTGTCGTAGCTTTATATCTCTTCTTATAGATTGCTACCTCTTGTAAATTGCTCTTAGATTTAATAAAACTCCATTTACATTGCAGTATTATATGTATTTATCTTGTTAATTTATTTTCCTTAAGTTTTTTGCTTCATAAAATGTTTAGTTCCTACAATTTAGTATGTTGTTTACTTGATTGCCAGTAAAATTCAAGCGGTGAAACACACAACATGAAATATTCAAATTAGGGGGTGCACGCAAAATGGGTAGACCCTAAACAAGTAAAACAAAGATAACATCATATGTTACAAATAGCTGTATGAAAGGAAAACATTGGCCAAGGAAGAAAAGATTGATTGAGACCAAGGTTGGAGGACAAAGCTGCCTCCAATTTATATCTAAATGGGTTGTAGGAGGGGGACGTCCTCATCTATCACTAGAAAAAAGGGCCAATCTAGTTTTGATGATGTCCAGAGGAGAATGACTTGGTCTAAGTTGGTTTGGTTGGGCAATCTTTGGAGGGCCCAAGGATTGACTCCCCAAAAATTTCTTAATGGTCAATTAATCTTTTGAATTTGAGAGGAAGTTGGTAAGGCATTTATGGTGGACAACTTGGACTATGGGTGAGTGGGGTAGCCAGTCCTCTAAATTGAAGAATAGCAAACCCACCTTGTCTAGTGTGAGAAGAAGAGGATGGATTCAACCCATTAGCTGCCCATGGAGGGGTGTGGTATCACCAATCTATTACCATATGCATGATCAAATGTAGTATTCAAAGGACAATACCTCACAAAGACGGGAATTGATTAAAAGGAGGCAATAAATATAGTAGTCCTCGAAGTCTTTCACAAAGCCCACTGTTCGAGAGTGACCGCTTCTCAAAGGTAAAGAGCCAATCAATTTTGGTTAGGATATCAAAAAAATGTTGCAAATACCTCCCCTCTTCCCTCTCCACAAGTCTATAGATTAGTAATATTTCTTGTTGTCAACCTGGAGTTGCGCCCTGATTCAAAGACGTGCGCGAAACGGCCAGTCCTCTATCCGGCTGAAACAATGGGATCTTCTCAAGAGGGTGGGTGCCTCAATAGTGAGAAGAACCTCCAGAGAAGGCTGGTTCCTGTATGATGTATCAATGAAGATTCCTACTCTACGCTGCTGACTACCGTGGAAAAGGGAGAAAGGAAACTTAAAGGGGAAATCCTACCTAAAGGGGTTGATACACTAGATTTTTTTGATCCACTCAATTTGGAACCTTGAACACTGAACGAACAAGGGAGAAGGAAGACCCTAGACTTCAATTAATCACTTATGCATAAGTATTTCATGCAGAGGTTCGATTTAATAACTAAAACCTGAGGGAAAACGATGGAGAGAGGTCTGATAAAAGACACTTTGCGGCCACCTAACATCTACTTACAGTTTCAGCAAAAGACAATAAAGAACACTTTAACATGACCTGCACAAGGATAATAGCAACTAGGTATGAAACAAAATTTGGGAAGGGAGAGAAATCTACCACTTATGCAAATTGCTGAAGAAATATACACTATGCCAACGCTTGAGATCTGAAAGTACAATCCTTCTATTGATCGAAAAGGTTACACAACTCACCAATGGCAGAGTTTGGTCTAACCAAGAGAGATTGGATGATTTTAATCAAGGCTGAAATCCTTTATATAGAAAATTACAAGAGGCCAAAGATTGGCGTAGAAACTTGAAGAGAAAGATTCACTTTTGTTAACTCAAGTCTTTACTTGGCCTTTCAATAAAATATATTTTCTTTTTTGTCCTTGCATGAAGCTTCTTCATTTGATGAATCGAAGTTATCTTTGTCATGAGCCGCCCACCTCTTTTTTGCATGAAGATCCACGCAGATGTCAATTTTAGAACTCCACGTGAGCTGCTTGATTGCCAAGTTGTAGCGTTTGAAAACTGAGTTAGACGAAGAAATCATTCTCCTTCGCATGGAAAGCTTCTAGTGGGTGCGGCGTTTTAACCAATTAGTTCACTCTAAATCTGAATAGTCAACTTGTCGTTCGAATTTGGAACACTTGTTGAAGCTGATTTAGACTTTCCGATGCATGAGCTGGCTGGAGATGAACATGACTTTAATAATCAGTCAACTGAAGCTTTGATTGATTGTTCGAAAAATAGCTTTGATAATCCAAAATAGCTCCAATGTTTGCATGTATTTCGTTCTCTTCTGGTCTGCTGTTCGTATCTATTTCTGGCGGGATTTTGTATATTTGGATGGTGTTAGTCTAATTATACCGGGTTTATATTTTCTCGCAGAATTCTTTCTTTATCCCTGTTCCAACGGTTACTTCCCGCAGGCAAAATTTGACGGCCTGCGGGACGTCACTGGAAGCTTTCTTATTTCCCTTGGATTTCTTTGCTTGGCAATTTCCTTCGGACTTCCGTCTTTTGCCACTTTTCCTTTACTCTTATTTGTTCAGGGCTTTTCCCGCGGTCTTTTGCTCTGTCGGCTTTTTTGTATTGAACACAAAGTCATATTCCTGCGGAAAAAGTCCGCAAGAATTATCTCGGTTTATTCGGGTTAATTTTATCGGGCTTATTTTGAGCGGCCTTTCGTTCCAACGGTTACTTCTTTTGATTGGTCTTTACCTCTTGTCTTTTCTTTGGACTTATGTCTCATCACTTTCCCGCGGCTCTCTTTCCTTTGCATCTTTCCCGTGGACAAAAAGTTCGCAAGAATTATCTTAGTCTTTAAAGCCTTTGGAATTCTTTCGGTTTTTTTGTTCAGTGTTTTCTCCGAATTCCTTCGGACTTTTTGTCCGAAGGAATTCCTTCGGACAAAAAGTCCGAAAGAATTCATTCCTTTTGCCTTTTTTTTTTTGCAACTTTTCCAAAGCTTCGGGATTTCTTCCGTCGGGTCTATGTTCCTCGCCTTTGTCCGAAGGAATTCCTTCGGACAAAAAGTCCGAAGGTTCTCTTCGTCTTCGTTCCTTGTCTTTTGCCGTCGGCTTTTGTCTTCGGACTATTCAAATGTGCCCTTCGGAAAAATTGGAGGGCACCCGGGCTTTTTGCAAAAGTCCTTAATTTAGTCTCTGTCCCTGCCCGAAGGGTAGGTGCCCTTCGGCCTTTTTGAAAGTGATCTCTTCGAAGGGTACCCTGCCCTTCGGAAAAATTGGAAATGCCCCTTTTTCTGAATTAATCTTTGGCTTGCCTTTGCGGACTTTCTGTCTTGTGGTCTTTCTTAGTTTCTTCGGACTTTTTGTCCAAAGGAATTCCTTTGGACAAAAAGTCCGAAGGATATCCCTTCTTCCTTTGTCTTTCTTCCCCCTTTAACTTTTTCTGTCTTCCCAAATTTCCTGCCCGAGTCCGTAGAAATTTTTCTACTTGTGTCTGTAGGAATTTTTCTAGTGGCAAGAGAAAATCTGATTTGTGGAAGATTTGTCAACATTTCCTTTATATCTCCTAGTAGATAGAACACTTGAAAATAAAGTGTACAAGACCACCATATTCCTTGAGGTGATAGGATATTAGTTAATTAATTTTTTGGGGATTTTATTCGTGTGATTAAGCCAATCTCAAGATGACTTTCATGAGTAGTCATTACCCTAATGACATTTTTCCCATTTTTTTTTGGAAGAATCACAAGGCAAGGGGATCCACTTAGCACATAACCACAATAAGCATTTGTTAGTCAGCATGATGATTGATGAATTCAATGCATTGCATTGGGCTTCTCATCCTCTAGCCTCTTTTCCAATTGGCAAAGCTTTTGGAGCATGCAATGCTTTAAAAGTCACCCATGTCTCACAATTCTTACCAAATGTGGGATTAACCCAATTACAACCCAATCATGCATTTCTGTTAAGTAATTGAAGGCTTCCAAGAATTATTTTATTATTTTTATTTTTTTGTAAAATTTTACTCGTGCGTGTTTAAGTTTTCTCAAGATGATCTCCTTGAGTAGTCATTACCCTAATGACCTTTGTCCTCATGTATTTTTGGTAACAATTACAAGGGAAGGGGACCAACTTAGCACATGACCACCTTAAGCATTTGTTAGCAAGGGGGGAGGAATGATGAATGTAAACCATCGCTTTGGGTTTCTCATCCTCTAGTCTCTTTCCACATTGGCAAAGCTTTTGGAGCATGTAATGCCTTATTCATCCTTGTCTCACAATTCTTTCCAATGCGGGATTAACCCAATTACAACCCAATAATTATGTGTGTTTAGTAGTTGAAGGTCTCTGCAAGCTATTTAATGTGATTATTATTTTTTTTGGGATTTTATTTTCATCTCAAGATGACCTCCATGAGTAGTCATTACCTTAATGACATTTTTATCATATATTTTTGGTAATAATCTCCAAGAAAGGGGACCCACTTAGCACACAACCACTGCAAGCAATTGTTAGTAGGGTAGGATCGATGAATGTAAACCACCGCTTTGGGCTTGTCACCCTCTAGCTCCTTTCCCCATTGGCAAAGATATTGGAGGATGTAATGCCTTACCATTCCGTGTCACCCTTGTCACACAAATACCATAATGAAAATATATGTCACATTTGAAAATAAACTAATTAAATAAGAAGGTAGCAACCTTTGAGAAGAGACGTGAAGCTACATTGCAGGAATCAACCCCCCCCCCCCATGAATCCAACCCAGGTATGTTTCCAGTACCGGTAAATCCTAGAAACGTACCTTAAATATCTGACATGTCCTGCCCATTTTCGGGCGTTTTTGGGAGGTACTGGTACGGAAAAAAATAAAAAAATACTGTTAAATATTAAAAAAAAGAAACCCTAATCTGCTTCTAAATGCTATAAAGATAGCCCCCTCCACACTCATAAAACACCAACAAGAGTTTGCGGATGTAAACAAATAAAAAGCTCAGTTTGCAGCAGTTGGAAGGAAATTTTTATTGCAAGTAGAAGTTTGTCATTGCAAGGTGGGAGGAGTTGTTTCAATTTGCTGTTGATTGCAAAGAGGAATTGTTTGTGGAGGCAGCGATTGGCACATTGCATGGAGGAGGAATTTGAGAAGGCAAAAATTGTTTGAACATGAATTTTTTATTTCTTTCACATTTTTTATTTAAATTTCATTTGCATTTATTAAATTAATTTAGAATTTCAAAGACTTGATTTATTATTTATTTTTTAAATTTTTAGTTATTTAATATTTAGTATTTATTTTTTAAACTTTTAAATACTATGTTTAGTTTTTTTAATCTAAGTTCTAACCCTAACTTTTGCATATGCTCTTTCCTTGCATGTTATGCGATCTTGAGAATCAGAAACAAATTTAGCCGCAATAGATTTATTTTTTAATTTTTATGTAAATATTAAAATTGAAAAAAAAAAAAAAAATCAAATGTATACTTTTAGTTTTTTTAATCTAACCCTAACTTTTGCATATGCTCCTCTTGCTCATTATGTGATCTTGAGAATTAGAAACATAGTTAGCCGCTATAAATTTAAATTTTAAATTTTTACATAAAATTTTAAAAAAATTAAAAATTAAAATGTATAATTATAATTATAATTTATTTTTTTGCTTGGTTTTAATTTGATAAAATCCTAACATTGCGTATGCTCTCACCTTGCACCATTTAGGTGATCCTGGTGATCAAAAGCAGATAAAGATATCTATGGCATCCAGTTCAACTCTAGGGAGAGGGCATGATGAAGCAAATCGGGATGAAGCCTCGATTCTAGTGAAATATGACCTTGCATCTTTTCTTTGGAAACATGTGATGATATTCGAGAACATTGTTGGCAGTGATACTTGTTTGTGGGTATGCAATGACTTTCATACCACATACAAGTCCTCGTATACTCGAGTCAAAACTCATTTGATCAGGTATGGACCCGTGGGGATCAAAAAGTGTTACAAAATTTCCAAATCAAGAATGGTTGAGTACATGAAATAGCAAAAACAAGCAAATGCAATAGTTGCTTAAAAAATACGATTTAGAACAATACCTCTCCAAAGAAATAGATCAGGGAGACCACCCATAACACCTGCATCTGCAAATCATCATTTCATTCAAAGTCAAACTCAAGCTCAGTCCCCTACAATTCCCTTGGATGATGACGCACATATCGCTTCACGGAAAAAACCAAAAGGACCATTGGAAAAAACATTCAATGTCGAAAAGAGGGCCACTGTTGATGAGTTGGTTGCTCGATGCATTTATGCATGTGGGCTGCCCTTCAATGTTTTGAGGTCGCTTTATTGGCAACAAATGCTGCAAGCAATCAATGAAGCTTCACAAGCTTACAAAGGCCTTAATAATGAGAAGGTCCACACCACACTCTTGGCCAAGGAAGTAGAACACATTCACACTAATTTGCAGTCAATTAGAGATTCGTGGAAAGATTCAGGGGTGTCCATTATCTCAGATGGATGGAAAGATGCTATAAATAGGCCCTTGATCAATCTTGTTGTAGTATGCCCCAAAGGGGCAATGATCTTGAAGGTAGTGGATTGAGGACGAAGTGAATGATGCTCAATTTATTGTAGACTTTTTGATAGAGGCTATTGAGTCTGTGGGCCCCCAACATATTGTCCATGTCATCACAAACAACGCAAAGAATTGCAGAGTAGTTGGGTTGATTGTTGAGGGTAGATACGACCACATATTTTGGACACTTTGTGTTGTCTACTCTTTGAATTTGATGTTGCAAAAAATTGGCAAAATCTTGTGGATAGAGCAAGTTTATGGAGAGGTCAATAACATTTAGATATTTGTCACAAATCATCATGTCTCAGGCCATCTTTAGAAAATTTTCAAGGTTGGAGTTGTTGAAGGCAAGAGATCAAATTCTTACTTTTGAAGTTCTAACTTTGTAATAATTAATTCTGATTGTTTAACAACATTTGGACAATCAAACTTATAAGCCTTATTTTCTTTTTGTAGGTTGTTGAGACTAGATTTGCTTCTCACACGCTCGTCTTGAGATGACTTTAAAGGTAAAAGAGGCATTGAGCAATATGGTGATTAACAATGTTTGGAGTGTGTGGAGGCAAGCAAGCACCACCAACACCGAAAGAGCCAATGAGAATTAAACATTGATCCTTGATGATAAATGGTGGATGGAGATTGAATATATGCTCAGTTTTACAGAGCCTATTCTATCTATAATTTGATTTACAGATACAGGTGTAGCTTGCATGGGAGAGGTTTATGATGAGATTGCTCCATGCTTGAAAATATGAGAGATATCATACAAAAGAAAGAGCAAGATTCAAAAGAAACATTTTATAATAAAATCAAGTCTTTGGTCATGAAGAAGTGGAATAAAATGACCACTCCATTGCATCTCTTTGCTTATGTTCTCAATCCAAAATATTATAGCAGTGAAATGCTTCGGCTACCTAATAGGCAACCACCATACGATGATTTAGAGGTTGCAAATGGAACTAGGCCAACATTCAGAAGGCTTTTCCCTAATCCATTTGTAGCTAGTGTGGTCCGCAATGAAATGAGTATGTTTGTAGCTTCAAAAGGCATCATAGGATAAATTGAGGCCCATTTTGACAAATTCAGCTTGACTCCAATCAAGTGGTGGTATGTACATGGCCATGATGTCAAGTACCTACGACCTATCGCAATCAGAATTCTCTCATAAGTATTCAATCAAAAAAATTATTAAGCTATTAACATATATTTAAATATATTTTTACATTGTTACCAATTTCAGTTTTGAAAATTCTAACAATTTATGACCTTTTTTTGTGATAGGTGGCTAGTAATTTTTCAGCAAAGTGGCATTGGAGTACATATGGCTTGATCCACTTTGCTAAAAGAACCAAGTTGGCATCCATTAAGGCTGAGGATATGGTATTTGTGCATTCCAATTTGTGTCTCCTTTCACTCAAGTTTGATGACTATATACAAGGGCTTAACAAACTTTGGGATATCCTTCCAGAGAATACAGACTTGGATGCCTCTGCATCTTCTTTTGCCCAACTTTCATTACTTGGTTTTGATGATGACAATCAAGAGCATTCTACACAAGGGTTGGAGAGTGGAGCTAGTGGGAGTGGCATTCATGATTACGAGGACAACCCTGATCTAGATGATTTATTCATGTAGATTTGAATGTATTTGCAATGTCTACTTTGAACTTTTTGAAGCAATGAATGAACAAATACATGGCAAGTGTTTCACTAAAAAAATGAGTAATATGCATTGTATATTATATATATATATACACACACACACACGTACCCATGGCGTATCCAAATCAAGGTTTTTGAAAAATGACATACCCACGTACCCGAGATGTACCCGTACCCTAACAACCTGGATGTGAAGCTACAACACTGCTTTTTAACATTCAGATGCCATTATCTTTATAGTCATTTGCCCTGGAATTTGAACATAAAATATCATCTAAGGGGATATTGACGTATTCTAGAGAGAACAAAGGTGGCATATCGTATCATCTTAGGGAAAACAGTGGTCAGGCATGATCTGTAATTGGTGATAACATAGTCTCAATCGATCACGAGGCATCTTGAGGCCTTGATTGCAATGATGCTGAAGGTAGTTTATATGGATAATGGTGCCATCAACATTCTATAAGAAATGTTCGACATGGAAGGCCATCTTAGGATTTAGGGGCTGGGTTGGAGAGATCCAAGCCACTTGAATGTGTAGCCAATAAATGTCTTCCCTGTCTGCTTCATTAATTACTAGCTAGTCAGGAAGGAAACCTGAAGGGGCATTGAAAGAGAACCTAAAGGGAGAAATTAGCTGTACAGAGATGTTAATAGCTCAAAGAAGCATACTAATTCATAAGTAATAACATCACCGTTGTCTAGGACCAACTCACGCTTAATTGAATAAGAAATGCAGATACCTCTTTTGGCCCAATGCTAGGTTACCCATGGAACTAAGCCAATGGAGATGGAGAATGAGTCTGAAGATGTTCGCAAGCCAAAGTGTCTAGGCAACAAATGCACATTGGAAATGGACGATGCACCTGAGGGACCATCCTACAATAGGAGTTAATGTTTTATTGAAAATTATTGTAAAATAATGTCTGTAGGCAAAAAAAGCTGCGTTATTTGCTGACAGTTCATCACGGTACATGGTAATGGATAGTAAATGTTTATGATCAAAATTATAAGAGTTCTATTTGTTCGACTAGTCAACCATTACTTTGTGGCTCTGGTTTTATGAATCCTTTTATCTTTTCCATTAGTATACCTTGATTTCCCTTTGATTAGTTGCAGATTCTTGTAGCTTGTGTGGGAATTTTTTCTCGTGATTAGTTACTGCAAATTCATCTGAGCTGGTAGAGTCCCAACTTATGGCATTCTATTTTTTTATTTTATAGAATGCTTCTTGCAAGATTAAAAATAAAATCAGTGGTATTGCTAGTAGACTTGTAACCTGTTTTTATTTTTCTTGCTTGAGCTATTTAAAGTGAAAATGATCACTTGCCATGACACTTTCTTCAAGTCACAAGTTTTTTCTTTTAAATCAACATCTTATTCTGTAAACACTGCAACATTTACAGTCCCAGTGGCGAGGCTTATATCGAAGAAAATACTCCAACATGAACATGGTTGTGTTCTAATGTGGAGCACTGTGATTTTTCGTATCAGATTATAAACTTATAGCCATTAACAGCTTGCATGCCAATAATATTTGATTGTCCCCTGTAGTTTTGTTTGCCATCCCGTGAATGTGTATGCCAGAATATCAACCTTTAATATTTTTGCCATATTACATGCATTGGATAGTTAGTTGATATAGGATCATGAAAAAAATTAATCTTTTAAAAGTCAAAATGAATCTAATATGGCAACCAAAAAGAAATTGCTGATCCTCATGTCATGGGGTTGAATGCATAATCTTTACGCCTATTTTCAAATGGACTAATTGGATGGATATCCTGTAGAAGTCAATTGCAGTTAACATTTTTCTTATATCAAAATTGTCCGAGGGTTAGTCTTTTATATCTTTAGCAAGCACTGGTGTGAATGTTGATAAAAAAATGCCCTTTATGAAAGAATGATGATGAACAGAGGGTATTCTAATTTATTTCCATCACAGACATGATACGTGCTAAAATTATTATGGTTAAAGGTAGGAAAGTTTCTAAATTATGGATGTCTATATCATAATCTTAAATACACAAATCAATATTTGCTATTTGATAACACACAATAAATTCCTTATTTTGTTTCTATTTGCAAGCCCAATTTTTGCATGCACTCCATATGACTTTTCTTTCTGGAGATATTAAGATAAGTTGGTGCAAAGGAACAGGTATTACAGGCTTCAATTACTTATCTGTATGGAAGAAAATGGAATATTTTTAAGGCTCTGAGATTTGTGTTCATTCGATGGAAAAGTATCAAAACAACACTTTGGATTAGTCACACAGGATTGAAGTGACTTTTTAATGCAGTTATTTATATTTGTACGGTTAGGGTTTTGCAGGAGACGTGAATAGCATAACAGTTGGTTCTGGTACAAATATACAGGACAACACTCTTGTGCATGTTGCAAAATCAAATCTTGGTGGAAAGGTTCTTCCCACTATTATCGGCAGTAAAGTTACTATTGGTATGTAGTTATTTGCCAATTGTTCTTTCTGGATCTGGCTTTTTTATCTTATTCTTCTAGTATTTGTGAATGCATTTAGCAGTTTGTTATAATTTCTCCTGGGACTCTTTGCAGAACCATGTTTTTTTTTTAAATTTTTTACATTATTCTTCAGGAACTTCTGAATGCACTATGCCGCTTATCTTATGATAAGAACACTTGTATGACGTAACTTTTGAATACTGTGCCTGGCGCTTTTGCTGCTTAACTGCTAGATACAGAAGTCTATGATGAATAACATGAAGCGGATTGTTTGTATAGCTGAACTGGTAATATGTGCTACGGATTGTATATGGCATACTTTTTACCAAGCAGTTGAGAGACTTCCATGTTCAACAGCATGCTGTTTTTTGCGATGTAGATTGACTTCCTAGGACAAGCCACTTATGGTAGTGGGAGAACTTATTCTGTTTTTCTTTTTGAAGTGTATTGCATTTAATGCAAAAGATTAGAAGCTACAAGATTTTGCTGATGGTGAGTGCTCCCTATTGAAAATTTCTTTACAAGGGGGCAGAGGCTTTGTTTCATTACCTGTTTACGTGAAATTGTCAATACATGTGGAGGGATGTGTGCAGTTGTCTCGACTATTTAATGCTCTGTGTAATTTATAATTGTAGCTGATTTAGTGAGGTAGAATTGATATGTTTGTTTGACATGCTTGCATGCTTTAGGCAGGTCATGGTGCTGTGCTGCATGGATGTACTGTTGAGGATGAGGCATTTGTAGGCATGGGTACAACTTTACTTGATGGGGTTGTCTTGGAGAAAAATGCTATGGTTGCAGCTGGGTCTCTTGTGAGACAAAATGCCAGAATACCATCTGGAGAGGTAATGCTCTTAACCTCTCGCATGGGATAATAATATATTGAGAGTTGGCATTGGTATAACTAAAAATTCCTGTTTTTGGGGGTTTACTATGTTTGTAAAGGTTGATATTTATACCTGACTAGATCTGAAATTCCTAGATGGGCTTCATGTTAGCTTTTATGTGGTGCTATTTTAATGATGATGATTTACACTTGTTTTCAAATAAATGCCAATTGCAATGATTAGGAGGGGGAGAGGAGTTGCTTGCCGAGCTCGAGACTAAATGATTAGAACCAAGGTTTACATATTTATAGCTTCCTCAATCTTTATCCCTACATGTGTAATTAAGGAGCCAATACCGTGTTCCAAATCGCATGGCGTATGTTCTTTGATTAAGCATTAGCACACAATCTATTTTTAACAAAATAATAAATATTAGCATATACTAGGATTGGGCTTATAAACATTTCGCAATGAGTAGGATCTTGGACTATAACAACATCTCAAAAACCATAAGAGGATATTGTGCATATTTGTATAAGCTATTCCTCTTACTTATGGTTAGCTTTCAGTTAGACCAATATGGTCCATTGATTATTGTGGCGTGGGGCTAACTATTCACTTATTCTTTTGCATTCCGTACAACCTAGGTTTTCTATTATTATTTTTTTGATTGGTAAATTGTGTGTTATAATGGGGCCTCCGCCCATAAAAAATGCCAAAGAAAATTGAGACATCTGAAGAAATGCAGAATCTGACCTATTCATGTACACAAGTTTAAACTGTATAATCAATCATCTATTAAACTTGAAAAGAGTTACATAGTAATTTTACGATAATTTCCAACTTATTGACAATCTGGAGGGAGAAGGGAAGAGAAGATGGAAGTGAGGACATGGAAATTTACCCTTCATACAAGAAAGCGACAAGCTTTAGCCCAAAGAGTATGATTTCTAGCTAGAGTATCAAACTAGTATCCTTTTTGTCAATCTCTTTGGCCTATCAAATTTTTTTGTACCAAAACAATCTTACATCCCCATATAAATTCAACCCATCTTCACAAAAACCATCTTACCATATAACCCTAGTTGGGACCCATACGAAACACGACCATCCACGAAAGACAACAGATAGAAAATACAAGGAAGATGACCACCTCAGCTATACTCGACCAAAATGTTAGATTCTCTTACGCCCTTGGCTAAGATTTGTTGTCTAGCTAGTCCCCGTGAATTGGAAAAGGGCCTCTTGCTTTCCTTTTGGTGTCAGAACAATCCTATCTACCTCCATGTTGAATTTTGGAGAGGTCGATGATTGGGCAACCATATCCGACTTGGGCACAACTGCCTCCCTCGAGCAAGGTACTCTTGGTGACGTCTAGACGGACATCAGATTCTTGAGCTACTCGCTTCTCGGGTGGTTGGTACGTGTATTTTAACTACTTCATCATCAATAACATGGAACTAGAGGGGGCTAGGAGTCCCTCCCCATGGACTACTTCTAAGTCCTTCACTTATTGACAAAAACACGATAATGGGATCAATAGCCTCCGCTTTATTGTGCATCAGTTGTATTTATTTCCGAAACACATCCACCTCCTATATTGTTGTCGGCTATGTATCATTTTCCCATCTCTGTCATTTGTTTCCATGGTACACAATTTTCTCCTTTCAGTACACAACTGAGTATCCATTCATAGAGTGCCTTATTGTTCACCAACCTAACGAGTTTTATTTGGAAATCTTCCTCAACGGTAGTGTGTGGCCTCAACTTCCCTATGTTCCCGATTCCGTTCTCACCCAAAACTCTTCAAATCATGTCTATAGTGTCAGTGTCATTTGGACAAAAAGTTTGTTTTAGCCTCCTATTTTATACGACCCCCATTTTAAGTTGCTCTCATGAAATTGTTGCCTATGCTCAATGTCAAAAGGCACGTGTTTGTTGTAGCGGCGAAGGTAGAATGAGGTAGTGGAGGGAAGCGTGATGGACGAAAAAAGAGAGGGTTGCATGAACTAAATGTTATGCTATACAGAATAACACATATGCAATGGATCTAGATGTGCAATTAATAGCAAAGTACACAGAGAAGATGACACAATATATAACGTGTAAAACCTTATACAGAGGTAAAAAACCACAATGTTGATTTATTCAATTATGAGAAACTCAAATGTACCCAATACAATTCCACCTTTTCTTCTCATTTCTTAGTAATTTTTCTTCACAACATTGTTTTCAATGATATTTGTCACGTATCAAATATCACGATGTCTTGATGATCAATTCATCACAATGGGTTGAATTACCAAAAGGGTAAAACCCTTTTTATATTGGGGTGTTTGAAGTAGACCGTTGTAATCAACGGGTCCAAGTTCTCCTCGAGGAACCCAACAACGGTAATAAATATATTTAATTTATTTACACGAGATTACCTCGTTAATAAATAAAATATATATTTTTTATTTATTTAATATGTTTTATTATTTTATTTACACAATGATTTAACTTGTGCTAAATAATAATAATAAAACATTTATTATTTATCGATGTAATATTTAAAGGCCCAATAATGACACCACTTAACATTAATTGTTCAAAAACTCTTCTCTATGTTAAGTGGGGATACATGCCAAAGTCACCTTAATAAAGAAATTATACTCCATAAATCAACTATAATGATTTTAGGAAGCCTGTAATATTTGAAGGATTTAAAAACCTTCATCATGTCAAAATCGTCTTTTGAAATAAAATGAATTATAATCCGTAAACTAATTAAAGTAAGTTTAGGTTAGCATGATCGTGAGACTACATCTCACAGTTTCTCATGAATAATCAATCAAGTATATAATTGAACTTTTAATAACATAAGGACCTCCATGTTTCTAAGTATTGTGTAAAATGTAAAACTTAACATGAAATTTATCAAAATCGCACAAAGTGATATATTAAATTGCTTTGCAATGAGAAGTATAGAGAAGAAGGAAACACATAGTAGTTAGAAAATGACATTGTCATGCACACTCCCCCTCAATGGCAACTCCGAGAGGTTCAACATTGTACAAAACTGACAAAATTTGGTAGTACCAAGTGGTTTTGTGAAGATATCTGCAACTTGTTCATCCATAGGACAAAACAACAGATCAATATCATAATTGAGGACTCTCTTGGATAAAATGCACATGAACTTTAATATGCTTTGTTCTTTATTGCTACATTGGATTTTTCGCTAGAGTTATATAATTTTGGTTATCACGTAGAAGGGTGGTACTTTGAGAAACATCCAAACGGAGTTCTAACAACTTTTGCAACCACATGGGTTTTTTAACAGCTTCCATAGCATTTTTGTACTCTATTTTGCAGAGAAAATAAAAATAATAGATTGATTTTTGCTGCTCCAAGTGATAACATCTGCACCAAACTTAAACACATGCAAAAATAGATTTATAACATCACAATAACCAAATACATAAATATAAATGAAGACATGTTTATTTGTGATATAACACATTTTAATCAATCAAGTCATGTTTTAGGCAAACCATTTCACTACTTTAATTACTAAGTTAGTGATAAGCAAATCATTGTATGCAATTCATTATTGGACGTCTCCAATGTTGACAAGATGGACGTCCTGAACTGTCATGTGATGCACATACAACAATTTAAGTTAACCATTATTAGAAGTAACTCTTTTTATAATTAGAGTCTTAAATAAAACATTGCAAGCTTAATATTTTTTTGCCATTTTCTAGTGATCTAAAAAAAATCTAATAGAATATTGGGATATGTATCTTCTCATATATCAAAGATTGACAATTTTAACATGATATGCAATCATCTAATCAAACAAATATGAGATTGCAACAAATAATTTCAGACATGTTAGCATGAACTTGCCCCACTTATCAAATATAAACAACGTAACAATTGAAACACAAAAAAATATTTTTTACTGAGCATGATTTTCTTATCAGATGTAATAACTAAACATGATCATCTTGTCAAATGAAGCATGATGTTATTTATATAATACATTTCAATGCTAACTCATATGAATTGAAAATAATCATAAATGTAATTATTTGGAAAACAATAGAATGACTTTATTTTCTTCGCTTTCGTATCTAAGACTAATTTTTCTATTACACTATAATTGTAATTAGTATTTTGCAAAAATCAATCTAAATAGAATTATTAACAAATACCTTTGTAGTTGAGACACTATCAATTTAATTAATATCTTTAAAGTAATAGCATATAAAGAACCATTAAGAGATGCAATTTCTAGTGGCCCTATAACATTACTATGAATAAACTCTAAAGGATGTGAGAAATTTACATCATGATTTTTGTGAAAGGGTTTAGTGTGTTACTTATTACGTAAACAACCCTCACAAGGTTCATGACGAAAAGAAATCGTAGGAATACCAACTACAAGATCATGATGAGACATATTATATAAACTTCTAAAATTAACATGAACTAATCTTTCATGTCACAATTGAGATTCATGCAGAAAAACTAAAAAATATGTATAAACCATTATGTTGAATACCTTTAACAATCAGAGAAACATATTGATTTTTAATAGATAATTTATTTTTAACCAAAGTTACTGTGAAACTATCAGTGGTAAGCTGAGAACAAGATAACAGGTTTTTTTAAGTCCAGGAACATAGAAAACATCTTTTATAACAAGATTTGCCAATTTTGCTTTTCTTTGCTTAGTAGCTACTAAAAATGAATTAAATAAATTTTTTCAGATACATCTCTAGTGTCAGATAAAATTCTTAATAAACAAGTCATATAATGTGATGCATCACTATCTAAAATCTATTCATTTTCATTAGAAATAAACAATGCAATTTACAAAGCAATAATGTTAGTATTTTGATGTTGATTGTTGTTCTGATTCTCGTTTTAATTTTTCTGTTGATTCTGATTAAAACTTTTTTTCCTTTTGTTATTTTTACAAGTTTTATTTTTGTAACATTCTTCCCTTTTATGTCCAAATTTACCACTATTGCGATTTCCATTAAATTGACTTTATGATTCTTATTCCAATTCTTTTGCCGTTGGCAGAGTTAGGATTAGATTTCTGGTTTCTATTGTTTTCAGAAACATGATTGAATGCGAGAAGTGACTGAGTGGCATTATCTTTAGAATCAAAATTTGACTTCACTTGCTCTTCTTGAATAAAAAGAACAAAAAGGGTAGTGAGGTTAATGATGTCTTGCTCTGTTTGGTATTTTGAATTAAGAATTGAAATAAAATTGTGAATTTTTGTATGAGTATTTAATTGAATAATGAAATACAACTACTGATCTTGAATAAGATTGCAATTAGAACTATTTAACTGAGATCGAACGTTTTTAATTTTTTTAATAAAATTAACAATTTTTTCATCACCTTTCATAGGTGTAGTTAACAATTCAAGAATCAATTTAATTACCTTAGAGAGACGAGTGCGCTCATGCATAGACTCAAGTGGTTTTCAAGCATCATGGAGACCCCTGATTGCTGATATAGAGTAGGAATTCATCCTTAACACTCTGCAAGATAATCAACATAGCTTTCTGCGATTTCTGTTGAAATACATTGTTAAGTTCATTGATGACATTTCTCCTTGTCGGGTTTTTTAGTCCCGACCACAATATTCCATATTTTTTGAGCCATAAACTCGGTTTTAAAGTGGATTTTCCAGATGTTATAGTTAGACCCATTGAACATTTGAGATTTGTCTAGCAAAAAATTAAGAGAAGCCATCCCTTTAAAATTGACATAACGAGGTTGCATTTTATACTAGACTGTTCAAAAAAAGTTTATAAAGTAAAAATTTTATCGTGTTTTTATACTTAATTTTGTAATAAAAACAAATATACTAGTGAGTAAACAACACTAGCCACTTGTTTGCAAAACAATTTTAAAAAACTTAAAACATAACAAAAGCGAAAGTCACAAGTGTCGCAAGAGTCACAAGTCAACTTTTACATTAAAATAGATGCAAAAGTCATATAGGGAGGTTTTAAATCAAACAATGAACCACCCCAAAGTGTCCAAAACGTGCAAAAACCTAGACATCGTTTGGTCACACGACCATTTTCAACAAGAGAAACCGACTAATTAAGGGTGTTGAAAGTGTCGAAAAATTAACACGTTTGATTTTGCACAGCTAATAAACATAGTTTTAAACTAATTATTTTTAAAAACAATAAATTAGTTTTGATCAAAGATAGATGTTGGGATGGGGTGTTGAACTCAGGACCTTGTATTTACAAGTGCCTTCCAAAACGACAACTACCAACTCTCCTTTGACCATTCACAAGTATATATATGCGAAATACTGAATTTAAAGCATATATAATTCATTTTGATTTTTAAAATCAAAATATTATATGCATGTAAAAATAAATTGATTCACTGTAAAAGAAAATTAAATGTTTTTAGCCTTTTGTAAAGACGAACTCAATGGGCCCACCATATGCTTGCATGTAATAAAATGTATTTAATAAACCTAGCATTTAATAAATTCTGTTTGAAAACTATTAGTAACTATTTCACATTGTTGTAGCATGCAGAAGTAGAAGCATAGTGCAATGGTGCAACATGGAACGTTTCATAGGTTGCATGAGGCCAAATCAGGTTCTGTAAAGTTTTGAGCCACCTCCAAATTGCCCTTTGATGCACCTTGTAGAACCAAAACTGCATTTATTTGCCCAAAATCTGTTTTTTTTTCTGCTATTGCTGCTGCAGTGGCACCCCAGTTGGTTGTGAAAATTTTCAGAATTCTTACTGCTGCTCCACAGGGTCTTCCATAGGTTTAGGCATGCATAAACATTTATGAAACAACCTTCAAACACCATAAACAGGCTGTAGAGGCTCAATAATGAAAATTTGACTAATTTTCCTTTCAAGGAGGCCATACAAGGCTATACAACATGCCTTAGAGCAGATTGCTCTTCCAAAACTTTGAATGGAAGCTTCAGAGGCTTTGCAGGTCGGAAGCTCTTTTGATGCGTGAAACAAGTTTTTGTTTGCTCAGATATACCTTCACCAGGCCCCTATAGGGAAGAGAGAAGCGTTGAACACACTTTGATTGAAAGAGCAGCTTTCATGAGACTCCCATGGCCGTACCATAGGATTTACAAATTGATTTGAATGAAAATAAACTTGAACACAAGTCAAAATTAACCTGATCTACAACCTTGTCACTCAATCACACATCACATGGCTTTGATACCGTGTTAAACTATATAGAATAATACATATGCAATGGATCTAGATGTGCAATTATAACAAAGTACACATAGAAGATGACACAATATATAACGTGAAAAACGTCATACAGAGGTAAAAAACCACAATGTTGATTTATTCATTTATGAGCAACTCAAATGTACCTAATACAAATCCACCGACTCTTCTCACTTCTTAATAATTTTTCTTCACAACACTCTTCTCAATGATGTTTGTGACATATCAAATATCATGATGTCTTGATGATCAATTCATCACAATGGGTTGAATTACCAAAAGGGTAAAACCCTTTTATATTGGGGGTGTTTGAAGTGGACTGTTGTAACCAATGTGTCCAACTTTTCCCCAAGGAACCCAACAACGGTAATAAATATATTTAATTTACACGAGATTACCTTGTGTTAAGAAATAAAATATATTTATTTTATTTATTTAATAATATCTTATTATTTTATTTACACAATGATTTAATTTGTGTTAAATAGTAATAATAAAATATTTATTATTTGCCAATGTAATATGTTAAGGGCCCAATAATGACACCACTTAACATTAAATGTTCCAACACTAAATGAGGGCAGTGCCCCATCAATATAATCTAGGGAAAGAAATCATCATTATTGATTGCATCCCAATAATAGTAGTGTATGGCTGAGAGATTTGCATTCATGAGGGGATGTGGCACACTTCTTCAAAGTCCCTTCAAATACAACAAACTTTGATTAACAAAACACCAATATATTCGAAGATCAAATTATCCCAATTACTAATTGATATTTGCTTTCGATTTAGAACTCAAATATTTACAACTGTGAAGATTGGTAAATCCTAGATATTGGGTTTTGATCTACTCCTGCCTTTGCTAATAGATTTGTGGTATGGTTGCATTCTTTGAAGCGAGGATTAAAAGTTATAGGATTAAAGGAACATGCCAATTCTTGGCTTTGTTGAGAATGTATTCGAGCTTCCGGTTTAGGGTTCCCCCTTTTCTTCATTGTGTTGATCATGATCATGGAATCCCATTTTAGAATTATGTCTCTAATCCCTTTATCTAGGGCCTATTTCAATCCTTCCACCAAGGTGCCTTAGCCTCATTATTTGTGGCCCTTGGAATGAAAAAGGATATGCCCCATAGGAAGTTCCCATTGTGATCTTGAAGGAGGCATCCTGCTCCAAAAACCTCTGGAAAGGAGGCATCCTGCCCCATCAGCCCTTGGATTGCCTCGAAAGGCATTGCCAAAGTTGATCTTGATAGGACAAGGGGGCGAGGAGATCCATTTTTACATTTTCCTCTTTTCCAAGGGTTTGATTGACCCATTAATGAGGGTGAAGGCTATTTTAGGCTATTTTTCTAGCATTTCCTTTTCAAAGGCAGATAGACATTGGGGATTAATTTTCAGAATTGAGGATGCTTTTGTGGATATTGTAGCCTCAATTTTTATTGAGCATCTTTCCTAGGAGGATTCCTTCTCTTGGAAGATTGTGTTGTTTTTTTCCAACCAAATGCTCCAAAGTACTCTAGATGGTGTTGCTTACCAAAGAGGTCCCGGATTCTTTGGACCATTGGCCTAGGCATAGAAGGTTTCCTTTACAGATTTAGGATAGACCCAAGCTAAGCTTAGCTTGGAAAGAAGGCAGTTCCACATTTTTCGGGCAAATTGGCAGTTCAATAGTAAGTGGTCAACAAATTCTTTCTTCATCTTACATTTGGGGCAACGGGTTGGGCCATGCATACCCATTCTCTGCAGCTTGTCATGATTAAGTATTTTGTGGGAGTACGCTGAGGAATTAGCTTTGGGGTGGTTGTTTTCATTTCGGATTAGCTTCTCAAGCCAATTATGTCCATTGGAGAAATTCTTAGATGCCATGTTGTAGCCAACTCTCACATTATATCTCCCTGACTTCTCACAAGTCCACCTTAGTGTATCATTTGAGCATTTGGAGGGTATTCTTCTTTGGGCAAGAATATCTGTGAGTAGAGCCTTTGGTTCCTCCAGAATGAAGCAGTCTTGTATAGTTTTCCATAGCCTTTGAGTCATGCCCTGAGTTGCATTTTATTCCAATAGTTACATATCCGAGTGCCTCAAGCATTTATTAGGTAGTCTTTTGCTGCACTGAGGGCAGTTCAGTCGATCAAGGCTTGATGTATTTGCCATGAATGAGCCCAATATTTGCCTTTACGTCCATTCCTAATTTCCCAATGTCAAGTTCTCATAGATCCATCTTCGAGATGATGCAATGGAGTTCCATATGCGAGAACCCTTCGAGAGTTGGGTTGATGTGAAAATTCTTTCCGGATTTGAGGAGTCCAAATATATTTTTCTCGATGTATGATGCTCCAAGGTCGGTCCTTTTCTTCTTCTAGGGCTTTGACAAAGGAAAAGATGTAGACCAAAATTGCTTGAAGGACTGCTTTGATGAGTATGATCCTCCCTGCTAGGTTGAGCCAATTTTCCTTCTATGCTCCCAGTCTTTCTTGCACATTGTCTATTATTTCTGTCCAAATTTTGGATCTGCCAGCACTTGTGAAACGGCAAAGGGTAATACCAATATATTTTCTTTGGGAGATGGCCTATTGGGAACTTCAGGGTGTTGACAATTTTTGTTGTCTTTGTAGGCAAGGACTTTTATGAATCCTCTTGCCTCTCAAACCACCGCATAAGTAAAAGAGGATTGTATCATCCACAAACTACAGGTGGGAGGTTGGAGAGGATGTAAAGGATGATTTTAGACCTTTGTTCGCCCCTTCGGCTATCGCTGCTTTTAGGGACCTTCCCAAAGACTCAACTGTGATGATGAATTGAGGAGCTTGATACACAATTCGTTATCGAATCCATCCATTCTTTGGAAAACCCGATAGTTGCGAGGACCTTCCTTAAAAATGCCCAATTAACTATCATTTGCTTTCACAATGTAAATCTTGAGGATCATTCCTTCATCTTTTCTCGATTTGAGTGAATGCAGAATCTCGCGAGTCATGATTATGCAATATCTTGGGAGTCATGATTATGCCATCCTTTGATGAAGCCACCTTTTTTTGGAGATATGATATCAGACAACAAATCTTTTAACCTTTTTGCAATGGCTTTTGAAATTAATCAATAAACTATGTTGCATAATGAAATAGGTGGAAGTTAGCAAAGGAATGAGGATTCGGTTTCTTCAAGATGAGAGTAATAAAGGTGTAGTTATTTCAATATTTTTCTGGATTGGCTTGATCCTTTTTTTTTTGCTAGGTGATGACTTTTGACCAGAGTTTGAAATCGGTTTGGGACACAATCGGTGCCCAGATCCCATTTTATTAACCATAGAATACCACCTGTACTGGTGTAACTAGATAATACTAACTATACCACCACCGACCACGAATGGCCTCAAGAATCACACCAATGGCCATGAACAACCCTATGATTCCCATTAAGGACCCGTCTTGATTCATTTATTGATCCTATTATTTTTTATTTTTTATTGTCCCAAAATACCTCAAAGAAGCCCGCTGGGAAGCCATCTAGGGCTCGTGCCTTGTCTTTTTCCATCTAGTTGAGGATTCCTCTCACTTCCTCTTCTGAAAATGGCTTCATTAGAGCTTCATTTTGGCTGCTGGTGATAAGTCTTGGAAGAGAATCTTAAGATCCTTGATCATCCAACGTCTTGCATAAGTGGCTTATCTGAGAGAAGTTCCTTTAAGAAGCTAACCATTTCTCCTTTTATTTCTTTCGGTTCTATCAATAGGGCACTAGCCCTAGCTATTGTACAACTAAACATGTTGCCCTATCTTCTTTCTGCGGTGGATTGATGGAAAAATTGGTGTTCTTGGCACCTTTAATCCAAATTTCTCTGAACTTCTATTTCTAATAAATCTCCTCCTTGAGGTAGACCTCTTCTAGCTTTTTTAGAAACTCTATTTCTTCCTGCAACAATTCTTGTCATAGGAGAGGATTGATTTTGAGTATTTATCTTCTCCAGTTCTATCTCTAGAGAATGTTTTTTGCTAAAAATGTTGCCAAAAACCTCTGTGCTCCAATCATTAAGGCAACTCTTCACATATTTCATTTTCTAAGAGTATTTGAACATTCCGGATCCATGAAGTGACAAGCACTCTCTAAATCATTTCTTTATCAACTCTGGAAGGTTAGGGTCCTTGAGCTACATTAGTTCGAATTTGAAGGGCCATTTTTCTAGTGCTGCATCTGTATGACATCTAACCATATTGGGTGGTGGTCATAGCCTAAAACATTAGAGGGTTTTAGATTTGGCTATCCAATTTTTTTTCAACTGTTTTAGGGAAACTAGAAATTTGTCCAATCTATCTGCAATGTTGCTAAACCTATTTCTCTTGGTGCACTTGAATTTGCCATTTTTTGGTGCGAGATCTAGCAATGTTTTCTGTGCCACAAATTGTTTGAAGTCCTGCTCTGATTGGGTTTCTTTTGAGTTTCCATCCGTTTTTCTGCCGGTCTCGTTATTGCATTGAAGTCTCCTATTAGAAATTGTCTCTCTAGGGTTGGCTTAAAATTTATTCCTAAGTTCTTCGTTTTCTTATAGGGCTATGGGGACCATATGCATTTAGCACTACACTTGAGATGTTTTCCTCGAATCTTTCAATGTCGCAGGCCAGCTAGTTGGGTCCTTCTCCAAAGATATTATTGTGAGCGTGTTACATAATATACACAGAACACCTGAAGCACTAGTAGCACCACTAAAGCATTTGTGCCATGACATCCAGTGGTCGTTTAGAAGATTAACTAATTTTTATTCTATGAGCGTGGTTTCTTGTGGTAACACTACACTTGTCTTCTTGACAACAATTGGCATCTTACCAGGGATTGTTTGTTGGGAGCATTCCATGAAAGGACTTTCATATGGTCCTGGTAGGTCCCTTCCACCTCCGATGTGAGAACATGTTCGCTATTGTTTGTTGCTGATGCCGATTGCTTCTAGAGTTTCTTCTTGTAGTCTTTTCAATTCTGCACTTCTACCTCTACCCCTTCATTATTTCTTGATTATAGATCCATTTTCCATTTTTTAGATTTTGTGGGAAAAAATACCCATAAACCATAGATATTATATAATATTAACATTTTATATTACTTTATTAATGTTTTTCATTGTATTTGTCAATTTTGCATATTTATAAAACTATGCTCATATTTATTATGTATATATCCCAGAATTTTCCAATTTTTTAAAGAATCCCAGAGTTTGGATTTTTTTGCCCCTCTGGACTTATTCAGTTTTTTGAACTTGGTAATTATGATGTGCATACAATGCCATAATTGGGGATATCTTGGAAGAAGTATGGAAAGAAGTGTTATACCATAATTCTGTTAGTTAGGTAACCCACTGTACCTGCTTATTAGAAACAAAGCAATGGAGATACCTTTCTAACGCTTGTTGACCCACCTTTGTTTGCCCATCAGATTGAGGATGATATGAAGAGTCTGAGCCAATTGAGTACCCAAACAAGAGAATAAATTAGTCGAAAAATCAGTAGTAAATGTTGGGTCGCAGTCACAATAATCTTGGGGTCCCATGCAGCGCTCATGAACTGTCTACATAAATTCTGCTGCCCCCATGTTTGCTACAAAAGGATGCAAAAAAACACAAAAAATGGGCATATGTTTCGAGTATATCAACGACTACAATGACACTTTTTCCTTTTGACTTTAGTAATCCCGTAATGAAATCCATGAAGATCTCCTATTACTAGCTAGGAATAGATGAAGGCTGCAAAAGACCTGAAGTCTTAATGGTTTCGCTTTCGTTTTGCTGTCACACCAAACATCACATGACAAATTTATGTACATCACCCTTGAATCCTTTCCAAAGGGAAAAAAAAATCTTGCTTGTTTCTATGATAAGCCGTCAGGAATCCCGAGTGTCCACCAGAGAAGCATGGAGCTTGTCAAGAACCTTATGCTTAAGGCTCAAATTCTTGCACAGGTATAGCCTATCTTTGTACCACAAGTTCTCCTCTTTGCATCCAAATTTTTCTATAGTGCTTGGATCTTGTGGAAGTTTTTGAATGAGATTTTGAATATTTGTGTCTTGCTGCCATTTAGATCTTGCCTCATCCATGCAATCCACCTGCAATATGGACATGACACCCAACCAAGCCTTTGTGTTTTCATGCCTTCTTGCAAGTCCATCCACTGCTACATTTTCCTTCCCTTTCTTATAGATGATTTCAAAGTCATAACCCAACATCTTCGTGACAAAATTTTGTTGCTCTCTTGATGATAACCTTTGTTCTAAGGATTATTTTCGACAGTCATAATCTGTCTTCACCTTAAAGTGACTTGCCATTAATTAAGGCTTCCATTGCTTGAGCGCATAAAAAATAGCCAACATTTCGCTCTCATAAATGGACTTCAAGAAATTCTTACCTTTGAGTTGGTGACTTTCAAATTTAATGGGTCTGGCCTTTTGCATGAGGATTGCACCCATACCATACCCTGACACATCACATTCTACAATGAAAATTTTGGAAAAGTTGGGTATAGCTAGAACTAGAGTGGTGCACTTGGCCTCCTAAAGCTTCTCAAATGCCTTGGTTATGGCCTCATTCCAATGGAAGGAGTCCTCCTTTTAAAAGAGTTGTGAATGTTGTTATGCTGCCATAATTTTTGACAAATCTGTGATAATATTCCGCAATTCTTAAGAATTTTCATAGGTTATTAAGGGTTCTAGGTACTTGCCACTCCACCATGGCCTTAATCTTGTGAGGATCCACCTTGAATCCTTCATGAGAGACAATGTGACCCACACCTTCCACCACAAGAAACTCATAATGGACCTTATGTCTTAAAAAAATCTCCCTCTTTAATTTTGATTTGATGATACCCGGATCAAAGATCTAGTTTTGTAAAATAAATAACACCATATAACTCATTTGGCAAACCATCAATTATAGAAATATGAAACTTATCGTTGGTGGTGAATTTATTGAGTTCTTTGCAGTCCACACATGCGCTAATTGTCATCTTTCATACACACCATACCCACTAGAGAATAATATGCACTTTGACTATGATAAATAATACCTGCTTCTAACATTTCTTGTACCATCTTCTCAATCTCACTTTTTTGCAAATACGAGTATGTATAAGGTTTGATATTGGGTGGTTGGCTTCCTCGTACAAGTTGAATGGCATGATCATGATCTCTTTTTTGTAGGCAATCTTTTCGGCATATACCAAAAAACTACTAAATGCTTGTCCACAATTGCCTAAAGATCTAGCCTTGTTGGTGTATTTGTCTTTTGCTTTAAATGAAAACAATTGTGTCACATACTCTATTGACCCATTTTTTAGTAGCTTTTGCATTTGATGAGATCTTACAATCTGTGGTGACTATGCTGACAACCCTCTAAATCAAATGTTTTTCTTTTAAAATGAAAACACATGAACAATTCTTAGAAGCTAAACTCGATCGTGCCCAATGTAGCAAGCCATTAGACTCCCAACATGATATCAACTCCTCCCAGGGGAATGACAAATATAAAGCTATTCTGCATGTAGTCCCCCATGGTGAGTTTAATACTATGGCATTTTCCGTAATAACTCCTTGTACCCCTATTCACAATCACAATCGAAAATTATGGAATTGGGCACACAAGAAGTTAAGTGTGTAGCCAACTTATTGTTGATGAAATTGTGAGTATTCTTTGAGTCAATTGGTACATGTCACCCCCTATTTTTTAAGGAATACCACTACTTTGAGTGTTGTAGGGTACTAATACCTGAGAGTGCATGACGAGATAGTCGGATGTGGATCTTCTAATACTTCCTTTGGCTCCTTTGCTATCTCAACTTCGTCTTCATCATCATTGTCTTTTATGGTGCCTTCAATGTCGAAGAGTTTCCTTTCAGCGTATTTATGCCTTATATTGTATTTACTATCACAATGAAAACATAACATGTTTTCCCATTTTTCCTCAATCTGTTGAGGTGTTAATCTAGTTGATTGGGGGAATGATGGTGTGGGGGTGTTATAATCTCCAATGCTAGAAAATGCCTCTCTTGTTGGCCAAAAGTTTTTCTTCCATCTTGCGTGCCAAGATAATGGACTCAAATACAATGTGCATATTAAATTCACATATCTCATGTTGAATGTTTTTATGGAGTACTCCCAAGAATAGGTTGTTCATGTTCTCCTCCATAACCTTACCCACTGTCAAGGACAGGATTTGAAATTGCTGAATATAATCTCTAGTGGGAACTGTTTGTCACATCTTCTACATGAAGATTGACTAGGTAACATAGAGTCTTTTCTTTTGATTACAAAGCCAATGATACCAAATGCATTGCTCAGGTTCCAAATATAAGGATGCCAATATAACCTTTTGCCCATAGGGAACTTGATATAGCTCAAAACAATTCTCCATTTGGTTGATCCAATTGAGTGGATCCTTTCCATTTTACTTGTGCATGTTGACTTTAGGAAAAAGTATTGAGACCTCGAATTAATATTAGTAATGAGTTGATGTTGTGCTATATTGGAATTAAGATTAGGTTGTTCCAAGGGTTTGTTGTGGATTTGATTCTTGCGATGCGACCAACGTATTGATGATCTCATCCAATTTTTCCTTGTTGGATGGCATTGATGTGTAAACATGATTAGATTTGTTTTTATGGCCATAGTGTGCTCCACCTTGGTCAAACTCTAAGAGTTTGTGCAGTCCATCCACCATTTCAAAAGTACCGTCTGATTACATCTTTGAATCTATCTCCTCTTTGTTAGGAGTCCTCTTTGGTTTATGGCCCTGCTATGTAGTGGTTTGATTGGCGCAAAATTTGATATTCACCTTTGATTGGATGATTTCAAAATGAGGTTGACTTCAAATCCAAGAAGTAAAAGTACAAACTCAATGTTTTGCGAGCTTTTCAAAAATATAAGAAAATTAAAAAAATTATAAATTTTTTGGCTTGTAGAATGAATTTATGAACCCTAATGGTGCAATAACTCATTCACAAATGATCATAGAAAGTTGAGAATTGGACTGCAGCTTCCAACATAAATTCGTAACTTTCTCGAAGAAATCTCAATTAAATTTGCAATGGTTTGTGAGATATGCACAATTCTCCAAATTTAAATTCCTATCTCAAAAAAATCTCAGGAAAATTTGCAATGGTTTGCGAGATATGCATGATTCTCCAAATTTAGGGTTTCAACCACAAATTAAATCAAATAAAGTCCTGCCCGCTCCAAGAAACTTGCTTTTTAGTTCCCTTCATGGCCATAATGTACCATCAAACTCTTCCCAAATTGAAGCTTTGATTCCACTTGTGATGAACTTACTATATCACAAAAGCAGAATCACAACAACAATTCCAATATAATATATCTTACATAGGCAAAATCATAATATATATAACCATAACCGGCGAGCACTTGTTGTGGGGATTTTTTTTTTTAACTGAAGAGTAATCAACAGGTGGGGTTGAATAACTGGGAATAACCGACAAAGGAAAAAACATACTTAAATTTATAAAAAAACATAATTTTTATAGATATTATAGTTGCAAAGTGTATCAGATGAGTTTGTAAAATATTGGAAAAGTGTTTCCTATTAGATTTGAACACAAATAAAGTACAAAATCGCATAATCATGCGAAGACAACTGTGACACTGTCAAGTTGTCAACAACAAATTGATACAATGATATATACAAGAATCTACAAGACTACAAGTACAAATTACAAGAATCTATAAATTTCTCTTCCCAGCGCTCTGAAAAACTAAGGGAGCCTGAAAAAGTCTACTCCTCCCACTCGTCTGCCCCTCCTCGCTCTGCCTAGAATGTTGTGGCTCCACCTCCACCTCAGCCTCAGCCTCAGCCTCAGCCTCAACAATGTCCTTTAATCCAATGTCTTCATTTGCTGTAGTTGCACTTTCATAGCTTGTCTCGCAAAATCAACAATTTCGTCCTTTGTAAACATGGAGGCCTCCTGTGCAGTCCAATCACTGTAGGGATCGATCTCATGTAGATCGATAGGCTCTTGTGATGTGTTCTCCAACTTCTTTGTGCAAAGGCGAAGATTGTATTACACAAAAACTAGGTCATTGAGACATTGTTGGCTCAACTTGTTACGCTTCTTTGTGTGAATGGCGTCAAACCCCAGTTGCACTCACTTCTAGAAGCGCTACAAGGCTATAAGATAAAATGTGGAGGGCTAGCTTTTGAAGATTTGGGGTGTTTCTAACCCAATTTTCCCACCATGACCTTGGGAACAAGATATTCAAAACTTTGTAAGTAATTAATAATTGTAAATTTGTAACTAAGACGGTACAAGTAAAGACTTCATTTTCTATTACTTGGTGACCACGTGGCTCTCTCTCGGATAGCTAGCACTGAAGAAAATAGCCTCCCCCTAGCTTGCTTGTAGTTTTGAAACTCTGAAATAATGAGGTCCCTCATCTCAACATCAGGGGCTATACTCTCAATGCATGTTGAGAGCCCCTCCATAACCTCTTAGTAGCATCTAGGAAGCCATCGGAGTAGAAAACCTAGGGTTAAGGTAGTAGTACCCTGCTGCATGGATGGGTTTGTGGAGTTGATTGTGTCATGTCCCCTTTTTCAAATAAAGAAAAAAATACTTTATTAATAATGTTTTAAGTGGTTCCCCAACGTCACTTTATAATTAAAACGTAAAAGGGGACGCTTAGTCATTATTGTTAATTGAGTGGGGCCAAAGTTAATTAATTAAAAGGGCAATAGAGAAAAAGAAAAGTAATTATTATTAGGAGGAAAAAATGTGAATATTAAATTAAAAGTAATTTTAATTATTTTAGGTTTTGGAGGAATAAGTTAATTATAAAAAGTTTGGATGAGGAGAAAGAAAATCGTTATCATTCAATCAATTTCAAACACTTTTCAAGTTTGAGCAAGGATTGTTCAATTTTCATCACAAAGGACGAAAACCCTCTCGTTTAAGGGCTTGAGGATGAAAACCCTCATACCTAGAAAATGATTCCATTTAGGAATCACATCAATGCTTCCAGAATTAGAATAATTCAATTCCAAGGATTTATTTTACAATTGCAGCCAGTCGTACGTTCTAGCGTTTGAACAGGGTAAAAAAAGTGCAAATCCATACGATGACCATATTGGGTTGTTCCCAACCGTACAACTACAGTGCAACATGTTGTACCATTCCAAGAGCCATTCGTCCTTGTTCAGGGACATTGTAGCTAGGGTTTCAAGGAAAGATTTTGCTTTTATGTTGTTCCAGGTAGAAAAATTAGGAAAACTAATATTTTGATTTTATTATGTTATTTGTATCTCCCATAATTGTTTTCAAAATGTTTTCTATGTATGCAATTGACTAAAATAAAGAGAACATGTGTGAGTTGGTTTTTTGTATTGCATGTATTGTTTTGGTATTTGAATGAATTTTTAAAATTAAGGGTAATAAAAATCAAAGTTTTTATTTTATCTTGAAAGGGATATTTCAGTGGTATTAGAGCACTGATTTTCCTAGCCTTGGTGGGAAAAATTCAATTTTGATCACACATGCAAGAGGAACAGAAAGAGCTAAGGTATTATCAAAAAAGGAAGGGTCAAACCTTTAAGAAGGACAACAGTAATAAAACGGGTGAGAAAGAGGAGAGAGCAACCCCTACAAACGAGATGGGTTACCTACATGAAATAATTGACCGTGGGCAAAAGGACAGAAAGAAAAATCCAAATGACCCTCAGAATCCATGGCGGGTATAGCACAAGCCATACAACAAATCAACGTGGGTAAAGGAAAGGAAAAATTAGAAGAAGCAAGCATGTCAAATAATGTTAGGGCTTCGGAAGCCCCACCTCCAAAAACCTTCTATGCCAGATTCCTAGAGGAAAAACCACATGAGGAAATAGATCCTTTACAGCGGTATGCAGGGAATGAATATTCAGTGTATCTTGCAAAATATGAGGGGCTCAACGATGAAGTGCAACAAGCTCTCTCTTTCAGGGAACTTAGTGAAATAGAAAAGAACAAGAGAGGTAGAATAAATCAGTTGTATTAGCTGCGAAAATCAGTTTCACCAGTTGTACATACACTAGCTAAAAATGTTGTTGATCAGTTTCACCAGTTGTACATACACTAGCTAAAAATGTTGTTGATCACTGTGCAGAGAAGTTGAAGCCATATGTTACAATTGAGGGATTTACCTCTAGTAATCAACAAAAAAAGAGTTCTCTTATTTTAATGAGGGTTGAGTAAGTAGAAATTGATGAGAATTCAGCAACATCAAAGTTATTTGAATCACAACAGTTCAACCAACAACAAACAAAGATTGAAGAGGTACAACTGTTGGTAACAAAAGAGAAAGAGGTGCAAGTCTTAATAGAGTTGGATAGTACGAAAAGTTTCATTGAAGATCTACTCTAAGTTTGTAGAGTGCTCAAACTTCGACAAAGATCAACACTATGGGTGAGGTAAATGTTGCTAGCACTAAGCATACAGTCACTGTTGCATATTTGCAAAGAGTAAAGAGTACATTGAAAATGGTGAAATCAGAATACCTACGTGTGATTAAAGACATGAATATGGTCATCGGAATTGTAGAAGAGGCCTTAACTACATCTGAGAAAATACAGGAAAGGGTTGATGCCCTCCCTCTGAAGTTTAACTCAGTCTCTCCTTCACTTCATGAGATAGAAGAACCACAAATTGTTGCAATAGTTTTAAGTGAAATTAAAGGTGAGTCATTGCCCTATATGATTAAAATTCAGGATAGTCATGTTGAAAAGCACACAATGGAGAGTGTCACATTTGGTAGTACTCTCTAGATCACAATTGATTTATGATTTAACTATCATGGGTTCACTCATGGGGTTTGTTGGAGAAGTATCATGGCATACAAAGTTTCCAATTCTTGATTATATCAGAGAATCACAACATAAGCTAACTACCTCTCAAAGAGGAATTGAAGTAATAGAGAGATTGGTTTGGGATCTTGGTATTTGTTGGGATGGTTCATGCATTGCTTGAGAGCAAACAATCTTTGGGAAGTGGAGACTATCATGTCCCATTTTTCAAATAAAGAAAAGAAAACTTTAATAATAATTTTTTTAGTAGTTCCCCCAATGTCATTACATAATTACAACTTAAAAGGGGACACTTAGTCATTATTATTAATTGAGTGGGGCTAAAGTTAATTAATTAAAAGGTCAATAGAGAAAAAGAAAAGTCTTTATTATTATAAAGAGGAAAAAAGGGAATATTAAATTAAAAGTAATTTTAATTACTTTAGGGTTTAGAGGAATAATGTAATGATAAAAAGGTTGGATGAGGAGAAAGAAAATAATTATTAGTCAATCAATTTCAAACACTTTCAAGCTTGAGCAACCATTGTTCAACATTCATCACAGAGGACAAAAACCCTCTTGTGTTAGGGCTTGAGGATGAAACCCCTCGTACCCAGGTGATTCCATTCAGGAATCACATTAGTGCTTCTGGAATTAGAAGAATTCAATTCCAAGGATTTATTTTATAGCTGCAGTTAGTTGTACGTCCTAGGGTTTGAACAAAGAAAAAAGTATAGATCTGTACAGTAGTCATATTGGGTTGTTTCCAGGTGTACAATTACCGTGCAACAAGCCGTACCACTCCAAGAGCCATCTGTACCTATTCAGAGACATTTCCAGCTAGGGTTTCAAGGAAAGATGTTGCCTTTATGCTGTTCCAACTTAGGGTTTGATGGAAAAATAGGGAAAACTAATATTTTGATTTTATTATGCTATTTGTATCTTCCATAATTGTTTCCAAAATGTTTTCTATGTATGCAATTGATTGAAATAAAGAGAACACGTGTGAGTTGGTTTTTCGTATTGCATGTATTGTTATAGGGTTTGAATGAATTTTTCGAATTAAGGGCAATAAAAATCAGAATTGTTATTTTATCTTGAAAGGGATATTTCAGATTGTTCCACCTCTGATCAATCAACTCCCAAATGGGATCAAATCTGGCACGATCCCCCCTATAATAGTTTTGGACGATCTCTTTGGCCTTATCCATGGCCTCATAAATATAACCCATTGGGTTTTGCTCCCCATCCACCAAGCACAAAACCCTCACCAAAGGCTCCGATGTTTACAAAGTTACAAACAAATTAAAGTTACAAATGTATAAATAAAGTAAATACTAAGTTTAAAAAATTGAAAATAAGAGAACCGACTTGAAATTTAAATTTAAATTACAAGTTACCTTGACAATCTCTGTAGCTCTCTTTAAGAAGGCCTCATTGAAAACTACCTTCTCAACTTTGATTCTATCAACATTTTTGGAATATGATGAGTCCATCCAAGTTTGACTCACAAAGATTTGCTTCAAAGAAGTCAACAAACTGCAAATACTTTGCAATGTAAGAAAGTGCATTGCAAACCTGGTGACACCTTTTCGAACAAGCTCTTTCCCCTTAATGTGCTCTCTCATAAAGTTGAGAACCCAAGGGTGATTGTATATATATATATATATATATATATGATGATCTCTCTAGCTTTTTCTAAATAAGGTCAAGGCAATGATCTGTGCAAAGGATCCAAAACACTGATGGATGTCTCTCGTTGAGAAGTCTCCTAGCCACAACATATGTTGTTGCATTGTCTGTGACAATTTCGACAACATTTTCAATGCCCACCTCTAAAACAATCTGCTCAAGCATCAAACTCAAATTTATACATTTTTTTATCTTGTTAGATGCATCAATGGACTTAAAAAAACCTAGATTATCATTTGAAGATGCCAAAAAGTTGATGAGAGTGTGGTTATTTCCAGCTGTCCATCCATCAAACAGAATGGTGCATCCAAACTTTCGCCACAACTTTTTCTGATCTTCTACAATTACCTTTGCATCTTCAACTGCATTTTATAGCAACCTCCCACTCAAGTCTCTTGGAAAGGGTGCGTTGTACCCTTTTTCTATAGTTTATAATGTTGTCTCCAAATATTCCCGATACAGGCTCCTTGCTATGTTGAAGGGAAGATTGTTGAAGCACCAAAAACTTGCACTTGCTTTATCCGCTTCTGCATGTGCCTCTTTGTTCCATCTTGTACCTTGCAATGAAGTTTGTGCCTCTGTGGGGTTTTTAGGGACAAAAATTTTAGTATATGGTTCGAACTTGATGATGTGTTTGTGCATTTGCGTGGGCTATGAGTAGAGCTCACAATTTTTGTTAACACTGCATCTTCTTCCTTTGTCGAGGAGGGAGTAATGGCCGATGTTCTGGCTGCTTGTGTCCTTGCCCTCTCTAATTTCTTCTCGTTCAATAATGCAAGCCCTGCAATCATCTCTTGTTTTGCCTCTTATGTTACATTACAACAATGAATGCATGAAAGGGGTGGTACTTCATGCACTTGATGTCCCCTGACATCTTCAAGCAAAATGAACAAATTGAAACCGTCTATGTCGGTCCAACCTACACGACATACTTCCAAGTAGCAGTGTGACTGCGAGCATTGGGGGGAGCCGTTTGCCCACCATGAACTAAATCTGATCTTGATGCATTGGCAGATGCCATTGTTTGCTAACGGTAAACCTTAAAACATGTTAAAAAAAACATTAAAAAAATAAAAAGTAAAAATGCTTCACATAAATTAAAATACATTTAAAAAAATAACCTTAAATCGTAAACGATAATTTGTAAATTTAATTTTAAACATCTTGATGCAACCCTAGGACAGAATATTGAAGACATTGCGAACGATTCTCGACAACAAATAAATTATAATGGAATACAAAAACTATAACTTGTATAAATTGTAATAATTAATTTACAATGCGGAAATTTAATATATATATATATATATATATGCATGATTATTTACAATGTGGGAACGAACGAAATGCATGATTATTTACCAAACACATTTATAACTAAATTACAATTCATTTAGAATTAATTTACAAGGCAGAAATTAAAAAAAAAACTAAAAAAAAATGTACTACCCTAGAAGTGTTTGCTGAATTTGTTGGCTCCAATCATTGCTGAATGCTCCAAATCTTGTGTGAATGCAATGAGGGGGGTCTGTTTGAATTTATAGGACAAATTTATGTGTTCTTACATTTTTTTACCAACGTTTTACCAACGTCCACATGTTGGGACGCGTTCTGGTCCATAAGGATGCGTAAAAAATGCGTCCATAGGCTCTCGACGAGTACTTGCATAGTACCCGCGGGGTACTTTCTAGTAATTCCAAGTACCTGACGAGTCCTCTATGGGTACTCACTAAAAGCCCTAACAGGGCCATAAAAAACCAGCAGTTTCGAGCGGTAGTTAACCACCTGCACTTTTTTCTTGCGAGTATTCAACTTACTAACGAGTAACCGGCGGTTATGTAATCTTTGGACAAAACAACATATTGACTCGCAAATAAGAGTAGGGCCACACAATAAAGTGAAATGAAGAGCAAAATTCTTGAATATAGAACCGAGTCACTTCGAGGGAGCAACCTCCCAAGTCCTTATAATAAGAAGAGAATTCCGAATATATGATGACTGATATCCTAACACTACCTCCTATATATGCCCTAATAAGGCTATGAGAAATCCATAAACTAAAATAGGCCAAGTATTCCCACCCATATGCAACGTAGAGATTATCAAATGATTAAGTCCAAGGTTATGTGTGCCACAGGTCAACCACACATATCCCATTACAAGCCATAGGTTAAGGGCGTAGCATCATCTTCTTGTAGTAAAACCATTGATGATTTCTTCTAAACAAAGAAGTCTTCTTTTTCTTTCGAATTCTCCTTTTTTCTCCATATCTCTTTCGTGGGCTTCCCCTTGTCACCACCTTGGCTTTGATAATTCCAAATTTTCATCTAATAGTGCTTCACAATGTGTTTGACCTCATGGCAGGGGTAACATCTGAATGGGATCCCTTTAGAATCTAAGTTTTGGACAAATTTTCCACAAGTGAATGCGAGCTGCTGTGTGGAGTGATTTAAAGAGATAAATTGCCCCTTCTATATTGGCATACGAGGCAAAGATTAGTGATTGGATCCACCCCTCGTAATTTCCCCACAGTGTTCCGTACAGCTTCAATGAAGTTTCAATACTCCACTATTCCATGGGAAGGGCACACAATTTTATCCAAACCTCTTTAATCCCTTTTGGGGAACCTTCAATCTGGAAATCATGCTCTATGGATGCAGCAAGATATCCGAGTCCTGATATTTCCACGGGCCTCCCTTGAGGATGTTATTTCACATCTCTTTGCAGTTAAAACAGGTAATGAAGTAGCCTTTCTGGAGGTGGTGGATTTGGATATGTTCCTTCTCTTGCCACTTCATCATGATCCAATCCTCCTATGACCCTTCCGATTAGAGCTTGGTTGTGATGACTTTCCCATGGTGTGATGGTGGCCTGATATTTGAATTGTTATGTTTGTTGTAATAACTTAGCTACTGTTTCATGAGGAAAAGTTTACCTTTGGAGTAGTTCTTTAATGTTTTTGCTTGATCTAGATAGAAGTTAAAATGCCTGATTTGTTGATGTTTAATTATTGTTTACCTTGTTTGGATACAGTTTCCATTTTATTTTATTTTCTAGTCACACATCATTCTAAAGTGAATCTGTATAAATTGCTTTCATTTCAATTGATATTTACTTTTCTGTGTTTGAAGACTGGAAAGGGCACTTAATTCCTAGGGAGTATGCTTCTGTGTTTTAACCTGGGCCATCCTAATGGCAACCGCTCCAATTTATTGCAAAACCACTGTCCAACAGACTTCAATTGGAATTTACCATTACACGAGCTTCAATTAGTAGTTTGGCATATGCGAATCATACTTCTGATTTTTATTGTGCGAGTTTTAAGATTGTTTTTGATTCTGTCATTCTTCTTTGCATATACCATTACTCCATAGTTTGCATTTGCAAAAGATTTAACTGGAAATATGCTAAGATTTGCATTTCTGCAATTCTGCACTTAATTCTTTCTAACCAGAAATATTTCTATCCTCTGCTAGTACATTTTTTCTACGATGTGATTCAACATTAAGTATGGTTGAAAATCATGTAAACTTTCTGTGTTTCTCCCATCCATATGGGATCATTAATTTAGTCATAAATTTTCTCTATGCTCTTTTTAAAGTGGAACTGCTTTTAGCCTTTTTCTATTTGAAGTGAGCTTTGCTCTTGGCTTGGATGTTCTCAGTGAAGGGTATGCATCTCATTAAAATCAAATAGGACTTGTATTTGGTCTCATCTGTTTTAGAAATGCTGCAGTCCTGGGCTGTCGATGTGTGTGGGTCTTGCACACAATGCAAAGTGTGCCTGATGCTAATTTGACTTTGGTTGTTTGTGCATTAAGTGCTCCTAATTACTGCTAGATGATATTCCAACAGGCCTATATTTGTGCTTGATGTTTGATTCTAAGATTAGCGAGTTGTTTTTTCTGGCAAAAACAAAAATAAAAACAAACCAATATTAATTCAGGAAACTAATAACAGATAATATGTTTGTTTCTGGGTCTAGAAATCTTCAAGAAGATGAAAGAAATCAATTTTTTTAGCAGAATAAAAATCCACACTCACTAAAGCTCATCAGGCATTTTCAATAGCTCATTGGTTTGCTAAGTATGGTCCCTGATGATTCAACATTGAGAGAATACATTCTCAATCATACGTTGAATGCTAAACCCTACTGTGTTACTATTCTAAATTTCTAGATATCAACGTGGTACTTCACTAAAGAGAGGTGCTAATCACATTCTCACGCAAGATGGGTTTGCAAGTTGTCCAAATATTGGAGAATTGATTAAAATTGAACATTAAGGTCTAACTAGCATGTGATCGATTGCATAGAAGGTAACTTGTGTTGATATAACTAGTGTTTCCCTTCTAAAACTAGGCAAAGATTATTATAGAGACCATAGTAGCATAAATCGTCTGGGGTAAAAAGAGCTTTTTCAAAAGTTGAAGTGTTTTTCAAAAAACCATTATTAGTTGGGAAAAAAAACGAGGAAAAACCCTAATCCTAACCCTACGGTTAGGGTTAGGGTATAGTTTTAATTTAAATTTGAACATATTCAATAAAAAAAATCGTGAGTGGCAGATTAAATTGCTACTTAATCATGATTTAAACATGTTTTTTAAAAAATCGCATTTTTCATGATTTTTTGACGTTTTTCAACAGTTTTCAATGATTTTCCACGGTTTAGGATTGGCAGCGGTTTGACTGTCAAAAAACTGCAATTTTTTGAATTGAAAAAGGCATTTTTAGCGACGATTGAAGGGTAATCGCGATTTAATTGCGAGTTCTGCTTCTATGATAGAGACTATAAAAGCCATTATTCTAATGTCATGGTCTTGTTTTTGTAAAGAAAATTTAACTGAAGCTTTATGATATTTACAACCCTTCTAATGCAATTAAAATAGAATTATAAGGGATTATTATAGAAATTATAAAGTCAATGTTTTTAATATTCTGCACCCCCGTTTTTTTTTGCCTAGAAAATCTAGTTGGAGCTGTTTACAAGTGAAAAATGTTTACAACCTTTATAATGCAATTAAAATATATTTTTAGGGCTTTACAGGCTTTAAAATTTATCATCTCAAATGTACCCCTATGCCTCCTTGGAAGAGCTTTCAACATCTTATTTCATTTTAAAGAACTTCTATAAACACCTTTTGAATTAGGTTTGATTATATTATCAGGACCAAAGCCGTCCTACAATTTTTTTGTGGCACTTAAAACAAAGTTGACAAGAACCTATCCAGCAATCTGGATTCTATATGCATATATTTGCATGAAGTAGATGCCATAAATGTAACAATGTTAGATACCCAAGATGTAAGTTTGCCCAAGAGGATTAAAGTGATATCTGCATGCTGTCCAAATGATGGAGAAATGATCAAAACACATGGTTAGGTTCTGGCTTCCGTTTGATTGATTGGTTGTCGATGTTGATGTAACTGGGATTTGTCTTTTACAACAAGGTAATGAAATAGATTTTTTATATAAAAATTAGTGGACTTTTCTACAAGGGAACATTTGCAACTGTTCTACATCCATTAGGATAACTTTTTAGAGGGCTTTATAGGCTTTAAAATTTAATGTTTCAAACATAGTTCAAAATCTCAGCAATATCTTGGTGTTTCGTTGGTATTTATCGCGAGATGACTGCAGGACGAGAAACATGAGGGTTTATCACGAGAAGAGAAATACTGATTTCTTAGTGTTTTTTGCCGAGAAATCCCTATCTTCTTGGCAAAAATGAAAATAGAATTTCAACGCGTTTATTGTATGGATTTAACACTGTTTTTACATGTTTTTGAGTTTCCCAATACACGGTTTTCTAAGTTTATCAATACGTGGCTTTAACACTGTTTTTACCATTTCATATTCACAGAATCACGACAACAGATTGCACATCATTGCAGGATTCTATAACTAGATGTGTAAGTCACAGTGTTAAGCATTTTTCCCAATAGTGATTCTTGATTCCTAGCAGTGCTGAGCATTTTTCCCAGCAATGATTCATGATTCCATGAATAATGAATACACAGTCGTGCCAAATTGCCAATAGCGATTCAGGGGCTTGAGATTTAGCCTTTTCAGGGACCTGAGGCTGAGATATCATTGAGATTTTGAACTACTGTATGAGGATGGGATCTGGTTAGTGAGCATTTGGTGTGTTTTCAAGATTTCTTGTAAGCTTTTTAGAGCCTAAAAACACAATTATACATTTAATTTAAGTTATTTTATGAATTTATATGTTTTTTAAAGTAGCGATTAAGTTGCTGAGATCCAAGTCCTGGTTCAAATTTTGCCACTGAGAAATTGCCGAGAATGAGATTTTGAACTATGGTTTGAAATGCACCCATCTCATTGGAAAAACTTTTCCCATCTTTCTTCTATTTTAAGAACTTCTGTAGTCTCCTTTGAAGTAGGTTGATTATATTATTATTGGGACCAAGGCCTATCTTAAAATTTTATAAGGCCCCTTAAATTTTTTTAACAAGAGGCTATCCATCAATCTCTATGAATAAGTTTGCATGAATTGGATAACATAATTTTCTGGGGCTTTAGTACCATGCACTCATTTGTGAAGGTAAAAAAGAAGGTAAAGGCAGTTTTTTAGGTCATTGCATAGCGAGACACTAATTTGGTGTATGAGACCCCCTTGTGGAAACCACAATGGGATTGCTTTCCATTTACCTTATATATTGTTCAATCAGGTGTACATGCTCCACACCACTCTAGATTCAAACATGTGACCTCTATAGAGTGCACACACATTCATCATCAGGACCACTTAGACTTTACTCCTCAATTATCTTGAATTTTTTTCCATCCGTTATGGTCTCTAACTTGTAAGCAATATAATCAAGAACAAGAGCCCTAGGTAAAAGTCATTGCACAAAGGCAAAGAACCATCTCAGCCTTATCCTGTATTGGATTAGACTCAGCATTGGGCATATACACACAATTTAAAATAGGATGGCAAAGTATACATGAAATATTTTTGACATTGACCTAAAGCAAGAGAAACGATTTGAATATCCTCACAAATGGGAAAATCCTTGTAATATGGGCCTTCACAGAGAAAATCTGAGCCTAAGTTATGCTGGCTAAACTACTCAGGGACACAAATTTAGGAGGCCTATGTAAATGGAGTTGCAGTTCAAACTTTTTATGCAAACAAAATCATAGCACCGTGCAAGTCTAGTACCACACAAAATTAGTTTTTACCGGAGCATAACATTGTTGTATATTATTGTTGCTTTTGGCTGTATCCTAATTGAATGATGCGAGGATGACAAAGCATGAGTAATGTTGGAACAAGTGAGTGCCTAGTCTATGAGAAAGAATCTGAATTTGAATGGTATGAGAGGTGGATGCACACAATGCATAGCTATAAGTTCAGCAAAAGGTCATTGTAGCATGTAGGATTTGTTCCATGTATTGTTTTTTGTCTGCCAGGTATTTTATGATTTGTCTGTAATGCACACTTCTCTTATGTGACTGATGCTCAAAATTCAATATTAAGGAATAAAAACTCTATTGATCTAAGGTTTTTGGCTGTTTAGGAATCCACAATGTCATGTTTTTAATTGGTTTGAATGAAACTTTTTTCTGATATACCATTATTCATAAAACCATTTGTATAGCGTCTTTGGATTCATTGGTTCATTCAGCTGAGAGTAAACATGAACCATATTGAATAGAACTTCATTCAGTGCAACACAGGAGAATAATCTCAGATTGCATCTACAGCATCAAGGGATTGAGGGGATGGATGTGTTTATAACTAAGAAAGCAATCCTCTCTAAGTGGAGCTCGAGATATTTTTCTTTTATGCCACTATTATCTAGATTTGTTTGAGGTTCCTTCAGTTTGTGTCTCCAATTCAAATAACATAAGTAACCTTCAATTCACGAAGGAAAATAAAGATAATAATCAGATAATCAAGCTGTTGCATCAAGTTCAAATAAGTACTGATAATGGCCTGTCGTAATTCACAAGGGAAAATTGAAGATATGCATACACTTGCATAAAATTAAAAAGTAATGACCATGGCCTTGTCTAAATTAATCAACAAACAATAGAGCTAGAGAAATGCAAGACATATCCCAAAATGTCACTTGAGGCCTCTTGTATAAGAATCCAAACCAATAGTAAACAAAGTGGAATTTGACATTATGAAAATAGCTAAATATCAGCTCAAGTATTTATGAATCTGAAGTAGTTTTACATATCTCCAACTAGTTTGTCAAAATCTGATTTTGAATGCAAATCGTCTTGCAGAGATGCCTGTTTTGAATTCTCTCTATTCTCATTTCTATTGGGTAGTTTTATTGTTCTCTATCTGGTAGAGAAGTCTGAGTATTTTGGAAGAACGCTATACAGGCTATTTCAATGTATTCTCTTATTGTTGCTGTCTGAAATACATGTTCTTTTTTCCAGGTGTGGGCAGGGAACCCTGCAAAGTTCTTACGCAAGTTGACGGACGAGGAGATTACATTCATCTCACAATCGGCTGTAACTTATGAAATGTTAGCAGAAATGCATGCGAGAGAAAATGTGAAGAGCTATGAAGAAATTGAGACAGATAAGCTGCTGCGCAAGAAGCTAGCACAACAGAGTGATGATTATGATTCGTTTATGGGTGTTACTAGGGAAATTCCTCCAGAATTTGTTGTTCCCGAGAGAGTAATAGAAGGAAAGCCTCCAATGAGAGGAACTCACTATCTCTGATATATTAGTAGCCACCATTTTGTGAAGCATAACACGTAGCAAACATTTTTTGTGAGGTCATCATTGCCATTGACGCGTTCTTTTTACATTAACTGAGCAGATCGTCCTCCATTTTGAGTTTGATAATGGCTTTTATTTATCCTTTATCTATTCAATTTCAGAGGAACTTCAGAAATTTGAAAAGTACAATCTAGGATTTTCTTTTAGGTATGAAGAATAAATCTATACATGGAATTACATTTGCAATGTGATTGTTTTTTTTAATATATATCCAAATGCACAAATCTATTTCATTTGGAGGTATCACATTCAGCAGATGATACCAGTGGGTTAGTTTTATTTCACTAAGTCTTGATGGATGTGTGGAGACTTAATATTTGTATTTGTATCCTGCTTCAATTGTAGACAAACATCTAGAGTTTGTTTTCTTTATTCTAACGAGAACCGTAAATCAACGACATGGTTATTGCATCTTTCGTGTAAAGAATGAAATTAATTAATGTTAGCAGGTCAAATTCTTCATCCTATTCACATATAAAAGAATGCAGTTTTCTGTAATGACATACAAACACAAATGATACAGAGGAATGTACTCACCTTAACATCCACAAAAAAAAAAATGACACAACACTAAAAACAAATGTTGTCTATGGGTGTGTTATGCTCGGAGGACAATGTTAGTGGGAGTTTAAGAAACAATTTGTGTATACCATATTTATTTTTTCACTAGAAAATAAAATAATTATATGTTAGGCTGCCAAATGTTTCAATCCACTATTCACATATAGAAGGATCCTGTTAATATACTGACACATAAAAAGCAATGCAGGCAATCTTAGCATCTTAGTAATGGAAGTTTTGGAAACAACTCTCCTGAGATTGGAGGATAAGTGACCCAAACAATTGGCTTGAATAGGGAAATGAGGTATTACAACATATTTACCCATATTTTACGTATGCACTTTTTGTATAGGATATTCATATGGGGATGATTAAGGAAACATTCTTTTCTGGCAGGCATTAAACATAAACATTTACCTAATAAACATTTACAATCACAAAACACTGAATTTGGGAGTTTGAACGCAAAAGCCAACATTCTCATGGTTTAAATAAAATTACTTGACATTGATTAGAAGCACCTTTTACGGATTGAAAGTGAAAGCTATTAAGCTTTAGGTTGTGCAGGGTTTTGTGCGCAAGGAATAGCTTATATATAATGAATGGCAAGTGCTAACTTAAGATGTAACATTGCAATTCAGTCAAATCGATCTAGAATCAAATTCAACATGATTTACTAGCCCTATTCGCAAGCAAACTGTGTTGGAAAAAAACTCTTCTTAGAATGGGATTATCAAATAATTTGTTTTTTGAAACATTTGGGCTGATTATAATCAAAAATATTTGGAAAAATTGTTCTCATTCTTGTTTCTTTATCAGCATTACTTCTCAGGAAGTGGTTCTTCGACTTGACTTTGCTTTTTCGCTTCAATTATTTTTTCTGCAACAGGGCATTGAATCAACTTTTCATTGCTAATGAGGTCCTGGGAATGCAGATGGAGGAGCTCAGAGAAGAATTGTGGCGCATTGTGGATGATCATGAAAGCCTATGTAAAAAAATTGAAAAAATCAACAGTTATATGCAAAATAATTGAAGAAATCAGCAGCTATATGAACATTGTCTCGAATGATCAAGTATTTTAACATTGGTTTGGCTGTACTTTGTCATATACAATTGCTGAATATGTGTAAGGTAATGTAAGCAATGCTCCCTGACAACAAAATGCTGGCTATGTGAGCCTTGCTGTTGTAATCTGTTTTTCTTGGCTAACTACCTATTTGTTTGTGGCTCACCTTTATGGAGTTTGTTATGCCGAAGTTTTGTTGTAAACTGCTTTCTCCAATATATATATATATATATAAAGATGCAACATTGCTTGACTATTGAGAGAGAAGGGATGAGGGAGAACACCACACAAAGGGTAAATGTGGAAGTAACAACTCATTTGGGGGTTATGATACTTTTTGTAGTTACAACACTATGCTTAATTGTACATGCACCATTTATTTAGCGCACACACCTCATTTTGTTCGGTAAAAATATATTGTAGAATATTGACCCAAGAGTGGGAAATTGATTTGTTTTAGAGGCAATAGGAGACTCCTTGCCACGATCTATGTTATGTTTAAATGGAATTATTTTGATTTGGAAGATGAATTATCAATTCGTGTTTAAGGGCATTCCTACTATGGTTGGATGTAATATTATTGCATATATTATTAGCTTTATTCTAGGTGTATGATAGATTTTGTCTTCTTGTAGATGTGGAATAATCATTGTAAAAGGCAAAATTAACACCCATCTTGAGACTATATATGTTTGTATCAATTCTTCATTGAATCCAATTTTGGTTTGCACAAAATTTATTGCTCTATTTTTTTCAATCCATCTCGCACTAACATGAGTATTAGAGCATATGATTTTTTTTAATTTTTTCTTCGTCCATTTTATTCCCAACCGTATACTCTCATATTTGTTATGCTCCTATTGACTTTGCTGTACAACCTGCATAATATTGTCAGATATGTTTTAGCTAACACTGAGCATAGCTATCCACTGTTTTGCGCCATTCTCATTGGCTTCTTAGATACTTCAAGCTGCAAAATTTCTGTATTCCATAAAAACTTCAGTCAAACATTCCCCTGTTGAAGTGTACGACGTTGCCATATCGTTTATTGAGGCGCTGTAATTGTAAAGGTACAACTAAGTTATAAGAAGAAGACTCTTCAAAGGGGCGACTTGCAAGCTGTAATCAATATATCCCATGATAAGTTTTCTATGTTGGAGGACTGTGTTGGAGATAAAACTTAGCTTTTTTTTTTTTTTTTGATATGTTTCGTTTCTTTTTGATATTTTCGAACTGTACATTTTTCCATTATTTGCATTCAGATCTGAAACAATTCCAGTCTAGACGTCCAAGATATTGGTTGCAGATCAACCTTCACAATCTCCATACAAAAACATATGCCACGTGGCAAGTAAGTCTTCAACGCAACAACTAAGTTCTATATTTTTCGAAAATTTAATTATTTTTAGGTTTTTTTTAGGTGGTTCTTCTTTTTCCCGAGATTTAAAAAAAAAACATACATGGTGGATTTTTTTGACTTATTAATAGGTGGTTATTAAAACAAATTGTGTAAACTATTTTACTTTTAATAGAAATAAGTAAATTGTACAAACAGAAAATTCGGTATTAATAATGTTTATGGTTAATATTTATGAGAAATATTGTTGCAATTGAATTAGCGCATCTATCATTAAATATAGTTGCAACAATGCGTTTGTGGGATTCTCTATAAATTGTCAGGAAAAAATAAGGATAAAATTTCACTTGCTAAATTTCTTATTCGTTACTTATTCATATCTCTAGTTAGATGTAAATCTTGAAAATAAGAAATTTCAAGTATATAGGGTGGTTACGTCTACATACAAGGATTTCTTGTTAAGCAAGTGTCATAGATAGAACAAATCATTTTTATCTATTATCTAAGCGCTGCATATTATTTTGCTCTCACTTGTTTTAACGTCTCTTTCATGTACTGTCAGTTATATAGAATGAACGAGTTTTTTTACGTACCGTTGAGTATATAAAAGAGAACATATCGAGAGGATTGGTAGATTAGTCTGATCATATATAAAAAATAAAACTTTTTAGAATGATAAATAACTAATCCATCTCTATTCGTAACAAAAATGTATTTAATAAAAATAATTGTTGACACGACACTACTTAGAAATGACTTTTAATTAGATTGGTACAAGTAAGTTGAGCATATTTTTATCTTCAAGTATTTGTGATTCAACATTTGTGATAGGGATGCACAACCAATTGAATTAAAAGAAACAAATGATTCACAATCTTAAGAGGACAATAATTCAGAAGCATTGGCCTTGATAAGGACTTCAGTTGATAGATAATTTTTTCATCATATAAAAAATGTGCAACACTCTATAGGAAGCATTGTAGAAGTTGAAATACTTGTATGATTCTCACTTAGAATTGAAGTTCATACAATTGCAATTGAAATTGTTAAACTTTGAGTTGAAAAATGACGATGTGATGAGTCTGGGCTTAGAAATCCGAGCTATCAAACATGATATTGATGCTACTGATGTAAAAATTGATATATACATGATTGCATTTATAATTTTTTTTTTTTACATATTCAACCTATTGGGAGACTTTACAAGTAAGTAATCAATTGAAGACTCTTATCTTTGATCAAATGGTTGAAAAGATCGCTGAAAAATAAAATATTTTTGGATGAAACATTGACACCACAAGGGAAAGTATTTGTTATGCTCAATCAAAAGGGCATTGCTTTTACGGCTAATTTTTCCAATAAGTCCTCATCTTCCAAAAATGAAGACAAAGGGAAAAACAAGGGATTAAGAGGCAAAAATGACCCAAACAATGGGCAATATCAAAAGCAAAATGATGGTTTTTTTTTGTTTTGCAAACACAATGGAAGAAAAGGGAGCCATGAGGCTCATGAATGCAAAACATCATGGGACAAAATTGAGGCTTATCACAAACAAAAATAAGAAAACTTCAGAATCAAACTCAGCTCAGTTCACAAGTGAATGCGTGTTTTTTATTTTAGATGAAATTGATGATGCATTATCAATTCAACATAGAATAATGCTTGGGTCCTAGATAATATTGGTGCCATGCAACATATGACATTCCTAAGGGACTTCTTTGAGGAGTTTCATGAAGAAAGACATGGTCCAATGTATTCGACAAAACAAGTTTGCACGCTGAAGGTAAAGGTTCAATTCCACTCATGTCAGCAGGGCTTCCAGATTTTATTCTAAAAAATGTCTTATACATTGGTCAATTGAAAATAAACTTGTTGTCTCTAGTGATCATTTGACAACAAGGCCACTTGTTGAGCCTAGAGTTCGACTAGCTTTGCTACCAAGTCCAGTGCAACGCCAATACCTTAACATCTCAAAGCAAGACGCGCATCGACAAAACTGGTCCATGTGTGCACGTATGACAAATGTGCCTAGAGATCAACGTTAATACCTCAAGGAAGTAGAACTTGGTGCACGGTGACATAACTCTCCATATGAGTGCCCCTGACATTGTAGTCATGAAAACAACATAAGTGATCGTGTGTCAATGTCAGACCTATCCAAGTTGGTGTAATTTACAGATAAACAACAAAAGTTATTACTTACAGTTAGCCCCTGATAGGGAGATGACAAATGATGACAAACGGAGAGGTAGTTGACCTCGAGGGGAACATTACATTAACTACCAAGTTGATGACAAACACATTAAGTAGTGATTGGTAGTAGTTGAGCTACTCGCTGATGCATAGAGCCTTTTGGAAGCAAAGGACAAATGGTCTGCGAAAGAGAGGCAAACCAAAGGATAAATGCTACCAAATTGTTGATAGAGTTTTAGGGAAGACGAGAAATGTTGTCTGAATGGAGAAAGAGATAACAAGAATAATTTGTGACATTGTTAGTGCCATTGAACACATTGTAATCTTGATTTGCTAAGTAATGGATAAGGTTATGATATTATTGTTGTTATTATTATCTCTAGTTAAGGCCATGGAACACTATTAAGATGCTTGGACTAATGTTGTTCTTACATTTAATGATGTCTTGCTTATTGAAAGAATGAATATGTGGGTAGAGTAGTGTTACTATGCTTTTGTTCATTTGTATGCCTCTTTGTTGCCGTGTGTTGATAACATAGTATAGGGTACGACCTAAATACTCTTGTGTGTGCAAAATAATGCTTGAATTTGCCATTACCAACTGATGCAGGTGCATGCTTGTAGATAGTCTAACCATGTTTGTTTTCAGTCCAAATAGGTCTTAGAGGTCATGAATGCTCCATAAAAAACTGATCTAGGTTTCTTTTGTCAAGTTTAGATCTTTTAGTAGTCTTTTCTAGTTTCCCGCCAAAAGTAAGAATTTAAACTTTTCAAATCTCTTTGTAAGGTTTTTATAGTAAAGTTTATCATCTTTGACGTGTAAGAAGGGGTTTTGATCCTTGTATAGGGGTCTTTAAGGTCTTGAAACCTGTTCCAGATGCTTATCAATCTTCCATACATCTAAACTTTTCCTAAATCCAATTTGGACACATCCAACATAGGAGGTTTGATAAATTAATCATGGTCTAAAATAAGTTTCGATTAGTTGAAATATTCTTGTGATAAAATAGAAGAGAACCAAGTATATACATCTAGAAACAATCATGATGGACTTCAAACCAAGCATAGAGGAGGTAAACAATGCATCAAAGTGTGGAGAGAAGCTCAGTTTGTATGATAATTGGTGTAATTATGTGATTAGGTACAAAATTATATCATAGTCTGAAAAAGCTTTTATGTATCAGTTGAAGATATATGGAATAAGAAGATTTGGTTGAAGATATAGCCAAAAAACCCTAGTTTAGGGTTTACGCTTACTAAAAATTGAATGACTTTGAAATGAACTATCAAAAACCTATGAAATTTTTTAGGTGGGTGTTAGAGGGTGTTTATCAAAGGATTAAAGTGGTTTTAATAATTTTGGAGCTCTACAGGGAGAGTTATCATTGACTGTGTGTCTACAGGAATGTAAAAGACTTAAAACATGGCTAAAACATGTAAATTTCAACTTTCCTTAAAAATTCAAGCTTAAGAACATGTGTATTGGAATGTATAACATGTGATTGAATATTTTAAGTCATTCTATGATATTTTGAGTCTAAATTTCATCCATATCAGTTCTTAATAACTTATCAGACTTAATTGAAGGGCTACAAGCCCATATTAGTAAACTCAGTCTACTTAAAGGTTTCAGACCTTAAATAACTCTCTACACCATTACTGGTATTAGAGTACAGTCTTAGGTTGCTGAAAGTTGTTTTAGACCTCAGTCAAAGCAGTAAAAACAAGCCATAGAACAAAGGTTTTTAGAGATGGCAATAAGAGCAAGAGGTAGAGGTTAGAGGAGGCAACCTACTCAGGTGGTATTGCTTGAGGAAATGAAAAACATTCAAGCTAGGTTGTAGGCCTTGGAACTTGCACAAAGAAGAGGAATTGAGATGGGAGATCTCAGTGATAGAGAAGAGGAAGAGCCTCAAGAAGGACAAAACAAGAAGAAGGAGAAGAACGAGCAGAAGAGAGATTGATTAGGGAAGTTATGAGACTCATCTCCAAGCCCAAACAAGAAATACCTATGTATGAAGGTATCCTAAATGTAGAGGAGTTGGTTGATTGGATCATTTCTTGGACAAATATTTTGAGTACGAAGACATAGATGATGACAAAAAGGTAAAGTTTGCTATTAATAGATTGAAAAGTTGTGCATCCCTATGGTGGGATGGAGTTCAAGATGAAAGAAGATGGAAAAGAAATCCCAAGATCAATATTTACGACATAATAGTGGCCAAGTTGAAATAAAAATTCATGCCAAAATACTACCAAACTAACCTCTTCAAGAAGCTTCAAATTCTAAGGCAAAAAAAGATGACAATCAAGGACCACATAGAAGAGTTCTACAAATTAACCATCGGAACAAGATATATAAAAGAAGATGATAAAAAGGTGGTTATATACATCAATGAATTAAGGTTAAACATCCAAGATGAGATCAACCTTTTATCATCAAGATCAATTGAAGAGACATACCAATTTGATCTTAAGGCATAGAAAAAATTATCTAGAAAACAAACTCAACATTCAAGAGATAGAGGCATAAATTTTAGAGAAAGAGGACAACATGGTGGAAGAAGTCAACTGCAAAATCATCATGAGAAAGGCAAAATTTCATAAAGCTCAAATCAGTCTACAAGAGGTGGCAATTCTTTTAGAGGCAGGAGACCATTTACTAGAGGCAGAGGAAGAGGCTTTGTTGGTAGATGTGTCAAATGTAACTAGTATGGGAATACATATTATGAGTGCCTAGAGAATCCTTCAACAAGTCAAGTTAGAGCTCAAATTTTCCAATCTAATGAGGAGAGTGTGGGATCACCTTCTCATGAAGATGCACTTGAATTTGGAGAATCTTTGCTCATGAAAAGAGTGTTGCTCAAACCCAACAAGGAGATTAAGGAGCCTGCACAAAACAAGATGTTGTTCAGAACCACTTACAAGTCAAAGGGTAAGTGCTAAAAAGTCATTATAGATAGTGGAAGTACTAATAACTTATCATCTTTTGAAATAGTTGATAAGTTAGGCTTGAAGAAATCAATACACCCTACTCCTTAAAGGTGTCCTGGCTGCCAAAAAGACATCAAGTCTTGGTAAATGAACAATGTAAGGTAGAATTTTAGATAGGTAGCTATAAGGATGAGGTTATGTGTGATTTCATGCCTATACATGATGGGATAAGTAATACTTACACGTTTGATAAAGATGGAAAGAAACACACACTTATACCATTGAAGGAGGATAATGCAATAGTGGAGGACAATCCTAAAGTACTATTGACAAGTGACAAATAGTTATTGCATTAAATCAAAAAGAAAAAGGTATGTTATGCACTTGTTGGTAAGCCTAAAATAGTAATCATAACTACTAATTTGATTAATCTACCTGTATAAATTCAAAACTTGCTTAATGAGTTTGTTGGTATAGTTGTGGATAGATTACCTAATGAACTACCTCCAAGGAGAAGCATCAACCATCACATAGATTTATTGAGATGTTGCCTCTAATTCAACTTTATTTGACCTATATTTTTGCCTTGTTATGTATTGGTGTCCAAGACTTGTTCATATTCTTTGATTAGCTCACAAATTACATCTGTCTCTATCCTTAAATCCTGCCCTTGAGTGCACATTATTTGTAGGTGTTGCACAATCAACTAGTCCTTAGTGGGTTATGTCAATAAGGTCATGAGTTTCTTGTCTTAAAATATGATCTGGTCACTACGAACTTGCATAATGAGCATGGGATAAGTGTTATTGATTATCTATCATGCCTTTGCAAGTTGGTTACTTAATTATGCTTTTTCCTTGTGTAGTCAAAAAACTTCTTACTCTAAGTCTGAGGCCTTTTTTGAGATTGACTCTTGAAAAAAAATGACACCTTTGATTTGTTTATATACTGAAAACTGAGTAACATCTAAATATGTTTCCATCGCAGTGGTCACAAGTGCCATGGATGTAGTTGAAAGTGTTGCAGGATCTCGTGTGAATTGAGTTAAATGCAATAAGAAAGTGATACACTAGGTGGATGTTATGGGAACATCCCACAGTCACTGGGTAGTAATCTGAAGTTTTAGCTACAAATCCTCCTCCTGTGCACCAAATTGATTTTCAAATTTGCATTGTGATATGCACTCAATATCTTCCTTGTCTCGAGCTTCTTTTTCCTTCGTAAATCTAGCTTCAGCGTCAAATTTAGCATTAACATCTGCCTTAGATTGAGATTTGGATTGCGCCTTGGCCTTAGCCTTAGCTTTAGCTTCAACTTTGGCTTTGGCATCCACCTTAGCTTTATCCTTGGCTTTGTCCTTAGTTACTTGGGCTTTAGTTACACATTTGACTTGTTCTTATTTCTTACGCTACACCTCCTCAACCTTAGATTTATCTAAGTTAATTAATCAATAATGGCTTGTTTGGCTTGCTTATCTTTGGCCTTTATTCAGCCTGAGCCATATATTTTTTCTCTTCATCTTTCTTTAGTTTCATAGCTTATGCTTATTATTATTTTCTTTACGATAGCTCCTGCTGTTTCTTTTTTGCCTCCAGTTCTTTGACCTACTTCCTCCTAGCCTCTGCTTCTTTGGCCTACTTATTCATAACCTCTACTTTTTCGATCTATTTCTTCACAACCTCTGCTTCTTAGGCTTGCTTCTGGTAATTTTCCTTTGTAGCTTGTTATTTCTATTGTTCTTCCTGCACAACTTGTTTGTGTTACACCTCTTGTGTAGCTGCTTGATCTTCATCTTCTTTATTCTTGTGCTTATCTTCTTTTTTTTGATTCCTCTATTCTTTCTTTTGTACATCCTTTAGATCTCATGTTTTCTATCAATTATTTCTTGAGGCTCTTCCCTAACTTATGGGACATCAAGTTTGGTAGCTGATCTAGTTTCTTCAAAAGATTTTAATTCCACAACCATACCTCTGTGCACAAATGTATTTTTTCTGAATGTGGCTATAGGAGTGAGGATTTATATTTTCTTCTTCATAGCCTGAGTTGGAGGTTATTTTGATGCTTGTGATGGCTGTGCACTACTTACAACTGCTAGTTCCCAAAAATACACCATCCTTTCCCTTATAATTTGAGATGGTCGGTCAGATGGGTGTGTTCTTAGTTTGCACATCAATGTATGTGTTGGGATTTTCTATTCTGGTATATCGACCATTTGCACAAAAAATGATCCTATAGTTGGGCCTACTTGAAATATTTCAACTACTAACTTTCATTGCGTTGCTTCTTGATCTACGATATTAGCAGTAATAAAGGGTGGGGGTTGAGTAATATCAACCTAGAGATCCTGCCTTACTTGATTATGCACCTAGTATGTGTGCACTAATTTCTAGAAAAAGAACTCCTTTTATTCTTCCTTATCATATACATCATTACCAATGTCTTCCAGCATAGTCTTCAAGACTTCCTACTCGTCCACTCCCAGTTCTAGGAGGTCTTACTCACCTGCTATCCTTGAGACATTTGGATTGTCCAACCATGACTTTGTGTGATGCATCCTCTTCTTTGGTGGTGGTGGTGAGGCTCACCACATATGTGATTTTATTTATCCTTTATCTTACTACAATGAGGTTATTGATGTTTGTGGTGGGGCCTGTGGTTATGCTTATTATTATGCTTACGCCTATTCTAGCATTGGTTGTTTTCCTTCTAGAGGAATATATATTTAGGGTTGTATGGAACTCAAAACTAAACATTTCTACCTCCACACTTTTGCTTGTGCATCCAACATTGTGATGAAAGATGGCATTACAATCACAGTTGGAATTGATAGCTCATGCACTTTGATTTGCACCCCATTGTGTAGTTTTTTACCGACGCATGTTTCCCTAGATACTGCATGACATCCTAAGGGATTCATGGGTGTGAATTAATTAAGGACAAGGCCTCAATCCACCATGCGTTAAACTTTCCCAATTGTTCATAATATTTCCCTATTTTGGTCCATGTGATGTTTATGAAGGTGATGGTAGGACAAAAATCTGTAGTGACATCAATGGGTCCTTCATGTATTTCCACTACGTAAATCGCAAAATCAAGACCAAAAATTGATATTGGAAAGTTTGTGAAGTACCCTATGAGTACCTTCTCAATATTGGTAGTTAAATCTGATGCCAAAAACTTGGGCCAATTGAAATATTCATGTAGGCATATCGTGAAATGCGTGATATCAGTGACCCCTTTTGTTGCCTCCTTGGCCTGCTTTTTTATCTGCCAAAACTGATGTATTCAATCAGAATACACATTGAAGCATCCATTATGTACTCAATTGGTATTCCTTTACTTTCCCTAGTTGTATATTTATCCCTAGTGTTTGAATGAATGGGAGGAGTGGTGGTATTGTATGTAATAAGGGATTTGTCATGATTTGGGAGACCCTATAGCTCATGCCATGGATTGGGCATCGATCCAAATTATAACATATTGGAACAAATAAATATCCCCTTGGTTATATCTACTCAAGAGGGTAAGCATCAGCTCATCAAGTTTACCAAATGTAGGCAATTTGATCAATCTTTTCATGTTTGAACCTCATAATGGATGTGGAAGCACTAGGGCTCTAGGTTGTGTGGGATTTTGAGGCTCAGGAGCAAAAAAAGTCCCTTATGCTTGATCCATGAATTCAACTTGGTCAGGGTATTTATATTTAGTTTGTTGTAGACCTAAGCCAATTCCCATCTCCTTCTACCATGCATTTATAAGTGGGATCAATAGTGGACCTCAATCCATTATTGTATTTTCTACCTAAGATGAAGAGTTTCTTTGCTTGCTTAAGCTTTGGTATGCAATTTGTGTGCTTGAAGATGTTTGGAAATCAAGTCACAAAATTTGCTTATTTTCAGAAGTGTGTAATGTTTGTGTGTTGTCTATGCCCCTTTTTATATATCTTTTGGCACTCAATTGTGTCTTGTTGACTACTTTAAATGAGCTAACTGGATGCACACAAGTTGTCCTTCCCACATTTAATCTTACTTGGTTAAATTTGTTTTGATAGTGACCCTTTTTAATATATAATCCTTGATTGATCCTTTGGAAGTTATTTGATGTGTTGTGATATCTTTTTATTACCCTATTTCTTTTATGATGTCATTTTTTAATTGGCCATGTAATCCACCTTGGGAATAATGAAATCTATTCAAGTGCCTTGTCATTAATGGTCTTTAATGACCATTATTTTTGCTTTTGTTGTACCTATCTTATCACTGCTACCTTCTTAGACTTATTTCACGACCTCCAATAGTTGGTGCTAGCTATCTTTCTTTAGGTTGTCTCTGGAATTTGATTGCACCTTGCAACTATAACTGCTGACTGCTAGTTGTGATGTGTTGTGATGCAAAGATAACAATGTAAAAATACACAACCCTAAATAAAACAAATAAAATAAATAAACATTAAATAAAAACCTAACTACATGGTGTTACTCAGCACCCACTCATGTTATTAACATAGTGATAGAGATTAAAGGTGGTAAGGCTTAAGCTTACAACCATTTATTCATCTTGGTAGTACGGTTCCATATATATATTTTAACACTATAGTAACCTATTGTGAAACTTCATGTATAATATGGGGTCCTTTTCATCTAATATGATGTTTTCTTGGGAATGCCTTAAACTTGCTGCCATATAGCAATATTGCTTACTCTGGATAGAATTGTTTAAATCACAAGTTACAATCATGCCATGCCTTCTGACTTAACTTGTGTATCTCCTGTGTCCATAGTTCCCTTTTTTATTTTTCCTCCATTTTAACCAAGTCCAATAACCTTTGCGTCAGAGAGTCATGATCAACAAGCCTCATGATTATTGTAATGTGCAAGCTCAAAACTATATACTCCATAGGCATTACTGCTTCAAGACCATAAATAAGCTAGAAGGGAGTGTAACCTATGTCATGCTTGTAATTTATTTTGAATTCCCAAAGAACTAAAGGAATGCGATCCTCCCAATTTTCTATTTATACATTGCACATATTTGTTAGCATTTTCACCAATACCTTGTTTGATGCTTCAACCTACCCATTTTCTTGGGGATGATAAGCCATGATTTTGTGGTGTAATATCATAAACTCTTTAGTGAGAGTTTTGATAGTATTATTGAGGAAATGTGTTCTTTTGTCACTAATGAGCTTGATTGGGCATTTGAACCTTGTGATGATATTTTCATATAGGAACTTGGTAGCATCCTTCACACCACAACTTAGGTTCGTAATTGATTCCACCCATTTGGTGAAGTAATTGGGTGCAGTAAATATATACTGCACATGACTTCACTTTCTAGGAGGAGCTATAGGCCCAATAAATTCAATTCCCCATTATTCGAATAATTATTCTACATGCATGGGAACCAAAGACATTTCATCATGTTGATTTGGATTGACCATTTGTTGGTAGACATTGGAATTCTTGGCTACTCTATGTTCATCTTGAAACAAGGTAGGACACCAAATTCCACTATGTAGGACTTTTTTAGTAGTGGTTTCACCTACAAAGTGACCCCCTGCAATTCCCTGATGAGCTTCCTGAAGAAGTTGTGGTCGTTCATACTCTAGTGCTACTCTACACAACACATAATCTCTACCTAACATACAAAAACTATTGATGAGACTATATGGTATAGTTTGGGTGACCATTTGATTTTTATCTCGTTCCATATATTACACAAGGAAAGTTACTTCGTCCAATAAGTTTGCAATATCTTCCATATTATCTGGGATTGCAGTAGACCTAAATACATGCACATTTGGTGATTCTTCTATTTATTTTGGCTCTTCTCCATTATGTAACCTACTTAGATGATCTAGCCCCACATTTTATCAGCTTGGCTTGACATTGATGTAGAATTAAAATTCTTGAAACAACATAAGCCATTGATATATCTATCCTCCCAATAATGGATATTTAACTAGGTAACACAATGCTTGGTGATCCATAAAGAACTCAAACGGTGTAGCCAACAAGTAATGCCAAAATTTTTGTAACACAAACACCATAGTTAATACCTCTTTTTGTAGTTGTATAGTTCTTTTCTACAGTTGATAGATTCCTATTGGCAAAATGTATGTGATGATCGAACCCACCTTGCCCTGGTTGCACTAAGATAACTCCTACTATGGTACCCGAAGCATTCACATGTGCATGGAATGGCTTCTTCCATTTAGGAAAAAATAAAATTGATGCTGTTACTAGCCTTTGTTTTAGCTCAATTAATGTTGCTTGGCATTTTGATCTCCACTCAAACCTTTTACCTATGTATTAGTTTTTCCATTAGCACTGATATAGTTGCGTACCCTTTTATAAACTTCCTGTGGTGTCATGTATGATCAATAAATTTGTGCACTTATGTAGAGTTAGTTGGAAGTGGTATCCCTACTATCATGTCAATATTAGCTAGACCAACCAAAATACCATCACTACATATGACATGGCCCAACATAACAATAAAATGTATAAACAACAAACACTTATTTAGATTCTAAGTAATGCACAAAGCACGTCACCATTCTAGTATTAATCATAGATTTGACAGATGTTTTTTAAATAAAGAGAAAATATCCCAATCTTTTAAATAAAATTCCAAAAAGTTATGAATGAATTCTTTGAATGCATTAAATACATCCCTATAAAACATTACCGACACATTATTTAGGGCAAAGGGCATTAACTTATATGCAAATTATCCTCATTTAGTTATGAAGGTATTCTTAACCTGATCCTCCTTTGTGATCAGAATCTGATGGTACCCACTGAAGCTATTTGTGAATGAGTAAACTTCATGCCCTACAATATACTCAAGGACTTCATCTATGAATGGTGTTTGGAATGGGATATTGATGTAGGAATCATTGAGTGTGCGATTGTCTCCACAAACTTGAATTTCCTCTCTTTTCTTTAGTTGCACAACTATATGGCATACCAATTCTAATTTTCAACTGGATAAATAATTCCATCTTCTTGCATTTGATCCAATTCAACTTTTACTTTGATCTTCATATTGGGATGGAGCTTGTATGGGCACTTTTTGATGGGTCGAGCACAGACTTTCAATTCCATATGCATCTCCCCCAAGGACAAATCCACACCTTTTACTTTAGAAAACTTGGTTGCAAATACATCTTCATAGTCTCAGAGTAATTGTAAAGCTTCTGAGATTTATTATTGTCCCCATGGTCACCCACAATCACAAGCTTAGGCAACTCCTCTGTTCTAATGTTTCCCTTAATATTTTTCAAGGGTTCTTGATCTAATTTGATAGATCCACTTGGTAGAGTTTATTGTAAGATGCTCTTACCTTCCCACTTTGGAATGTTTATGTTGCACAGTCTTTCTTCTTCAACTTGTTCTATCCTTTGAAATGGTTTTGGTTTAGCTTCACATTTTGGTTCAAATAAACCTTATAGATCCGGATCTCTATCACTACCACTATACTTTATCAGTGCATCTATTATTTTATTACATGGCTTAACAAGAGCTTGTTCTTGTTGACTATCCCTATAATTGTGAATTGCCAAATTCAAATCCTATATTGCTTCTTACTAAGATGGTGATTCAGCTGCGGTTACTAACTCCTCTGCTTGTCCATGACATAAAAATATTTTGAGTTTATATAAGGCATTATGCACTAATGGATTATCATCCTTGAACACAAAATCTTGAATGAATTTTTGTTGCACTTGTACCCAATGCTTGGTATCTCTCCTATGCTCTTGGTGCATATACTAGGTCATTAGCAGAGGTGCTAACATACGACTAAAAATGTGCCCCCAAAACCTTGGCTCTACTCCCTGCATAATCCATATATCCACACACTAATGAATGTGCAACTCAGGGCATTGACCTTCTTGGAAGAAAGGACATTTTGATTTCATAGTAGCTAGTAGCTGTAATCTTGCATGCAAAAATTCACATGCTTCCTCCCAATTAATTTCTAGATTTATGCGTACTGCCCAACAAGTTGTTGCAGTCCATTTCAACACATAGTTGAATGTCTTGACTCATTGATCCACCTCTAGTGCATGGTGTTCGATCCTAAATATGAATTGATTAAGGTCCTCTATTGTAAAGTATTAAGGTTTCTAGGATTTAGTAATGAACACCATACACAAAGGCCATATCTCATGATCTCTCCAACCCAATTCAACATATGAGTGTCTGAGTCACCATTTATGAATGATGTTATTTCCCAAGGTATAACACCCTTTGGAGTAGGTTCTGTGTAATCCATCATTGTTACACTTATATTATACATGAAATCTACTTCAAACTTCATCGAAGAATGCACTGATGGAAAAACACATTCTTCTATCTAAACTTGCCTAGATGGAGACTTTGTTATAATAGGCTTGTACACTGGCCTCTCTTCCTATTGCATAGTGTACAGTTTACAAGCTTGATACTCTATAAGTCAAAATAGTTTGCTTTTTATCTGCACTGACCTTAAACCAACTATTACCCCCATAGGCATAAGGGCACTCTGGCTCTTTTGGGATGATATATAACTTTTGATCAAGCTTATTAAGGGGTATGATCACTATCTTATCCCCTTGATGCACCTCTAGCTAAATGCGTATAGTCTTAATGGCCATTTAGCCATCATAGGCCCATTTCTTACCGATTAAGGTAGAATAATGGGTCTCTATTATATTCATATCAATGACCTCAAAATATTTATGCAGACTAAGTTTGACTACTTTAATATCAACATCCTTTGGCCTTCTCATGGGCTTCACTCTATCATAATCCACTAGAATGAGAATAACGAGACTTTAGCTTAAGATCGGTCGACCAATGGCTTCCCAAGTTGATCACATAATCATATTGACTGTTTTACCAAAATCAAACACTACATTCATAATCTCATATCCAACTAGCCCAATGTCCATACGAGAATCAACATCTAAAGGTTTCTTAGTCTTAACATACCATACTACTTTGACAATATGTTATTGACCTTATTGTGCACACTCTAAAAGATTATGCAAGAGATTAGTGATGTTCTATAAAATATCTTCATTACGTAGGGTGTTGAGTAACTTTATCAGGTTTGTCAAGGTATTTAAAACACCCCCTTGTCTCATGATTCTTAAAATTTCTCCATACATTTAAGCATCAATGGTTATATTATTGCCTTCAGAAGCTAATTGTTGCTAGATCTCTTACAATACCTATGTATCTTGGTACATCAAATTATTTTCAGTGTCAAGATCAGGATATTTGTCCTGCTATACTTTTATAATCCCCTAATCATGTGGCATTTATAATGGTGGTAACTCTCATTTATACTCTTATTTCTTGGTGACTACTTGCACAAACACATTTTCCTTTGGTTGCACATTGATCATGTTTACATTGTGCACTAGCCTTTCATTCCTTTGTTTCTCCAACACTAAATAATCTTTCATTTGATGCTGACCTTCAAATATGCAATATACATAATAGATTTGTCTTTGTATTTTGGTAGGCAATTCTTCGCATAGTGATTGTATGCTCCACATAAGTAACATTACATAGATGGTTGGGTTTCCTGATTATCACTGTTACAACCTATTTGATATCCCCCTTGATGTCCTCCCCTGTAACCTCCTTTATATCCACCTCTATTTTTTTGGTATTCCCAACCTTATGTCTGTTGTTCAACATACCATCTTTTTTAGTTTTACTATGCATCATACCCCCCATATTGGTATTGAAGGGAACTCAGATTCCAATTTGATTATTGTTGTTGGAGGTTTGTATTGGTCCATGATTGTTGATACTGAGCAAAATATTGATATGATAGAGATGATGTATTATTATAACTTGATAGACTCTATAATTGATACTGGGGGGATGAAGGCATCTATTCAGGACTGCCTTGAGTTATACTTGTCATTTCCACTTTTGGTCCTAGAATCACATGTTTTATAGCTAGTATTTTATGTGTTACAAGTATGAATATATTCTTAGTAATATCTTGCTTTAACTCTTATAATGCCCATAAATTATTTTCATCATGGTTAGTGGACTTAAAAAATTTGCAAAATAAACCCTATGATTTTTTTATGTAGTGATGTAAGAGATGGCACTTGGAAGTCACATACCCTGTTACCCTATATATCTCACAAAACTCATTGTTAAGTTTAGGACAATAATTTCTATGATGTCCTTCCCATATGCACTCTATACACCATAATTTTAGTTTAGGCTTATCTTTTTTGTTCATCTCATCCATTCTTCTCATGAATGCATCTATCTTTGCCTCAACTTTAGAACCAACTATGGGAGCACCCCCATAATCTTTTATTTACTCTACTTACAAATCAATAGATCAAGCGTTAGCTTTGGTTGAGTATTAGGTTTGCACAATAGCAAATCTAATTCTTAGTCTTAGCCCTTATAGAAACCAAGCAAAATTATCTTTATCCTTCAAAGTGAATTCAATTTACTCATGACTTTAGAAAATATTTGATCATATTCTCCAACTAATTTTCCAAGCTTTTGCCAAATCTCCTTTAAATCTTGAATAGTTTGGCTTATACATTTTTTCAATTTAAACTCTGCTAGCAACACACTTTTAACTTTTGTAAGGTCCAAAGTGTTTACATCTATTTTACAAATGAACTCTAAGGTTCATCCTGACAAAGCCCTTATAGTTCACATTTCTTAACATCATCTGATGTTATCCCTCTAACATTCCATTTCATATCATAATTTACCAAATATTACTATGGATCTATAGACCCATATACAACATTAAATAAATAAACATACTTACATTGAGTGCCATAATTGGTACACTTGTAGTTACTACCATGGGTTGCTGAACACTAGCAACTATAACTGAAGGTAACTGTGCACTGGTGATTGCACACTAGACTTTTTAGGTGTTTTAAAAAGGAATTATGATTCTTCTATTTTATTCCTATCTATTGTCTGCTTTGTTTTTGCACTTGGATTTCAAAATTTTTTATATAAAGGAATCAAACCAATTTGTATTCGCCACTTCTCCTTCACTTCTTCCTCTTTCTAATAATAAATTGGGCTGGGGGGATGCATACTCTTGAAATAAATGACTTATAGTTTGAATTTATTCTAACTTTGAACTTGAACCTACCATTGTTCTGAATTTGAATCTAACTTCTTCCCAAGAACTTTCCTTCCCAGGTCTAGATAGAAACCCTTTCATTAACTGTGATCTAACTTTACCTTCTAACTACTCTGTTGGTATCTTACCTTCTTATTCCTGCTGTACTATCTCCATATCTACATCATTTTTGTCTACTTCTTTATCTTCATCAAGACCTTTTACATACTCTATGTACTATTTACTTCCCGCACTTTTCATATCTTCTCTCATCATCTTTCCATATCTAACATCTTGTTTTCTCATCTTTCTAGCTCTAGAACTTTCTTCCCTATCTCTAATCCTACCCGTAGTTAATTCTGGTTTATTGTTTTGTTCCATCATCTATGTTATCATAGTTTTTGCTCTAATTCTAGAATATTATTTTCACTCTAAGTCTTTTTGCCTTCCATTTTCTAGGATCAAATTCAAGTTTATTGTTGACCACTTTTTGGTCCTGCAAACCAAAATTTGGCACCCCCTCCTTTTTCCTTGCAAAGGTCATCCAATCCATGTTTTGGCTAGATCATCCCTCTATTACCTTATGAAAAAAATGTTCTCTGCCAGACCTTTCTAATGAAAAAGCCAAGTGTTTTTTCATTTTGCTTAGTCTAGTACAAATTGGGTTTGTGCAGGTGCATTACTTCTCTAATTTTATAAGTAGAAGCGATTGAAGGGCCTGAAATGGTCTAAATTAGTTCATAAAAGGCAATGGATTTCTTTCAGAGGGAATTTTGACAGCTTGAAGGATGTTTGCAAAAAGTCTGAAGGGTAAGTGTTTTTGCGGAGGGCACTTGGTCAAGAAAGAGGACTCTTTTCACTTTTCCAAAGGGTTGTTTTAAGAGTTTCCAAAGGGAACCTACCCTTGTGGAGGGTGCTTTTAGATGGGAGAAGCCTTTATGGAGGGAACTTTAGGAAAGAGAGGGAGAAGACAAAAGGCCCGAAGGGCACATGACCTTCAATAAAAGAAGCAATCAAAGGAAAGAATTCTTTCAGATAAAATGTTTAAAGGAATCCCTTCAGACATTTTGTCCGAAGGAAAGCATAACACAAAGGCCCACCAAAAGAAAGGTGCAAAGGCAAGCCCAAAAGAGAATTCCTTTGGACAAAATATTTGAATGAATTCCTTTGGACATTATGTCCAAAGAAATTTGACATTACCAAAATCCTGAAGGTCGATGAAGGTAGAATAAAGATGAAAGTAAATCCTTCAAACAAAATGTCCAAAGGAAATTCTTTGAACATTTTGTCTAAATGACATGGCGAAGACAGGCTTGCCTGAAGGAAAAGATAAGGAAAAAGGGAAGAATCGAGCAAAGAAATGTGAAGACCTGAGAGCTCGGATAAGTTTGGAAAATGGGAAAAGATCAATACAAAGGCCCAAGAAATAACAAGTACCTGAGAACTTGAATGGTTAAAGACAAAAGGGATAAAGCCAAGGCAAAGGGAAATAAAAAAGTAAAAGAAAAAAAGGTGGGTAACCCAGAACGTGACCATGCAACACAATAAAGTAAAGGCTCAAAACGTTCCAAGTAGCATGACAAGTCAAAAGCACATACCTAACGACCAACCAAACCAAGGCAAGTGGCACATGTGTCATCAAAAAGAGGAGTAAATGCACTTAGGTGAAATAGTCTTTACCAAAAACCAATAAAAGGATTGGTTTTTTAACTATAGAGGAGAGCAACCCATGTTTTCATGTTTCACCATTAATGCATAGCCAGTTGTACCCAACATGGAAGAGAACATGGTCCAATCAACATAACTTGGGGATGGATTTGTCAGTTGCTAGAAGGAGTATCCCATGCTTTTGCAGGCCCAAGACAACAGAGGCAATGACTTGGACATCTACAACATGGCTCTCCCATATGCAATTAGAAGAATATGGTAGTAGCATTGGCTTGTGGTCTTTGCATAAGTGTTTAACTTAGCATGGGTTTCCATCCCTTGATTTGATAGCTATCTATTTCCATGTTATCTATATATTTGTAACTTGTCATTTGAGAAAAATGGATCTCAGTATTATATGGCAAATCCCTAAAGGAATTTACCTTGAATTTACTTTTACATATATATATGGTTTTATCTTATGTTAAGTCATTTCCTTTTCATGCTTTCATAAGTTTATGCCAACATATCTAGTGTATTGTGAGTTCTTCTCTTGTAAGTCAACAAGAAGCGTCTAGATCAGAGTATAGGTGCATGTGAACAGGTTGTCCATAGTGTGTCTTAGAATAGCTCTGGTAGTTACTCCTCCCTATATCTCCATACGATCCCCTGTTGAAACACTGATGTAGAAAGGTTCTCATTTGAATGAAGTGTATGCTTGATTCTCTCTGGTGTAAAGTGTATGTCAACGCTGAGTAGACCAACCATTTTGGTGCATCACCACATTAGTTTAGGTTCTAATTTTAGTATTTCTCTCCCTTTTCATCCCCCCTATTGTTAGCAGTAGGAAATCTAGGGCCTCAAGGTGCATCAAGGGGAGCTAGCCCCTAATCTAGAGATTCATCCCTCAAGTTTTCAACCCACAGCAAGAGGAATGTCTCCATTGTGTCGTGTGGAGGAAGAGAGTTGAACCTCCATTCAAAGGGTGAAATCTACTACATCGATAGTTTGTGGCACGCCCAATGGGACAAATTTTTGTGTCTTGCAAGTTTTAGGATTGGTGCTGGTCTTGATATTGTTAAAAAATTCAAAAGGAGCTATATTCGGCCCCTGATGACTCCATTCAGGAACTCAGTCTCTGGTTAATGATCAACCTAACATCCCATACCAAAGGTCACTACATGATCTTCTTCTAGGGGTGTCTCTTTTGAATTTGTTGAGTTGCCTTTGAACTCAATGAAAAGGTTGAGGTTTGCAAATACCCACCCTTACATAGCAAGCCACTTTCTTAAACCAACCATAAAATATACCTACTCAAGGAGACCCCGATTAAATCCTTTCATAGCCATGGCAACCCTTAAGGCTTTCCATTTTATGGCCTTCAATGGTCAAAGTCCTTTGAACCTTCAGGAGTATGACCCAATTCCAGGGACAACTCTCAAAAGTGTTCCTCCCTTTTATGGAGAGGGCCCAATCACTATTGTTGAGCATATTAGAAACATAGCCAACCTCTGCAACATCCATAATATCACTGAAGAAAATGTAGCCATTAGATTGCTAGCCTTATCCTTCAAAGGGAAAGTTTTGGCCTGGTATGGGAACTTACCAATGAACTCAGTTGGCTCATGGAATGAGTTAGGGACCTTCTTGACCAATAGGTTTGGAGAAAAAAGTGACCATTTGTGTCTAATTGAGAAATTAACCACCATGAAGAGAGCCCCACATGAGTTTATGCAAGATTTTAACACTAGGTTCCAAAAGACTTGGGACAGAATCCCAATTCTTGTGAGGCCAACCCCAAACTATGATTTCCTTTACTACTTGAAGGCCTTGAATAGTGACATTGCTGTCATGATATAGACCATGGGTGGGAACACTCTACCCGCTACTTATGAGATAACCATAGCTACTAAAAATTGCCTTGTTTAAGCAATAAAAAGAGCTCCTAGACATCATATGCCACTCTTTCTTGATTTACAACCCTTAGTCTACCCTGTTGTGCCCACTCTAGCTCCTCTACCTAATCAAGAGAAGCCAATTGCTACCCTTGTAAATGATCTCCATGAAGTTAAGATCCTACTACAGAGTGTTACCAATGAGTTAGTTTCCCTCAAGAGACAACAAGCTCAGAGTTATAGGCCAAATCAAGGATACTAGTAGTTTAGGAAAGCAAATAGGCCCCCCTTCCAAAATTATAATCAAGGGCAAGGTCAAATTACACATGTCAAGCCTTATCAAAGCTATAATCTAAATGCCCCTTCATCTTCTAAGGCTCTTTTCCCCACTCAAAATAATTTGGTGCAGGAGCAACCCAATTATCCACCCTTGGAGCATGGCCAAGAATAGGTTGCTTATGCAAGTGAACTACCAAATTAAAGCATGACTACAGAAGGTGATCAGGTAGCCCAATTCTCAAATTTTTAGATATCAACATAACTTGGGATGGACAACAGGCAGGCTCAATCTGATTATACTCTTATGAATCACTTGGAAGGAGAGTTCTATGAAGTCAACTATGTGGGGAACATAATTAATTAGAATGTTGGTATTGCAGCCAACACCAAGTCCAAAAGGAGATCTATTGATGAAGATCAAGCAACCACTCAAGTAGCCACTCAAGCACCTAAAACATCTCCTTCACCATAAGCAAATCAAAAGTTTCCCAATTACAGGCAATCGATTACAGCTTTAGCTCCTCAGGTTGCACCACATGTTACAAATGTTCCCAAGGAGAACTCTAAAGGGGGAAATCCTTCAATCAATATAGTGGACCAAATGAAGAAATTGCACATGAACATCTCATTGTGGGATTATTTAGCACTGCCAGGACAAAAGGATATAATCCAAAAGGAATTGTATGAGCTAGGGCAGTAAGCTATCCCAACAAGAAATGATAATGTGTTGATAGTAAATGGGGCTCCTCCCATGGGAGGTCAAGCAAAAAAAGATGAGAAGGTCCCTCCCTTTTATTTATTCTTGATTATTGGTGGTTTCTTGGTCCATGATTGCATCATTGTTAGTGGAGCAAGCACCTCAATTATGCCCAAATGCATAGCTGATAAGCTAGGCCTCAAGTATGAGCAAATGACCAAAGGAGTTCTACAATTGGATGGATCACTAGCTAAGACCTTGGGAGTGGAAAGAAGATTGAATATGACTCTCCATGCCTATCCAACCTTCTCAATTGCCCATTATGTGGTAGTGATGGATGTTCCTCCTTAATTCGCTCTTTGCTTATCAAGGGATTTCACATCTAAGATAGGTGGATACTTGGCAGCCAATTGGTCTTACATGGTTTTTAGGATAAAGTATGGAACTAAAGTAAATATTGAGTCAGAGCCCATCCACAAGGATCACTTAGAGCCATACTCACCCAATGTGGTGAATATGAACTATGCAATCATTGATGAAGAAGAGCTCCAAGTGGACCAATTCCCATCATCTTCCCTTATAGGAGTTGCTGACCTGCTCTTAGATGAATGGGGAAATGACAACTTTAAGCATGATCCTTACAAGTTCATTGAAGAAAATGGTCTTGGAGTCTACTGCATGCATGATAAATATTCTTTGATGCTGAAATTGGTGAAGGTAGATCAAGAGGACTGTGGTTTGTGGTAGCTATTCTTTGATGGATCTAGAAGCAAGTTGGGAGCTGGTGGTGGGGCAATGTTGGTTTCACCTTCAAAGGATAAATACTTCTCAACTTTTAGGTTTCAATTCTCTTGCACTTGCAACATAGCAGAGTGTGATGCCCTTGTTCATGGCCTAGAATGGGCAAGGAAGAGAGGAATCAAAGAATTGCAGGTGTTTGGAGATAGTGAGTTGATTGTGAACCAAGTGAGAGGTCAAAACTTGAAGATGAACTCCTTACTCAAGTATTATAAGCACAGAGTGTGGGACCCTGTGGAGAACTTCACTGCTTTCAACATCACTTCCATTCCAAGAGAGGAGAACAAGCATGTGGATAGACTATCACCAGTTGGTGCTAAGTTTGATATCCCAAAGGGGTAAAGACAAAGTAAGAATCAACATCATTTAAAGGTGATCATGAGGCCCTCCATACCAGATAATGTCACCAATTGGCAGGTGTTTGAAAGTGACCAACAAATAGCACTTTTCTTGCAGGAAGAAGCTGAGTTCACTTCCAAAATTTAGTGTAAGCTACAACAAAAATATAATGGGCATATTGTTCAACTAAAGACCAACAAGCTTCCCAAAGGTTTGGTAACTCTTGAGAGCATTTTTAATGAAGATGACCAACTCAAGAGAGAAAAAGCAAGCATGTCAACCAAGAAGGAAAATTATGAAAGGGTAGAGATCTACAAGGATAAACTGCTTGAACCTGGGAAGGTGTGTACCAATGAGGATAAGCATGATTTCATTATGTTATGTCGAGAGTTTGTTGATGTCTTCACTTGGGAGTATGGTGATTTGAAGGGCTTTGATCTAAGCTTGGCCTAATACACCATTGAGTTGGAGGAAGGTGCCAAACCCATAAAGTAAAAGCAAGGGCCAATCAATCTAAAGATCAAGCCTCTCATGAGGAAGGAACTCACCAAATTGATCAAGTCCATGATCATTTTCCCTATCAAAAACTCTTCTTGGTTGGCCAATTTGGTCCCTATTAGGAAGAAGAATGGAGAGGTCAGATTATGTGTGGATTTCAGAGACCTAAATAGAGTCTCACTGAGAGATCACTATCCCCTTCTAAGTATGGAGCAAAATCTTTAGATGGTGATAGGTAGTGAAAGATTCTCTCTCCTAGATGGCTACTCCAAGTACAATTAAATCCTAGTAAAAGAATGTGACCAATACAAGACAACCTTCATGACCAAGTGGGGAACATATGCCTACAAGAAGATGCCATTTGGATTGTCAAATACTGGAGCTACCTTCCAACGTGTTATGGAAATGGCTTTCCAAGGTTTGATTAGTGACATTGTGCTGGTTTATCTTGATGATGTGATAGTCTTCTCCAAGGAGTCAAGTGAACATTTGAAGCACCTGAGGCAAATCTTTGAAAGGTGTAGAGAGTTTGACATCTCTCTCAACCTAAAGAAATGTGTGTTTTCCATCCACAAAGGCAAGCTCTTGGGCCATGTTGTTTCAAAGGAAGGCCTGTCCATTGATCTAGAGAGGCTGAACTCCATCTTAGCATTGTCCTTGCCTAAGCACAAGAAAGAATTGGAAATTTTCTTTGGTAAAATAAATTTTATTAGGAGATTCATTCCTAACTTTTTTGAGCTTGTCAAGCCACTAAATTTCATGCTAAGGAAGGATGAGACGTTCATGTGGATAGAAAAAAAAAAGAGAAGGCTTCGAAGGCATCAAGCAAGCTATCACTCAAGCTCCTACCCTGGATAGTCCAAACTTCTCCAAGGAATTCAATCTATACACCTTTGGGAATGAAGAGGTAATCTCTGCTATGCTCACTCAAGCAAATGGTTAGAATTTAGAATAGCCTCTTACTTTTTTTAGCCAAGGTTTAGAAGGCTATGAGGTTAGATACACGTATGTTGAGAAGTAGGTGCTTGTAGTCATACAAAGTCTGAAAATGTTTAGACATATGTTGTCTAACAAAAAAATTCACATCATGGTGCCACATCCTAGTGTAAAAGACTTCTTGCTAAACCGAGACTTGAATGAGAAAAGGGCAGGTTGGATCACCAAAGTAATGGAGTATGACGTAGAGATCAAGACCACCAAGATGGTAAGAAGAAGAGGGATATGTGAACACCTCATTACAAAATTGAAAGAGCCAAAGGAAGATGTTTTGGTATTCCACAATGAACCTACAACAGCTATACCTACAGTCATGAAGAGCTGGGCACAAGTCATGGTTCATTTCCTTTGAACTGGGGAGTGTCCACAAGGTATTGATAGGACCAAGAGGAGGTATTTTAAACTCCAATATCTTCCTTATATCTTAGTTGATGGAGTTCTATTCAATAAAGAATTTTTAGGGGTGCTCTTGAGATGCATTGATTTAGACCAAGTTTATAAGGTACTGTTCGAGTTCCATGATGGACCGGTTGGTGGCCACTTTGTTCCCAAGGCCACAACTGTAAGGATTATGAGGGATGGTTGCTTTTGGCCTAGTGTGTTTAAAGACACTCATGCTTGGGTGAAGAAATGTAAAAAATGTGCCTTATTTGATGGGAAGTAATGGCTAGCTACCATGCCTCTTCATCCTATTCAGGTGGAACAACCATTCATGCAATGGGGGTTGGACTTCATATGGTTGATCAATCCTCCTTCTAGTGCTGGCCACAAGTGGGTTTTGACTACCATGAATTATTTCACAAGGTAGGTAGAGGTCGTAGCTTTTAAAGAGGCCAATGAGAGTGCAGTCTTAGACTTCTATGAAGGCATAGTGACAAGATTTGGGGTCCCAACCACAATCATTTTAGACAATGCATTGGCTTTCTTGATAATAAAGATAAGTGAGTGGGTATTAAAGTATGTCATCTATCTTAGCACTTCTTCCAAATACTATCCATAAGGGAATGGGTTGTCTGAGTCCAAAAACAAAAATTTTATTAGGATCCTAAAAAGGATAATGGAGGAAAATAAAAGGACTTGGCATGCCAAGTTGAAGACAACTCTTTGGGCAGATAGGATCACTCCAAAGAGGGCGATCAAGAATTCACCATACAAACTTGTGTATGGAAGGGAAGCTAGAATTCTTATCTCACTTGAGTTACCAGCCTTAGATCTTGCCCATTAGCTGCAATTGGTGGAGAATGACAGCCTAGAAGTCAGGTATTGTGAGCTAATGGAGCTTCAAGAAGTGAGAGACTAAGCCATGGATGCCATGACCAATCACCAATAGCAAACAAAAAAGTATTTTGACAAAAGGCCTACACCAAGGAGCTTCTCAGAAGGTGACATTATCTTAAAGTGGGACAAGGACTGAGCCAAGCCTGGAAGGCACATAAAGTTTGATGGTTTGTGGAGTGGCCCATATGTCATCACCCAATGCAAGCAACACAATGCTTTCCAAATCTCCAAGTTGGATGGTGAAGAGCCACATATCTCAGTCAACGGGATATATCTTAAGCATTATTAATAGGTTTCTTTTGTCATGTACATAGTTTCCTTATTTTTCCTCATTTTCCCTAAGTGCTGTTATGCATGTGTGTAGTGTTTTTAGCCTTTGTGTGTTTTTTTCCTTGTTATTTGGGGTAAAATATTTATTGGTTATTAGGTCCTTAAGAAGCTATTGTTGAATTCTCTAAGATGCATCCTAACTCCATTCCCAATGGACCTTGTGGCTACCAGTCTTCCCAAGCACAACAAACATGCTTCCCCTGTGAGTCGCCAATTGTGTTGACCAATTTTGGTATTGCAAACCAAAATTCGGCAGCCCCTCCTTTTTACTTGAAAAATTCATCCAATATATGTTTTGTCTAGATCATCCTTATGCTTCCTTGTGCAAAAAATGTTCTCTGCTAGACCTTTCTAATGAAAAAACCAAGTGTTTTGTCATTTTTCTTAGTCTAGTGAAAATCGGGTTTGTGCAGGTGCATTACTTGTCTACTTTTATAATTAAAAGTGAGGACATGAAATGGTCTAAATTAGTTTTAAAAAGGCAATGAATTTATTTCATAGGGCATTTTGATGGATTGAAGGACATTTGAAAAAATTCTGAAGGGTGTCTTTGCGGAGGGCACTTGGTCAAGAAAGAGGACTCTTTTCACTTTTTTGAAGGGTCATTTTTAGAGTTTTTGAAGGGCACTTGCCCTTGCGAAGGGTGATTTTGGATGGGAGAAGCCTTTGTGGAGGGAACTTTAAGAAAAAGAGGATGAAGACAAAAGGTCCAAAGGGTACATGCCCTTTGGGAAAAGAAGCAATCAAAGGAAAGAATTCTTTCAGACAAAATGTCTGACGGAATTCCTTTAGACATTTTGTCTGAAGGAAATCATAGCACAAAAGATCACCAAAAGAAAGGCGCAAAGGCAATCCCAAAAGAGAATTCCTTTAGACTAAATGTTCGAAGGAATTTCTTTAGACATTTTGTCCGAAGAAATTTGACATTACCAAAATCCCGAAGGTCGACGAAGGTAGAAGAAAGATGAAAGAAATCCTTCAGACAAAATGTCTAAAGGAAATCCTTCAAAAAAAATGTCTGAAGGATATGGTGAAGATAAGCCTGTCTGAAGGAAAAGACAAGGAAAAAGGGAAGAAGTGAGTAAATAAATGTGAATATTCGAGAGCCCAGATAAGTTCACAAAATGGAAAAGATCAATACAAAGGCCCAAGAAATAACAATCGCCCAAGAACTTGAATGGTTAAAGACAAAAGGGAAAAAGCCAAGGTAAAGGGAAATAACAAAGTAAAAGAAAATAAGGCAGGTAACCTAGAACATGGCCACACAACACAATAAAGTAAAGACTCAAAATGTTCCAAGTAGCGTGACAAGTCAAAAACATAGACCCAAGGAAAAACTAGACCAAGGCAAGTGGCACAGGTGTCTTCATTTAGAAGAGTAAATGCATTTAAGTGAAATAGTCTCTACCAAAAACCAATAAAAAGATTGGTTTTCAAACTATAGAGGAGAGCAATCCATGTTTTTATGCTTTACCATTAATGCACAGCCAGTTGCACCCAGTATTAAAGAGAGCATGGTCTAGTTAACACAACTTGGGGATGGATTTGTCAGTTGCTAGGAGTATCCCTTGCTTTTGTAGGCCCAAGATAGCAAAGGTAGCAACTTGGACATCTATAACATGGCTCTCCCATACACAATTGGAAGAATATGACAACATCATGATGGGTTTCCATCCCTTGATTTTTCAGCTATCTATTGCCAAGTTCTCTATATATTTGTAACTTCTCATTTGAGAAAAAGGGATCTCAACATTGTATGGCGAAGCCCTGAAGGAATTTACCTTAAATCAAAAGAAACATTTTTAACTCTATTTGAGCTTGTACTTTAGAATGTCTATGGTTTTATCTTATGTTAAGTCATTTCTTTTTCATGCTTTCATAAGTTTATGCCAACATATCTAGTGTATTATGAGTTCTTCTCTTGTAGGTCAACAAGAAGTGTCCAACTCAGAGTATAGGCGTATGTGAATAGGCTATCTATAGTGTGTCTTTAAACACCTCTGGTAGTTCTTCCTCCCTGTATCTCCATAGGATCCCCTGTTGAAACACTGATGTAGGAAAGGTTCTCATTTGAATGAAGTGTATGCTTGCTTCTCTCTAGTGTAAAGTGTATGTCAAAGCTGAGTAGACCAACTATTTTGGTGCATCACCACATTAGTTTAGGTTCTAATTTCAATATTTATCTCTCTTTTCATCCCCCCCATTGTTAGTAGTAATAAATCTAGGGCCTCAAGGTGCATCAAGGGGAACTAGCCCCTAATCTAGAGATTCATCTCTCAAGTTTGTAACCCACATCAAGAGGAATGTCTCCATTGTGCCACGTGGAGGAAGAGAGTTGAACCTCCCCTTAGAGGGTGAAATCCACTACGTCAACATTTATTTTAAACAATTCCTCATCATTCACTTCTAGCCTGCATACACCCTCATGGTGTCTGAAGAAACTACTCCATGTTGGATGGAGTAGGCACCATGGCCTTTTCCACAACCAACATCTTAATCAGAGTAGGTAGTTGTTTCAAAAAATTCTCCTTGATTTTTTAGACAAATCGGTCTTACATAGCTTCAAAAGATACATATCCTTACACTGTGAATTTGATAATATAACCATAAATTATAGTCCTCATCCAATAGTCTATTGCTTAGGTCCAATATGTATCCAGATTGTGAAGTCTATCTAATTTCTCTTCTGTCTAAACTATAAGCTTTATCCTTCATGCTCTGAATCAATGATATTTCAACCTAGATAGCCATGTGACTAACAATCTAGGTAACTCACACCAAAATATTTCATAGATTTCATCATAGATATGCTCTTGGATAATCTCTTTCATAGTTGTTTCGATTCTTCATTTTTTTCTACAAAATTTTGGATTCTCTCATCTAGCCATCTCTTTATTTCCCTTTATCCTAGAAACTATCTCAACATATTTCATACAAATAGTTCCCTGCTCACTGCACCATTGTTAGCATAGGTTCCCAGAAAACTTTAGAACATGCTAATTATAGGGATAACTTGCACATTAGATAACAAAGATAGACACAATCCAATAATTTAGACTTATAAAACATTGATTAAATATGGAAGTGTACTATTTCATGAAAGCACATAAATAGCACATAGAAACAGGTGGTCTAACCATTATGAATTACATATTTAAAGTCAAACAGAGTACTTACTGTGCATTGAACATAGATAAAATATTCTTGGAAAAAACATAATAGAATTATTTCATTAATCTCTATCACATATCAGAACCATATTTCATTACATCTGAGCATTATATATAAAGCATTCTAGATCGTTGTCTCTTTACATTCTACTCTTTCGATATGCCACAAGGAAAGACTCTTTGTATTCTCTACTCATTTTCATATGCTTACAAGTTTTTATACATCCAAAAGACTATACAAAATAAAAAATCATATACTTTGTACACATGTTCATCCATTTATACTTTATGATTTTGATGACCTCGATCCATACCCAACATAATATAAGAAGGAAAAGATTGTGTCCATGGTGTGAATACCTAAGGAGTGGTCAAGAGTAAGTTGCAAGTGTTGGTTATTGGTGAGTATTTTAACACTAATCCATATTTTACACATTTAATTTATAATTAAATAATTTTTTTGATTTAATGTAGGGATTTTATGTAAGACTGAGATAAGTACTTATGGAGATATGAACTAACAATGATCGTCGTTGTGTTGCCATCTAATATAGCTTATTCCTTATATTTCCCAAACCTCTGTAAATTACCTTAAAGTACAACTGATCAAATAAAATATCAAGCCTTTAATTCTTTGAAACTTTGAGAAAATTCTATGGTGATAAAATTAAATTCCCTGGGAAGTGTCAAATCTAAGGGAGTCTGCCAATCGTTGTATGTACTGGATTGTTACGTGAATATATAATTATATATATTAAAATATTATAATTATGTATATTTTTAATAATAAATAATGAGGGAAGAGGGGGCCTTACCCCAAAAAGTAGACCAAATTAAGAAAGATAAAAATGTTTGCAAGAGAATAAATGGAGACGAGTAAATAACCCAAAAAATAAAAAAACCACAAAGCCACCAAGCCACCCAATAAGTGCATTAGCCAAAAATCAAAGGACCATTTCCACACAATATTAAGATCACCAACCGATACCTGAAATCACAAGCAAGGGTAGACCAAAATTGCATGATGTAAACATAACTTGGAAAAAATAATTATTTCAGGCCCATTAATTAACCATCAACAAGAGATTACAGGAACTAACAATTCTTAGAATAAATATTATTGAGGTCTCAAAAAAGCATATAGAGGCTTAGTTTCTTGCACCACTTGTATTCAAAGTTACATCCCATAATCTGTAGGTGAAAATAATCCCTTTAAGCTCTATGCAAGAGTTTTGTAAGATGGATGCAATAACCCCCTGAACAAATTAATTGTAACGATCAAAAGCATCTTCATTCCTTCATGGGCCTTTCTTCTTTTGAAAATGCCACTAGGATCCCAAGAAACAAGATGACATGCCTAAGGACCCATACTATACATTTTATCTAATATCCCAAAACAAAATAATCCTTGAAAGCATGATGAAAATGCTTTTTTTAAAAGGTTCTTCTTTGGGACTTTTGGACCACCATCCTCATGAGTATGTTGTGGATGAAATATATGACACTAGACCTTAAATGGAAGGGTACGACAAAGTTAAAAACTTACAATGACCAAGGATAAATCTAGGGTAAAGTGGTAACATTCCTCTTGATTGAACCATGTGTCCACTACTTCAACAAGTCTATCCTTGATCAACAAAGAGTTTACAAGTATTGATAAATGGAGATGGCCTGAGTTGTAATCAAAATCCTCTTGCCCTTCCTTATTGAGGAAGCCCTTATTAAATAAGACAAATAACCATTGTTGGAAATATTGTCATTGATGTCAAAGGTCTAGCATTATTGGTAATATAAGCCCCATTGCATTTAATGGTGTTTTTAAATTCATATATTGGCTAATATGCGTTAATATTTATTTAATATTAATGAATATATTTTTGGTTGCATATAAGTCAAAAGAGGGCCCATGGAGAAGTCAAAGAGTCATGAGGTAAAAGATGAAAGAGGAATGGGACGCATTTTCTCATGAATAGTCACCTTGAAGAATTCCAAGAGTCACCATGTGAAGACAAAAGATGTATGGTGCATTTTTCCATGAAGGGACACTTTGAGGAATATAAAAAGTCACCAAGATAAAGACAAAATTAGAAAGGATGCTTTTGCTTATGAAGGGTCACCATATGACTTTTCAAATGCAAGGATACGAAGGGTCATGCAAGTTTGGTGCCATTTTTCATGAGGATTGAAGGGTCACAAAAGGTGAAGGCCAAAGGTCATTTGGAAAGTTCTAAATAAAGGCTTGAGAAGCTATTTGTAATATGCAAGAGAGTGCATGGTTTGTATTGGTTTTCAAAGAGAGAAAATGAGGAGATATTTTAAAGTTCTATCATTTGTTGAGTAAGCAACATTGAGAGATAGTTGCGTTTTATACACAAGAGGGGTTGGTGCTCCTTCAAGTTGGTGCTTACGAACTTTGTATTTTGAGTTGGTGCTCATTCATATACTTGAGATTGTTCTCAGTGGTTTTTCCCATTTTGAGTTTCCACGTAAAAATCTGGTCTCTCTCTCTCTCTCTCTTATGTGATGCAAATTATTATTTAAGTTTTATTACATATCTTGAATGTATGATTGATTGGTTAAAGAAAAGAAATCAGATTAAATAAAAGATATATAATATACTGATTCATCCCCCCTCTCAGTATATTTCATGCTTAACAATTGGTATCAGAGTAGGTTCTTTTTAAAAAAAATTTACAACTTGAAGGGAGATCGAGAAAGCATGATGGCTGGATCACATGAAGGATTTTCTAAAAATAAGGCACCTTTGTTTGATGGGATGAATTATGTTTTTTGGAGCATAAAGACAAAGACTTATTTGATGGCCCTTGGATTCGACATATGGCAAGTAGTGGTGGAGGAATATGAAGAGCCACAGACACTTGTAACTACTCCGACAGAAAAGAAGACAAGTGAAAATAATGCTAAAGCTTTTAATGCTATTTTAAGTGGTTTATGTGAATCATTTTTTTTTAAAAGTTATGCAATGTAAATCTGCCCATGAACTTGGGTAAAACTTGAGAATATTTACAAAGGTGATGGAAAGGTTCAACAAGCTAAGCTTCAGACTTTCAAAAGACAGTTTGAGAGTTTGAAGATAGAATAAGAAGAAAATATAACAAGTTATCTCTTGCGGATTGATCAAATAGTCAATTAGATTCAAGGTCTTGGAGAAAATTTAGAAGAATCGACTGTGGTTCAAATTTTTTTGAGTTCTCTACCATTGAGATATGATACACAATTTTTGGCAATTGAAGAGATGAAGAATTTAGCCAAGCTAAATATGGATAAGCTTCATGGTATTCTTACGGCATATGAGATGTGGATTAAACAAGATAAACCTTCAAAGAGAGAAGCGGCTTTCAAGACATCAAAGAAAGAGAGGGATAAAATTCAAGAATCAAGTGATAATTCTAAAGATGATGAAGATGAGAATGAAGCTCTATTCATTCGTAAGCCGAAAAAGGGCACAGGTAAATATCAAAGAAAATTACCTTTTAAATATTTTAATTATGGAAAGATTAGATATTTTGCAGCTAAATGCCCAAATTAGGGTAATAATGACAATGAAGAAGAAAAGTCTACATACAAGAAGAATTTCAAAGGAAAATTCAAGAAAGAATTTGAGAAAAAAAGTTTGTATCCTAACGATCCTAGCTTAGCTGAAGATAGTGGAGTCAGTGACTTAGAAGAAGAAGATATTATATTCATGACCAAACATGAAGATGCCTTCGCAAGTAAAAGTGCATATGATCAAGAAAAATAATAGAATGAAGTTGAAATGAATTTGGAAGGAGAACTCATTTGTGCCTTAGAAGAGTTAAAAGCTCTTGAAAAGAAGAATTGAAGATTAAAGCTCTAGATCAAGAAAAATGAAAAGGAGTCAAAGGAAATAATTGAAGAACTACAACCACACTTTGAAGAAGCCAAGAAGAATGAAGAAGCTCTAACATCACATTTAAAAATAGTAAGTAAAAAATGTGAAAGGTATATTATCGAAATTACTTCTTTAAAAATAGATCTTAAGAAAATAAATAAAGCAATCAATGATAGAGTAGCCAATGATTAAAAATTTGAGAATAACACTCATATGTTGAATAAGATATTATAAAATCAAAGATCAATGTCAGATAAGTTAGGTATTGGATTTAAAAAAGAGAAAGAAGAGGTCACTAATTTCATAGACAAAGAAAAAGGAAAGAGCTATGCTGAAGCTCTTACAAAAGAAGAAATAAAAAGGAAAGAAGTTAAGAATATAGAGGACATCTCAAATAAAGAAGGATGGAGGGAATAGAGCTACAAAAAGCAATTAGGTTAGAGATACACAAACAGGTCCTATTTTTATGGTTACTATTTTTATTGTAATGGATATGGTCATAAGAAATTAGAATGTCAAAAAAGAGCTAACAGTTTTAGAAATAAGGAGAAGGAAAGTCATGCAGAGTCAACCAGAAGCCGCAACTCTTTTGTTCCTCTATTAGGCTTTAATGAAGAGGCCATAATATGTTACAAGTACAACTTCAGACACATAGCTCGGTACTATAGAATTATGTTCGAGGCAGTCAAGAAGGACCAGAGTTTCAAGACTCCATTCATTAAGAAGAAAGTTTAGACAGATTCATGGTAAAGGAAACAACCTGAAAAATTTATGTTGGTGTAGATTGCTTTACATGCAAGAAATGAAGAAAATCCATGGTTCATTGATAGTGGATGTTCGAGACACATGACAGGAGATAAGATCAAGTTCATAACCTTGAAGAAGATCAATGGTGGCATAGTGAAATTTGGAGACAATACTATTGCTAGAATTACTAAAAAAGGTACACTAAGTTTGGATAATGGTAGAACTAAAATTAAAAATGTTTTATATGTAGAAGGTCTTAAGCATAATCTTTTGAGTGTAAGTCAAATGTGTGATCAGGGGCACACACTAAAGTTTTATGTAGAAGGTTGTGAAATTAAAAGAAAATATTCAGATATGCTAGTTGCAGATGCTCAAAAAATAAGCAATAATTTGTATATGCTATCAGACATCAAAGGTCAAAGATGTTATTTGAGTCAGATTGAAAAAAGTTGGTTATGGCACAGGAGAATGGGGTACATAAATTTTGACAATCTTGTCAACATAAGCAAGAAGCAAGTAGTTTGAAATCTTCCAAAGATTACAAAGCCATCTGACACGCTTTGTGAACCTTGTTAGTATGGGAAGCAGGCTAGAAGGCAGTTCAAAACAAAAGAGTACTCAACTACTCAGATGTTAGAGCTTGTTCACATTGATCTATGTGGACCTATGAGAACTCAAAGCACTCAAGGTGAGAAGTATTTCATGTTGCTTATTGATGATTTTTCACGTATGACTTGGGTAATGTTTTTAAAGAAAAAATCAGAAGCTTTCAGACATTTCAAAGTATTCAAAGAATTAGTTGAGAATGAAACCAATTTAAAGATTAATTGTCTAAGATCAGATCGAGGAGGAGAATTCATGTCAGATAAATTTATTGAGTTTTGTGAAGACCATGGAATAAAGAGACATTATTCAACATCTATAACTCCACAACAAAATAGAGTAGTTGAACGGAAAAATAAAACAGTTCAAGAGATGGTGAGGACAATGCTAAATGAATCTAAGATCGTAGATAAATATTGGAGAGAGGCAGTTACTACAATAGTGCATATTCAGAATAGAGCATTATTGAGAGTCAATAGTGACAAGACTCCTTATGAGCTATGAAAAGATAAACCAGTAATAGTTAATTATTTCAAAGTTTTTGGCAGTAGATGTTTCATAAAGAGAACATATGAAAAAATTGGTAAGTTTGAATTTAGAGCAGATGAAGGTATATTTTTTGGTTATTATTGCAAAAGTAAAGCTTATAAATGTTATAATAAAAGAACTAAGAAAATTGTTGAAAGTGCAAGTGTGAAGATAGAATAAGATGGAACATAAAGAATCAATGATCCAATAGATATTCCTGAAATAATTGAAGATGAAGGTTTTGAAGAATCAGATGAAAATGAGAAGGAGAAAAAGGGCACCAAAACTCCATCCAAATATGTTTAGAGAAATCACAATGAAAGTGACATCATTGGAGACATAAATGAAATAATTTATGTTAAGGTGTGGAGCTAAAAGCTTCAACTGTTTGCACACACATGAAGAGGATGCTGAAGAACCAGAGCCACCGGCGTCGGCAGTATGACCGACGTCGGTCAGTTGCAGTGGAGAAGGAAACCGGCGACGGCAGAGAGTCGGCCGACGTCGACAGCACCAGACAAGCAGGGACCGGCGTCGGTCACCTGTGCGGTCCAAAACTGCTGTTTACGAACAGTCAGTTAGTTAAACTAAGTGTTTGCATGCTAAGGGACTATTTTAAGTCGCGAGCTGTGTGTCTAATTTTAGTAGTTAAATGTCTATTTTTGTAACCATGGGATTCTATTTAAAGACCCATGAGGCATGTATTGTAATTATCAAATTGATCAAGTAAGAGTATTGAAGCAAGCAAGGTCAAGGAGATCTACAGGTGTAAGGTCAAGGAGATCAGCTATAACATTCAAGGAGGGATTGTAACTTAGGTTTTAGAGTTGGTTTGTGTTGAGCAAGAGAGAGAGGGAAGAAGGTCTTGAGGTGTGGCAAGCCTTTAAGGTGGAGGGAGAAGTGGCATCTTCCTTATTGTATTTTCTTCTAGTATTATCTAATACAATTGAGTGTATTGTCTCTCAAATTCTTTGCTGTCTCATGTTTCTAGTTTCTTAATCATTTTGGTATAATTTCTGTGTTCAATTGCTCATATATAAGTAATCAATTGTGCTACCGTTGGATAAGGGGCCTCCTAACAGTTGGTATCAGAGCTACGGTTTGCAAGAAGCAGGTTATTGTTTTTTATTACAGGTCATTCACAGGGTTTTTTGATTGAGTGGGAGTTCAGCAATGGCAGAAGAAAGTAAGCTACGAATGGAGAATTTTAACGGCAAGAATTATCAACATTGGAGGATGCAGATTGAGGACTATCTGTATCAGAAAGATCTGTACTTATCGTTGGGTGGGGTTGCATGCAAGCCCACAGATATGAAGGATGAAGAATGGAGTGTTCTTGATCGAAAGGCTCTCGGTTCCATAAGGTTGAGTCTTGGAGCTTCTGTGATTTCCAGCTTATCACAGTGCAAAACAACGGAAGAGTTGATAAAGTCCTTGGCAAATTTATACGAAAAGCCCTTGGCTTCTAATAAGGTATACCTTATGAAGCAGCTATTTACTTTGCAAATGCAGGAAGGTGGTTCGGTACATACTCATCTCAGTGATTTCCATGGTTTGGTAAACCAATTAGCTTCAGTCAACATTGTTTTTGATGATGAGGTAAAGGCTCTCTTGATTTTATGTTCTTTGCCTGAAAGTTGGGACGGTATGGTTATGGCAGTAAGTAACTCTGCATCTGCTTCTAAAATCTTAAAAGTTGATGATGTTGTGAGTGTGATCTTGAATGAAGAAATACGCAGGAGAAGCACAGGTGAATCATCAGGAAACGCTCTAAGTGCGGAAAGCAGAGGAAGGCAAAAGGAGAAGATTGAGCAAGGGAAATCAAGGTCGGAAAGGAGATCCGAGTCCAAAGGTATTACCTGCTAGTTTTGTGGAAAGAAAGGACATACAAAGAAAGAGTGTTGGTTGAGAGATAAAGAGAATCAACATGCAGGTATTGAAGAAGCAAATGATGCAAATATTGTGGTACAGGATGCTCTCATACTTTCTTTGGATAGTCAGGTAGGATCATGGATTTTAGATTCTGGTTCATCTTTTCATGCATCCCCAAACAGAGATTTGTTTCATGAGTATGAACAGGGAGACTTTGGAGTGCTCTATTTAGGGGATGGTACGCCTTGTCAGATAGTTGGCAAAGGGAAAGTGCAGCTGAGATTGCAGATTGACAACACATGGGTGTTGAAGGAGGTCATTCATGTTCCAATTCTGAAGCAGAGTTTGATTTCTGTAGGAAGGTTGGGTGATGAGGGATGCACAATAACCCTCACAGCAGATTCTTGGAAGGTTACCAAGGGAGCACTTATTTTGGCAAGAGGTAAGAAAGTAGGTACTCTTTATCTATCTACTTGTATTACTGATTCTACTTCTAGTACAGATTCGAAGATGTGGTCTAATAGGCAGGGTCACATGAATAAGAAGGGAATGGAAGTTCTTGGTTCAAAAGGTATGTGTTCAAATTCACAAGGCATAGATAGAATTCATTACAGGAAAAGGAAATTTGAGGCTTTTGACAAGAACATGGATGTCTTGGTGTTTATGGAGGAGATAAAGGCCAGAGAACAGTTACAGGCAGTAAATAAATCTGAGTAGGGCAGCATGGATAGAGACTTGATCCAAGAAGAGCTCGCGGATGAAGAATTCATCACTCACGGGAACACACAGGCACCGATGTCAGTTACTTGGAACCGACGTCGGTCATCCAGACACCGGCTTCGGTCATGTGCAGACCAGCAGGGTCGGTAGGTCGGGCAGGAGAAGTTCGACGTCGGTCATCAGGACCGACGTCGGCAGGAGGGACACCGGCGTCGGCCAGGGGTAACGACGTTGGTAGTCAGGGTCAGTGCAGGGAACCAACATCGGTCGGGAGCAGACTGGGAGTTGGCTGAGATCGGTCACTGGAACGGATGATGGGTGGACAGTTAGTTGTCAAGGAGTCTCAAACACCCATACAGAGGTCAGAAAAGGTATGTGAACCTCATATTCGTTGTTCACCTTCTTTATATTGCTTACTGATAGTCATGAACTAGGAAGATGGAGGAAGCAATGCAAGTAGAATCCAAAAACAGTGGGATCTTGACATGGATGAGGAGTGTGAGTCCTTGGAGTAGAGCCAAACAGGTACTTGTTGGTGGAGTTGTCAGCTGGATATAGGGATGGATTCCCATTTTAGAGAAGAGAGTGGATGGACATCTGAGATAGAAGGCTATGGTATATGGTCTTGAGTTAGCTACATGGCAATGGAGGTTTGACCATTATTTTTTATCTTTACCAGGTTGGATAATATTAGCTACATTATCTTGTTACTATATTGTGTTACTTTTTGTAGGGTTGCATATACAGGGAGTTTTCTGAGCTAAGGGTAGAGTTGGTTCAGAAGTATGTCATGAAGAATTTGGGAGCAACAAAATTCTTGTGGCATAGGTGACAGATATAGCATCACAGGTTTGCGTGGTGGTTGGTCTTCAAGAGTGACTTTGAAGAGGGATACAGAGCCAAAGGAACAAAATAGATGGTGTACAGGTACAGGTACAAGTTGCAGCTGTTTATCTCCAAGTGGGAGATTGTTAAGGTGTGGAGCTAAAAGCTTCAACTATTTGCACACACATGAAGAGGATGCTGAAGAACCAGAGCCACTGGCATCGGCAGTATGACTGATGTCAGTCAGTTGCAGTGGAGAAGGAAACAGGCGACGGCAGAGAGTCGACCGACGTCGACAGCACCAGACAAGCAGGGACCGGCGTCGGTCACCTGTGCGGTCCAAAACTACTGTTTACGAACAGTCAGTTAGTTAAACCGAGTGTTTGCATGCTAAGGGACTATTTTAAGTCGTGAGCTGTGTCTAATTTTAGTAGTTAGATGTATATTTTTGTAACCATGGGATTCTATTTAAAGACCCATGAGGCATGTATTGTAATTATCAAATTGATCAAGTAAGAGTATTGAAGCAAGCAAGGTCAAGGAGATCTACAGGTGTAAGGTCAAGGAGATCAGCTATAGCATTCAAGGAGGGATTGTAACTCAGGTTTTAGAGTTGGTTTGTGTTGAGCAAGAGAGAGAGGGAAGAAGGTCTTGAGGTGTGGCAAGCCTTTGAGGTGGAGGGAGAAGTGGCATCTTCCTTATTGTATTTTCTTCTAGTATTATCTAATACAATTGAGTGTATTGTCTCTCAAATTCTTTGCTGTCTCATGTTTCTAGTTTCTTAATCATTCTGGTATAATTTTCGTGTTCAATTGCTCATATATAAGTAATCAATTGTGCTACCGTTGGATAAGGGGCCTCCTAACAATTTATACCAGAAGAATGATAGTAAGTGAATCTGAGCAAGTTAATTTATCTTTGTTATCCAAAATTTAGCCTAGAGCTTTTTTAGAAACTAGACATGATAAGCATTGGGTTAAGGCTATGGATGAAGAATTAAATCAAATAGAAAAGAATGATACTTAGGAATTAGTGCCTAGACCAAAAGATCACAATGTGATAGGAACAAAATAGGTTTATATAAATAAGTTGAATGAAAATGGAGAAGTGACCAGAAGTAAAGCAAGACTCGTATGTAAAGGATATGATTAGATTGAGGGAATAGATTTTGAAGCAAATTTTCCACCAGTGGCAAGGTTAGAGGCTATTAAAATTTTTCTTGCATATGCATTGTTTAAAAATTTTAAAGTGTTTCAAATGGATGTCAAATATGCCTTCCTGAATGAGAATCTAAAAGAAGAGGTCTACATTGAGTAGCCTGAGGAATTTATTCTCTCAAATATTAGTAGCCATGTATGCAAATTGAAGAAAGCATTGTATGGATTGAAATAAGCTCCCAAATCTTGGTATGCAAGACTTGATAAGTATCTGTAGGATCAAGGTTTCAAGAGAGGATTTGCTGATAGTAATCTCCACATCAAAATGGAAGGTGAGCATCAATTGATTATTGTGGTATATGTTGATGGTATTATTTTTGGAGAAAATATTGAAAATATGACAAAATAATTTTTTGATAATATGCAAAAAGAATTTGAGATGTCTATGCTTGGAGATTTGTCATTTTTCTTAGGATTGCAAATATTTTAGTTAGATAAAGGAATTTTTATATCTCAAAGTAAATATGCCAAAGAAATGTTGAAGAAATTTGGTTTTGAGGATTTTGCACTAGTTGGCACACCAATGTGTACAAGAAATAAGGTGAGCAAGGATGAAGATTCACCTGTTATAGATCAATCTTTGTATAGATCTATGATTGGTAGTCTTTTATATTTGATAGCATCAAGGCCAAACATCATGCATGTAGTATGGTTACAAGATATCAGTCATCTCCAAAAGATAATCATGTTTTGTTAGTGAAGAGAATATTTAGATATATCAAGGGGACATTGGATTACAGATTATGGTATCCCACATGTAGAGATTTCACTTTGGTTGAATATACAGATTCAGATTAGGTAGGGTGCTTGGATGACAAAAAGAGTACAAGTGGAGGAGCTTTCTTTCTTGGTGATAGGTTAGTATCATGGCTAAGCAAAAAGTAGAATTCAGTATCACTTTCTATAGCTGAAGTAGAATATATTACAGTAGTATTGTGTTGTACTCAAGTGATTTAGATGAATGAAAAACTTTAGAAAATATCAAGGTAAAGTATGATGAACCTATTTCTATTTTTTGTGATAACACAAGTGCTATAAATATTTCAAAGAATCCAATGATGCGTTTAAGAACAAAACATATTCCCATTAGACATCACTTCTTGAGAGAGCAGGTTGCAGATCAACATGTTAAGATGAAATATATTAGTATTACAGATATTTTTATAAAGGCAGTACCAAAATACACATTTGAGTGTCTGTGAGAGAAGTTGGGAGTAATTTTTTTTACTTTCTGCCATTGAAGTTTAGTATCAGTTGAGGGGGAGCTAAGTGTTAACTCTAGGGAGGCCCTTTTCCATTGATGTCAAAGGGGGAGAATAATAGGTACAGGTACAGGTACAGGTGTAGAAATAGGTACAAAGAATAGATACAGATTGCTACATTAAGGAAGAGTTACTGTATATTTTTCAGATGGTAGTATGTGCAAGTTTTAAGATGTGACAGTTTTAGTTTGAGGTTACCATCAATGATAAAGGGGGAGACTGTTGGAAATATTGTCATTGATGTCAAAGGTCTAGCATTATTGGTGATAAAGGCCCCATTGCATTTAATGGTGTTTTTAATAATCATATCTTGGCTAATGTGTGTTAATATTTATTTAATATTAATGAATATATTTTTGGTTGCATATAAGTCAAAAGAGGGCCCATGGAGAAGTCAAAGAGTCACGGGGTAAAAGATGAAAGAGGAATGGGATGCATTTTCTCATGAAGAGTCACCTTGAGGAATTCTAAGAGTCACCATATGAAGACAAAAGAGGTATGACACATTTTTCCATGAAGGGACACTTTAAGGAATACGAAAAGTCACCAAGATAAAGATAAAAGAAGAAATGACGCTTTTGCTTATGAAGGGTCACCATATGACTTTTCAAATGCAAGGATACGAAGGGTCATGCAAGTTTGGCATCATTTTTCATGAGGATTGAAGGGTCACAAAGGGTGAAGGCCAAAGGTCATTTGGAAAGCTATAAATAAAGGCTTGAGAAGCCATTTTTAATATGCAAGAGAGTGCATGGTTTGTATTTGTTTTTAAAGATAGAAAATCAGGAGATATTGTAGAGTTCTATCATTTGTTGAGTAAGCAACATTGAGAGATAGTTATGTTTTATACACAAGAGGGGTTGGTGCTCCTGTGGGTTGGTGCTCACGAATCTTTGTAAGAGGTTGGTGCTCCTATGGGTTGGTGCTCACGAATCTTTGTAAGAGGTTGGTGCTCCTATGGGTTGGTGCTCACAAATAGTTGTGTTGGTTCTCGACAAAGGGGTTGGTGCTCCTGCAAGTTGGTGCTTACGAACTTTGTATTTTGAATTGGTGCTCATTCATATATTTGAGATTGTTCTCCATGGTTTTTCTCACTTTGGGGTTCCACGAAAAAATATGGGGTCTCTCTCTCTCTCTCTCTCTCTCTCTCTCTCTCTCTCTCTTGTTTATTTCAGTTTTATTGCATATCTTGAATGTATGATTGAGTGGTTAAAGAAAATAAATCAGATTAAATAAAAGATATATAATATATTGATTCACCCCGCTCCCCCCGCCCTCTCTCAATATATTTCATGCTTAACAACCATTATAGTAAAAATTATAAGAGATGATAGTTTATAGTGATAGATGAATTTCCAATGAGAGGTATATAGTTTTAATAGTCCATAAAATTCTTAGAAGTCCCGTAAGTTTTGTTTACAATTTTTTTAAAAATGTTTTACAAAACATTAATATATGTTTACTGTTAATTTATGTTTATACCCTATGTTTAATTTTATGATTTAAATTAATTATACACTATGTTTAGACAATAATACACATACACATATATAATAGCTATTATATATTACAATATTATAATCAATTACATATATATTATTATTACGATATATAATAATAATATATCATGTATATATAATATAAATATAATTATAATTATAAATATAAGTAAATAAATAAATATTATATTATAATATATATAATTTAATTTATATTATTTATTATAAAATATTTAATATTTACTATTAAATATTATATTTAATATTATACATACATAATAATAATATTCTCCCACACCTGCTATAGCAATGCAACAATCTTGCTTTCTATTTCACATTATTCAAACCTACATTGTGATTGTGCAAAATTGACGAGTGGTGTTATTAGCTGTAACTATGAATGCAAAGATTTAACTTCACGATGACAATAAATGGCATCTTTCAGCACTGTGAGTGTTTCATGAATGATAATGTTAATGGTGGCACCTATGAATCCTGGAACACATTACTTATACATGGTTATGCTCTTCGTTTCTTTTAGAATGATATTGATATCAGGCCATTTCTAATGGCTTTTGACGACTTAACAACTTAGACATGACACATGTCCATTTCACGCATACCCACTCAATATCCAAAAAGAAAAATATTAGATTGATCACTGCTTAGATCAAAGTACTGTGTAAGTGAAAATATTAGATTGATCACTGCTTAGATCAATATACTAAGGTACAATATATTATATTAATACTAATATTGTATTATTATTATAGTATATATTACTGTATATAATATAATACCATATTATTAATAATAATATTAGATTATATTTTTATAATATAATATATAAATATAATATATTATACTATATATTAATATCAATATAATATACTATTATAGTGACTATTAATATTATATAATATTTATAATACTATTAATGCACAATATATTATTATTATTTTATATATATTAATTTATATTATTATAATAAAATAATATAATACTATTATACTATTACGTATAGTAAACGTTATATGAGTTGGAGGCAATTTTACCCTATTTTTATTTTGCAAGATTTTTGCTACAGGGCTTGTTATTTTGCAAGAAATAGATTTGATATTGGATGGAAAAATGCCCAGGTGATTTGAATAAGATGTTGGATTAAGCACTCTCTGTAGGTTAGTTGAAAATATTTAGAGATCAAAGTATGATATAATTGCACGACCTTCTCTGTAGTTCCACCAATGGCTCAATGGGTTTCATCACGACATGTGGCATACACAATCTATTAATTATTTTGATCTTAGAAAAAATTGAGTATAGGGAGCCTCACCTATCATTTTTGTATCATTCAATTATTCATTTACATGCCATTTCCACATTTATGGTTTGACACGTGCATGTAGATGCCACTTCCTTTTGTCCTATAGTTAGGTCGCTAAGAATTTAATCAATTATTTATTCATCATTGCTAGATAGGTGTGGAGAGGAGTAAGGTGGAAACACATGCAGGGAATGTCGGTGGGGTGTTCAAAGGAGCAACATGCAAGGGAGTCTTTCAAGGTGGTAGATGAAAGTGTAAGCTACATGCGGCATCAAAATGACATATTTCTACAGTTTTATTTTGTCATGGGTATTATAGTGACTCATGTTTATATGAGATCTATGATTTTCAATCTTGTAATACAATGGATAAGGATAATATTATAGTTTGGTAGTTTGTGGCCAAGATAAACATGAAGAAATTCTAGCTTGGGATCATGGAATGATACAATTGGGTGAGAACTTGCCTTTCCTAGATATCTCTAGTACCTTTTACTTGACCCAAAATTTTCTCTTTCTTAGTTTGAATAATGATAGATTTGGCTCTAATTGCCTTATAGCTTGGAGGTTTCATGTGAAAGAGATTCAAGGGTACAATAATATTGTAGTGATGAGAGGTTGTGGAATGGTAAACACATTTTAACACAAATGAGAGAAGACAACCTATACTACACAATATCTATCAATACTAATAGTATGCAATATCATAGGTGGAAAATATAAGAAAATAATGGTGAAGAAGGTTGAAATAGATTTTGGCTATAGAAAGCGATGCCAAGAAAAAACCACATGGAGGTATTACCTAGAAGATGAAGACCATGTCATTTAAAGAATCAGATGAAAATATGTCATAGTTCACTTGATTCACAATCACTTTGTTGGTGTTTACCTCTTTGAAATCTACTTTCAAAATTTTAGACATGTTTGTAGTGGCTAGCTTTGCATTCTTTAGGACCAAGGCCATAAAATGAGCAGTCTTAGGTATTTTAAAGTAGGACTAAAATGTGAGCATAGATAGAATGACTCCGAACATGAGAATTATTTTGCATACATAATCAATTTCATTAACATGTAGGTCAATTGAAATAATATTTCCTAGCTTTATCATTGCTTTGTGTTTATTGAATGTCAGAGACACAATAAGGGACACTACACCCCCTGCAAGAATGTCAAATACCTGCATGGAAAATATCATTGTGATATGATTACAAAATGTTTAAGAGGTCTAAACACTTTTATATGAAATGGAGGTGGTGGAAACACAACACATATGATATTTATTCAATAGTCATAACAAACAAAGCAATGGGGTAGCGACTGAAAACACAACTATCAACAACTATCAATATCTAACTGTAAGACCAAGCCACATGCTAGTTTAATGTAAATGGAATATAAAATATGCAAAGATGAATATCTGCTATGGGATTTTAAATAAAATGCCTATGACATAATGAGTGTCGTATATGTACAAAAAGTGATAATATGAAGTTAGAGGCCCCACAATAGTATAACTAATAAGAATTAAAAAGTGCCTTTTACACTTATGGTTGGGTTCTAGAGACCCTTATATTTTAGTAAGAGTGTTCAAAGAAAAAAACCACCACTTATGACCATGTGTTATGAATTTCATTTATTTCCCTTGGTAGTCTTATATAAGTATACCAGTTGGATTATGTGTTTAGGGAGAGGGTTTGAAGCAATGAAGAGTTGGTTTTTTTAATTATTGATGTGATGCAATAGATAAATTTTATAATTGGTTTGCTACATGTTCCTTCTCCTGGGTCAATGTTGAATAATTATTTGATCAAATGTTTGGATTATCTATTATTTTTTAATGACACTCAACATCTTTCAGTTAATGGAGGTAAACACTGTGTGTCTTGTGTTAGTATATTTAATATCACATACACTTTTGTATGTTTAAGATGTAATTGTAATATAATTTATGGATAAACACTAATCAATATAAATTTACCTATAACTTGTTATTAGAGAAAATGATCAATTAAGTATTTACTTAATTAACTTACACTAATAATAAGCAAGACATGTTTTAAAAATAACTACTTCCCAAAATTGTAACCCTAACTCTAACCTCATTTCTTATTTATTTAAGAGCATAGATAGCTAGTAGGTGAGGGACATTGTGGATGAGAGTCACCATTATTATATTGGTAAATTTAGAACAAATTTCTTAATCTAATGAGGTAGTAATGTTACTTAGATAAATTTGACATTGTATTGTTTTAAGATTTCATAGATTTATTTATTACATGTATTGTGGATGTATATCTTATGGTTACTATAATTATTCTATAACTATTCTAACACTTTAATACGATATCAAAGCAGAGTATGTCTTGAGCATACTTAGAATGATTCACTAAAATTTCTTTCACAAATTTTGTGAGATCTAAATTCCAAAGAAAAAATTCAAAGGAAAAATGTAGCAAGCTCAAGTCAGTCATATAAAAGTACTTCATTAACAATGTTTTCACATCATGAATTTGCTATGTGTAACTCTAGATAATGATTTATTAATTGACAAAGAGGACCAAAATTAGGGGTTTTACATCTACTTTATTTGTGTAGACTCTATGTAAAACCAAAATTTATTAAGAACATGTCAATATTTTCATAAAAATATTGATAACCTTATTTTTATAGATACTAAAATCTAATTATGTATAACATATCTAACTTGTACATTTTACAAATACCAATCATGGCTGCACCCTTCAATTTTAGACATTCCTGTTACTAAAAGGATTGCATTCACCATCTCACCATGCCTAACTAATTATGTTATGAATGGACTATATCATTATAATGAATCAGATCCCCTATACACTACATAAAGCTTTAAACATGATTTATATCAAATAAACCAAAAAATTACGTTATAGGAAAGATGAAGAATCAACGTTTCGAGCCAAAGCTAGGCCCATCTATGTTATATCTTTCACTGTCATTTATAGACCTTCAATAGTTTTATTCACTATCAAACACTAATGTTTTATAAATGGACACTAAGATCGACACTAGTGTCCATATTCCTTATCTAGTGTCTGTATCTCAAAATTCATCTAAATTGAAAATATTTAGAAATATATGGGTCAGACTATTTTTCTTATCTAACCCTTTCATGAGATATTTTAAAAAGGTGTGATATAAATACAAATCAAAGCCTACTCATTATTCATCTATAAAATACCAAGCACACACCTATTTAAGCTCATTCTATCAATCACACAACAAATTTCTACTACCCTATTATTCCCCTTTTCCATATTATTCATAGGAGTAGTCATATTATAGGTCTAAATCATTTAAAGAATATCCATGTGTAATATTTGTCAAGTTACAAGCTAGATCATTTCATGGCCTTGCATAAAACATATTACACCCTTATGCATACACAAGCCCGCACCTAAGGGATAACTATATATGTATGAGACCCTCCTTGGAGTATTGGCTCTATAGGAAACACTCATTAAAAAATGAGTCCTTGAGGTCATCTTGATGTCATGAGCCCATTAACCCATTTTTGGCAAGGTGACATAACCTAAGGTGAAGAGATAGGGTTTGAGATATACACAATCATACAAAGCATGTACGCATGTTCAAAACATATCAATAGAAAGAATACAAAAAACTCTATCAGTTTTATGTGGTCACTTCTCAATATACTGAATATTTTATACAAGACAAAATCTTTGAGCCACAGATAGAAGCGTTGAGCCATGGATAGAAGCGTTGATGCAAGTGTCCACAATTTAATGTAATTATCCAGGGCTCTAGAAATAATATTGTTAAATTCTAATGATGGGAGCCTGAGTATTAGTCTGCCTATTTCCATACCTTCACATCTAAGATTTTCTTGCACATCTAAAAACCAACTAAGTATTATCACTTCTTTATGTTTTAATTACCATAATATCAATTGGCATTATACTTTACATATGCAGTAATTTTATAGATTCAATATATTATGTTATCTAATTCATTTAATTATCCTATTTTCGAATAATTTTATTCATCTATTTGATTAGGATATTCTACCCCTTTAACCCTCATCCAAAAACTCCTAAAAGGGGTTAAACAATTTCAAACTATACAAGGACTTTTTCAACATACACACATAGCTCGAATTGTTGTTACTAGTGGACCTAGGGGGTTATGACATGTATATTTCTTATTAAAAATCACCATGTTAGAAGGCACTTTTGATGTCCATTTGATAGGATTACCATACCTTTGTTTCAACCAAAGAGATTATTACCTTGATGGAATTCATCTTGGAAATTAGAGGGAAGGTTTCATAGTAGTGAACACCTTCAACTTGTAGACAACCTTTTGCTACAAGCTAAGTTTTGTACCTGTCAATGGACCAATTTTATGCATACTTAATGTAGTACACCTATTTGCACCTCACTACTTTACTTCATTTTGGAAGTGGAACCAAACCCCAAGTTTTATTCTTATTAAAAAAAAGAAGTTATTCTATGATAGCTTCATGTCATTCAGGATGTTTAAAAGCCTCATGATAAGTCTCTAGATTCTAACTCACCATGAATTATGCCAAGTGTGCAACACCAAACTAATGTTATGATCTAGTCATGCATGGATCTTCAAAATCCCTTACCCATGCATTGCCCTCTTTGTAAATTGTATGGAATCATTTTGGTTGAAGATGCATTCTATATGCAATTAGTGAAAAATCTTCTAAATGTGACTCATACTCAGCCTAATATTTATTTTGTTGTGAACCTAGTTTCACACTTTTTTTAGGACCACCATGATAGCCATTAAAAACCTGTGAAACCCATTCTATGGTATCTTTGTTGTACCACTAATAATGGTATTGAGTACTTGTCAAATAGTAATGTCTCAATTTCTAGTTGAATTTATAGCGTAAAAATAAAAATTATAGGTTTCACAAACACTGATTGGGTAGGAGATATAAACAATCTCAAGTCGATTGTATGATACATATATCATCTTGGGTAGGGCCTATGACTTGGCCTTGCAAGAAATAAAGTACTATTATTTTGTCTAGTATAGAGACTAAGTATAGTAGAGTTGTCTATGCTATCCATGAGTAATTTTAGATATAATGCTTACTTTCAGAGTTTGTATTCTCATAAACCCAAAAAATAATGCTTTGGTGTAATAATCAAAGTACTATCCACATTTCATATTACCCAGTGAATCACTAACACACAAAGCACATTGAGATACACATGAATTATATTTAGTAGGTGATACAAGATAAGATCCTTAAACTTAATAGGCTTTGAATAAATGATCAGGTTGTAGATATATTCACAAATCCTTTACTTGAGGTGATTTTTTTAGATTAGGAAAATTTGTGCATAAGCACTAATTTGTGCACACTTATCCATAACATGTTTTTAGAAAATATTATCAATTATGTATTTACTTAATGGACTTTCACTAATAATAGGTAAGACTTATTCTACAAATATATGCTATTAAAAACCCTAACCCTAACCCTAGCCTCCTTTTTTATTTATGTAAGAGCGTACATGCTAGTGGGTGAGGGACATTATGGATGAGAGTTACCATTTTTATAATGGTGAATTTAGGCTAGAGTTATTAATATAATGAGGTAGTAATGCTACCTAGGTAAATATGTGTTGTCTTGATTTAAGCCTACATATATTTATATATTGCATGTGTTGTGGGTATATGTATTATGATAGCTACAATAATTCTTGAACTATTCCAACACTTTAATACACTATCAAATTTGGTGGAATTGAAGTGTCTTGGAAATTACATTATGATTTTTGAGTCTTCTATAATTATATCTTGAATAGAAAACAATATTGCTATGTAGATTCTATACTAGCATGTAATAATTGTTTAATAGTTGCGAGTTTGAGGTAGGCCCAATGTATTGTGCATAAGCCTGAAATTGGTATCCCTATGTACATGGATGATCCCTCCAATCCTTACATAATTTGGGTAGTTTCTGGTTGTTCCATAAAATTTAAATTTTTGCCAACCTATTGATAGATGTTTCTAATTTAATTTAACACGTATTGTAATCCATTTCATTTTAAAATAATATAAAATATTAAATTTCTTGGTTGTATAACAATATTATAAACTTGAAGAATTCATATTCCCATATTTTTTCTTTAGATAACATAGATAAGTACTACAGATGTTAGCTTTCAGTGTTTTGAGAATAATTATAATAACTCTCTTTTCATTAATGAAGACACAAAAGTTTATTTCCTTCCATAATTGCCAAATAATAAGACTTGGATATGTTTTTAATTTTATAATCCTCATACATATCTATAGGTAATTGTGACCATTTGTACATTTCTTAATTAATGATATAAATTTTATTTCCCTACTGATGAAACTAAGAATTCACATGCTCTCAAATTTGTACAACCATTTTGTATATAATGAAGAGATGTCTGATTATTTTGGTAGATTGATGAAAATTAGGATAGATGGATGGCCTGGTAAACCTCCATAGTTGAGGGTTATCTCTTGTGATAATTTTTAAAGGTTTGTCCAGTCATACGAATGATCTTATTTTTGGTTAATCCCTATTGTCCTAGAGGGGGTTCCATTTTGTGCTAAGTAGTATTGTGTTGATTCAACACTTGATAGATTGAGGCCACTATTACCTCCCCTATGTTCATGTGTGGCCATATTAATATGTCTTATTTATATGTAACAATGATTGGGTTTTTATGAAGTTAATCTTGTATTTCAATCTTCCATCAATATCTTGAGGTAATTGTTATTAGGAGTGAATTGTTCCATGCTTTATTTACTCATTGGTTTGATATGTAGTGTTATGCAATTGATATATACCCTTTAGATTGAATAAGCTATTAAAAATATTTAATAGTGTTAATGAACAGTGGAGGTATTATATTATAATTAGAATTCAAAACTTGGGTAGTTTTCCCTTTTTCTATATGCTAACTGAGAAGTGGTTGGATTTTTTGAATTCCTTCATATATATGTTTTAATATTTTATCCATTCTCTTAAGTGGTTGGATTTGTTTTGGGGAGGGTGTTGTATGTAGATTGTATTTTAATTTTAGTATAACCTTCAATGGCATGTAATATTATTCTTGAAAAAACCATACCGCTTTCATTGCTAGTGCCTAACTGAACACATTGGGCTCTTCGATGTTCAAACCTCCCTCATTTTTCACCTTGGTGATATGACACCAATAACAAGTGAATATTTGAATCCATACTTTTTAAATTTCAAGATGGATTTCTTTAAATTCACTATTATTTGAGTTTTCATCATGTGGGGAAGTGGGATTAGAGATACAATGTATATTAAGAGAACTTATACAACTGCTTTGATCATTTGAATTCTACTAGTAAAGCTGAGCCATTTGTTGGTCCAACGGGAAAGTTTGGTTATAATTTTTCAAACCATAAGATACCATAAATATTTTTTATCCTAAATTTAGATGCTAATAGCAACCCAAAATAAGGCTAATTATGAAAGATTGTGTGCAAGAAAAACTTATTCATACCAGGAAATCTTGGAAAGTTTGGGAAGGGATGATGTGTATGATAAGTGAGATGCACACAAAAGATGACAATGTGTAATTTTAAGAAATCAAAATTTTGAGGATATAATAATAATATATAAATAAATAAAAAATTAATAAAAAAGAAATACATATTCAATAGGTTTCAAACACCGAGTAAACAATCATGGGAATGGGTCAAGATCGAGCCTGAAGAGAAGCATATTCTAAAAATATTTGTAGATAGCTAGGATATAGTTGGTGGGATGGACATTTGGAAATTGAGTTAGTGATAGATGGTGGGTAGGGTCCGAGATTGTAGAATAAACATATAAAAAAGACCCCTAACATTTCATTTGAGATATTCTTGTTTGGAGCATGTTTTGTAGGTCATAGGCGAAGTAAATATCAATGTTAGGGTTTGTATATGTATTCAACCTTGGGAGGATTTTCTAATTTTGAATATGATTTGTATCATGAATTCTTATAAACATTGCTTTAATAGAGTCCCTATACATGGAATATGTATAATGCATGTAAATACTTGTTGATTAATGCAATAAAAAGTGTTAATATAAGATGTCATGTTTTTTATTTTCCTTACATTTTTATAGGGTTTGAATGAGTCTTTATTTACACATGATTATTATCTTTATGTTTATATTTATATCAATAGGGTTCTCAATGTTCTTTTTTCATACCTTGGTTGAGTGATTAAGTCTTTAGGTTTAAGTGATATGCCATCCTTGAAAGTGTAAGTATTCTTCTATTTGTTGTGCATGATCTATCCTACGTAGTGATAAGAGAGATCAATAAAAAACACAACATTTTGGTTCCATTATTGGGACATAATTTTTAGAGAGTTTTGAGATTATGAGAGTATGTTTGTAGAATTTATGTTGGAGAAAAACAACTTTTTTGTTGAAACCATAACCATGGATGGCTAAGCCTTATGTTAAAAAAGGGAACTAGAAGAGAGGTCTACTTAATGCAAAGAAAGGGAGGCAAGATGACTCTAAGGAAAGGAAATTAAGTTTGAAAACTATCAACCCTATGGGGAAGAGGGAACTAATTCATTTAAATGTCATGAGGACCTAAATATAATGAGAAGGGCACATGATTAGTTTTTGAGGATATGATATTCACTCCAAAAAATAAAAAATGGTGTTTATTGGAGAATCCTAAGATGGAGAGTGTTTTTTTAAGAACGTAAATCCACAAGGAAATTGATGTTGATGGGAAAGTTTGGGAGATATGATGTAGAGCATCACCAAGTAAATAACAATGTAAAAAGTGTTTGAAAGTGTAATTTGAACCATTTTTGGTTTTTTAGGGGTATTAGAGGTCTCTTAAGGACCATTAGGGTGTCTTGAAGTCATTTAAATTCCTTAGGTGGTGTGTTTATAATCATTTTGGAGTTTCCCTCCAAAATCAAGATTTGAATATTTGAATAATGTAACTTGGATTTAAGAGTAAAATTGTGGGTTGTTTGAGTAATGTAAGAATTAATTAATGTTAGTTAGGTCATATTTGGTCCTAGAGGTGTTTGGAATGTACAAGGCATGGTCATGAACAATAAAACATGAATTTTGAGTTGTAACTGCCACGCACATGACATTGGCAAGAATAGAAAGCTAGTTATATACTTTATAAATAAAAATGCTTTTTATAAGAGGTAGAGGGGTGGTATCAGAAAAGGAGAGTAGAGTTTTAAATATAAGGGTGGAGAGTCTTAAAAATAATCAAAATTTGCTTGAACTCTGCCAACCTTGCATAATTCTGCATATAGCTTGTGTATGTATTCAAGAGAATGAAATAAAGAATAATGTTTGAAGATAAATTGTGGAATATTAGTGTTTTTATAGGAATTTAAGTGTTCTTGTTTTTATTATCCATGTTTATCTTGAATTTTTATGATCATCTTCCTAGTTGACAAGTTAATGGCCTACAAACATGCTCATTTAAAAGAATTTCTGTGTATAGTTCTTGTGTGATAGAGCACTAAAGATTACAAGAAGTTCTTATATGTTTGGATCATCTATAAGAGTATTGATAGATTTTTAATATCACATTATTTTCCCTTATGAATAAGAGTGGTTTTAGTTAAAAATTACATAGTTTATACATTTGATAGAATTTTGTGTTTGCCATAGTCTAGTCTTACGAAGAATGGATGGTTTATTTGGCTCAAGTCAGGTATTTTGATAAGTGAAATTGTGTTAGATAATAAATGATCAGTAAAATAAACTTGTTTAGATACTATAACCCTTGGATAAATAAAAAATTAATTCAAATCTCAAGCTATTTACACATAATTTTATAACCTGTGTTTTGTACCATCAAGATGAGTATTTATGGATTTTTAGTATTACTTGGTATATGAACAACATTATATTGTGTGGATAAATGTTGAAGAGTATTTTATTGGTTAATTTAATTAATTTTAATGTTCAGTGTAGACCCAAGGTGTAACGATTGACACAAATGTATATCTAAGTTGACACAGGATGGAAGTGGTTATAGAACCCTACAACTTTGCAGAAAAAAGTAGAGGTTACGAGTGTCTAAGAAAAAATAGGCATTGGATAAGGTAAAGAGGACTGGGTAAGATCATAAAAAATAATGTGTTTCATCTGAAGTGTCCAAAAACTCATTCTAGTAATTTTAATATGCCCTCGACCTGTCACACAATCCCATCAAGAACCAAGATTCTACGTTTTAGCTTGTTGAAGGTGTTGGGATATTGTTCAAGATAAAAAATAAATTGGAGGAGTTAAGGTGAGTTTTTAAAAAAATAATTTAGGTCTTGGAATTGTTTGAAGAGGTATAAAACCCATTTTTTCTCATTTTGTTCATTCTTGGCTGTCACAGGCTTGTTATAACCTAAGCTAGGGTTTGGATTAAGAAACTTGTATAACTAATGATTCTACCATCAAGGTTTGATGAAACTTCATGATTTAAGTTATTTTTGAAGCCCTATAGGATTTAAGTGATTTTGAGTTGATTAGAGTCTACATAGTATGAAATGTATGATTGTGTGCATGAATAAGACTTTAAGAATACAAATTAGTTGAAGGGAGTGTGTATAAAGTAGGGTTGTACTGAGTGATAAAATATAAAACTTTTTTGTGTAGTTGAAAGAGCTTAATGGGTAATCAAATATATGTTTACATTTCTAGGAGCATCTATGGTTTATTGTACACAAGGAGGTTTACAAGTTTTGAAGGTTAAAGAGTTGTGATTTAAGGTTATGTTATTTGGTTAGACGATTGAAGAGAGGGGTAAATGACTAGGTATATGGATATGGATGTACTAGAGTGAAGTTGAGAATCTTAGAATCAGGATTGAGGTTTTTAGACCTATGCACCAAGTGTTTAAAGCAAGCTAGAAGCTAAGAAGAGTGAATGAGATTATGGTAATGGGATATGAGGAGAATGATAGTAATGTTAAGGTAGTGAGAGGATAATGAATGATGAAGTGTGATGTGTCTTCAAGGAGAGAGAGAGGTTTGAATGTATAAGATCCTAGTAGTGGTAAGTAATCATTGAATAAAGTGAGCATAGGATAAATAGGTAAGAGATCAAAGACCAAGAAGGACAAGATAGGAGAGGTTAGATATAAACAAGGTAAAAGGTAAGATTGTATTCGCATATACATCAGTGATTCTAATTTCTTTTGCATAATTTGGTATCATAGGAGGTAATCTATTTGGAGAAGTTATGATTTTGTGTGATGAAAGTTGTTAATTAAGATTGCATGAAGTTTATGTTAAGTATGTGTTATAGGTTAATGTTTGATATTGTGTAAGGTTGCTAATAAAGTTTAAAAAATGAGTAGATAGGCATAATATTGAGTGGATAATTTCCTAAAGCTAAAGAGGCTTAGAGAAAGAAAGGAGAGATAGAAGTAGCTCAAAATGAACAAGCTCAAGGAGAGCTTAGTGAAGAAAAGAGTAGTCCTAGGCAAAAGATTATAAGGATGAGAGACCCAAGTGAGGTCAAGGAGGCAAGCAAGATCAACTTATCAAAAATAAAATAGGTTCAAGTGAGACCTAAGGTAAGGAAAGAACAAATAGAATGAAGATAAAAGTGAAAAAGAGAGAGATGGACTTAAATAATGAAATTTGCCACAAAAAAGTAGATGAAAAAGTTATGAAGAAAGAGATGGGTGTAGATAAGGAAATAACTGAGTTGAGAATAATCTTGGTAGTTATAGAGTCTTATAAGAGTCAAGAACAAGATTATTTTTAGAAATCAAGAAGAAAGTGAAATGGCCTCTCAAGCAGATTGTGAGAAATAAGATAAAATAGACAAAGACAATAACAAATCAGCCTAAATGAGAAAAGAGAGAGGAAAATAAGCCTCAAAATTTTGAATTTGATAATTTATTTGTATGTGTGTAGGCAAGTGAAAATATGGATGAATATGAAGCCCATTTTGAGGGATTAAGAACAAAAAATAACAAGGAAGACAAGGCCTTTATGGTAAGATAAGAGCACGAACAACATGCTTGTGTAGAAGACCAAGTGAATATGCAAGAATAAGTGGAGTTATCCTATCCAGAGGAAGGAGATATGATTGGTGAAGAAGGAGAAATTGAGAATGAAGGAACACAATGCCTCATTATAGGCATACAAGAAGTAGATTTGAACCAAGGAGGATTTGAAGAGATCAAAAGATCTCAAGGTACCGATTTTAATATTATTTTTGATGAATATGCTGATATGATAGTTGAAGAAAATGATTTGTAAAAGAAAACAATAGAGTTGTTGGACAAGTTCATGGAAGGAAAAAGTGAGATTGAAACACCCTATGAAGTGCTTGTTATGCAGGAAAAGATATATGAATAAGTAGAAGTAGAATTTTAAGATGAAGAACCTATTGAAGTGCTTAGAGAATCTAAATTGTAGCATGAGGAGGTGTCTCAATTGGCACCAATTGAATAAAAACTAGTTTTTGATCAAGATAAAAGTAAGTATACTATGGAATAAGAAATAATATGGTAGTAGATCAGGCAAGAATCAAAATATTTGAACCTCATAGGTGATGAGGAATTCATCACAGCCGCTGAGTTAGAACTAATGAGGATTTTTAAGCACAAAGATGATGTGGAAGTTGAAGAAAAACCATCAAGAGAGATGCCATAAATAGAAGGGGAAATGATGCCTCAAGGTTTTGAATCTGATTGTGTTTTAAGTTTCATGTGTACAAGTGTGAAATATTATGAAGATAAAGAAATGGATTCTTTCTTTATGGACTTCAACCAAAGAGCAAGAAGAAGAGATTGAGCCATATAGGCTCATAAATCATGAAGAGTTGAATGAGGAAAATGAGGGAAAAAACCATATCAAGACAAATAATAAGATGAGAAATTGGAAACATAGGAAGAAGAATTCAACATTTCATTTGAGCAGGAGCTCAAATCTTTTCCTGCCAAGGGAGTTTGATGTAGAGCATCACCAAGCAAAAAAGAATGTAAAAAGTGTTTGAAAGTGTCATTTGAACCATTTTTATTTTTTTAGGGGTATTAAAGGTCTATTAAGGACCATTAGGGTGTCTTAAAGTCATTTAAATTACTTAGGTGGTGTGTTTATAGTCATTTTAGATTTTCCCTCTAAATTCATGATTTGAATATTTCAGCAATATAACTTGGGTTTAAGAGTAAAATTATGGGTTATTTGAGTAATGTAAGAGTTGATTAATGATATCTAGGTCATATTTGGTCCTATAGGTGTCTTAGATGTGTTTGGAACATAAAAGGCATGGTCATGAATAATAACACAAGAATTTTGACTTGTAACTACCACATGCATGACATTGGCAAGAATAGAAAGTTAGTTGTATGATTTATAAATAAAAATGCATGTTGTAATAGGTAGAGTGATGGTATGAGAAAATAAGGAGAGTAGAGTTTCTAAGAGAAGGGTAGATAGTCTTTAAAAGAATCATAATTTGCTTGAACTCTACCAAACCTGCATAATTCTACATATAGCTTGTGTATGTACTCAAGAGAATGAAATAAAGAATAGTGTTCGAAGATGGATTGTGGAAGCTCAATGTTTTTAAAAGAATGTAAGTGTTATTGTTTTTATTATCCATGTTGATCTTAAAATTTTATGATCATCTTCCCATTTGACAAGGTAAGAGCCTACATACATGCTCATTTAAGAGAATTTTTTTGTATGGTTCTTATGTGATAGAGCACTAAAGATTACAAGAATGTTTGAGAAAGTGTTTGGATCATATATAAGAGTATTTATAGATGTTTAATCTCAAATTATTTTCTCTTGTGAATAAAAGAGTGGTTTCAGTTGAAAATTACATAGTCTATACATTTGACAAATTTATTTGTTTGCCATAGTCTAGTTTTAATAAGAATGGATAGTTTCTTTGGATCAAATCAGGTATTTTGATGAGTGAAATTGTGTTAGATAATCACTACCTAGTAAAATAAACTTTTTTAGATACTATAATAACCCTTGGATAAATTAAAACTTTATTCAAAGGTCAAGTTATTTACACACAGTTCTATAACTTGTGTTCTTGTACTGTCAAGATGAGTACTTGTGGATTTTCAATATTACTTAGTAAATGAAAAAGATTATATTGTGTGGATAATAATTGAAGATTTTTTTCTTGGTTAATGTCATTCATTTTAATTCTAAAATTAGACCCAAGGTGTAAGGATTGACACAAATGTATATCTAAATTGACACAGGCTGGAAGTGGTTATAGAACCCTGTGACTTCACATAAAAGAGTAGAGGTTGCGAGTGTCTAAGCATAAATAGGAATTTAATAAGGTAAATAGGATTGGGTTAGATCCTAAAAAATAATGTGTTTCATATTAAGTGTCTAAAAAGTTGTTATATAAAGTTTTATATGCTCTGGACCTACCATATAGTCCTATCAAGAACCATAATTCTACATTTTGACTTGTTGAAGGTGTTGGGAGATTGTTCAAGAGAAAATATTAGTTGGAAGAGTTAAGGTGAGTTTTTAAATACATAATTTATGTCTTTTAATTTTTTGAAGAGGTATGTAACCCATTTTGTCTCATTTTATTAATTTTTGGCCTGTTATAACCTAACCTAGGGTTTGGATTAAGAATCTTGTATAACTAGTGATTTCACCATCAAAATTTTATGAAACTTGGTGATTTAAGTTATTTATGAATCAAAATAATATTTAAGTTATTTTTAGTTAATTATACTTTGTAAATTATAAAATGTATGATTGTGTGCATGAATAAGACCTTACGAGGCCTATTTAGTTAAAGAGAGTGTGTATAAAGTATTGTTATATTGAGTGTTGAACTCTAAATTTTTTTTGGAAGTTGAAGGAGCTTAATGGGTACTCAAATATATGTTTAGGTTTATAGTATCATCTATGGTTTATCATAAATAAGGAGGTTTATAAGTTTTGAGGGCTACAAGAAAGCTAGGCTTAAAGAGGGAAACAATGGAATGTCGAAGAGTTGTGATTGGAGGTTATGTTATTTGGTTAGAAGATTGAAGAGAGGGGTAAATGACTAAGTATATGGCCATGGATGTACTAGAGTGAATTTGAGAAGCTTAGAATCAGGATTAAGCTTTTTAGACCTATGTACCAAGTGTGTGAAGCAAGTTAGAAGCTAAGAAGAGTGAATGAAATCATGGTAATGGGATATGAGGAGAATGATAGTAATGTTAAGTTAGTGAGAGGATAATGAATGATGAAGTGTGTGTCATGACCCAACCTTGAAACTAGTTTTAGATATTAGAGTGGAAGCTTATTTCATCATGTGTGCTAAGAATTGGACTAACTATTTCATATGAGTATTCTATTTTAGATGCGGTGTTATGAGGCATCTTGTATAATAATTATAATTCTATTAATAGTACAGTTGACACTTAAACTTGATCCATATTATCATACTAAATACTATTTAGTTTCATTATATTTTTATATGTATGCTATATCATGCTTTTGTTGGATTCTGGTTAACACTTGGCTATGATGCAATTCTATTATACTTCAGAGTAGTACAATACAACTATTATGATTATTAGTATCATTTCTGGTACATTACTATTTTAGATGATTATATTGTTTTATAATATCATATTTAAATGTTATGATGATTACATGATTTTATTGTTATTGGATATTTATACTCATTTAGGTACTGATGATGTTCACTTTTGATGATTTTAGGAACCAAGCAATGAGCTAGGCTCGATAGTGGGATTCAATAACTTGGGGTATAATCAAGGGACTAATGAGTAGTCAAAATTTTATCGATAATTATAATGTGCATGACTAAGATACTGATCCAAATTCATCATTAGTCTTTCTCAGTATTCTATTTTTCATCCTCATGACTATTTCAATTTGTGTAGCTTTTGGTTTGTTCTTGTGATCTTATCTTAGTGTTAAGCGAGTTTTGATTTCATGTCCTTGATTGTACATGTCTTGTGTTATTATACCCTGTATGGTGAAAAACATTATTTTTCATATGTTAGTTTTCTTCTTATTTTATCTTGGCGGATTGACGTGGTTGGGTGGTTGTATTTTTGGACCACGTGGCTTAATCTTCTTATGTATCCTTTAACCTTTGAATGTTTTGTGTTGGGGATCGATAGTCATGGGTGGCCATTAGTTTTAATTATTTTGATTTTATGGGTTGACCCACACTCCCAAAATGTTTAGATCATAATATTGGGTGACAATTTTATGTTTGGGGGTAGACCTTTCCCGCATGTCTTCCCTCCTGGCATGCTACTTGGGAGGTCACACCCCTTTTTGGGGAGCTTGCTGCCTAAGTCAAAAGGCAGACTAAGAAGTAAGGGGTTAGAGGAGGAGGTTTTGGGAAGGGAAACACATTTGGGGCATGACTATTAGAGCCTATTTGGTCAAGCAGTGAGAATGCTACAACTAGTGCGTGGAAGGGGTTAGAAGCCATGACAGGTGGCATATAAGAAGAAGATCTAGAATTCTCATAGCAACCGGTATTGAACCATTTAAGTAAGTCTATAATTGATTTATAGGAAGGGTGATTAATGGTTTCATTGCTATATATCTAAACTTGGAAAATGGGAGAACCATTATAGGTTCATGGGGAAGTTGGGAGACTTCCTAATGAACCTATGATGGTTAATAATTGACCCTAAATTGATTTACTCCCAAAATTAAAACATGTTGGTCCCTGTATTTGTTTGAAATTATTTTATTGAAATAAAATGCCTAAATTCATAGGTTTTTAATATTTAAATTATTTGAAAAATGGGCTAGACACTTGAAGTTTATATTGGGTAATCTGTCATTAAATTACATTTAAATAACTGGTTCCATTTGGGGAAAAACCTACAATTTATATGCATGTGTTATAGCTGGTTGTATATGTGATGGATTTATTTAATGCTATTGAAAAATTGGTTGAGGAAGGTTAAACCACCCCAAATAGGGGATTTTGATTATAATGGATTATTGGTTGAAACTCTAATGGACAATTCCTATTGATTAAAACTCTTATAAATTTCACTTTGTCATTATGTTATGGATTAAACCTTGGCATGTGTATTTGTGGTTTTGACTTGAAAACCCATTTTGAGAGTTAGCTTGGTCTTTACTTTGGCCTATGGTCAATGTTTTATTGAGTGTTGGTTGGCTGTGAATAAAACCCTTGTATGAATTAGGCATGGCAAGTTCAATGGACCTCCTGGTTATCATGGTGCCTTGACCTAGTTATCCTAATTTCAAGGCTAATTGTTATTGTATTTAAATCCTAGAACATTTTTTTGGTCGTGCTGAATCACAATGTAATTGGTTAAATTTTAACCCTCCTTTTTAAACTTATCCTCTTTCCTTATCTGTTAATTTCATCACCCTGTTATTTTGGCCTTGGACCCTTGATTGTTATTTTTTATTATACGCTATTTTTTGGATTATCTATCATGCTAGCTATGGGGAGGCTTTGGGGTTAGTATGATAATGGTAAGCTTGATCGAATTAGTTATGTCGATTAAGAGCCTTAGATTTTTTGAATAACCCACCTTCAAAAATAGTCAGTTTTTGCATTGATTAATGTCTTGAATTCCTTCTGGTGTTATTATATGTTATTACCTTTGGTGCACAATAGTTGTAAAATTTGTGTTGGTTGTACTTGAATGTTTCAAATTCAATCGAGTTATACTTTTGAAGTTTTGATCGATTTTAGCTGGTTGGGGTAATTATTGTTTACATTTTAGTGTTGAATGTTGCTCTTTCAATTGGTACCTTTGGTGTTCATTGGTGTATGAGCTCTTATTAATTGTGTCAGCTCCTATCTTTGTTGAATATTGTTTTAATTTATTTAGTGGCTCAATATCTCACACATGCTTTATACCTCCCTCTGAGCACCCCATTGTCAAAACCCACCACCCAACTGATGGTTGGGGTGGTGAGGGCCACCAATAGGGGCTCATTGGGCTGGTTGGGAGGGTTTGTATTCCTATTATTGATTGTATCCTTTCATGAATTTTGGATCTTGATGTTTTAGCATACTCATTATCAACATCTGTTAGCGTACACTTTTCTTTGGATGTTTGTAAAATAGTAAGTTGTTGTGATATTATTATATTGATTCATTTATGCATGTATAAAAGCTGGAAACATAAATTGTTGTGAAAATGTAATATTGAGTTGGATACATTATTGGGTTATAAAAATGATAACTTTACACTTATTTAGTGATAGTATTTTGGTGTCTGTGAACTATACAATTATACTTAATTACCATGTTTATGATGTGCTCAGATATTCTTGTGAGAATTCATGAGTGAAATGTCATGAAATTTCTAGATCATTTTGTAACCACTCTTTGGGATTATGTCAATTCAGTTGAATTGGCAATAGAAAATTAATGTTTAAACCACTTTCAGATATTATAGTAATTATGTTATTATGCAAACATGGTTATACCGAACCACATAGTTGGCTATTTATTACTTTTACTTCCTTTGATGTATATCTTGCTTCAATGGTCTTAATCATTTTTGATATTCCGGCTCACTCTTGGATGATGATCTCTTCTCCTAGCGTTAGTTGTAGATGAATATGGATCCTGGTCATCATCATTATCTTTATCCATGGAGTTAAACACTATTGAAGTAATGCTTAGGGTTGATGATAGTAATATGGAATTGGCTTTTCTAAATTAATTATTCTAAGCTGGCAAAATTTTAATATTGCATTGATGTATATTACAAAATATTATTGTTAGGATGTGAGAGTTTGAAATTAATAGATGGCTATTCTGACACCTGTGATTTGATTATGGTGTGTATTTCTATTGCATAAAGCAATGAAATAGAACACTTGTAATAACATAATCAAACTTTGCTCTTTATATTCGATATGATTCCATATTGTTCCTTATACACAAACTTATTCTTAGTAGGACCTAAGGATTAATGATTTTGATTAGTTATAGTAAATTATTTTGATGACTTACATATTGAAAACTTTTTAAAGGTTGTAAATTAATTATTCACATTTGTATATGATTATGATGGATCAAATTTTTGCTCTTGGTTAGTAGAATGTTGATGGTATTCTTTTATTTAAATTACTGTTTATTCAGCTAAGCAGGGTTCTTAGTGAGATAAACCTTTATATAACATACAACTTGGTATAATGACCTCATATGGGAGATTAAATTATAGAACCCAAATTGGTAGCATCTTTTCATTGTTTTCATTAAGTTGGCATTGGATTTTAAAACACATGGTGGTTTATAGATAAGTGAATATGCATGTTTTTATAATGAGACCATTTTTGGTAAGAGTGTTATAATGAGTTTTATATGTTGTGTTGGTTGTTATGATAATAAATAGCCCTTGTGATTTTTAAGTTAAACTCATATTTGAGGAATTGATTCAACATCTTGGTGAACCTATGAATTATGTACTAGTATTTATTTGATTAACTTGAACATCTTGTTATTAGAAAAACATGATGAAAACCAATGGATAAGTAAGAGGAAAAATAGATATTGTACTTCTATTTCTCTCTTACAGATGGTTCATCTACATCATGTGGAGGTTCACTCTCCTTGTCATTTGTATGCTACTGAGTGTGATGATCACTTGTGTGATGCCAACCACCCATGGCCAAATAGATTGTTGCTTATCTAAATGTAATTCTAATATCATAGATTTATTATCAAATTGGTAAAGCATTATAGTGTGAGGACCTTGAGTCAAGAATCATCCATATGATTCTAATGGGTAACACTACTTATGAATAATATAAGAGTTATTTATTCAAAAATTATTTAATGTTATTACCAGTTTGCAATTAAACCTTATCATGGTAACCTTTATGACCGTTGTGTATATCAAGAATGGAAGCAACCATTGTATATGTTTACTTGAGGTTGTGATAATTATTGTTTTGGTAGTTTGGTATTATCTCTTAAGTGTCCTTGCCATACTAATAATGGGAGTGCAATGTTTTACAACCCTATGGATCATGGTATAATGATCCAAAAGGGAGGAAATGCACCAGAACCATCGATGGCTCATTCGGTGCTTAAAGAAACTAAGATGGGTTTTAGATCTTGGTGTTGAGATTTTCCTCCTGGGATATTGTAAATTTTATTAAGAGGATATTCATATGATGATTCTCCCATTAATGATTTAGATTTCATGATAAACTAATGGTACCTTCCTTACTTCTGAATCTTATGCCTGAGACTCAATTAGTAATTTAATCTTGGTTATTTTCCTTCTTTATTTAGGTGGTTTGACCTAGCCTACCGATATGGACCTGCATTCATGGGCATACTCATATGGGAACCCCATCCTAGGAAAAGGCATTCTGGTCTCTTAAAGCATCAATCCACAACCAAAAAGAGGGTAATCTAGTTACTTACCTAGGGATGAGGATTTCTAGGTGGTCCATTAGGGAAGGCTTGTGCCTGCCACAAAGCATGGAGGTTAGTAATTTGAGCCTACACACTAATACCCCCAAAATTTTATACCATCCTGAGGGTAACTTACTTTTCTATGGACCCTCTAAGTACTCAGATTAACCCAATGTGGTTTTGGGGTGTCTAGATGCTATTTTTTTGGCTTTATTTTGTTTCACTTTGATATAGGAAGTTGCGTAGTGGGTTATTTTTACAGTTTTATTACACACTCTATTGAGCAACCTCAAATTTTTTTTTGGGGTTATTTCATCTATTATTAGAGCCTGTGCTTAAGGTTTTAGGATGAGTTTTTGGCACGTTGAGCTGATTTTTAGCTTATTCTTGATAAGCTAGTTGAGTTTTTGTGTGTTTGTGCATACCTTTGTAAAGGATTGTGTTTACATGATTACTTGGGATGGTTGTAAATAAATCTAGTGTGGATGCACACATCCTTATGGAGGTTTATTTTACCAGTTTATGTGATTATGCCTTGTGATGGTTGAATTCCACCTGTATGTCTATGTTGTCTTACTAAGACTTAATTGAAATTTTGTTGTTTGCATGTATACTAAAGCATGGCTAGATTTATATGCCTTATAGGGACTAGTTATTGTCTTATATGCTTGAGAAGGTTATGCTATGAACTTTATAAGTCATTTAGCCTATTGGATGAATTAAGCAATACTTGGTTATGCAAGCCTAAAGTGATGGAAAGTTCCTATGTGATGGAAGGTATGTAATTGTAAGAATGCAAAAATCATTAAATTTTTCCAAGTGATCTTGTGATGCTTCCCCATTTATTTGGTTGGGTCATCCCTTCCCTCCTCAGTTGCATTGGGGTAAGTGTCACTAGTCAACTATTGACTTGTATGGGCAAGTCAATGAAAGACTGGTGATCATCACTTCACCCTTAGAATTGAGGGAAGGATGTTTGGTATCTATTATTGACTTGTATGGGTGAGCTATTAGTATATGCTTAGAACATCATGACCTCAAGAAGACCAAGGATTGAGTTCAAACCTAGAGAGCTACGTAGTGTGAGGATGGTCAATTTGCTCGAGAAAATTAGTGAGGCTTGGTATCTCCACTCTGAAGGAGCATATTGAGCTATAATAAGAGCTTGAACTTATTTATGTACTCAGTCTATTTTTAGTTAGATAAAAAAACATGTGGCTTCATAACTCTAAAGGGATGAAAATAAATAAGTGTGTGGGGATGTTTATTCCCTATTTTGCATCTTTGAGGTTATTTTGATTATGGATATGCTTACATCTGTGATGGTTACTTGATCATGAATAGGTTGGTTTCCATGAGGATGTCATGTTGACCATGGATATGTTTAGTATAAGAGTATGTTAGCCTTATTTATGGATAAGTTATGCATCCATGTGGATGTTTAATTAGAAACTTAGCTACGTTTGCCACTCATGGGATGTCTATTTGTGATATAGATATGCCCTCCATCTATGAGGATGTGTATTGTGATTTCAATTGAACTTGTTGATTAAGGAAAATTGTAGTTTCTTTGGTAGTGTTATAACATTCACCCATGCCTTGGCTAAGTCCAACCTTTCCCTGAAGTGATCTTGCATCAAAGCAAGTATTACTAATTAACCTTTGACTTGTTGAATTAATTAATTTGGAAAATAATGCTATAAGCTTGTTCTTGGAATCATGAGATAATGCCTTTACAACCATTGATAGCTTGCATGGATGAGCTATCTAGTGATGTTGAGGTATAATATCGTGGAAGGTCCAAGGGTGTGGCTTAAGCCTAGAGGGCCTAATGGGGTGAGTATGATCGACTTGCTTGGACAAGTTAGAGAGTTTTGGGGATCTCCTATTGTTATTTGTTAGCATGAGCCTTCTATCTTTGATGTGTAAACCTTGATTGATGAAATTCTAGAAATGCATGGAGATATATTTTATAGGCCTTGTTGGAATATGACCTTCTTGGAAGGAAGGTTATTGTGATTGAGACCCCTAGGACTGATTATGTGTATTATATGATGGATATTTGGTTTCATTTAGATGAAATTTAGACATCGAGTGACTAGATGGGAGTCATGGACCCTTGTGCTTCACCATCATGTGTATTGATTGTTATGATGTTAAAGTACATTAGCATAATTGTTAGAATACCTGTGTCTTGTATGTGTGATCTTGTTCATGTACTTCCTCCTTGTGTGTAAAATTGTTATGTGTTGTGTGAACTTTTATGTTTTGTTGATTATGTCAAATCATGTAAATTGGTATCTTTTACACTATGTGTATGTAATAACCTTGTGGGTTTTCAATTTTCTTCCTGATATCAACATTGTTGTTGAGAATTTTGTATACATGGTTGCATTTTTTTAATGGTTGATCATGTGAATGATGGTAAATTACTTGTGTAAAGTGACCTTCCACTTCTAAAATCCACCTTGTAAACCTTATTTTAATCTATGGTTTTAAAGCACTAATATTTTGTGTACATGTCTTGGAATGAATGTGATACATGTTGTTAACATATTTAGTATGTGGTAATATGGTCAAACACCACTCATTTTATTTGTTTTCCCCCTTGAAACCAATTTCTATTTGATTGAAATTGCCAAGGTATAATGTTGTATTGTGTTGTGTAATCCCATATTCACTACTCTAGCATTGAGTATTGGTGCAAGTATGAGGTTGAGGGTTGAGAAGCACTACATCCATAATGATTTTGACTAGGTTCAAGCTATGAAGTGGAGTCTCTCATAGGTTGAAAATCCACTTTTCTCTTTTACACAAGTAGCCACCTGATTCATTCAGAGTGTGCACCACGTGTGCCATGAATTGGTTATGGAATCTTGGTGCATAATCATTACTTTGTGGATTTAGCATTATTTTAGCCACCTCTTAGAGGTTGTGGTAAAAAAAACCATCATGAATTTTTACTATTTTTCCCTTGTGAATCACTAATTGGTCTTGTAGATTTGGACATTTATGCAAATTGACAAGATGGTGCTTGCTGAAATACATGCATGGGTTGACCTATAGGTGCAACAATGATTTTATTAAGGCATTGTTATTGTTATACATATTATAAATATTTTGGAATGAATATTTTTATTTGTGTTAGAAGAATTATTGGAATGTATGTTAATTTTGTGCTCTGATAGAGTAGCACTAAGCCCTGACTAGATGGTGTTTAAAATCCTCGATACCCACTTGAATCTTAGATAAAGTGATGGAAGTTGGATGATGCCTTTAGATGGATATTTTGGATGGTGGGATTGGTATCTTTGGACCATCGTGAGAGCTCATGTGTGTGTTGGAAAATATTCTATAAGCCTCCAGGTTACATGTGATGCTTGGTAAACTTTTCTAATGTTTCGCATGGTTGGTGTGGGACATTAAACCTTGAATGACTAATGATGTAGAGGAGTAACCATAAAAATATGGATTACTACCCTTGTGATGAAACTATGATGAATGATCCTAGGTTTATGCATGTAGCATAATGTTATAGTGGAAGATTCCACTCTTTATTTATGTTTTTGGTTGCAATACGGTAGGATTGGATGATTTGTATGTGTTATTACCCTTGCATTGGTATCTTTGTTATAGATAATATCTGGTTCTATCTTTTTACCAATGAAACTTGCCTCTTTGTGGTGGCTATTATTCATGTTCAAATTCTAAGTTGATGACCTTGTGGTATGCTCAATGGCTACTTAACTATTTTATAACTATTAATCACTTCATCCATTTGAGGGATGCTTAAACCTGGATTACCATTATGTTGTTACCCATAACATTAGAAACAACATTGAGCTTGTTATGGAATGTTACTAATCACTACGTATGTAACCCATAAATGTATTATTGCATGATGAAATAACAAAAAATTAGTCAAATTCATGAAGTGATGGGTTCTTTGGTTAAATTTACAAGATAAAATAACTTGATGAAGCTAGATTTATTTTTATGTAATTATGGAACTTGTGGGTATTGGTTTTTATCTCTTCATAAGTAGGGTTATTATTTGAAACCAATATTAGCCTTGTATGCACTCTTCTTATGTGAAAATTGTAAAGAAATATGTTTCCATAATGATATCCTTGTAAAATTCCTTTGTTCAAACTACTAATCTAATTTAAGTAGCCATTGTTTAACTTGCCAAATTGATGGTTGAAACTCCTACATGGAAGTGCAAATTGCATTTTTTTTGAAAGCATGTTAAGAAAGATGTAAGCTTCTGTATTGTATAATGCCATGTGTTGGAGGTACATCATTGAGAGAGGGGGTGAATCAAGGATGAAAGATATTTCAAACTTTAATTGTAATCCTTTGAAACTCTTAATCAATGACCACATGCATTCATAAAGCATACAAGATGTTCATAACAATGAATAAGCAAGATGATGCAAGATCACACACATAATACAAGATCTACGTAGGAAACCCTCTTGGGGAATAAAACCCACTCTCACACTTACCAACACATGAACTACTTGTCCTATAAGATGATCACAAACATGAGACCTTTTATTGAAGCACCCACTTCACAAGGAGTAACCACCCCTAAGTATGAATAAACACCCACTTATTTTAGATGTTAATCACCCACACAACACCTATGAAATCAACAGCTCCATAACTCTAATTATAGATCAATTTTATTGGAAAAACAATGTTTAACACCTCTCTTTCAAATAATTACACACACTCAAACTTGCTCATATAAGCAATGCATCCAAACATCTCTTTTGGATCTCTCTAGTCTTATTTGCTCATCCTCAATATATTCTTTACTTCAATCCATCCACTGAGCACACTTCCTCTAATCTCTTTCCTTTATCTCTATCTTTTGCTCTCTCAATTATTCCACATACTTATTTAGAAACCATTGCCTTGGTCTCCACTATTTATAGAGTCTTCATGAATATTAGCTTCTAGGTCAGCCATAAGACATGCCTTAACCCTTAAGACATCTAACATGGTAACATATAGCTCAAAATCATTCTCATAGGTCGACCATATAATCTATGGGTCATACTTAAGTAGCTACACCTTTCAATTAGGCCTTAGTAGCTCTTATAGGTCTCATGGAGACCTATTCACCCATTTAGCACTTCATCGAGGAAATTAAGAACATAGGATCAATTTCAACTATATGGGTCCATCCATATAATATCTAAGACATATTCAAGTTATTTCTCATGCCGAAACATCATTCTGATAAAGCATAATTTCTTGAACAATATTATATACAATGTATCACCATGAATGAATAAATAATCAACTTTGAAGCTCCATAACTTTGTTTTTACAAACATTCAGATAATCTAACTAGATTCACTGGATGTGCCTTGAAGTCCTCTACAACTTTTATTTTTACTGCATCAATAAACTCATCTTCGATCAAAATTTATAGCTTAAAAACTAAGCACGAGTTTTCATTTTTTTAATTTAAATATTTGAATTCCAATGATCACTGTACAGACACTAAACATATAACACCTTAACCTCATCTCGTGGTTCTTGGAAACTATGGAAAAATACACACCATCAATCTCCTCTAAGTAACTTGATCTTTATCTTTCAATTCTCACCATTGATGTTAGATCAGAGCTCCTATGATTGTGTCACTTGGTAGCTCTGCATGCCTTCTACATGTTTTAATTTTGAATCAACTCACACCATCAATCTCTGTCAGTATGAATGCTCACAAACTGTTGATCTTCTATCAACTTAAAGAGATAGTGACACTTGTCACCAATATGTGAAATCTTAGATTATTTAAAATTTTGACTAAATACACACCATTGGATCAAGATATGGATGATGAATGCTCACCATTATATCAACTAACTAGTGACCTTAGACTTTAACAAAGTTAAACTTGACGGTCTTGGCCCATCACAATATACAAGAACAACTTTGAAGGTTTATAACTTGAGCTAGAAAACAGTTCAAGATTCCAAATTTTTAGGGTACCTTCTTGGCACTATAAAAATCTCCATAAAATCCTTTGACCTCAATTGAATTTTTGAGTACCTAAAATAAATGCATAAACTTGCTGGTTCATTCATATTTGCATGACGTGCAATGACGATCTTACTTATCTTAAGCTAGAATAAGCATGTTTCTCTTTCCAAATGATCAAGTGACAGACTAGAGCTTCACCAAGACATATATGGATGCCTCAAAACTTATTTTTTGTCCTTACATAACTAAAAATGTTCCATATCTATCCAAACCATCAATCTAATCACTTTGTCATCAATGTATTAGTACCATATGCTCTCTTTGACATAAATGACAACTTAACATCAATGAAAATGATCAACAATCTCTCCCTTTGTCATTAATGGAAAAAACACCCTCAAAATGACTTCATACTCATTTGAATTATTCATTATGATCTTTCTCCCCCTTTGAGATTAATGATAAAGGGTCTCTTCCTCAACATGCCAACAATTATTCCTTAACATCACGTAAGCATTCAAATATATTTTAAGATGCTCAGGATACTTACATACTTTTAGGAATATGAAGAAATTTATCCCCATTTGATATGTACCAATTTAAAGTTATACTTCTCTGATCCTTAGACCTATAAAATTGCTCACAATCTCTCTTTGCTAATGCATGAAGAATCAATGCCTTGTTAAAATACATGACTTGGTTTAATCAAGTCATCATGTCAATCTTGTTGAATTCACAACTATAATAGACATCTTCACACTTGTATCATGACTGAAGCATCTTCACATATGCTCCCCCTTACATCATACACACTTATTCAATCCACTCAAACTAACCAAGTTAGCTCCCCCTCAACAAAACACATCTTCAAATGATATTCTTATACTACAATTACTTATCCTTGTCTTGACTAATCAACCTATTGAACTAGCATCCAAACTAATTTAATCTTCTCAAAGTCCTTCAACTACAAGCTTATCTTTCACAATCTCTTGCTTACCCTTTGCCTTCAAGCTCTATACTGATTGGCACTTTGATCATTACCTAAAGCACACACACTTGCTCCCACACATGAAAGATGTCTCCTAAGAAGCATCATTAGAAACACCCACATATCATAGAGGGACTAAAGATCTCAAAACTTAGGGGATTCCCATATCTCCATGCTCTTACTTGACTTTTAGTCCTTCCTCATCTTCATATTAACTTTAAATGAGTACTCAACCTTAGTCTTTTCTTTTATCTCAGGATCCTGCTTTATTTCCTTATCCATTTGGGCAGATAAGGCTTGTTCCTTGATAATTGAACTTGTTCCCTATTATGTCATGTAAAATAATCAATTTTGAACCTATTTAACATTTACCTACTTAGGTATCCATTCACTATGACCCTTATTCATGATAGGATTGATAATATTTGAAGTAAAATACTGATCATTCTTGCAGAACCTTGCTATGTGACCTCTCTCATGACATTTGAAACAAATTAGATTTCTCAGATTGTACATACCTTGTGATTGAGACATATGATGATTCCTTATAGTTTCATGAATTCATTCATGTACTTGATCATTTGGTCTCCTGATGAAGACATTACACAACTTTGCAATATGATCAAATCCTTGACACTTATAGCAAAAGATGCCATTCTTTCCTTGTGAACATGTTGAGTGTCTTGAGTGATGATGTTGTTCATACTTCCCATTGTCTTGCTCATAATTCCATGAAAATTCATTCCTTGAGGATATTTTACAATATTTTGACCTATGACCAAACTGATTGTAGGAGTAACAATTACCATTGAAATTTGCATACCTCATAACATTTGGTTGTCTGATCTAATTTGTCTTCATTCTGCCAACACCTTCATTCCTTGACTAATGATTGTACTTCAAATGTTTGATCAAACTTTATCTTGTCTTGAATTACATGCTTTTGTTCTTATTTGTATCTAAGACCAAATCTATTACTATCATGCTTTTGACTACTCAGAATATTGTCAAGATCATTTGATCTCTTTTAAAACTTCACAAATGACTTCACCTTACAAGATGTTTTGTCTAACTCAAATTTTAATGACTCAATTTAAATCACACACCTTAAGCTCTCATCTTCTTTGGTTTCTATTCTTATAGACATAGTTTATAATTGGCTATTGAGATTCTTGATAGTATCTTCATGTTCCCTGATGTCATCATTCATTCTTGCTTCAAACACACTAAATTATTCTTCACAGTCCTTGATTTGTGACATCATCTCTTTGTTCCTTTTCTTCTCAATCTTCAAATATTCAAGAGAATTCATCAATTCATCCTTATTATCTAAATCATCAACTGTATCTTTTCTCATAGCTTGATTTAGTTTCATCTACAAAGTCTCTATCTTTGATTGATACATGATACGCTCTTCATCCTTACTCTTTATTTATTCATTAAGAGTATAAACTTGAGTTTCAAGATGTTATATGATCTCATCATGCTCCTTGACTTCATTACTTATCCTACCTTCAAAAAGTCCAATTTTATCCTCATAGGATTCAATCAAGGAATCTTGTTTTATATTCTTTCTTTATAGTAACTTCATTTAATCCACAATATCTAGATATTTATCTTCAAGAGTGACTTTCTCATCTTCTTCCTCTGATCTATTTATACCAAAGAAATCTATGCTTAAAGAACATTCACCTTCATCATCATTAAGAGCCATAAACAATGTCTCCATGTCCCCATTATAAAAATAATCATCACTATTAGATGTTTTTACTTCTTCTTCTATAAATGAGTTAATATATTATTTATGGTAAAGGATCTTACTACCTTTATATGATTCCTTCTTTTCAGTTTTATTATTGAATAAATTTATATACTTACTAGGAACCTCAATTTTTTTTGTTCATCCTTATGAGATTCCTTATGATCTTTTTTAATTTTCAAACTTGTCTATACCTAGACATCTAGTAGTAAAATGACCAACTGTTCCACATGAAAAACATTTGAAAGAAAGTTTTCTTTCATACTTACCTAATCCTACATTCAATTTTCTTGTAATCATGGCTTCAAGTTAATCCTCATTAAGATTAAAGTCTTCAAGAGTTAACTTGTTCTTCTTGGATTTTGTTTCCTTGATCACTTTGAAGGCTGCTTCCTTCTTAAGAGGTTTATCTTAATTAACTCTCATTTCATAGGTAGTAAGGATGGCATGAAGTTCATCCATATTCAACTAAGTGAGATCATGACTTTCTTCTACAATAATACTTTTGAATAAAACTTGAGTATAAGAGTCCTCAATACCGTTCATACTATAGTAGCTTCATCAATCACCTCTCCAAGACCTTTGATCATGTTTACTACCTCTTCAACCCTTAAAATATAGGATGCCACATTATCTTCTTCCTTTATTTTGAGACCTTCAAATTGCTTTTAGTATTTATACAATTTATCCAATTTTACCTTTGAGTCTCCTTCATAGATAGTGTATAATTTGTCCTAAATATCCTTAGTAGACTTGTAATGAATAATTTTGGTGAACTCAGCCTAGGATATATTAAAAATGATAGCATTCATAGATTTAGAATTATTCTCACTCAACTTTTTGTTAACAATAGTAGTTGAAAGAGTAGTTGGTGCAGTATAACCATCCATGATAGATTTCCAAATATCAAACCCGAGAGACATAATGTATGTCCTCATCCTTGTGTTATAGAAATCATAATTTGACCCATTGAACAATGGTGCTTGCTTTGTAGATAAACCTTGCATCTATTGACTTGTCATATTGTACCTTGGATCACCTTCAAGTTTTTAAAATTTCAATTAAGGTCCTTATCTAATACCAATTATTGGAGGTACAATCACTAAGAGGGGGGTGAATCAGTGATGCAAGATATTTTAAAATTTAATTATAATCCTTTCAAAATCTTAATCAATGACCATAAACATTCATAAAGCAGACAAAAATTTAATTATAATCCTTTCAAACTCTTAATCAATGACCATAAACATTCATAAAGCAGACAAAATGTTCATAATAATAAATAAGCAAGATGATGTAAGATCACACACATAACACAAGATCTATATGGGAAACCCTCTAAGGGAATAAAACCCACTCTCAAGCCTAAAAAAACATGGACTACTTGTCTTATAAGATGATCACAAACATGAGACCTTTTTGTGAAACACCCACTTCATAAGGAGTACCCACCCCTAAGTATAAACAAACACCCACTTTTTCTAAATGTTGAGCACCCACACAATACCTATGAAATCAATATCTCTAGAACTCTGATTACAAATCAATCTAATTTGAGAAATAATGTTTAACACCTCTATTTCAACTCATCACACACACTCAAACTTGCTCATACAAGCAATGCATCCAAACACCTCTTTTGGATCTCTCTAGTCTATTTTGCTCATCCTCAATATATTTTTTACTTTAGTCCATTCACTAAACACGCTTCCTCTGATCTCTTTCCTTCATCTCTATCTTCTACTCTCTCAATTCTTCTACATATTTCTATAGAAACCATTGCCTTGGTCTCCACTATTTATAGAATCTTCATAAATATTAGATTCTTGGTCAGCCATAAGACATGCCTTAACCCTTAAAACATATAACATGCCAACACATAACTCAAAATCATCCTCACATGTCATCTATAACATCTATGGGTCACACTTAAGTAGTTGCACCTTTCAATTAGGCCTCAGTATCCCTTATAGGTCTCATGGAGACTTATTCACCCATTTAGCACTTCATTGAGAAAATTAAGAACATAGGATCACTTTCAATTATATGGGTCCACTCTAAATAATCTATAATACATCTTCAAGTGATTTGTCCTGCCAAAACATCCTTCTACTAAAGCACAATTACTTGAATATATTTTGTATATAGTATCACCATGAATGAACAAATAGTTAACTTTGAATTTCCATAACTTTGATTGTACAAACATTAAAACCTTATAATCATATTCACTGGATGCATATTGAAGTACTATATAACTTTTATTTTTACTATATCAATAAATTTGTCCTGGATCAAAAGTTATAGCTCAAAAACTTATCACTAGTTTTCCCTCATTAATTTGAATATTTGCATTCCAACGGTCACTGTACATACACTAAACATCGAGCCCCTTAACCTCATCTCATGTTTCCTAGAAACTGTGGACAAATACGCACCATCAATCTCCTCTAAGTAGTTTGATATTTATCTTATAATGCTCGTGGTTGATCTTGGATCAAAGCTCCCATGATTGTGCCACTTGGTAGCTTTGCATATTTTTTTCACATTTGACTTTTGACTCGACCTGCACCATTGATCTCTATCAGTACAAACACCCATGAACCATTGATATTCTATCAACTTAAAAAGATAGTGACACTTGTCACCAACATATGCAATCTTATCTTCTTTGACATTTTGACTAAATATGCATCATTGGATCAAGATTTGGATGTTGAATGCTCACCATTAGATCAACTGACTAGTGACCTTATACTTTAATGAAGTTAAACTTGATGGTCTCGGCCCATCATAGTCTGCAAGAGCAAATTTGAAGGTTTATAACTTGAGATAGAAAATACTTCACGAGTCCAAATTTTTAGGGTACCTTCTTGGCACTATAGACACCATCTCCATGAATTCTTTTGACCTTAGTTGACTTTTTGAGTGCCTAAAATAAATACATAAACTTGCTAGTTCATTCATATCTAAATGACGTACAGTGATGGTCTAGATTATCTTAAGCTAAAATAATCATGTTTCTATTTAAAAATGATCAAGTGACACACCATAGCTTCACCAAGACATCTATGGATGCCTTAACTTCTTTTTTATTCTTATAGACCTACAAATGTTCCATATCTTTAATGATCATTTTGTCATTAATGCATTAGTACCACATACTCTCTTTGACATTTATGACATCCTAACATCAATGAACATGCTCAAAATGATGTTATTGGGATGTTTAATTAACGATTTTCATAGTTGGATGGAACGGTTAAATGTAGAGGTGTTGTATTACAATTATCATTTGTTGCTATGAATTTTGTTGTTACCGAAGGCTTATTAGTCTAATGAACCTATCTATAGATGGTTCTAACAAATTTTGAGGCAAGAAATGACCCTTTTAAACTTAAATCATGATATTCCAACCAAGTTGGGATACTTGTGAATTATTCTATTGTAATTGTTGCATAATGTACCATGTTGCCATATTAGTGTTGTAAAGGACACATGTAATAAGGATGACATTAATTTGGTCTAATATAAGGTAAAACATGGTTATCTTATTATGTTGAATATTTATGAATGATGTCATGATTATTTCATCAATGTGTTCAGGTAAGAGGATGAAATTCCTTGATAATCTATGTGACAATGACAAAGTGTGTAATGTGCTTGTCCTAGTATGCTTGAAAGATGCTTGGTTGATCTTCAATTTTAGCATGGTTTGAGATTTTTGTATTGAGAATGTGTAAGGGGTATTATCAATGATTAATAATTATTGGAGAGCTCGTGTGCATGAGTAAAATTAACCCAGTTCATCATTATTCTCATCTAGACATTTTAGGTCCAATGGCAGAAAATATGAGTAGGCAGTTTGATGACTTCATAATTGCCATGTGTGGATGAGTCATGGGGAGTTGGTCATATGTTTGTGATAAAATCTATCCCTAATTTCTATGCACAAAATTTATAGTCTAGCGATGAAGCATGAAAACATATATGCAAGTGTAAATTTGGGCTCTTAGGCATTTTGACAGTGTTTTCTCATAGCCAAATTTGCAATGTGGCAAGAAAAGCTAAATATAATTTTTTATGGTGGCATATATCACACGTGTGGATGTTTCAAGAGAAGGAAATCATATGGGTTTGTTTATTTTTATTACTAGTTTATTTTCACTAAATTTTAGGTCAAGCACTAAAGTGTTATAAAATATATGCATGTTTAAAGTGGGCCTTCTCGACAAGTTTTTGACATAGTTGGCTTTGTGGCAGAAAAATATGAGTGAGCATTTTAATGTCATTATACATAAAATATGTGTGTTATAGGATAATATTGACACATGGTTAGATTATCCTATGTGAGGATATCATATGGTCCAAATTTGAGAACATGCGAGTGAGTGAGGCAAAAGTTATGACTATGTAAAGGTGGCCTTCTAGGCATACTTCAATGGTCCCCAGAGTCTATTTTGAAAAAAGTTAAAGTTCATAACCAAATAAAGATAAAATAGTGTGAAAGAGTTCATAAACCAATATATATGGTTTAAAACAAGTCAAATAGATCAAAGTTTTTGAAGCTTAAATTGGGTAAAGATTGAGCTCCTTAAAAAAGGATCGATAGAGCGTGTTTATTCCAAGATGTTAGGATGTTACAAGATAAGGACAAGTGTTTGAGTTTTAACATTGAGAAAAAGTAAAATATAAGGATACAATGGTGAGTGGGTGTTTGTAGATATTTATTTAATGTTACTTGTTGCATAATAAAGACCTGGTTGATCCATAGAGATCGACAGTGTGTGTTGAGTCAATATTGCAAGAGTGCGTGAGATAAGGTCAACATGTTCAAGATTTAACATTTAACATTGGAAAAATATGTGTTAAATGTTAAGATTAATACAATAATATCAATGGTGATTGTTTAATCTGAGCGATGATGACTCGAGATGTGAGCATGATGTTTGAATTTTAACTGTGACCATTTGAATTCAAATATTTGAATTTAACAAAGGAATGACCGGTGTCTAGTTTTTGGGCCATATCTTTTGATCCAAGATGAATTTACTCATGGTTTAAAAAGATAACTTGTAGAGGAATAAAATATGAATTTTTGAATATAGATTTTATGATCTGAAATTGTGTATAATCAAATATATTAAGGTTCAAAGTTGAATATGTATCTGTGCTTATTCTGCAAGTGACCCGAGAAGGGTAATTGAGCTTATGTAGATAATGTTTCAATGTTTCATGGTGACTTAAATGTTGGAGAGTGTTTTATACTCCATGAGGATTTTATGTATGGATTTTAGAGGTGTGATAAATCTATATTTTGTATGAACAAAGATGTATAAGTTAATTGTGTTTGTTGAATGCACTGGCAGTTTGAGTGACCATCTTGCAGAGGTAAGTTAAAGGTGTTATGAAAAGAGTTGAAGAATAAAATGAGAATGAATATGTTATATAAGTATATAAGTATTATGATAATGAATTTTTTTTCATGATATGCCCTTGGATTAGATATGGAGAGTCAAAATAGCTGACTACATTTTGACTAAATATCCAGTCTAAGTGGTCATTTTGTGTATATTTTTTCAAGTGCTTAGAACATGTGTTGATGTGTCTAAATCACATGGAGGTATATATTAAGTTATAAAGGGTTCACCCATGTGATTTAATCATATGTATATGTGAAATATTTAATTATTTGGTCCAAAAGTTTGAGACTGTGTTTTTTATGTATGAAGACCTGAAGAGCAAGGAAACCTAATTGGTAGGTCCAAGTATGGAGTTGGTGTTCTAGATGGCATGAACCCTTTTGTGAGTAATAAAATGGATATTGGAGATATGTTTAATATGTTCAAATCATTGGTAAAGGATGAAGGTGATCCAAGTAGTCTCACATGTAACATGTGAGTATGAAGGCCTAATGATTTTAGGTCTCACCAAGACCTAATGGTGGTTTGGAGCTAATGAGGCATTGGCCAACCTATGGAATATGTGGTTGTTACATGTAACATGTATTGGAACCTATTTCAAATATGTAACAAGTGTGTTAAGCATATTGTTTGACCAAGATGGGTTATACCAAGAGCATGGTATAAGTATGAGGCCTATTTGGCCTATTTGTTCTAGTTGTGCATGTGTGGAGCCAAGCAAATGAGATAACCTTTCAAAGAGAAGGTATAAGTTAGTGAGGACTAGTATATATTAAAGAGGATTATGCATACTTATATAAGCAAGATTTTGAAGGTGATCACATAGGTCATTGGATCTAATAAACGTAGAAGAGATAGAATGAGTGAGTATGCTCAAGAGGTTATTTGAGAGAAAGTGTATGATGAGCAAAGGAAAGGAGAAGGCTATGTGTGCCTAGTGGATGGGTTGAAGGATAGTGAAGGTTGATGATGGTGTGAATTAACTATATGTTATATTTATGATGTCATAATAGTGATCTTGCAGGTTTGAAGATTTAATATGAGTGAAGGTGAAGAGTGATAATCAAAGGGCCATCATCAGGTGTTGAAGACATCAATTTAAAGGTGGATGTGTTCATAGGTGTTTTTGTGGTATCTCAAAATCTAGGGGGTTGTATCATCCTTACAAGATGAAACTTGATAAAGGTCTATTTGTTGTGGTAGCTCAGCTAGACAGGTGTAGTATCTCCTTGTGGGATTGTAGTCTCACTTAAATAAGGGATGGTAGTTCCTTGATCAGTTGTAGCTAGTATAAATTGGATCTTGTCATTATAGGAATATATTACATCTTATATGCTTTAGTGGGTTTTCTTACCCAAGAGGGTTTCCCTCTTAGATGTTGTGTTGATGTGATGTATGCTCTTGTTCATGCTTTGGATGTATGTGATTTCATGCTTATGTTGCTAAATCAAGTTGATGAATGACGGAATGGTTTTGAAATTGAATGTGCATTATAGTATACTAAATCACCCCCCTATTAGTAGCTAATTTCAACATATTAATGAAAAATAATAATGCCAACAAGGTAAGGCTGAGGCATCATTACCCTTGAATGAGTATTAATGCTTTAAAGGAATGATGATTGTTCAGTTGAACATATTTGATGTAATACTATTCTCTAATCATTGGCAAGTCATCAGGATGACTCCTCTTCAAGGAGGGGAGGATGTCACAACCCGACAATTATATTAGAGTAGAAGCTTATTTCAACATGTGTGCTAAGAATTGGACTAATTATTTTAGATGAGTATTCTATTCCAGATGCAGTATTATGAAGCATTTTTTATAATTGTTATAATTTTGTTGATAGTATAGTTGATGCTTATGCTTGATCCATATTATCATACTAGATACTATTCAATTTAATTATATTGTTATATGTATACTATATCATGCTTTTTTTAGATTCTAGTTAACACTAGGCTATTTTGTAGTTCTATTATACTTTAGAATAGTACAATATAACTATCATGATTATCATTATCATTTATGGTTCAGTACTATTTCAAATGATTATATTATTTTAGCATATCATGTTAAAAAATTTATGATGCTTATAATAATTTCTTGTTATTGGATATTTATACTATTTAAGTATTGTTGATGTTCCTTTTTGATGAGTGTAGGAAACAAGCAATGAGCTAGGCTCGACAGTGAGATTTGATAACTTGGGGTATACTCAAGGGACTAATGAGCAGTTAAAAGTTTCTTGATAGGTATACTCTGCATGACTAAGATATTGAGCCATAGTTATCGTTAGTATTTTTTGTTGTTCTATTTTTCATCCTTGTGACTATTTAGCTTGTGTTGCTTTCAGTTTATTCTTGTGATCTTATCTTAGTGTTAAGTGAGTTTTGATTTTGTGTCCTTGCTTGTATATGTCTTATGTTATTTTACCCTTGTTAGATTTGTTATGTGAGATTGTACGGTGCACAACATTATTTGTCTTATGTCAATTTATTTCTTGTTTTAGCTGGGCAGATTAATGTGGTTGGGTGGTTGTATTGTTGGACCATGTGGCTTAATCTTCTTGTGTGTCTTTTAACCTTTGTGTTTTTATGTTTGGGGTCGATGGGAATGGGTGGACATTAGTTTTAATTGTTTTGATTTTTGGGTTAACCCACACTCCCAAAAGGTTGATCTCATAATGTTTGGAAATGGTTTTAAGTTTGGGGGTAGACCTTTCCCACACGTTTTCCCTCCTAGCATACTACTTGGGAGCTGGCACCCCTTTTGGGTAGCTAGCTCCTAAGTGAAAATGTAGACTGAGCAGTAGGGGGTTGGAGGAGGAAATTTCTGGAAAGGGAACACATTTGGGGCACTACTATTAGAGGTTGTCTGGTCAAGCAGTGAGAATGCTAAGGCTGGTGCATGGAAGGGGTTAGAAGCCATGATGGGTGGCATATAGGAAGAAGATCTAGACTTATCATAATGATGAGTATTGAACCATTCAAGTAAGTCTGTAATCAATTTCTAAGAAGAGTGATTAGTGGTTTTGTTGTTATATATTTGAACATGGAAAATGGGAGAACCATTATAGGTTCATGGGGAAGTTGGGAGACTTCTCGATGAACCTATGATGGTTAATAATTGACCCTAAATCAATTTACTCACAAAATTAAAACATGTTGGTACTTGTATCTATTTGAAACTATGTTATTGAATTCAAATGCCTAAATTTGTAGGCTTTTATTATTTAAATTTTGTATAAAAGAGGTTATACCCTTGAAGTTTCTATTGGGTAGTCTACCATTAAATTACATTTGAAGAACTAGTTCCATTTGGGAAAAAACCTACAATTTCTATGCATGTGTTATAGCTAGTCGTATATGTCATGGATCTATTAAATGTGATTGGAAAATTGGTTGAGGAAGGTTAAACCACCCCAAATAGGGGATTTTGATTATAATGGATTATTGGTTGAAACCTTGATGGGTGATTCCTGTTGATTAAAACTCTCATAAATTTCACCCTATCATTGTGTTATGGAGTAAACCCTGGAATGTGTATTTGTAGTTTTGACTTGAAAACCCCTTTCGAGAGTTAGCTTGGTCTTTACTTTGGCCTATAGATAGGGTTTTATTGAGTGTTGGTTGGCTATGAACAAAACCCATGTATGAATTAGGTATGGCAAGTTCAATGGACCTCCTAGTTATAATGGTGCCTTGACCTAGCTATCCTAATTTTGGGGCTAATTATTATTGTATTTAAATATTGGAAAATTATTTTAGTCATGCTAAATCACAATGTCATTGGTTAAATTTTAACCCTCATTTTTAAACTTGTCCTCTTTCCTTATCTGTTAATTTCATCACCTTGTTATTTTGGCTTTGGACTCTTGATTGTTGTTTTTCATTGTATGCTGATTTTTGGATTATTTATCTTGTTGGATATGGGGAGGCTTTGGGGTTAGTATGATAAAGATAGGCTTGATCAACTTAGTTATGTCGATTGAGAGCCTTAGGTTATTGGCATAACTAACCTTCAAAAATAACTGGTTCTTGCATTAATTAATGTCTTGAATTCCTTTTGCTGTTATTATATGTTATTTCCTTTGGTATACAATAGTTATAAAATTTGTGTTGGTTGTACTTGAATGTTTCAAATTCAACCAAGTTAAACTCTTGAAGTTTTGATCGGGTTTAGATGGTTGTGGTAATTATTGATTACATTTTGGTGTTGAATATTGCTCTTTAGATTAGTACCTTTGGTGTTCATTGGTGTATGAGCTCCTGTTAACTGTATCAGCTCCTTCTATCTTTTTTTACCACTATTTTAATTTATTTAGTGGCTCAATATCTCACACATGCTTTATAACTCACTCTGAGCACCTCATTTTTAGAACCCACCACACAACTGATGGTTGGGGTGGTGAGGGCCACCAATGAAGGGCTCATTAGGCTAGTTGGGAGGGTTTGTCCTCATGTTGTTGAGTGTATACTTTCATGGATTTTAGATATTGATGTCGTATCATACTCATTATCAACACCTATTATCGTACACTTTCTCTTGAATGTTCATAGAATAGCTAGATGTTGTGTTATTATATTATTGATTCATTTATGCATGTATAAAAGATGGAAACATAAATTGTTGTGAAAATGTAATGTTGAGTTGGATACATTATAGTTTTATGGAAATGATAAATTTACACTTATTTAGTGATATCATTTTGATATCCATTAATTGTGAAGTTGTACTTACCATGTTTATGATGTGATTGGATCTTTTTGTGATAATTCATGAGTGAAATGTCATGAGGTTTACAGATCATTTTGTAACCAAATTTTGGGGTTATGTCAATTCAATTGAATTGGTAATAGAAAACTAATGTTTAAACCACTTTCAGATATTATAGTAATTATGTTATTATGCAAACATGGTTATACCCAGCCACGTAGTTGGCTGTTCATTACTATTACTTCCTTTGATGTATATCTTTCTTCGATGGTCTTAATCATTTTTGATATTCTATCTCACTCTTAGACAATGATATCTTCTCCTAGCATTAGTTTTAGATGAATATGGAGCTTGGTTTTTATCATTATCTTTATCCATGGAGTTAAACATTGTTGAAGTAATGCTTGGGGTTGATGATAATAATTTGGCATTGGCTATTTTAAATTAATTAATCTGAGTTGGTAGAATTTTAATATTGCATTGATGTATTATTGTAAAAGATTATTATTGGGATGTGAGAGTTTGAAATTAACAGCTGGTTGTTTTGACACCTGTGATTCAATTATGGTGTGTAGTTCTATTATGTAAAGCAATGAAATAACACACCCGTAATAGCATAATCAAACTTTGCTCCTTATATTGGATATGATTCCATATTTTTCCTTATATATGGACTTATTTTTAGTAGGACCTAGGTATTAATGATTTTGATTAGTTCTAGTAAATTATTTTGGTGATTTATCCTGATGAGATTAATTGTTCACATTTGGGTACAGTTATGATGGATCATATTTCTGCTCTTGATCAATAGAATGTTAATGGTAGTATTTTATTTAAATTACTATATTTATTTAGCTAAGCAAGGTTCTTATCAATATAAACCTTTATATAATGGACAACTTGGTACAATGACCTCATATGGAAGATTCAATTATAGAACCCCAATTGGTAGCATCTTTTCATTGTTTGCATTAAGTTGGCATTGAATTTTAAAACAGATGGTGGTTTATTGATAAGTGAATATGAATGTTTTTATAATGAGACCATTTTTGGTAGTAGCATTATAATGAGTTTTATATGTTGTGTTGGTTGTTATGACAATAAATAGTCCTTGTGATTTGTAAGTTAATCTCAAATTTGGGGAATGGATTTAATGTCTTGGTGAACCTATGAATTATGTACTGGTCTCTATTTGATTAACTTGAACATTTTGTTATTATCAAAACATGACAAGAACCAAGGGATAAATAAGAGGCAAAATAGATATTGTACTTCTATTTCTCTCTTACAAATGGTTTATCTACGTCATGTGGAGGTTCATTCTCCTTGCCATTTGTATACTACTCGGTGTGATGCTCACTTGTGTGATGCCAACCACCCATGTCCAAATAGATTGTGGCTTATCTAAATCTAATTCTAATATCATAGATTTATTATCAAGTTGGTAAAGCATTATAATGTGAGGACTTTGATTCAAGGATCATCTATATGATTCTCATGGGTAACACTACTTATGAATAATGTATGAGTTATTTATTTGACAATTAGTTAATGTTATTACCGATTTGTAATTAAACCCTATCATGGTAACCTTTATAACCATTGTGTATATCAAGAATGGAAGCAACCATTGTATATGCTTATTTAAGGTTGCAGTAATTATTATTGTGATAGTTTGGTGTTATCTCTTTAGTATCATTACCATGCAGATAATGGGAGTGAAATGTTTTTGAACCCTATGGATCATGGTATAATGATACAAAAAGGGGGAAATGCACCAAAACCATCGATGGATCGTTCGATGCTTAAAGGGAGTAAGATGGGTTTTAGGTCTTGGTGTTGAGGTTTGCCTCACGGAATATTATAAATCTTATTAAAATGATATTGGTATGATGATTCTCTTGTTAATGATTTGGATTTCATGATAAACTGGTGGCACCTTCCTTACTTATAAATATTATGCTTGAGACTTAATGAGAAAGTTAATATTGGTTACTTTCCTTCTTTATTTAGGTGGTTTGACTTAGCCTACTGGTATGGACCTAAGTTCATGGGCATACTCATATGGGCACACCATCCCAAGAAAAGGCATTTTGGTCTCTTAAAACATCAATCCACAATTGAAAATAGGCTAATCTAGTTACTTACCTAGGGATGAGGATTTTTAGGTGGTCTGTTAGGGAAGGCTTATGTTTTCCACAAAGCTTAGAGGTTAGTAGTGTGGGACTATACACTAATACCCCCCAAAATTTATACCATCCTAAGGATAACTTACTCCTCTATGGAACCTCTAGGGGCATTCACCCCAAGCTAAGTACTCAGATTAACCCAATGTGGTTTTGGGGTGTCTAGATACTATTGTTTGGCTTTATTTTGTTGCACCTTGTTGTAGGAGGTTATGTAGCAGGTTCTTTTCATAGTTTCATTTCACACTCTATTGAGCAACCTTAGAAATTTTTTTTGGGTTTGTTTTAGTGTGATGTGTCTTCAGGAGAGAGAGTTTGGAATGTACAAGAGAGGCTTGAGAGCCTAGTAATGATAAGTAATTAGTTGAACAAAGGGAGCAAAGGATAAAGAGGTAAGAGATCAAATACCAAGAAAGACAAGATATGAGAGGCTAGAGCTAGACAAGGCAACAAGTAAGCTTATATTTTCATATACATCAGTGATTCTAATTTCCTCTACATCAAGATCTTGAATCTAAGTTTTCCTATAGATGATGTTTATGCTTGTCATGTTTATTAATATATTTTTTCAAGCTAATGTAATTTTAGTGAATTAAATAAAGCAAATTATGGTAGGTTGTTGGATTCCATACACTAGGATATTATGAAAATGTGCACACTAATAAGGACCATTACACCAGGTTCATTGGTCGATCATGGACACTTCTATTGAGGAAATACACCAATTGTTGTGTAAGGTAGCACAAGAATAAAACTAGTGGAAGTGGAAGTACAACCTATTGGGAGTAGTGAAAAAGTATAACCACCTATACAAAAACTAAAAATATACTATGATATGTTTATAAATATATCAGAGTATCATGGTACTAGATATGAAAATTATCACATCCACAAGTGCAAAATTACATGGCATGTAAAGGGAGTGACTACACCAAAAATAAAATCAGGTCAATTTTTCATGATTTATATGGATCGTGTGCATGCATTATACATGAAGTATGATTTAGATCAAATTATGGGGGATTTAAATTAGCTCAAAATTGTGTTCTTAAATGAGTTCCACCTTATAGACTTTGAGAAATAAAGTATTTTTTATCTGAAGGAGATTAAGAAAGATTATATGAAGAGTGTGTGCATGTATGGTGCATGTTTTAAGACATTCCTTTATGTGTTATATTATGGGATCCATTTTATATAGCATGCACATTGGTTTGTGGGAAGATTGTTGCCAGTGTTTTGAAGACAACTAGCCATGAAGTATTTTATCAATGTGCATGAAACATTAGATGATGTGCTTCACATGGAAGTCACATGAAAATTTGGTATTAGAGTGAGTCCCATTTTGGAAGCTCAAATTTTGAAGGTGGCTAAAAAATTTAGACATTTTCTATAAAAAATAAACAAGATTCATACAAAGGAATACAGTGAAAAAATTATTAGACTAGGGTTACACAAAGAACAACTACATGCGTAGTAAGTGAAAGTTGTTACTACTTCTTATTGAGTGTGTTAGAAGGGCCACAAGACAAGGAAATATTAACCGACTCAAAAAACTAGGCAAGTTAAAGTAATGTAGTTTAATATTTGAGACACACATACTTATGACACAATAAATTATTGGGTCATTGATGAGATTTATGATGCCAAAAAAAGAGGTTTTAACTAGATTTAACAAATTACTTCCACATAGAATAAACAACCTCAATGGGAAATGAGTTATGGTTGAAGGAATTATATAAGGTGAGGCAACTAAAGATGAGCAAATGGGTTCCAATAAACTTGTTTTGAGTGTGGGGCATCGGATCATTATCAAAAGGAATGCACAAAATTCCTTATTTGTATTTACTATAGTCAGGGTCCCAATCTAGAGGATTTATAAAATATTCATTAAAAGATACTACATAAGGACATGGTATCAAAAGTCATGACAAAGATATAAGTTTCACACCAAGGTGGGAATTAGGAAGGTAAATAAGCTACGCATAAGGGAAAAGTAGGCCCAAAAGTGAACATTACCATAAGAGTATTGGATACATATGAAATTAAAAATTCTAGTTGCATAAAAAGATGTGAAACACAAGTTAGGAGTACTGTTACTAAACTACTTTGATGTACCAATGGATAATGGTTAGTTTAATGATATAAAGGATATTGTGAAAGTATTTAGGAGAATCTACACATGACAAAGTAGATGAATGTGAAGATAAAGGAGAAACATAAAATAAAGAGTAGAAATGCCAAGGAAATTATAGAGATCATGGAAATTGTATCCATGCTAAAGAAATAGGGAATTTTTTTATTGTATAAATATTGGATGAAGATAATGATGGGGGATGCACACACACAAGTCCCTAAAAATATGAAGGAAGATCATGCCATAATGTGTAGAATGATCAAGAGCTAATAATGTATGCTTCTTTGAATGACTAGGATATGCATAAAATATTGATTGATAAGAGTGTATAAGTAAAGACTCTAACACAAGATGCATAAAAAATTATAGGTAATGTTAGGATTTATCCTTTGAATAATGTGTTATTTATTGTAGACAACTCAAGTATAAGACCATTTGGAGTCTTGAGGATTGTGGAGTTGATCATAATGGGAATAAAATTCAAGGTGATTCATTTGGTAGAGACATATCAAAACCAAAATTTATTGGGAAGGTCATGGTATTATGATAACAAGGTAGTTATGTGTTTCAGACAATGTTATATGCATTTTAATAATGTGTAAATGGTGGTAATCCATTTATATGGTAATCATGGGCTTGTGTAGAGCAAAAAAGTTATAAGAAGAGATAAATCACATATACAACATTACCCTATAAGGTAAGGAGTACTTAGATTTAAGGGATGATGGGTACTGAAGATGAAGAGTGCCATGTCAATTTATGATCCAAAGAGTCACGTGTGCATAAGATGGGTGTAATAGGAGCATGAAGTGTTTGGAATAATGCACACATGTGTGATATTTTGGATTGTAATCCTATTAGGAGTGGATTATTTATATGTAGGCCCAAGAAGACTAGACTAAGTGTGGTCAAGAATATGACCAAAAAATGGGTTTCAAATGTGGCTCAAGCACATAAAAGGGTGTTAAGATTGAATAAAGGAATATTAGGGAATGTGGCCCAATATTATGGTACAAACTATGTGGATACATATGAACGATACCTAGAAGCATGTCTACCCAAAGAGATAGATTAGGTTGAAACATTTGTGTACACATTATGTGGTACTCCTACATGATGGTGGGAAATGCATAAACCTTATTTAATGAGCTATAAAATGTTCCAAATAAATTTCTATTTATGATTTGGGAACAAAAAGATAGGTTTTCTTGCATATATTCTCAAGGGAGACTAACCCTACAAATCACTTGAATAGATGTGAGAAGGAATGGAAAAGTCAAGTGACAATTAGTCCATCATGATTTTGAGTACATGCATTCTTTTCCATATTGAAGTTGTGGGTACATTCATGGTACATAGTTAATGAGAAAAAAAAAGATATTATAGACTAGGAAAAGGTCAAGAAATATATTTAGGATACCTTCATATTAAGGTTAGAAGATGAAAAGTTAAATATACCATTGAAATTTATGTATGCAATAATGCTAAAAAATGATGTGCAAATGGAAGACAGGTTCTGGAGATGAATCACAAAGAAGATTAAATAAATTTGGGATTGTTTGAAGAGGAAGAATGCTAAAAAATAATGGATAAACAAGTGTACATTACATGTAAGACTTAGAAGACACGTGGGTTTAGAAGCGAAGTCATGAGATGGTTCTTTGTAAGGTTATGGGAAAACAAGGATAAAAATATGAGGAAGATCATATAATACCTCTAAAGAAAGAGTGATTGAAGGTTGTAATATCTTAGCTTTAATTTAAACATAAATTACAGCACTTGTAGTTTGACAATATTGTAATCTAATTTTATTTACATTTTTGTATCTCATTTGATACTTATTTGATAATAGCCTCATGTCATGATTTAGATGTATATGACATATTTCTATTTATGTGGATATATGTTTATGTTGATTATGTGTTTTTGATATTATGTTTATCATTATTATTATAGTATAGATATTTATGATGTCATTGGCATGGTTGTAGGTATTGTCAAAGATGGATCTAGGCCTATGAAAGGAAGAATTTTGTGAACTGGTATTGAATAAAAATATACAGGTATAGATGGCAAGGTATAAATCTAGGGTTTTAACCAGTTCCACTATTCATATTTTGTGTTGTGTAAAACCTGTATTGTGCATAATTTTGGTTTGTTCAACTTAAGCAAATGTCATTGGCATAAGCCAATTGTGCACATTATTTTACTAATTTTGAGTTTGTTGACATTCTTTTTTGAAATTTATGATCATTTTGACTGATTTTATTGATCTTTTTGGGTTGTGCCTTGTTGGACTCTAGTATTTATTATGCTAGCAATGTTAGAATCACTATTGGTTTCAACTTGGTTTTGCTTGGTAATTAAAGTTAATATAATTATTAAGGTTTCTATAATGATAATTTTAGATTTGGGTCTAAATTCAAGTGGGCAATAATTAATTTATTACTAAGGGCCTTGATTTAGGTTAAGTATAGTTAGTTTCAAGTAGGCCCAATCGTTAAAGGCATGATCAATCGATTGTTTGGTAACATATGGATTGATATACTTATTGAAGACCTAATTAAAGTCATGACACTATTATGATTGATTATTATTGTTTAAAGACCTTAACAAGGTCAAGAGTTTTGATTATTTATTTTCATTGATAATGATGTTGGATGGGAACATTTTCTAAAGTCATTTGGTTTTAATCATTTGCTTATTATTGTGAACCCTAATTTGGTCTTTAGATATTCAATTACATTTTGGTTTTTTGTTCTATTATTATGCCAATAGTTTACCTTGCTTTGGAGGCAATGGAAAAATGTTAGGGTTTTTTTAGCTACATGAAAGTTTTTTGGAGTAGATTGATGGCCCAATTTGTATTTATGTGTATGTTTTATGGATGAAGTTTGGCGAGTCCATGTGGAAGACATTCATGTTGCTTGCATTGATGATTTTCATCATAGAAGGAATCTATTATTGGTTTTTAAATGAATTTTCTCCATAAAACAAACAGATGTAGAGAATAAAAAAGAATTAAGAAGTAGGAAAGAAATGGAAAAATAAAAGAAAATAGAGGGAGAAGCATGAACCAAACTTGGGTCATCTTGATTGTTTGGAAGGATTAAATAACTAGTTTTTATGGTATGTTCTTCATGGGTTTTCCTTCAGCTATCTTGGATAAACATTGATGAAATTTTAAAGTGAAAATAGGGCCATACAAAACCCTATTTTTGCATGAACTCCATTCCCATACATCATGCTAGTTAGTAAAATATAAAGTTGGCATTATGGTCATCGAGTACTTGATTATTCATTAGGATGAACATTTTTTTTTGTATGGTTGTGTTCTATGTTTTGTTTTGGAAACCCTAGCTATTATGCTAGGTGTATGCACTTACAATACATGTTCTTAGATCTACCACTAATGACACATATGTGCTAAGTTATTTATGATGTTTCTTCTTTAGTTATTTCGAAGTTAGTTGTTGAAACCTTGGATTTGTTTATTTTTATTTATTTATTTCTATTGTAATTTTGTGTGGAAATAAAACCAACTAGATTTTGAAAATAAGATTTTTTGAGTTTTATTTTGAGCCATTTGGTTTCCTTTTTAGACTATGTTTATTTACAATGGGAACCTTGACATTTATGGTGGAACCAACACCTGTTTTGTATGCTTCACATTTGTATATTTAATCTATTTATATACTTGTTGATGAAACTATTACTACCTCATCACCGATGGTTGGGTGGAATGGGCCACCAATGGTTAGGCTCATATTTCCCATTTTTTATGTCAATGAATGAAATAGGTGTAGTGCATGCTTGCTTTCTGGTTGAAAATAAACTCATGAAAAAGATTGTTGAATTCATAGTTAAATTTCAAGGAATAATGAGGCATCACTAATCATGTACTTTCTAAGTATATCTACGTAATTCCTTAGTCATGTGTGATATGTATTTTCTCAACTCTTTTAATGATATATGGTTCTGCGGAAATGTGTAAATAATTATTTAAATAAAATCTTGTATGTATTTTTGTAGATTGATATGAATTATGTCTTACCAGATATGAAAAATCTAGATCGTTGTTAGTATTTAAACCTACATTGTTCATTCGAATGCATATATATGTGTGTGTGTGTGTGTGGGTGATTAGCTCTCTTTTAATGATATATATTAAATGTTTTGAGGAAATGCATAAAGAATCATTTAAATAAAATCATGTGTGTAATCCTATTGTACATAGATACAAAATGGTATCTTATTAAATATGAAGAAATGTTGGTATCTAAACCTAAATTATTCATTCAAATGCATGCACACGCACACACACACACACACACACACACACACACACACACACACACACACACACACACACACACACACACACACACACACACACACACACACACACACACACACACACACACACACACACACACACACACACACACACACACATGCATGTATGTGCATGCGCGCGCGCGTGCGTGCACACACACACACGCATACACATGCACACATATACACATGTATATATAAACATATATACATGTGTGTATGAGTGAGAGAGAGAGAGAGAGAGAGAGAGAGAGAGAGAGAGAGAGAGAGAGAGAGAGAGAGAGAGAGAGAGAGAGAGAGAGAGAGAGAGAGAGAGAGAGAGAGAGAGAGAGAGAGAGAGAGAGAGAGAGAGAGAGAGAGAGAGAGAGAGAGAGAGAGAGAGAGGTTTTATGAAGGATGTTGGTATATGCTTTCAATTTTTTTTTACAAACAATTAAACTATGAACATGAATTTTTTAATTAAGGTATTATTCTAAACATAAAAATATTATTTTATCTATCTTAAAATATTTATTACTACTTTTTAGCTTTTGACTATGTAATGCATTTTTCTTTGACTCTCGATTACTAAATAGAAATTGGTTGATAACCTCACTGGTTGGATAATAATACAATTTCATTGGCATATAAAAAAAATGTTTTTTGTATTATTAAAAGTTTTTAATCCTTATTGAGAGATAAGTTTTATATGTTTGTAGCTTACTAAAATTGAACTTTGGAATGAAAATTTATTAGTCTATTTGGTTTATTAATTGATGAAAGTGGTGGATTTTAATTATTAGTATTGTGTGGGAAATCCTTAAGTTTTATACATGTAATATATTTCCATGAATAGATGGAAACAATAATGGTATTATTTATATTCAACTACTTGATGTAAATATCAATGGGCGAGTTGGAAATGTTTTATTACAATTCAATTCAAAGATTGTTTGATTTATTGCATTAGTAGGCAATGTTGGAAGGTTATGTGCATGAATTTTGGAATAAGTATAATGATTAACATTAGGGATTGAATTAATACTTATTAGCACCAAAACTCTGCCATGGATTTAGGTGGATTTATTGGTTTCAAAACTGCTCATTTAATTTTATTTCACCACCAATGTTACGACAATATGTAGTAGAGTTGAATGAAAATTGCTTAGTGTGAAAATTTAAATACAAGGATAAATTAAAGTTATTAAAAATATCCTTGATCCTATGCTAGATTATACGAACTAATGGTTATATCTTGACTATTGGGAAACTATTTAACTCATTTGGATAGTCATTATTTAAGTCAAATAGTATAACAACTCATAGTGAGTAAGATTCATTCATATTCAAGATTGAGTTAATGACTATCAAATACACCTTATTAATGCATACAAAAATAAATACATTCTTTAATTGTTTTGAGAAATAAAACATAGGTTAATATTAATGAGAAATTATTCCTCTTAGGAATAAGTTTAAATCAGATAAGTTAAATAAAGTATTTGAATTGACACTCATTAAGTAAATACCATTGTATAAATTAATGAATATTGGGTTCATAATGATTTTATTATCCTTCTATAAGAATACCAATTAGATTTGTTACTTGTGCTAGCAAAATTACAACTCATAAATCCATTTTGATTAATTCAAATATGTGATATGTATATCTAATATTAAAATGACTTTAGGGTTTCCTAATATGTGGAAAGTCTTCTCTAATTTCGTTGCTAATGCAATATTGATAATTGATAAAATATTATTAATTTTAATAATTAATTCAAATATGTGATATGTATATCTAATATTAAAATGACTTTAGGGTTTATTAATATGTGGAAGGTCTTCTCTAAGTCTGTTACTAATGAAATATTGATAATTGATAAAATATTATTAATTGCAATAATAATTGAACTTAAAAATTGTTAAAATAATTGTATTTCATAAAGAGATATAAAAGGATGCGAATGAGTTTTAGAATATTATATTATAAATTTAATGAATTATAGATGAGTACCTTGGAAAGGTCTCCATAACATGAGTAATATGAAATTATTTAGAATACTTTGTATTCTAATGGAATCTTTTTTTTGGAGGTTTGTGATTAGAAAAAATAAATAAGTACTTTTTATAGAATGCTCAAGTATGTAACTCTTAAAATGCCATAATGTTTTAGTTGTATAAAGGAGTTTTTTATATGTAAAATTAATCTATGATAAAAAGTCTGAGTTGACATAAATAATGTTAGTTATTTTCCATTCAGTTAGAATAAAATTTGTCATAACATTAAAGAAAGAGATGCGCAATGATATTTTCGTATTTTCTTAGCGCATGAACATGAATGTAATCATCACACTAGAATTATTGGTTGGCAATACTCTAACCATTCATGAAAGAACATTGAGATTATTGTGGGGATCCTTATGGAATATCTTACATACATGTTCTCTTTCACATTAAATTAATATCCTTGATTATGTGATTGATGTACTTATGATCAAACCTAAACTAGAATATTAAACTATAAATTTAGTTAGTGTTAGTGGGGTGGACAATTGTTCAATGTTGGAATAATAGTAGGATTCACTTACGGTAATTATAATTCATAAACTCAAAATGTTCATAATTTTATAGTTCATTTTTTGGGGTTGTGCTAAAGGTGTGCATTAATATAAAGAGAAGTATTACTACCATCCATTATGTAAAAAGAAATAAAATGTGGGAATATAAGAGGATACTCAAATGGATATAGTTGGAGACTATTAGATGGATGTGTATTTTGTGTGCATTACAATAGTTATCAAGGAGTTTAAGGACTTGTTTCTATGAAATTACCATGAGATGAATAGATTATACAAATCCTTAGGTAATATAGCCATTGTTGTCAATCAGACTCACACCCTTGTGAAGGTAGTTTTAGGCCTTCATAGTCTACTAAAACATGGAAACAATCTTAGGATGTGGGTAACCTAATCAGTGGATTGAATCTCTAGATTTTAAGGGCTAGCTCCCTTTGGTGTATCAATTAGGATCTCTACTCTATGCTACAAACTGCTAGGGAAAAGGGAAGAAATACTTGAAGGGAAATCCTACCTAATGATGGTGATACACCTAAATTTTGATTGAGCAACACAATTTGAGCTTTTAAAAACACTGATCAGACAATAAACAAACTAAAATTTTTAACCCCAGTCAACCCCTATGCATCAGTATTTCATGAAAAGGTTATATCTTGTGATCAAATCTTGAGGTAAATGATGGAATAACCCTGATTCAAGGCACTAACTAGCCACTTATATCCACTATAACTTTAGCCAAAAGATGTTAAACATAGAACACAACTTGCATAATCTGATCAGCTAATAACTAGGTAAGAACCAGGTCTTGACAAAGAAGAAAATTCTATCACATATTCAAATCACTGACATAAATACAATAACACCTTGGAGTTTGAAAACTATCTTTTTATTAATCTAAAAAGGTTACACAATGGAAATTTCTGGTAGAGTATGGTCTTGCAAAAAAGAGGATACAATTCATGGCTGAAAAGCCAACTTATATAGAAAAGCATACACAAGCCAAGAGGTTGGCACTAAAAATAGAAAAGGAGGTCAACTCCCACATCAACCAAGTCCAAATTGAGCTATCAAAATATAACATAGCCTTCAAATAATACTCCTTTTGTCTTATATCATGCATGAAGAGTTCTTTGGCATTGGAAAAGAATGTTGGGTTCAATTTTAATCAAAACCTTTATCATGCATGAGGATACACCAATCTCCAAATATAGAACTCCACTTGAACTGTTCAAATGTTGAAAGCCTTCAACAAGCTAAATAAAAGTAAATGCATGACTTGTCAACTAGTTAACCATAGTGCAAGGCTAGTCAACTCCAATATTGAAGTGTGTCTGAATTTCGATTTTGGCATAGAAGGAATGAGGTGGACCAAAGTTTGATAATTCAAACTCCTACATGGAATGCCATGCCATATCTTGGATTGAGAACTCCACTTGAAGTTGAGTTAAAAGTGCTTTGAAAGGCTTGGATTGCATGAAAACCAAGAGTGTATGCATGAAATTCTATGTTAAGCTCTCCTTGAAATACCATCCAATGTTAAACTCTTGTTCTTTTGCTCTTCACTTTTACATGTTTTGATTTGGGATTGGGTCACTTGTATGAAAATTATTTTCTTCTGTCCTTGTTTTTTGGATTTATTATCCGTGGCTTATTTCTTCGAATTTTCCTTTCCTTCAAACTTTCTTTCCCATGGATTATATCTTTCTTTTCCTTCAGACAAATTATTGGAAGGAATTATTTCCTTATTTTTTTGGGTCCTTTGTAATTGTGTCAAGATTTTCCTTGAACTATTCCTTCAGACAAAAGGTCTGAAGGAATTCCATGTCTTCAGGATTTTCTATCAGACAATTCCTTCGGATAAAAAGTTTGAAGGAATTATTTCCTTGCAAATTGCCCTTTGAGATTTTAAAATCTCCCTTCAGCACTTTTGAAAAGACCCTTCAAGATTCTTCAAAGTGTCCCTTGGATTTCTCCAAAGTGTCCTTTTGGAAATATTGTAATGGAATATTCCTTCAGACAAAAAGTTTGAAGGAATTCTTGGAAGTGAACTTTCTTTCAGCTTTTTTGTCTGACACATTCCTTTGAACAATTTGTCTGAAGGAATGTCCCTTTGAACTTTATATAAATGTCCCTTCAGGGTTATGAAACTACCCTTTAGGATTTTGACAATGGTCCTTTTACGAAGAAAATGAACCTTCAAAACTTTTGTAATCAACCCCTCAAAAAATGAATGAACCCTTCGGCAAATCAAAAATTGCCCTTCGGGAATTTGTAAATGGCCCTTTGAAATTTTGTTAAATGCCTTTTCTCCTTGCAAAAAACCTTCCTGAAGGGAACATACTTTTCAAAATAAATGAAAATGACCCTTTGGTAAATGGAAAATGCACCCCTCAAATTTTCTTGCTTTGTCCACTTGCCCTTATGAAAATGCCTTTTTCGAAGGGAAGGAACCCTTTGAAAATCTTGATATGGTCGTCAATTTTTTAGAAAAGATGCTTTTTCCAAAGGGAATGAACCCTTTAGAATATTTGAAATGGACCTTTCCAAAAGGTAAAAGAATCTACAAAATGATCTTTTATCCTTCAAATTTTCAAAAATACACCTTCAGGTTTGTGAAAAAGAACCCTTCTGAAGATAAAAAGACCTTCGAAATTTTTCAAATGGTCCCTTAGAACTTGGAAATGGTCTTTCAGGAAAATGAAATAGAACCCTTCAGATATGCAAAAAGAACCCTTCAGAAAAGTTGTTTTGGAAAAAATCTTCAGATAAAATTCCAAAAGAATTTGGCAAAGCACAAAACCTAAAAGAATTCTTTCTAAAAGAAATAGGTGTTGTTCTTTTGCCATGGGCTCTTTGTGGAAAACTTCTGTCGAAGTAAAATTTAGATACCAACACTTGGCCTGAAGGTTGAAGATGTATACACATTGGCCTCTTCAAGACCTATCCCTACAATTGCTCTGAAAACCTCAAAAACCTACTTGGATCCTTCCACTATAATGACATAAAAAGCTTCGAATGATAAGGGTGTCAATTTGACCTATGGGGTCAGAATTGTCAACATTTTGGTGACTCAGCTAGGAAGTATGCATGCTATGCTTGAGAACCTAGCCATATAAATGATATTTGAATTCAAAAAGAAATGATAGATCTGATCCATGACTTTAAACTCTCTTTTGGCATGAGATAACCTTCATCCTCCAAAACAAGAAGGGAAACACATAAATCAGGGAAAACTAACTAAAAAACAAATGTGAAAATAAGCACTTATTTGGAATAAAATAGAATGAAAATATTGTGCTTGAACAACACTTGGAGGAAAACAAAAAAAATAACTAACCATGACAAAAAATGATCCACCTGAATCAAAAGGGATTTCATAAACTCACTCATCTCAAGAGATGATACAAGTTGCAAGGCAGGATGTTTATTAATCATAACCTTTGATGAAGCATTTGTCTTGCTCACCAACTCTCTTAGTGTCTCCTCCAATGAGTCATCAATAACAAACCAGCCACCAACAAAGATAATATCATCTAGTACTTCTAGATCTTTTTCATACTACTTGTCATCTTCTACCTTGTCAAGTGATATCTCATCTATGCATTGTCCTTGAGTGACCTCATCATTCTTATCAACTATTGCAAGGTTATCTAGCTCTTCACAGAGCTTTGAATAGGCAACCCAATCTGTATTATGATCTTGAATAGGTGATTCTTTATCAAAATTTTCATAAATATTCTCTTCAATAGGCAACATATCCCTACAAAGCTCTTCAATCTCTTACAAAGATGTAAGGTAAAGCTACCAATCATCTCTTTGTTCCTAATTTTGATCAATTTGAATAAGATTAGCTTGAAATTTATCTTGATCCTTCGCAATAGGATATATCTGTAACTCATTTATGAATTTAATTTGTACCAACTCCTCTTAGAGTTCTTTCACATCAAGATTAGCCTTCTCATTCTCAACTACAATCTCAAGTGAAGTATCAATGAGAAAATATTCCTCATGCACACTTGAAGCATCCTCTTCACACTCTGAAAGAACCTAACTTGTAGCTACAAGTTCATCCTTAATCTTCTAGAGAATAGGCTCCCCCTGAAGAAGGGAGATGGTAGGAGGGTGATGAAATTCATTTATTTGAGAGGGAAAATGAAACTTGGGAGGTTTATCGTGATCATATTTTAGGATTTAGAGGGTAATGGAATTATTTAGGGAGTTTTGGAGATGAGGGAAAGAGAAACTCTTAGAGACCTCTACATTTTGTTCCTTCTACTTGGCCATTACCTCATCAAAGTCTGAAACCTGCTTGTCTGCATGGACAACTTGAACTTGAGGGATGATTGGTGAGGAAATGGGACTATAAGAGGGTTTAGTCTCATGAATAGTCTCTTGAATAGGCTCTTGAATAGACTCTTGAATAGGCTATTGACTCCAACTAGGAAGCTCCCTCGGTACATACTGGGCATGGTTAAAAACTTCATGAGAATAAGGAATACAAGAACCCTTTGTAGATAAGTGGCTCAACTTGATTTTATACCTCTCCCAAGCCTCCATCTTCTCTAATACAAAAATACATAGCTCATTTATCTCTTCTAGATCATTGGACATATTTTGGAATATACCATTCATTTATTCATACTGAGAGTTTGAACAAACTTTTCTTGAATATGCTAGTGTTATAAGCTCTATTTCATCCATTCTTTCTTGGAGCCAAGGTTGCTCATATGAAGCATCATATCCATATGATAAAGGTGAAAAATAATCTTGAGATTGATATGGATCACAAGGAAGGTAAGAGTCATGCTCTTGATAATAAGGATCATGAGAAACTTGATAAGGTTCAACATAGCTTTGATAATACTCCTAATAAGGCTGATTAGGCTCATAAAAAGGCTTATAGGTATCATGAAAAGGTTGGTATGATTGATCATTGGGAGGATAAGGAAACATAGAATATGAATTCTCTTCATATTAAACCATTAAAACTCATTCACGATAATGCAATAAAAATAGACTTACATGGAAACTGTGACTGGATTATTAGAAGCAATTGCTTGAGTTTGGAATCACCAAATACTTCTTGAAGAACACTATTGTAGCTAAAATTTCATCAAGACCAAGTCCAATGTGTCCCACCATGCATTTAAAAAACTATTTTCAATCAGACTCACACCTTTGTGAAGGTAGTTTCAGGCCTTTACAGTCTATTGAAACATGGAAACAATCCTAAGCTGTGGGTAACCTAATCAGTGGATTGAATCTCTAGATTTTAAGGGCTAGCTCCATTTGGTGTATCAATTATTTTCTTTAATCTACATTAAAAAATTATAGGGAAAAGGGAATAAAGAAACTTGAAGAGAAATCCTACCTAATGATGGTGATACACCTAAATTTTGATTGATCCACATAATTTGAGCTTCTAAAAACACTGATAAGATAATAAACAAACTAAATTTTAACCCCAATCAACCCCTACGCATCATTATTTCATGAAAAGGTTATATTTTATGATCAAATATTGAGGTAAATGATGAAATATCCCTGATTTAAGGCACTAACTAGCCACTTATATCCACTATAACTTCAACGAAAAGATATTAAACATAGAACATAACTTGCATAATCTGATCAATTAATAACTAGGTAAGAATCAGGACTTGACAAGGAAGAAAATTCTATCACATATGCAAATCACTAAAATAAATACAATAACACCTTGGAGTTTGAAAACTATCCTTTTATTAATCCAAAAAGGTTACACAACACAAATTTTTGGTAGAGTATGGTCTTGCGAAAAAGAGGACACAATTCAAGGCTGAAAAGCCAACTTATATAGAAAAACATACAAAAGCCAAGAGTTTGGCACTAAAAATAGAAAAGGAGGTCAACTCCCACATCAACCAAGTCCAAATTGAGATATCCAAAGATAACATAACCTTCAAATAATATTCTTTTTGTCTTATGTCATGTATGAAAAGTTCTTTGGCATTGGAAAAGAATGGTGGGTTCAAGTTTAATCAAAACCTTCATCATGCATGATGCTACACCAATATCTAAATATATAACTCCACTTGAATAGATTGATTGTTGAAAGCCTTAAATAAGTTAAACAAAATTACATTCATGACTTTTCAACTAGTCAACTATAGTGCAAGGCTAGTCAACTCCATAACTGAAGCGCACCTAAAATTCCATGTTGGTGTAGAAGGAATGAGGTAGACCAAAGTTTGACATTTTAAACTCCTGCATGGAAATCCACACCATATCTTAGACTAATAAATCCACTTGAAGTTGAGTTAGAAGTATTTTGAAAGGCTTAGATTGCATGAAAACCAAGAGTGTATGCCTGAAATTCTATGTTAAACTCTCCTTGAACAACCATCTAACGTTAAACTCTTATTATTGTGCTCTTCACTTTTGCATGTTTTTTTTAGGCTTGGGTCACTTGCATGTACCCTATTTTCTTCTATCCTTATTTTTTGGATTTATTGTCCATAGCTTAGTTCTTTGGATTTTCCTTTCCTTCAGACTTTCTTTATCGTGGATTATCTCTTTCTTTTCCTTCGAATAAATTGTTCAAAAAAATTGTTTCCTTCTTTTGTTTGGTCCTTTGTAATTATGTTGGGATTTTCCTTGAACCATTCCTTCAGACAAAAAGTCTGAAGGAATTTTATGTCTTTAGGATTTTCTCTCAGATAATTCCTTCAAAAAAAATGTCCAAAGGAATTCTTTCCTTGAAAATTTATCTTCAGGCTTTTAAAATGTCCCTTTGGCACTTTCAAAAATACCCTTCAACATTTTTAAATTGGAATTTTCCAAAGGGATTCTAACCCTTCAAGTTTTTTGGCACAAACCTTCCCAAAGGGAAAGAGCCCTTCGAGATTCTCAAAATGAACTTTCCTGAAGGGACATAACCCTTAAAGATTATTCAAAATGTCTCTCAGATTTCTTCAAAGTATCCCTCGAATCTCTCCAAAGTGTCCCTTCAAAAATATTGTAATGGACTATTCCTTCAGATAAAAAGTCTGAAGGAATTCTTGGAAGTGAACTTTCTTTCAGCTTTTTTGTCTGACACATTCCTTCAAACAATTTGTCTGAAAGAATGTCCCTTAAAAATTTATATAAATGTCCCTTTGGGTTTACAAAACTACCCTTTAGGGTTTTGACAATGGTCATTTTCTGAAGAAAATGACCCTTCGTAACTTTTGTAATCAACCCCTCAAAAAATGAATGAACCCTTTGGCAAATGGAAAATTGCCCTTCGGGACTTTGTAAATGGTCCTTCAGACTTTTGTTAAATGCCTTTTCTCCTTGAAAAGAACCTTCTCGAAGGGAAGATACCCTTTGAAAGAAATGAAAGTGACCCTTCGGCAAATGGAAAATGCTTACCTCAAATTTTATTGCTTTTTCCACTTGCCCTTATGAAAATGCCTTTTTCGAAAGGAAGGAACCCTTCAAAAATCTTGATATGGTCGTCAGAACTTTTGGAATAGACCATTTTTATAAAGGGAATGAACCCTTTAGAATATTTGAAATGAACCTTTTCAAAAGGTAAAAGACTCTACGAAATGATCTTTTGTCCTTCAAAATTTTGAAAATGCACCTTTAGGTTTATGAAAAAGAACCCTTCCAAAGAGAAAAAAAATTGGACTTTTGCAAATGGTCCGTCAAAACTTGGAAATGGTATTTTGAGAAAATAAAATAGAACCCTTTAGAGATGCAAAAATAACCCTTCAAAAAAACTATCTCAAAAAAATGCTTCAAACAAAAGTCTGAAAGAATTTGGTAAAGGATAAAACCTAAAAGAATTCTTTTCGAAAGAAATAGGTGTTGTTCTTTTGTCATGGGCTATTTGTGGAAAATTTATGTCAAAGGAAAACTTGAATGCCAAGACTTGGTGAAGGTTGAAGATGTATACATGTTGGCCTCTTCAGGACCTATCCCTGCAATTGCTCTGAACACCTCAAAAACCTTCTTGGATCCTTCCATTGTAATGACAGAAAAAGCTTTGAATGATAAGGGTGGCAATTTGACCTGTGGGGTCAAAATTGTCAACAACCATAAAATTGAATGGAGGTGTAAAAAAAGTGAATAGAATTCCATATAGGATGAATATGAACCTTTGATCAAAGTTGAAGGAATAAATAGATAAGGTGCTCAAACATGCGTAATCTATTCAGTAGAAGAATTTGATCGAGTGAGTCATATGGTAATAAGTATAAAAATAATAGAAATATTAGGGTGCATTTATATTAATATGTATTAAATAATGTATGTGTACAATATCCATTCCAAACATAACTCACATAATAATTATTTGAAGGAGTATTTGGCTATGAAATCTACACCTTCACAGATTGATTTTTAGGGTATCATCAAGTTCATATCGTAGATGAAAACAAGTCTAAGACCAATTTAATACTAAGTGAGGGTTATTCACATATAATGTGATGCCATTTGGATTGAATAATTCACCCACTATGTTTTCATGAATTATTGTTGAAATATTTAAGGAGTTCATACATAAATTTTTACAAGTATGTTTAGATGATTGGATTTGTATGAATTAGTTAAGGATCACTAAGCTAATTTGTGCATGATATAAAAGAGATGTAGATAAATTAATATATCCTTGAATATAAATGTGTATTTTCAATGTCATTTGGTATGTTATTGGGACATATCATCTACAAGGAGGGCATGTTAGTGGACATTGGAAAAGTAGTGATATTGTAATTAGAAGCACCACACACATAGAAGGAGCTTTGCACATTCTCGGGACATTGTAGATACTACATGAAGTTTATCCATAATTATGCACATTTTATAGGGACTTTAAAGGAGTTGATAAAGAAATATGTTCCATTTAAGTGGATGGAAATGCAATAGGAGGCATTTCAAGTGTTGAAGAGAAAATTGGCCAGTGTGCCAAATTTATAGTTTTCAGACTAAAAGATTTTATTTCATGTGCATCTTGATGCATCAAAAACTATAGTGGAATAAATAATTACACAACCAAGTGAAGGGAAGATTTATCATCCTATCTTGATTGAAATTAAGATGTTATCTAAGGCTGAGCAAAATTATACCACAATGGAGAGTGAAGTGCTAGCAATAGTTTATGCATTTCATAAATTTTTGAAGTATCTTCTTTATACTCCATTTGTGTTTTTTATGGGTCACTAGGCACTCAAGTATATTGTGAAAAAAAAAGTTTTGCATGGCCATATTTATTGATGGATAGTGTCATTACAAAAGTTTTAATTTTTAGTGGGGGTGAAACCTAGAAGACTGAATGCACGACCAAACCATTTGTCATGCATTGAGAAAAGTGAGGTTGCATGACCTATTGAGGATGACATGTCAAATGCATAACTATAAAAATTGTAGAGTTTTCTTAAATAAATGGTAGTTATTACTGTAATTTTAAATTTATGGTATTGAAACAATTAATGGTTAATAAGTGGTATTATTTATGTACCCTTAATACATTAAATTACATTGGTTAAATAATAATATATTTTATTATTTATCATGAGTTTATCCTTGTGTAAATAAATAATAAAATATATCAAATGAACTTTATAGAGGTTGGACCCATTAATGTCGTAGTTGGAAAAAGTCATTTATAATGGGCAGATTACCTTGCCTATATAATAAGGAATTTATATTGTAAGATGTAATAAAAAAAGAAGTGAGAGGAAGAAATACTGTATTGGGTACTTGTTAGTTTCTCATAATATGAATAATATTTGTGATTTTTTTACTTTTTTGAAAGTTTTTTCACGTATATCTATGTTATGGTGTGTTCAAATTTGCTCTCATTGTTTCATGGTGAATGTCTTTGCTATTGCTCTCACATCTAAATCTGATGTCTGTATGCAATCGTATTGCTTGTTATGTCATGGTATTAGAGCTAGTTGATGCGTGATCAAATGGCAAGATCATAGATAAAAGTTTTTAAGCTTGTGTTCAAGCCTAGATTAATCCATTTTTCAAGCCATGGTATGATCATGAAAATTTTCAAGCCATGTTATGATCATAAAAATTTTCAAGCTTCTCTTTCTGTAGGAAGTAAGTTATTCTACTTTTTCCTCTCTTAAAAGCCTAGAAATCTCAGATCTATGCAATTTTTCATATTTTAAGCTATTTTCATGTCATAGATCTAACTAAAAATCTTAAAATGGGCTAAAAATATTTTTTTAAGAATTAATTTTTTTAATATTTTCTTGTTTTTTAGACTGATAATCTGCATGAAGGTGATTGAAGCTCTTTAGTTACAGATCTAATACTTACAGGGAGTTGCAAACATTAAAAGAGCCAACAAGTGAGTGAATCAATGCTTGGAAATTCTTTTATGGCCTTTTTTTTTAAAAAAAAATTACAGTAAATCTCCCTTTTGGTCACTCCATTGGCTTAGTTTGACCATTTTCAAGCATTTTTGACCTTTATTTCACTTGATTTGGACTCTTTTAACTCATTTCAATTTTTTTTCTCTCCTCTCAAATATTATTTTTTAGCATGTGTGAGATAAAAATCAGTGAAATATCAAATTTTGGGTGGTAAATCTCAATTTTGTTTTTTCTATTTTCTTAGTTTGGCCATTTGCAAGCAATTTTGATATTTACTTTGTTTGATTTGGTCTCCTACAACTTTTTTTTATTTTTTCTCTCCTTCCAAGCATCATGCTTCAGCTTGTATGGCCATAGAATAAGAAAAAAAATAGAAATCATGTATTCTCAATCATTTTATAAGATTTAAAGGTTGATTTTATGTTTTCTACAATATTTAAACCTAGTGGAGCCATTTTCAGACCCTGAAGAGCATCAAAAGGAAATTTATATTTTTTTACTTCTACCTGGGTGCCATAGTATGCCATAACAGTAGTAAGATCATTAAAATATCATTTTATAGTCAAAAAATCATATATCTGGGTTTACCAATAGATTTTGATGGCAATTTATAAGTGTTTTCAAGCTTTGGATCACTGAAAACGGATGTCTAAAGCTCTTGCAATCCTTCCCTACTCTCCGCCTATGTCATGCTTTTGTATAAAGCGTGATAAAACAATGAATTAATGAGTATGTTAAATTTTTAATGCAATTATTTTAAAATAAAACATTTATTTAATTGGCTTTATTCCACCCAAGTAGTGGACCCCACTTAAGTTTTTTTTTTAATCTTTTTTTTCAAAATTTTAAATAAATACTTGCATTTTATTATGAAAGTATTTAATTATGGTTTATTTATTTTTAAAAATAAAAATAAAAATTAGACCATAAAAGTATTAAACATAAGACATAAGTTAGTGCTTAGTGGGTGAGTTGTAATTAATCAATTTTCCATGCAAGCACATGGTGGGCCTATGTGTGTTGATTTGTATTTTTCAAAAAAGATTAAAAAAATATTTAATTTTTTTTCTCTTTATACAATCATGAGATATTGATTTTAAATGCATTTAATATTTTTATTTAAATAATAATAATAATAATAATTAAATCATATAGCTTGCATGTGAAATTTTGTATTGGACAAAGGGAAGTTTACTAGTATTTTTTAGAAAATATTTATAGATCCAAGGTCCTTAAATTAAATATCAATTCCTATATATTTTTTTGATCAAAATTAATTAATTATTTTTAAAATAATTAGTTAAAAATTATGGTTATTAATCGTGCAAAATCTCACGTGTAAAGCTTACAATGCTTTTGACACTTTTGACACCCTTGACTTGTCATGTTCTTTGTCAAAGATGGTCATGTGACCAATCTATATTTAGATTTTTGTACCTTATATACATATTGGATGGTATTTTATTTGATTTTAAACCTCTTACTATTGATTTATAATAATTTATTCAAATAGTGTAATTTGTGACACTATTTATGATAATTGTGACACTTGTAACTTTCACCCTTATTGCAATTATTTATGTTTTTAAATTATTTTGCAATCAAATAAAGTGGATAGTGTTGTTTACACACTAGAATATGTGTATTTATTACAAAATCAAGTATAAATCACATTAAACATTTTGCTTTCTAAAACCTTTTTTTTCAGTTTAGTATAAAATACAAACTTGTACTGTCAAATTTAAAAAGAAAAAAAAATATTCATGACTAAAATTATAATATAAAATTATTCCTAATAATAAATGTAATATTTGGTTAACTTATTATGAAATTATTAGTGAATTTATTGTTTGTACATCACATAACCTACTTGTTAAATTTAACATGCTTGATTGCAAGCTTACATATATTTCTATTAAAGGTTGTGTTAGAGCTTGATCCAAAAATTGTGTGCAGATAAAGCTAACCCCTATTTACAAATATCTTGTTAGTATTTTGATTTATCTAACCATTATTATGATATATATTTCATAAGATGTGGGTGTTACTTCTAGATTCATGTAGGATCTATACTTAGATCATTGAAAATTAGCAAAGAAAATACTTTGATATATAAAAAAACTATAAACTTTGGTTTATATTATTTTTTCTTTGATTATGCTAATTTATTTCATTATTGTGATGTTAATCATACTGTGATGAGTCTACTTCTGCATATATGTTTATGTTTGGTGTAGGTGCTATCACTTGGTGCACTTCATGTGGAAGTTACTAAAGAAGCTTTATGGCTATGAAGGATGATAGAAGAACATTGTGTGTAAGTTCCTCATTATGCCAAGCTTCTTGGTGATAGTCAAAATTTTATAACATTGGTGAAAAATCCAATGCAACACCAATAAATTAAAACTTATAGAAGTTCATTCAATGTTAGACTTATCGAAGTTACCATTGAGGGGGATTGTGCATGACAATATCACTTCTTAACAGCCATGTGAGTTGTGTGTTTCCTTCTATTTATCTTTACTTCTTATTATAAAACATTGCAATATATCACTTTATGTGATTTTAGTTAACTTCATATGGAAGTTTACATTGTACCCAATACATAGTAGCATGCAGGTCTTTATGTTATAAAAAACTCTAATATATTTGGTTGATTATTCATGAGAAATTATGGAATGTATTCTCACTATGGGATGTAGTCTCATAATTATGCTAGCCTAAACTCACTTTCAGTGGTTTAAGATAACATAGTGTAATTATTTTAAAGGTGCCTATTGGGACATAGTGCAAAACCTTTAGGTGTCTATGGATGTATAGTGTAATTCTTTTAAAGGTGACTATGTAATTGTGGTTACATGGTGTAATACCTTTGAGCATCTATAGTTGTATAGTGTAATTATTTTAAAGGTGATTATGTGATTGCAGTTATATAGTGTAATACCTTTGGGTGCCTATAGTTAAATAGTGTAATACCTTTGGGTGACTATGTTTACATAGCATAATTCCTTTAAAGGTGACTATGGCATGATGAAGGAAGTTTCCTTCAATTATTACCTCTTAAAACTCATCATGTATGGTTCATGGAGTGTAAGTTCATTATGTTGTTACCTCCTAAAAATCACTATGTATCCCCACTTAACATTAATGGGGAGTATTAGAACAATTAATGGTTAAGTGGTATTATTTATGTACTTTTAATACATTAAATTACATTGATTAAATAATAATATATTTTATTATTTATCATGAGTTTATCCTCTTTAAATAAATAATAAAATATAAAATGACCTTTAGAGAGGGTGGATCCATTAATGTGGTGGTTGAAAAAAGTCATTTACAATGGGTAGATTACCTTGCCTATATAATAAAGAGTTTATATTGTAAGATGTAATAAAAAAAGAAGTGAGAGGAAAAAAGATTGTATTGGGTACTTGTTAGTTTCTCATAATATAAATAATCTTTGTGGTTTTTTTACCTCTTTAAAAGTTTTTTCATGTATATTTATGTTATGGTGTGTTTAAATTTGCTCTCATTGTTTCATAGTGAATATATTTGCTATTGGTCTCACATCTAGATCTGGTGTTCGTATGCAATCGTATTACTTGTTCTATCATATGGTTGGCCCCAAGTGACTAGATTAGAAAATATAAATAGTTGGAATTAAGAGATGTGTTGTATTAGCTAATATGGGGAAATTTATACTGAATTAAGAGAGAAGAAGTACTACATAGATGAGTGTTGGAGCATGAACATAAAAATATGTTGTGTGAATGCCATGAAGGCATTGTTAGGGACATTACACAAAATAGGTGATTGCATGAAAGATTATGTTGTCTAGATATGGATTCTTTAAATATGTAAACAATCAAAAGTAAAAATGTGATATTTTCCAAAGGGTAAGTAAGCCCAATGGACAAGGTGAGATGTCATTATTCATGATTATTGTGTAAGAATAATTTTTAATATGGGTTACGTATTTTTTGGGTCTAATAAACCCTATTTCATGATGTAGTGGTACACATTATATCATATATCATAATGACTACCGAGTAATTAACAATATGGGTTGAGGTTGTGCCTACAAAGGATTCTACAACAAAAATTGTAGCTAGATTCTTGTGGGATAATATAATAACAAGGTATGTGTGTCCTATAAGTTTAACAAGTGATTGAGGGACTCATTTTATTATGGAGATGGTGAATAATTTTTTATAAAATATTAAGGTTATGCATCACAAGAAACCTAATATCATCTACAACAAAATGCTACAATGGAGACCTTTAATAAGATTTTAAGAACTTCACTCTCTAAGATTTGTGATGTTAGGCATAAAGATTGGGATGACCATGTTTTAGCTATTTTGCATGCTTATATGATAAAATAAAAATGGTTGAACAAGTATACACCTTTAGAGTTGGTTTATGAGAGGGAGATCATGTTTACAGTAGAGTTATTGATTCCTTTTTTGAAGATTTCACACACAAGAGGGTTGGAAAATCAATCATTGGAAAATAGACTAGTAGAGTTGATGAAAATGGATGAGAAAAGGTTATTAGCATGATGGAGTATAGGGGTAGAAAAAACCATTAGAATGTTTTTCATGATAAGCATATCAAAAATAATAAATTGTGTTGGCACTAAGGTGATTTTGTGTGATTCCAGATATTTAAAGAACCAAGGGAAGCTCCATATTAGATGGATGGGGTCATACATTATTTACCACATTATAGAAAGTGATACATGGAAGTTGTGTAGGTTGGCTAGTGAATTATTTTAGGGGCACGTAAATGGATGTAGGCTCAAGCCCTAATTTAAATTATCATTCTTTAGGTGGAAAGGAAAAGGTCATTGCCCTTATGAAAATGTACCACAAAAAAAACCTTTATGTAGTTGGTTTTTATTAACATGTATGGAATAAATGAAAATGATCCTATAATCCAATCATGCAAGTTGAGTGAGGGTGTTCTAAATATTATTATGAAAAATTTCTAAGTATTTATAGGAGGGGTAATCACACACAATGGAGATTTGTAGATAAGTTGAAACATGGTTTTGAAAAATAAAAAATAAATGAATGCCCAAGACAACCAATAACAAGATGATGCCCAAAAGGACTTAGCACATATTGGTTATGGGAAGAAAGAAATTTTGGATTGCTTGATAGGATTTTTTTTGGAGATTAATGCAAGAATAATCATGGAAGTACATATTAAGTATGATTTGGAAGGAGAGTGTAGTCCAGAAGGTGATATGGGAAGTAGGTTTTGCATACAACATTGGGTTGAAATGGAAAATGCATGGAAGACTACACACATTTAGGAATTAAAATATTTTATAAATGACATGTAGAGAAAGGTACGAAGCATTCATACTTTTTCATTTTTGAACATTGGCTGACAACAAAGCAAAATATTTGTAGGTAGGTGTAGATTTAATGTACCTAAGTCTATAAAATGATGGAGATAGCCTTTGAGAATAATTTATAAATTAATATAATTTTAGAGCTTTAGCATTCTTATGTCGGAATTAAAATTAGGTTATCCAAGCAAGAGAGATTAGGGAGATAAAAATGCCATTGAAGGAATGCATAAGGATTAAGTGTGGAAGAGTGAAATTGTACAGTTGGTCAGGAAAGAGAATTGACAAAAGGAAGACTATTATTTAGGGAAGTTGCATAGGCTTATGGGATTATAGCAATGGAAAATAATAAATTGATGTCAATAATGACCCATTTAGTGGAAGAGGAAGAATAAGTATTTTGATTAGTGATAAATTCAAAGACAAAGAAAGAAAAAGAGGTTAAACAATAGAATACCTAGACTAGGGCTACTCTCAAATCGCCTAGTATAAAAGGGGGAAAGAAGATAATTGTGTTTGAATTTATAGTTATAGAGGTTATAGGGGAGGCACACATAGGTGAGGAGATATCTAAAAAAATAAGGGAATGCATGATTGAATATTTCAATCATATGGAAGCATATATTTTTAAGGAGATCACTACATAATTTGACACACTCAGATGATCAGATGGTAGGGTTTTCTTAAGAACCCATTTAGGAAGAACATGGATACTTGAGATGTGGTAATTGTAATATCTAGGGAAGCCAAATGAGTTAAAAAGTGGTTTATATCCAAAATACCCAATAAGAAACTATAATTCGCAAGGATAAGTATGAAGATATCACTTATGTGAATTAATAGGATTAAGGGGTTGAAAAATGAAGGAGAGGATGCGCACACAATGTTAATAGAGAATGACAACATTGATAATGTTGAAATGGAGTTAAAGTTACACCAAGGAGGTTATGCCATGAAACTAAATAACATTTCTAAATTTCCAACATAAGTAAATGCATATTTGATTAATTCAAGGATAACTATTACAAAGAATTGGGGAGATGCTTCTAATCCCATAGTGTACGTGTCTTACCAAATTGCAAAGGATGGGGTTAAATTTAACCCTAAAAAATATGTATCCAAGGATATTGACCAGGTGGTTGAAGAGGCACACATTACATGAGGAGTCTTCATATGGGGAATGTACCTAATTATGATAACATTAAAAGAGGTAGGCATTTGAAATAGCTAGATATTTAAGATTCTGTAGGAGAAGAAGTTGTGTGTAGATAATTATGAAACATACCAATGTGGAGAATGATTGAATGAACCTACAAGGTGAAGATGTTGAAATGGTTCAACAATGTGAATGTATAATTCATGACAAAATATACAGTGAATAAGAAACTAGTAGAAGTGAAAAAGGGGTATGTTTAGTTTTACGTAATGAAACATTACACATTGGTAAAGGTGAAGGAGCAAGATAATAATAAGAGCTATTGGATGATGTTTCCATATGTAGTGTCCACACACTACATGAAAATAACATTGGTGAGATTTAAGGGAATCTCATGGGAAAATGTGGACATGGACAAGGTGGAAAACAAGATAAGAAACCAAAGGATAGGTTTCATCATAGCATAAGGTGACTAAAAAATATGAAGATTGAAAATATGATAGTCTCAAAAGGGAATCTCATGGGAAAATGTGGACATGGACAAGGTGTAAAACAAGATAAGAAACCAAAGGATAGGTTTCATCATAGCATAAGGTGACTAACAAATATGAAGACTGAAAATATGATAGTCTCAAGTTATAAATTGCATAAGAATTTATGATGATTTAAGTCCAGTGTTCATTGACATGCACCTTGAAGCCTAAATACGCCAAACTTGCACAAATGGATAAACCATTAGCATGGGAAAATATTGAGAAGTATGTTGTGCAAAGTAGGGAGGCAAAGAAAATAAAGAAGATGAAGGTTCAAATAGAGAAGAATAAATACAACATGCAAGATTATGAGAAGATCTAGGAGGATGAAAATGAAACTGAGGTAACAGATTTTAAATCTAAGGAAAAGGTGAGTTGAAAGGATAATGGTTCGAAAGAGACCAAGAAGACATCACCTATGCAAAAGAATGTCGCACAAACCCCAAATAAAAGGAAGAGAAGTGGGGGCATGAAATATAAGAAAAATAAGTAGACAATAACAAGAGAAAAGTTATAATCCATATCAAAAGAGACTAAGAAGAATAAGGAAGAGTAAATGCACAAGGATGCATGCATAATTGAGAGTGAAAAAGAGGTTACACCCATTTTTTTTATTCAGACCCATTTAATCCAAAGGCAATCAATGTGATGTCCAAGGGTTAATAAGAAGATTAAAAAATGGGTGAATAAGAGAAAGAAGAAATAAATAAGAAATTTCAAGACTTGTTGGATACACATGGTGTAGAAATTTCAAGACTTGTTGGATATACATGGTGTAGATACAACATTCAAAATACCAACACAAGGCATAAAAATGGAAGTAGAACCTAAATATATTTCATAAAAAATCACTTACAACCCCCATAAGATGAACATCAAACAAGTAGGTTTGGGTGTTTATACTAGAATTTTCACTTTTATGACTAAGAAGAAATAAAGAGATAAAAGCTGTGGAAAAGGGTAAAATAGATATGGTAGAAAAACTTGGTAGACATGCACACATGAACCAGATGAAGTGGATAGCTCTTATTTGGCTAGGGGAAGATGACCTACATAAGAAAGCACTTAAATCAAGCTTGTTTGTTAGACAAGGGGGAAGGGTGGATTGCCTAGCTAGGGCTAGATCCAAGACAACGTGAGCTATCTATGGAGGCTACCAATCCACACCCGTAAACAAAGTTAATGATGAAATTAGATGAATGAAATCAAGCATACACAAAATTAAACAAGATGAATACTTTACTAATGTAAGCTAAAGATATAATAAACCAATAAAAGAGATGCTAATTTACTAAATGAATGTTTTGTTCTGTTCTAGTCTATTAAGGTTTAGCTTGGTACAAAAAATGGGAAAATAGGGTCTGGTCAATAGTTATTTAAATGGTAGAAAATGAGTGTTTTGGTCATAAAGAGCTAATCCTCAGTGGTTACCTGATGGGACTAGGAATGCTCAAAATGTACATGAGAATTCTCAGATCTGGTATAACTAAGGGTACATATTTTTTTGATATTTGGTAATGATAGGATGAAAGGGAAAAGGGTTCAAAGTAATTGAAATGAGATGGGAAGGATGTAAGGAGGAGGGTCCTGATAGAGATATGCAAGTAGAATGAAGAAAGACAAATAAATAGCTTACCTAATCTAAAATGATTTCAGTAGCATAATGGTATGTAAATGAGAGTTAGAAGAAATTTACCAAAGGTTTGGGTTGGTGGATACTGGAGAAACTTGTGTGAAGAATCTTTGAATGCCTGGAAGATTTGAGTACCTAAATGAAGATAGCCTAAATGTAAAATTTGGATATGTATTTGTGGATCCATTTATCCTCTTGCTCACTTCCTTTTATAAGAAAAAGGTGATGGATTAAGAAGATAAGATTGTAATATTATGAGGTTTTTGTGATGGGTTAGAAGATGGATCAGGTGAATAAAATTATAATTGTGCCTGTGCTACCTTAAGAATAGCTAGTGATGATTTACTAGCTTGGGGACCTAACCATTGATGGTTAGTATAACCATCATTGGCTACGGGTAACTGTCGATGATTGTGGTACCAAATAGAAGTGGAATAAAAAATGGTCAAAGGGGTTAAAGGGTCAAAAAGAGGCTAGTTAGGGTGAAAGGGCTAGTTGGTTATTAGACTAACTAACTTAATCTAGGGTTAGGGTTAAGAGGGTTAACAAGGTAAGTTAAGTTAGCTAAGTGGCTAACTAGACCCAAGGTGAGGTTAGGTTAAATGGGTTAGGTGAAGGGATTAGTTCAAAATAGGTCATTTTGACTTTATCAATGTAGTCAAAATAAGTGAAAGAAAAGTCTGAGGCAATTTGACAATTAGGACCATGTGTGTGCTTTTATAGTGTCTAAATTTTGCCCCTTTTTGTTATGTGGCTTGTATCTACAAACTAAAAAACAAAAACAAAGATGGTGTCAGTTGAAGTTTGGTTGAAGGTCAATTTGCCCAAAGTATGAGAGGAGTTCCCCCTCAAATTAGGAGATGATGAGGAAAAAATGAATTAGGTCGGGGTTTGATGAATGGTATATGGTTAATCACAAAGGTGGGTTACTAAAGGGTGATTCAAAGTTGGGCATTTGTAATGCAAATATACACTTAATATGTAATAAATATGTGATATCCAAGATCGTGTAAGGATTAAGGATTCCAATTTGGTAAAAATAAGCTCAGTGATAAGAAGACATGTGACCAATAAAACACATGACCATATTGTGATGGTTGCGTACACTTGTTAGCCTTTGAAGAAAAAGGATCGATGTATGTGGGGGTATCCAAATTTAGAAGTGATCTCGTGTTTGGGTATTTGAAATTGGAAGTGATCCTATGGAGGACTCCAATGTTTTGGTCATGCATTAAGTGTAAAACGTTCAAATGTTTGAATGGTCAACATGGTAAAGTTGATCGGTGTGGTTAAAAAGACCACAAAAAGGTCATCACAAAAGATGTATATGGTTTGGGTAAAAATGTTCAACATCGAGATGGACATGGTATAATGGTTCAAGGATAATGTTTAATGGTTTATGGTTGAAAAGAAAGAGATGACCGAGTTGACTCTAGATGCACTAGGCAAATGAATGCTACCTACATAGTTTCGTGGACATAGTATCTAATAAAAAATTTAGGCCTCTAAATGGTTAGAAAAGGTGGAGAAAAGATAATCTCTAAATGGTTGATATCCAAAATATGGGTAGAAAGATAATGATCAATGGTTGGGTGAAAGGTATGTTGGAAAAGGGGCAGTGAGCTGACTCCATATGCACTAGGCAAGTAGACACTACCTATATAGTTTCGTGGATATGGAATCTAATAGAAACTTTAGGTCATATGTAGTTCTAGTTCTAATTGGATGATTTTTAAAAGAGGAAGGAAGATGGAGAAGAGTAATCTCCCAAAAATCCTAGGGAAGGAAATTCCCAAATAGGTTGAGGTGGTTTTCAAATGAGTTTCCCTAATTTGACATACTATATGGTCTGTGTTTGGTTGAAGGTAGTGTTGGTTCTAATCAAATAAAGTGGGTTGATAAAGGGGTGGAGAGTAATATTCTCCAAGAACTAAGTGATGGAGAAGGAATCTCTAAGATATAGGCCTTGTTTGGTTTGGGGTGAGGTTATGAGAAGGTGAAATGTGGGAGAATTAGGAGATGCATGTTTTCAATAGTCAACAATAGAAGGGAAAGAAAAGAAGCATGATGCCTTTTCATTGGTAAATACCAAAATCATCACTAAAGTTATGTGGGGTTTATTGAACCTTATCCTTTTTAATGTTTTGCATAAGCATACTTTGGTTGATAAAATTGCATCTTGATCACGTCTTGTTTAGTAAGCTCAAAATCCCTTGATTCATAGAGAATGGAAGAAGGGGAATAAGTGGTAAGTGAATGGTATATGGGTGAATAGAGAAGATAACCTTATGTGGGTAGGCTTGCCCCTTATATAGGTGACCTAAGAACCAAATTTAGACAAGTCCATGTCTTATGCTCGATGTAGACTAATCAATGTGAGAAGTCTACTGAAGGGAAAGCTGATTGCAACTTTCTTGGGATGTTTATTTTGTTTTTGAGAAAGGGTCTATTTGTGCCTTTGTTTTTCTTTTTTTTTTCTCTTGAGGAGTTTGTGAAGCTGATCAATGTAGGAAGCTTTAAGGAATTGCTTTTAATATATATATGACTTAGTCATCCTTCAAGGGAGTGGTCTAAGTTTCTAAGCAATGTTCAAGAAATGGGGCAACTATCTTTCAAGGGAGTAGTCTGCAGACTGATATAAATTTTGTGATCCAAAGGATATATTTTGGTATCTAGTTTGCTTTGAGGGAAGACAAATGATAAGCTCTTGATCCATGCTTATGGGTGATGGTGTAGGGTCCAAACCAATTAAAGGCAAACTTACCTCTTTTTATTTTCTCCATGTTAGTGACATGTTGGTTCTCTTTGAGGATGAGATCTTTGATTTTGAATTCTTGCTCTCTAAGATTTTTATTATAGGCACACGTAATGTGCTCTTGGTAGACATGAAGGTGGTTAAGGTTTGTGAGGTGATGTTCATCAAGTATCTCTAGTTGGGCTAAACGTTCTTAATGATAGTCACTTCCAAAAATAATGCCTCATAATGATATGCGAAGAGAGGGAATTTGTACTTTGAGAGGCAAGACTACCTTTGCTTCAAAGACAAGGGAGAAAGGGGTAACACCTATAGAGGTTAAAATGATGGTGTGATAGGCCCATAAAATGAAGGGGATATGCAAGTGCCAATCCTAGACTAAAGCATTGTGACCTTAGTTAGAATTTTATTTGTAATTTTGTTGGAAGCCTTAGCTTATCCATTTGCTTATGGATGGTAAGGTGAGGAAAGATAAGTTTGATGCCAAAGGCATCGTAAAGACCTTAAACTTTCTTTTTAAAAGATTTTCCATTGTCAGTGATGATCTTATGTGGAACACCGAAATGATAGATGATATGGTGGTTGATAAAGTCAATGATATTTTTAGCTTTGGTAAAAATAAGAGGAATATCCTCTACCCACTTAGTGAAGTATTCATTAGCGGTGATGATAGAGTGGTGACATTGTGAAGAATGAGGGTTGATTTCTTCGATGAGGTCCAATCCCCATTGTGAGAAAGGCCAAAGGTATTTAGATGTTTGAAGGCCATGTATGAGTGTGTGATTAAAATTAACATGTTACTAATATTTAACACACTTCTTTACATAGTCATAATATTCTTAATTAATGGTGGGCTAATAGTAGCCAAGGTGAAGGATACATTTAGTGACAGCTATGCCACCAAATTTTCTACCACATATTCCATCATGGGTTTCTTTGATAGAATGAGAGGTCTCATGACCATGAAGACAACAGAGAAGATGGCCATCAAAACCATGTTTGTAGAGTATTCCTCCTAATATGGTATAATAGGAAGTGGTTTGGATGAAATCCCATTGAGCATTCCTAGAGAGGTTAGGAGGAACTACACTAAGGTTGAGGTAGTTGAAGGTTTATTAATGCCAAGTGTCTAAGGTAGATTCTCCCACATTGCAAATGGTAGGAAGGTCAGAGTGGATATATGAGGGTGTGATGAAATGGTGAATGGTGACAAAGAATTTGGAAGTGGTAGGTTGAGTTGGGATTTGGGAAGCAAGGGAAGCCATTGTATCCACAAATTTGTTAGTGGATTGTAGAACAAATTGGATAGAGTAATGGTCAAATGATGCCAAAAGTACATCAATTAATTATTTATAATTTTTTAGGATGTCATTTTTGCATTGGTAGGAACCATTAATTTGGTTGATGACAAGTTGGGAATTGCTGAACATAGTAATGGTTTTAACTCCCAAGGCTAAGGTGATTTGGAGACCTATCACTAGGGATTCATACTTAGCCATGTTGTTGGTACACTCATAGTCAAGTTTGAAAGAAAGAGGAATAGGTTCTCCATCGAGGGGAATGAGAACAACTTTGACACCCCCACCATGTTGGCATTGGATCCATCAAGAAATAGGGTTATTTTATAGGTGATACCTTCCTGAGATAGAGTTGCAATAGACTCATCTAGAAATGTAAGAGGAAGGTGTTGATTGTCTAGTAAATGAGCTTCAGCCAATTGGTCAATAATGACTTGCCCTTTGATTGAATTCTACTAGAGGAACTCAAAGTCAAACTCATCGAGGAACATGATCCCCTTCACCATACACTAGTTTTGGTATGGTTTAGAGTGCATATAATTAAGGGGGTTAGTGTTGGTGATGACGTAGGTTTTATGATTGAGGAGGTAGTGATGAAGTTTGGTAGCTATAAAGATGAGGGCAAGGCAAAGATTTTTGATATGGGTGTACCAAGTCTCATACTCTATAAGTGTTTGATTGATATAATATATAGCTTGTTCCTTGTTTTGTTCATCCCAATGTGCAAGCATTGCCCCTAGGGAATGGTTAGTGGTGGATATATAGAGCTAGAAGGGTTGAACCTCCTTAGGAAGGGTGAGAACCAATGGAGAAAGAACATATTCTTTGAATGAATCAAGGGCCCCGTTGACAATCTTTAGTCCACTTAAAATAAGTGTCTTTCTTGAGTAGATGATGTAAAGGTTGACATCTATCAGATAATTGAGAGATGAAGCAGTGGATGGATTGGAGTTTGCCTTGTAGGCTACAAAGTTGTTTAAGGTGGGTTGGAGGTGGCATCTCGAGGATGGAATGGACTTTGGTAAGGTATACTTTGATTCCTTAGAGAGAGATGGTGAAGCGAAGGAGTTTCCCAAATAGGACCCTAAAAATACATTTCTTAGGATTTAGTCTAATGTAAAAATGGATGAGGCATTCAAAGATGATGGTGAGAACAACTAGGTGCTCCTTGCGATGTTTAGATTTTTTTAAGGAGATCATCCACATAGTCCTCAATAATTTTGTGAATGAGGTCATGGAAAGTGTAATTCATATTATGCTAGTAGGTTTCCCCAGCATTCTTCAAACTGAAGGGCATGACCCTATAGAAAAAGGTTCCCCATGGGGCGATGAAAGAGGTTTTATGTTGATCCTTAGGGGCAATCAAGATTTGATTATATCCTAATAAACCATCCATAAGAGATAGAATTTCATGGCCAACAGTAAGGTCAATAAATTGGTTGATGTTAGGCAAAGGAAAGTCATCTTTTGGACAAGCAAGGTTAAGGTCATAAAAGTCAAGGCAGAGTTAAAGTCTCCCTATGGGTTTGGTGATAGGGACAATGTTAGAAACCCATTGAGGATAGTCTATGGGTTGGAAGAAGTCTATGAATAAGAGATGTTGTAGCTCCTCTTTTATAAGAAGTGTGATGTGAGGATGCAATCTATGAAGATTTTGGTGCATGGGTTTAGCATTAGGATAGGTGACAATGCTATGGAGGGCAATAGAGGGGTCAATTCCTATCATGTCCTTATAATACTAAGTAAATATAATCTTACGATCGTGAAGGAAGGAAGGAAAATATTATTGCTCCCTACAATCTAAGGATTGACCAATTTTGACTATGTGGGGATTATCTTGAGTACCCAAGTTGACATCGATGGTAGATTCATTCAGCATGGTTTGCTTCTTAGGAGGAAGATATTTGTGGATAGAAGAATTTTTTGCACCAAGGTAGGTGAGAATGGAATCATCATCTTATTTTCGAATGGTATGTATGGTAGGTGAATTTAGGATGAATGACCTCAAATTCCTTAAACTTGGAAGGGGAATGGGTTTTTGAGGAATGGATTTCATCCTCAATGTTGGTGATAGGTTTCAATGAATCGGTAGGTTATTTAGGTGGTTTAAACCCAAGACAAAAGGACTCTTAAGGCTTTTGAGTTTTGATCATGGGTAGTTTATGGGGTCCTTATTTGTAAAGGCCAAGACCAAATCCTTTATAGGCACACCTATGAGATATAGTTTGGAAAATGTTGGTTTATCAAGGTACAAGAAGTCTATGGTAAATGGTTTGGTAGAAGAGGTAATGGTGGGAAAAACAAGTGGATGATCAAGTCCCCCATAGATGAAGTTGGTTTGATGGTTGGGGAGCTCAAAAAGAATGATGGTGAAAATGTTGGGGTCATAGCTGGGATCATGGATGAGGCTTACATACTCTTGAGGAGTTGGAAAAGAGTCCAAAGATAAAAGACAATAGTCTCCCAATGAGAGACGTTGGAATGTGGGTTATTAGGGGTCCTATATGGGAATTTGAGATGAAGGGATAAATGAGCTCATTGAATCTTCATCATGGGTAGTGATGGAAGTGTTGTTAGTGGATGGTAAAGTGGATGAGGTAGGAATAAGGACATCATATGGATGATAGGTCATATTGCATGAAACGAAGGGACTTAGGTCAGCTTTGATGGTAATGAATTGACCCATGTTCTCAAATTTGACACATCGGTGTAAGGTGGAAGGGACATAACTCATGACATGAATCCAAGGGCATCCAAGTAAAACATTATATTGAAACTCACCCTCTAAAACATAAAAGAGTTTAGGAATAGTGTGAGGTCCTAGATGGATGTGAAGGATGACCATGCCTAAAGTAGTGGCCATGGTGTCATTGAAAGAGTGAAAGATCATTGTAGTTTTAGGCATGTTCTTGGGTAGGTGAAGTTAGTCATAAGCATGCAAGGATATAACGTTGATACTAGCTCCTCCATAAACCATCACCCTTTTAATGTAGGTTTGGTTGATGTATGCAGTGATAAACAAGGGAGGATCAAGATCTTTAGGATGAACAGATGGAATCTCAGAATCCTAAAATGTGATAAGGTTGGAATGGTGAAGAGCATCACCAAAGGCAGCTAGAGGTTGAGGATCATGTGGTTGAACCTCGATGGATTGGAGGGTCTCAATGAGTGTTTGGTGATGATGGGGTGAGGTGTTAATGAGTTCATAAAGACTCATCTTCACTAGAGTTTGGTGAATTTGTTTAAGCACTATGCATTACATGGATCTAGATGGGTTGGAGGAAGGGACACCCAAAATGGATATCTTGGGTTTTGGTGATGGTGTAGGTAAAGTTGAGGGTATGTGAGATTGGTTGGTAGGTTGAGAGTTATAAGGGTATGTCCAGGGGATGGATACTTTAGCTTTCTCCTTACCTTTTTATTGGACCCTAGATCGGGTAATTATGTGGATAGTATGGGTAAGAGAAGGTATTGGACTAGATGGTTGTTCTGGTTTCACCTCAATTTTAGATGAGAATGTGGGAGAGGGTATGGTTTGGAAGGGTTGAGTGGATGGTTGAGTTGGTAATGGGATAAGATGTGGTTCATATAGAAACAAATCATCCTCATCCATCAAGTTATGGATAAGGGTTTGAAGAGATTTATAGCTTTTTGTATTGTGTATAGGTGTTCTATGATAGGCACAAATTAATTTGTCATTAAACCAAGAAGGTCTAGGATGTGTGTGGTCAAATTTACTATAAGGGTCAAATGGTTTGATGGGTGGTAAGCAGATAGAGGAAGTTTGCAACAACCTTTGCAAGATGTCTAAATAAGATTCAGTCAAAGGTGTTGAGGGTGCCAAGGTTTTGGTTTTAGGAGGTAGAGTGGGAGTCCCTTTTGGAGGATGTCTCACCATGGATTTAGAAGATGATTGAATAGTTTTGGTGAATGGCTTAGGTCGGGGTTGTGTAGTTGAGGTTAGCTTTGTGGAGGATTTAGGAGTTGAGGGTGCTTATTTGGTTATAGGTAGGAGAGTAGTGAGGGAAAGTTTATCCATAAATGAGGATGATGAGGTTGATGATTTGGTAGAAGATGTAGGTGAAGAAAAGGGTGAAGGTTGGTGAGATAAGGAGTATGGAATAGGGAGAGTTGAGGGATGAGGTCCTAAGATAGAAGGTAAGGTGGACGGAGGTGGTATGGGTCTAGCTCGAGGTGGAAACTTGATTGGTTTGATCCTTTTAATGGGTTTGATTGGTGTTTGTTTTTGTAGTTTAGGATGGGTCAAGTCCAACTTCAAAGGTGAATGAACAATATTGGGAGTAGGAAGTATCCCCAAGTTTTTGATGGGTTTGGTTTGGGAAATAATAGGTTTAGTCTGAGGGGTAGATGATGATTTAGAGATTTTGAGTGGAGGAAGGTTGGAAGGATCTCCTAGAGTTGTGGAAGGAGAAAGGTTGGTTGGAGGTATGATGAGTTTATAGTTTGAAGGAAATGTGGTTAAAGGTTCAGGTTTGTTTTGATAAGGTAGACCAAAAAATGCCAAAAAGTGGCTCTATCTAGGTTGGGTTGAGAGGTGAAAGATAGATTTTGAACTAATCTAGAAAAAGTTTTGTAGACAGGCTTAGTTTCTTGATCCTTGGTTTTAAAGATTAATCCTTTAAGTAGAGGTGAAGGAATGTTCTTAGGAGATGGTCATAAAGTTTGGGAAGATGACCCCATCATGGAAGGTGTAGGCGAAGAGGTTTCATCTTTTGGAGTGGTTTCAAAAGAGAGGTTCGATTGTTCAATGATAGATGTGATAGATTTAAGTGAGGGGATGGATATGGTTTCTTCCTTTGTTTGAACCTCTATAGGAATGGTAGGTGAGTTCTCCTCCATGGGTGAAGAAATAGGTGAAGAGGTGGTTGAATCAATGAATGCCTTCTTCAGTTTTTCTAAAGGAAGTGTTGGTAAGTCCATGGTTTTATCAAGTGAGGAGGAAGGTGAGGTGGCTTCCTCAGTTTGGATGTTTAAAGTAAGGGTTGGTGAGTTGGCCACTTCAATGTGTGGGATAGATGAAATGGAGGTTGAGGTAATGGTCTCCTCAAAAAAGGATTCATCAATGATTGTATCAATCGTATTTACCTCATGTGTGTGAGATGATTCGTGTTGGTTGTTGTTATAATTGGTAGAGGGTGTATGGTTGGGAAATGGTTTACAAAAAATATCAAGGGATTGGTTAGGGGGTGCGTTGGGATTGTCAAATACGAGTTTACCCTTGTCAATAATGTTTTGGACAATCATTTTGAAGGTATTACACCTACTAACATCATGTACAATATCATGATGGTATGCACATGAATCATTTTCATTATACCAACTAGGTGTAGGGTGAGTTAGTGTCAAATTGTTAAGGAGGTTTTATTTGTGGAAGTTGTATGATGTTTGCTTTGTTTAGTTTATCCAAAACTAAAGCATAATATTCTCAAATAGGATTTATTGTTTTGGAGGTCCATAAGTTTGATTTGGGTTGGGTTGTTGGAAATAGTAAGAGGAATTGGTTGAGGGGTTGGATTGGTTGACGGTTAGAGGTGGAGTGGTTTTGAGAACAACCAAGTTGGTGGATGCCTTAGATTTAGAAGGGTTGGATTGATTGGTGGGTTTTGATGATGAGGAAGGATCATTAGATTTAAAGGTGGAATTCTTGTTTTAAAGTTTTAATTTTCCTTCCTTGATGGATCGGATTTCCAATTTTCTTGCCATAGTAAAGGCCTCATCGAAAGTTTATAAATTTTAAACTTTGAGAGTATGTGAAAATGTGTTTGGCACAACCTCATGAAAAGATCTCAATTAATTCAGTTTATGGTAATGAGAAAGAAAGTTGGTTTATAAGACCTCTCCATCTAGAAATGAAATTGACAACTGATTCATCATCGAATTGCTTAATGGAATAAAGGTTGCTTATGGAAACCTTTTTAGATATGTTCACCGAAAAGTGATCTAAAAAGACTTGGGCAGGTTGGGTCAAAGCAAAGATGGAGTGCTTGGTGAGAGCACTATACCAATAAAGAGTTGGTCCTGTCAAAGACATGGGAAAATTTTGAAAGATGAGGGCATCATCATATGCAATTAAATAGCACAAATGGTGAAATGCCTTCAAAAGTTGTTGTGGGTCCTCCTTGCCTTGAAATTTGGAAAATTTAGGTAATTCCCATTAAGGAGGGTATGATCGAATTGAGATAGATGGGTGGATAGGTTCATTGCATATTTGGTCATAAGAGAGAAGGTTATGGGTTCTTGAGATGGATGATTTGAGATTGGTCATTTTTTTAATTAAAATCTTGACCAAGTCAATTTAAGGTTGGGTAGATGGAATATTTTGGGATAGGTTGGGTTGAAGTATGGTAGATGCAACATAATGATAAGGGGGTTGTGAAGATAGAACATGTTGTTAGGTGGTTGTAAAAGGATTGTATGGTGTCACATAATGATTCATGGGTACATAAGATTGAGTTGAAGGGGCTATGTGACCTTGTTGATTAGGCACATATTGATAAGAGGTTGTGAGAATTTATTGAGAGGTTATTGTAGTTGGAGGTATGGATATGTGAGTGGGTTGGGACTGAGTTTGAGTAGTAACTTGTGTGTTAATGGGTGGAAGAGTTTGAGGTATAGAAAGTACCATGTTTTAAAGATGGGTATAAATTAGTTGGGTGGTGATGGTGGAAGGAATGGTGGAAAGAGGGGTAAAAGTTACCCCTAAGGTGGGTGTGGGATAAGTAATAAGAGGTTGGGTTACCCCAATATTATATGTGTTGGTTGGTGTAGGGGTGTTTGATTATGGGTCAAAATATTGGATTGGATTTGGGTGGTGGTAAAAAATGAGTTATGGGTAGAACATGAAGGTTGGATAACCACGGGTTGGGTAGAAGTAACACCCACCATAAGCTCATGAGTCATGCCTAAAGGAGGATTCATGGGAGGAACCAAAGTAATTTGGGTACGATGAGCTAAAGTGTTAAGATAGTGTTGAAGGGCAATGGGGTTATTGTCAAGGAAAGTGGTGAAATCAGAACACCCTAAATAATAATTTGAGGCATGGTAGGTGGGGCGAGAATGATGAGGAGAACCCTCAACCTCTAAATTGTACCCCATGGATGATGAAGAAGAAGAGGTAGGGGATGTTTGATGGGTTTGATTCCTTAGCTACTTCCTGGTAAAAACCATGTGAGGAATTTGAAAAGTTAATGAATATCTCACCTAAAATAACGAACAAGTAAAGAAAATTTTAAGGAAAACAAGGCATAAACTAAAAGCACAATTAATCCTAAGATTCATTTTAAATCACTTTTGGCTTATGCCTTAGAGAGTGTGAAAGAAGTTTGGATTGTGAACCAGGTACTAAAAGAGTAAGCTAAGGATGGTTTCCATTTTGTTATGGTGATAAAAAAGAATCTGTATTAGACCAGGTATGTGGCCTAGTACTGGGGGATTGCTCCTCGCACTTCATGAACCTGAGCCAAGCCACTTAGCCAATAGATACCATTTGTATATAGTTTATAATCCACTAGAGAATGAAGTGGGTCCTCCCCTTGGTGATGAAATCCAAGTAGGATCACCATAAAGGGTAAGGTGATCCAATGGGTGATGAAATCCCAATGGGCCTTGTCTTAAGTATGTTATGATGTTTGTTTTTATGCAAGTGGTTTGGTTGTGTAACATAAGTGTGATACAATTAATTCATGATATTTTAATCAATTAGGTGAGCTAAATCAAGCAAGTAAACCATGAATCCAAAAATTTATATTATAGCCATAAGGAAATGTTCAGATTTTATTTGATGAGCATATAATAAAGAATAAAGGGAACTAGGCCCCATAACAAGAAGAAAGGGAACTAGTGTCCCATTGGATGTGCCAAAATGTTTATGCTAGAATTTTCAATTTTATGACTAAGAATAAATAAAGAGATAAAAGCTAGAGAAAAGGGTAATATAAATATGGTAGAAAAACTTGGTAGAAATGTATGCATGAACCAGATGAAGTGGAGAGATCTTTTTTGGCTAGGTAAAGATGACTTGCATAAGAAAGCACTCAAAGTAAGCTTGTTTGTTAGACAAGGAGGAGGGTGGATTGCCTAGTTGGGGCTAGATCCAAGACAACATAAGCTATCTATGGAGGCTATCAATCTACACCCATAAAACAAGTTAATGTTGAAAGTAGATAAATGAAAGAAAGAATACACAAAAGTAAACAAGATGAATACTTTGCTAATGTAAGCTAAAGATATAATAAACCAACAAAAGAGATGCTAATTTACTAAATGAATGTTCTATTCTATTATGGTTTGGCCTAGTATAGAAAATGGGAAAATAGGGTATGGTCAATGGTTGGTTAAATGGTAGAAAATGAGGGTTTTGGTCACAAAGAGCTAACCATCGATGGTTATAGGTAACTATTGATAGTTAGGGGTAACCATTGGTGGTTACCTGATGGGATTGGGAATGCTCAAAACATACATGGAAATGATCAAATTTGGTACTGCTAAGGGTATAGGTTTATTTGAGATCTGGTAATGATATGATGAAAGGGCAAAGGGTCTAAAGTAACTGAAATGAGATGGAAAGGGTGTAAGGGGGAGGATCTTGATAGAGATATCCAAATATAATTAAGAAAGATAAATGAATAGATTACCTGATCTAAAATGATATTGGAAACATAACATTATGTAAAGGAGAGCTAGAAGATGTTGAGACATGGACCAGCTAGGACTCGAAACTAAGACCTTCCATACATTGCTAGAGTGCTCTACCATTGAGTAACCATGTTGAGACATGGACCAGCTAGGAATTGAACCTAGGAATTTCCATACGCTGCTGGAGTGCTCTACCACTGAGCTACTGGTCCCTCTTGGACCATTCCATCTTCAGTCTGAGTGTGGCTTAACACCAACACACCCCCTTAAGCCACACCTCTCGTGTGTTTGGGGCTCCTAACATGGACCTGGCTCTAATACCATGTTGAGACATGGACCAGCTAGGACATGAACCTAGGACCTTCCATACACTGATGGAGTGCTCTACCACTGAGCTACTGGTCCCTCTTAGACTAGTCCATCTTTGGTTTGAGTGTGGCTTAACACCAACAGAAGAAATTTGCTAGAGGTTCAGGTTGGTGGATAATGGAGAAACTTGTGTGAAAAATCTTTGAATACCTAGAAGACTTGAGTACCTGAATAAAGATAGCCTGAATGTAGAATTTGGATATGTATTTATGGATCCATTTCTCCTCTTGTTCACTTCCTTTTATAAGAAAAAGGTGATGGAGTAAGAAGATAAGATTGTAAGATTATGAGGTTTTTGTGATGGGTTAGAAGAAGGATCAAGAAAAAACTATTAAATTTATTCTTGAGCTACCTTGAGAACAGTTAGTGATGAGTTACCAGTTTGAGGACCTAACCGTTGATGGTTAGGGTAACCATATATGGTTAAGGGTAACCGTTGATGGTTACCTTAACCATTGGTGGTCGAGGTACTGAATAGAAGTGGATTAAAAAAAGGTCAAAGGGGTTAAAGGGTCAAAAAGAGGCTAGTTAGGGTGAAAGGGCTAGTTGGTTAGTAAACTAACCAATGTAATCCAGGGTCAGGGTTAAGAGGGTTAACAAGGTAAGTTAAGTTAGCTAAGTGGCTAACTAGACCCAAGGTGAGGTTAGGTTAAATGGGTTAGGTGAAGGGATTAGTTCAAAATAGGTCATTTCAACTTTATCAGTGTAGTCAAAATAAGTGAAAGAGAAGTTCGAGGTATTTTGACAATTAAGACTGTGTGTGTGGTTTTCTAGTGTCTACATTGGGCTTGGTGAAACTTTTTTCAGATGTGGTGCAACATAATTTGGAGATTGAGAAGAAGATTGAAGAATTGGGAAAGGGATTAAATGAATATTTAGGAAAGTAAAGAAAGAGAGAAATAAAAATACACGCATGGTTAAAAAAATTGATGAGATGATCACCAACATTGAAACATTAAGAGTGCAAGTTTGGGGAATTAAAATATGGAAGGGATGGAGCCAATAAATAAACTCAATGAAACTATATTTATGTTTTACATAAATATTTAGTAGCTAAAATTGTGCAACCTTCATAATAAGAGCTGAGGAAAAATAAATTATAAGTAACGAAGGGAAATTGGGAGAAGTAGGCCAAAGAGCTGCAAGACATTATAAATTAATAAAAAAAGATAAAAATTAGCATTGCACATGTATTCATGGAGCTCATAACAACATCCAACTACATTGATGTGAAATTGAAGGATGAGAATGACAAGAGCAAGGAGCTAAATGTTGTTATAGTAGAATAAATGGACCTAATTGAGAGAGAGAGAGAAATAAGTGAGTTGAATTCTTGAAAGCCATAGTAAATAAGTAACATGAAATTTTGGAACATAAGTTTTTAGAATTATATGGTAAAACACTTAATTAGGAGCACAACACAAGGGATGTTGTTACACAATTTAAGAAGGAAGTAGGAAATTTAAAGAAATATTTGGAAAAAAGGGATGCCATTGCATAATTAGATGATATAGAGGGTGATGTGTAAAATGTCAAGATCATTATTGAGAAAGTAATTATTGCATGGGATGAGTTTGAGAATAAATTTAAGGATATAATTCTTTAAATTTTCAAAAGAATAGACCCGAAAGAGAACAAAAAATAAGTTACTAGTAAGGAGGAATGTTGATGCTCAATTATATATATTAAAGGCAACCCAAAATAAGGCTAAGTATGAAGGATTGTGTGTGAGACACACTTATTCATACTAGACAATCTTGAAATGTATTGGAAGAGAAGATACATAAGATAAGTGTGATGTGCACAAAAGATGATGTGTGGTGCATAATTTAAAGAAATTACAATTTTAAGGATACAATGTCATGTTGGAAAGAAACACAAAATGGATAACAAAATTAGCACATATCCAACATGTGTCAATCACCAAGTAAATGATCATGCGAATGGGCCATGATTGAGCTTAAAGGGAAGCATATTCTAGGAATATGTAGAGATAATTTGGAAATAGTTAGTGGGATAGATGGTTAGAAGTTGAGTCAACACTATATATACAGGGTTGAGAGGGTCTAATAAACCTATAGATAGGATGAGGTAATATTTTAGTGGCAATTATTGAAAATTATAACCTCAAAATTTGGTTTTTTGTTGGTTTTTACTGATTAATTTGCCCATAATTTATTAAATTTCAATCAATCTCATATTATCACCTAAAAATTCATATAAGTTGTTATTTACCACTTCAATAACTAAATAATTTGTAACCCTAATGGTTTTTTAATGTTTAGATTGTAACACATTATATGGGTTGTCGGATCACATTTGCCAAAAAATTTAAGGAGAATTTTGAAAATTAATTAAATTATCCAATTTGAATATGTTGCAATTAGGAAAAAATTTGGTAACCTAGCAGCCATTAGGTTCTCAACAAATCATGCTAGCATAATAGATATTCAAAATGGGAACAATGTTGGGATCCTAGTGACCACTAGGTTCCTAACATTGTTCCCATTAAAAATTGGACATCGCTAACTCCAAAAACCTCTTAGATAGTTCAACAATTTTTTCCAAAAATTTTAAATGCCTAAATGTAATTTTTTGTATGATATATTTAGGTCTCCTGGGACCTAGCGACCTCTAGGAATATTTCAAGACCCTATTTTGGAACCTAACAACCACTAGGTATGTTTCAACATTTTTTTTTCATTATTCTATAGGCCATAACTTTTATGTTTGTAAATAGTTATTTATGTTTTTTTAAAGTGTGTATTTTTTTGAGCTCTCCTCATCGGTACATTTTTTTTGTGAAAATACCGTGTTTTGTAACCTAACGACCATTACGAATTTTTCAAGACCTTATTTTTGAACCTTATGTCTATTATATATTTTTCAACACCTTATTTTCATTCTTCAATAGGGCATATGTATTGAGCCTTGGGAGGATTTTGTAACCTTTTTATATTATTTTTAGTATGAAGTCTTATAAACATGGTTGTAATGGATTTAATATACATGGAGGATGTACAATGTATGTAAATACTTGATGATTAATGAAATAAAAAAATTAATATAAGATGACATGTAATTTATTTTCCTCAAGTGTTTTCTACGGTTTGAATGAGCCTTTCTATGCACATGATTATTATCTTCATATTTCTCTCTATATCAACAGGATTCTTGGTGTTATCTTGTTGAACCTCGGGTGAGTGCTTAAATCTTATGGATTAAATGATATATCATCCTTGTGAGTGTGAGTGTCCTTCTCTATTTTATGCATGATCTAGCCTACACATGGCTATGAGAGATAAAAAAAATATTGTGGTTTTTTTAGATGTAGAGGGAAGCAGAGATAGAGGCTAGATAAGCATTGTTTTTTGTTACATCTCGATTTTCTCACTAAATGATTTGCCTAATTATCCATAGAATATTAAGGTTGTTAAATTTATTTGCTACTTTTTAACTAAATTTTAAGTCATATAATGTTATGGTACAGTTGTATGTTACTTTGATTTCATGATTTCATTATTACAATTTAGCTAATTATGAATTATGTACATAATGAGTATGTTACATTTATTTTTAGAGCATTGTTTATGATATATATATCATGATGTATTTGAATAAATACCTTCTTGTCATGAGTTGGATGTAGGAGAGTTCATCCCTCAGAGCATGATGGAGGAAAACCATCATCAGAGAGGGTGACGTAGATGGAGATGGTGAATGATGATAGAGTAAATACTAAACCCATGCACACACCACATTAGATTTAAAATGTTATATGCATGGTGTGTTTGGATCTTTAGAGTTAGAATCTTTTGAAATTTAATTACTATTAATGTTAGTACATATATATGGATAAAACTTGTATGAGATTGCATTTTATATATTATATGGAGACTTAGTGCTTAATGTTGCAGTATGATTATATAAGATTACTTTACTCATGTTCATTTATGATTATGAGAATGTAAATCTAATAGATGATATCTAATTACTATTATATATAGACTAATAAAATGTATTTAAATATTTTAGAATGTTAAACTTGCTATTATTGATATTTGATAATATCAATAGATGCCAAGCTATTAAAATAATGAAAGATATATATAGCCTATATACACTAGTAATGACTAAAACAATTATCTTGTTATAATTGAAAGTAATAATTAATTGGTCTATAATTTTGATATATGAAGATAATTGACATTATTAAAAGAGATAATTAATTTTATTTATTGTTAAAGGAGGTTAAATTATCCTACACACTATCCTATGATCTAAACCTAGTCTTTGATTGACATGCATAAACTAGGTTGAGATTTAAAAGTGTAAGTTATCATTTTTGAATAATGATTAAAGTGGAATTTTTTTAGTGGAATACTCGGGCTTGTAATGTAGTTGATCATGCAATAATTTTTAAACAAAGTTAATGTTTTATAAAATTGAGGAAAGTTCAAATAAGAGAGAAATTAGGGATTTATGGTATGTTTAATAGAAGTTAACTATGGGATTAGTTGAGTTTAAATTAAAAAATTGGGATTATGATTGAACTATGACTGCGAGTTGGAGTAAGCAGAGGCATGCAAATTTTGAATGAAAATATTTTGATGAGAATATGATAAGAGGCCATTCATGGAAGGGAAGAAAGGACATAGAAGAGGAGAAGGAAGTATAAAGAAAGGAAAAGAAGGAATTAGGATTCATTTAGTTTCAATTTTGGAAGCAAAATAGAGGTTGGTAATGTTAATTACTATTCTATTGTTAAATAAATTCTATGTATGGTTTGAAGTAAGAAGGTTTAGAAAATGAATTTTGTATTTCCATTGGGATACAGGCTTAGCCCTGTGCATGGCTTGGCCATCCACAGAGCTAATCCATTATCCTCTAAATCTTAAGAATTCAAACTAGTTTTATTTATATGCTCAACTGTAAGGATTAAATAAAGTTGTTCTAGATAATGGCTTAATGCCCTAGCTCAAGAAAAAATTGTAACCTGGGGGAAATAGTTTGATATATAGACAAAAATTAGGACTCATTATTGTCTAAACATATTATATGCATAATTATTTAGTAAGGTAAACAAACTACTAAGTATATAGACATAATAAGGAAATATTGTGTATATAAAGATAATGTCTAAATACCTTATGTTGAGGACAATGTAACATATATGATGACTATCAATTTGGGGCTTATTGTGTTGAATGCAAATGTTTAACATAAAATTGTGTGTGTGTGTGTGTGTGTGTGTGTGTGTGTGTGTGTGTGTGTGTGTGTGTGTGTGTGTGTGTGTGTGTGTGTGTGTGTGTGTCTATATATATATAACTGTGACCTAGGTAAATTTGATATAGGGGACATTTTTTTATAAGAAATGTGTGTGTTGTTATAAAAACCCTAGAGAACATTTAGATGATTCCACAAAGGATTTTGGTGTAAATGTTTAGTTATGAGATCTATTAGGGTTAATATACCCACTGATAATTGTGGCACAAGGACCAACATATATACATATATCAATAGTGAGCTTGAGACATTTGGGACTATGAATATATATGTATGTATCAACTATATATTATCAATTGAACAAAATTTAGAGACTATGTATATACATGATGTTGTGAATATATGTGAACAAATTATAAATGTTAGGACTGTGTAATATGGGAATTGGAATGGAGTATATATAAATGTATATACAACTAAGAGTTTTTGAAAATACAAATAGTATATATATTTATATATATACCCTGTGATTATATGTAACATACGAAATTGTGAGATAATGTTTATAGATGAACTTAAGTCTTTTATTTTAAACACTACGAGTAAATACATATGAATGGACTGTGTATGTGAGTGTATATATACATCAACAGACTGTGAAAATATGTATAAAATACTACAAGTATATTCTATATATAAATGAACTGTGTATAATTGTTATAAAACTATGAGCTTTAATGTGTTTGAACAAAACTATATGGACTGTGTGTTATTTGGCATTTAACAGGAAAAATTTATAAAGTGATTTTGACTTTTAAAAAATGTTAATTTATGAATTTGAATGAGTCATATGCTAAAAATGATAATTTTGAGTGTTTGAGTAAAAAATAAAACATAAAACATGGTGTTAAGGATTGTTGATCTTTATCTTCTATTCTCAAAAACTCAGATTAACATATAATGACTTTATTGAGGAAATAACAGAGAAATTGAATTAGGAATGAAATCTAAGCCTCATTGAAATTATATATCTTTTATGTTAAATAATTAAAATAGAGGTTATGAAAATATTAATACGCTATTAGATTCTCGAAGCCTTTCTCATGAAAAGTTATTTTCTTCTTAACTTTAAAAGAGTAATGAAAAGTATTATTAGTGGCCAGAACAGTAATTATGTATTAAGTCATATATATTGTGGGATATATAATATGCATGATGCATAAATATATGAAATATACCTATAGGAAAACTTAGGTTTTCATATATGTATATGCTTATATTTATGAAATGGGATGCATGCCTATAATTATCGATTGTGACTAGTAAATTAAGTCATGAAATCCTGACAGATAGGGAACTATAATTATATGCATAAGGCCTCCTAAAATCATACTAGTTTCATAAATAAAATATTGTGTGTTTGTTTATGAGTTATTGATCTTATTATTATATAGGATTTTTATTTGTAAAAGAGTAAAATGAACAATACACTGTGATATTATTAGTTGTAAAATAATTGAATTTACTCAAATATTTAGTAATATAGTCTAAGTTTATATTTTACCTATTTGGTAATTAAAATTACTTGATATGCTATTTATTATTATGTAAAATAATATAGTAGAGATTTATTCATATGTTTGATGGATTAAATGTATGCATTATGATTATTCCTATAATTAAAATGTTTTATACCTGCTAGTAGAAATAATTTGTATGAATCTATTGGTTAAATTATTGTTAACCAAATCTTGCATTGTTGGTACTAACTAAGTAGTGAGATAGAAATAATTAGCTTACTTAACACCACCAATACCAGATGAAGGTAATCCGATCAAGTGTGTATATGAAATTGATTGATCCTAGAGATCAATAGATATTTGAAAATTTTGGCCAAAGTAATGTTTTAGATAGACATTATCATTTCATATGTATGATTTACATGATTTTACAATATAATATTAGAATATATTTTATTTATGGTACACATCATGTAGTATAAATCTTACAACACACTGGTACTAGCATGTCTCTATGAATTCTTGCACCATCACTATCTAGCCATCCATAAAGGGAGGGCCATTCCCTTATTGGAGGATTGTGAATGGGATCGATGGTTTGTAGCTAGTGTGAAAAAGTGCTCAGATGATGCTCTCTCTCCCCACTATAGTACTTATTTGGAGACTACACTTGAGATTATCAGAGATGTAAGAGTTAGAGTGACTTGAGCTTCATGGAGCATTGTATCTATTATTGTATTTATGTTGAGGCATAATGCCTATTGAAAATGTAATTGATTTATTATTTTACATTGATAGTAATGTTTGTATTATTATACCAGTCATGGCTAGATTTAAATATAATTTCTTTCTTTATGTAGTTATATTATGTTACATAAGATGCTAGTGATCAATAACTATTATTAAAACATGTTTACTTATGTTTAATATACTAGTTAGTATTTTAAGGTCACTAATTAGATTATCATGGTGTAATCTAATGAAAAAATAAGTGTTGAGTAAATAATAAAAAAAATGTTGCATTATTCTAGTAAATCATTGTGGGGTTGTTACATTGTGGTATCAGAGTTGAGGCTTAAACTCTAGGACTTAATGAGTTTGCTAATATTTTCATATTCTTATGATATTATAAATAAGAATATTGAAATAAAGATCATTAGGTGAGCGTCCTTTGAATTTCAATGATAATAACCCTTCATTTGACTCTAACCAATTTGCCACTGAACAAGCAACAAAGTTATATCAAAATTTTACAGCCATAAATGAGACTAGGGATAAAATCATATCCATAGAATAATAAATTCATGGACATGAGGAGGAAGCCCATCAAAATGATCTTGAATAACATCTTATTGATCAATAAATTACTCAAGATCAGAGACACAAGGAAGTGCCTCAAGATGCGAGAGTGCGTGTAGTCACAGAATTGGTTGGGGATATGAAAAATGTGAATTCACCTAAGTTTGATAGAACCATTATGGAGGATCGATATAAAGCATGGTTGACTAAAATGGAGAGGTATTTTAATATTCTAAACTACTCTAAGGTCACCAAATCCATTTAGGGAGCTTATTAGTTGGTTGGAGAAACAACTACATGGTGAGCTAATAAGAAGTTGGAAATCAATCTAAATTTGACCACCACTACTTGAGAGTAGTTTGTAACACTATTTTGATCAAAAGCTAACATATTTTTAAAATTTAAAGTAAGGAGACTTGTTAGTGAATGAGTACTAGGAATAGTTCACCAAACTTCTAAAATATGTACTTTAGTATCATACAAATAAGAGGTTCAATATTAAGAGGTTCATTAGATTGAAACCTTAGATTGGTGGAGAAGTGGATGTTCATGGACCATATACCATAGACCAAGTCTTTAAGAAATTAGTCAAATAGGAGCAAAATTTGAAATCTCTTGCTCATGTCAAGGACAAGTTTAAAAAAAAGTTTGGAAGTTCTAAACTAACTTTCAAGAAGAAGAACTAGAAGCAGAGGAGCAAGAATCCAACAGTCAGTTCAAGAGTCAGAATACTATATTTAATAGTGGTTTTAGTATTAAGAAACTGGGTAATGGTTCCAAATATAGTTTTAAGGGAAACTAATAGTTTGATAGGAAGGGATCACTAGGAGGTTGTTTCATCTATAGAGGTGATCATTTTACATGTGAATGTACTCAAGATAAGTTAAATAACAAAGGTTTTGCCCTTTAGCAAAGAATTTTTAATAATGTATTCATGTGATAGTTGATAATCAAAAATTCTAATTCTAATCTTAACACATAAAACTATCAGGTATTTTGTTTGAATATCTAATTTCCATTTTGATAGATACAGAGGCTACAAAATGTTTTATAGCTCCTAAAATTCTAAATAAATTATCTAGGAAATTTGGTGTAATGAAAAATGCATGTTTGTTACAATATGGGAATAATTTTAAAATCCAAGTTGACAAGTGTTTAGTTGAAGCATAAATTAGATTGCCAGAATTCACCATGGTTGTGGATCTTTATGTAGTACCACTAGGGTCATACGATTTGATCTTAGGAGTCAACTAGCTTTTGAAATATAAAGTCAAGGTTGACTACTATCTGAAAAGGGTTGAGTGTCTTGATGATTCTAAAAATTATACACTAATTCAAGGTGATAAAAGGGAGATAAGACTTGGGAATATTTTTCTAATGTAACTCAGGAAGGCCCAAGGTAAAGGATGTCAAGTGTTTATCATTAAGATAAATGAAATGGAGGAAACTAAGGAACCATCAATTGAACATTATCCTTTCCTTAAGAATTTCCATGATGTATTTCCAAAGGAATTTCTAGGATTACCTTCTAAATGGGAGTTTAATTTCTCTATTGATATCAAACCAAGATTAGAACTTTAGTCTAAAGCTCCATACAAAATGACAACTACTAAAATAGTATAATTAAAGGCACAATATAAGGAATTATTGTCCAAAGGGTTGATCAAACCTAGTGTGTCACCATGGGGTCAACCAGTTATCTTTATTAAGAAGGATGGCACTCTTTGACTTTGCATTGATTATAGAATGTTGAATAAGGTGACCATCAAGAATAAGTATTTGATACCATGAATAGATGATCTTTTCAATCAAATGCGAGGATCAATAGTATTTTATAAGATTGATATTAGATTTGGATATCATTAGTTAAGAATAAAAGATGATAATAATCTAAATATGACATTTAGAACTCACTATGGGCATTATGAGTTTACAATGTTACTGTTGGTGTTCTAGATTTTCACCCTAGCTAAGCAAAATATTATTCAAATCTTTTACTCAAATATAGTCCAAAATGGGACTGATCTTAGGCTATGGGTATCTTAATAATGGATCAGACCTTTGGGTAAGGTCGACTTCCTTTTGGATCTATCACCTAAACATGCTTGGGAAAGGGAGAGATATTTTTGACAATAACTTATAAAGCATGTAAATGAGTTGATGCATCAATGACTTGATCACTCAAACTCATAAAATACACATTATGAGACACATTTAAGACCAATTAATTTTAATCTCACATAAATATTTCATAATAAGGCATTAATCAGTTATTAAATTAGCATGACAAGGAAAATATCCACTTTCAATCTAGACAACAAACTATAAATTGCACTTATAATGACCTGTGAGAACTACTAAACACTTTCTAAAGGTGATAAAACTTATACATAGGCAAGAAGCATACATTATCTTAACCACAATACATGAATTCATGGAACACACTTTAATCTATCTTATAAAAATGATGGAATTTAATTTTTATTACATCAAAAGGTGTTATAGTACAAATTTTGGCAAAGTTTGGTCATATCCAAAAGAGGGATCCATTTTAAGGCTTAAAATCCTATATTTAGAGAGAGAGAGAGAGAGAGAGAGAGAGAGAGAGAGAGAGAGATGTGCATCGAAATAGGCCCAACCATGTTTAATGGATTAGCACTCTCGAGGATGCTAACTTAGGATCTTATCAAGAAGGCACAACTTCAAAAGCCTTGCAAAAGAATTGAATACTCAATTGCCTCTATCCAATCGCCAAATCTTAATTTTAGGACTCTACCATCTTTTAATTGATTTTTTTGTTAGGACCAACTCTTCATACCTCAAAACTAATGGAGCCATGTCATTCTATAGATTAAAAACCAATCACACTCATTGGTTTTATTGTAGATTTCATGTCGATGAAACAAAACTCACTAGATTTTTTATCTCACTTTGACACTCAATCACCACCCTTTTGTCTATGTCAAGTCCTAAAATATGTATTATGTATTTATGGATCTTCACTATCCCCCCTTGATCCTAAAATATACATTTTGGTTCAATCCTAGGCCATTTTTAAACTTGGCTTCTTTGTATTTACTTGTCTCAACTAAGAAATGGTTCATCAAATTCCATCAAAAATGTCTTGGGCTTGCCCTGTATTTATTAGCTATCAAAAATTGACTCCTATCATTGACATATTGACCAATCTCACTCCATCATATCCTGTTCATCCAGATGAATGTTGATCATCAATCTTCTACCAACTAAATTCACTTGTGCCACTTATCATGTATGCATTTTCCCTCAAACTTATTTAACCTTATGCTCGTCATTGATATAGGATGCATGATTGAACACATGTTGATTTGTATGGGCCCATTAACCTGTTAGTCATTGCTCACCATTGGATCTTCTATATAATCAAACATGGATCATTGATATGAATATTTGAAATCAAATGACTAATTTATGAGGCCTTAATTTAACATTTGTGTACGTATATTTGACATCTATATGAACGTATTTGACATTTATGTGAATGTCAATCTTTAATCCCTAATGGATGATTGCTGAGATTTAATTTGATGTTTGCACAGATGTCATTGAGACATTTGAAAACCAATGTTCATTTTTTATGTTTGAATTTGAAACTTATGGGACCATCCTGTACCTTTTTGAATTCAAATGACTACTCATAGTAGCTTGAAATTGACATTTGCCTAGCCACCATTACCTTGCTGGTTCAACCTTCCCAAAGTCATTTCCTTTAGACTTTTGTTTGTGGGATTTTTGTATTGGATACTTTCCCAAAATAATGACTCTTTGGGACTTTTGTATTAGACACTTTTTTGAAGAAATAACCTTTTGGGAATTTTGTATCAGCCCCTTTCTTGAAAGAAATACCCTTCAGGACATTGTCTTAGGATAATTTTGTCAAAAAAAAGACCCTTTGAAACTTTTGTTTGGGCCACTTTCTCAAAGAAATGACCCTTTAGGAGTTTTATTTCATACACTTTTCTTGAAAAATTACCCTTAGGACTTTTGTTTTGGACTAATTTCCTTAAAAGATACCCTTTGAAACTTTTGTCTAGGAGTTTCCTTGAAAAATAACCCATCAAGAGTTTTATTTCAGATAAAATGTCTGAAACAATCCTTGACACTTAGCCAAAAAAATCAGAAAAAAAAATCTCGAAGAAAATATTAGCACTTATCCAAATAAAAGATCCAAAACATTTAAACTTAGTAAAATAAAGACCCAAAACAATTTATCAGAGTGAGGACTTAGCCAAAAAAAGGGTTTTGAACTTCGCTTTTCCAAGGCCTGCTTGTTCTTCTGAACTCATGCTTGAAATGTTGCTTGATCCTTGAAGGTATAAAATAACTATGAAGACTTGAATCTTATGCATACTTGTTTCATGACCTTGAACTACTTGGTTTCACCATGAAACCTGTTGAAGAACCTTTTTCTTTGCTCTGCAGACTTGTCCCTTAAAATTTGATAAAATACACTTTAAACAAGCTTAAAGTGTTTCAAAAGCTTTACACTCTATATGATCCCTTCATTGCACTCATTCCATCCATAACTCTATTCATTTTTTCAACCATTAGACCACGCTCTCAATAAGAACCCTACTACATAACTGTCCAGTCAAAACTTTGTATGTGGGATACAAAATGGCCAACATCTTTGGTGACTCAGCTAGGGAGCACACCTGCTATGCTTGAGAAATCAGAACATTTACATGACTTTTGACTCATAATAGATAATACATTTGTTCTATGAGTATAATAAACATCTTGACTGAAAAGACAAAGGATTCTAATATATAAGGAAAGATACAGACTTGAAAGGGAAACTAACATAATAAAACAAAGGTGACTAAACTACTGAATGATTATGCAAATAAAAGCACTTATTTGGGACAAAAATAAAGGAAATTAATGTGTTAGAAAAACATTTAGAGAAAAACCAAAACAACGATGTACATGGAACTTAGCTTCCTTAATAGCAGTGCTTAAGATGTATCCCATTAACTGGGATAGGAAGCTCTTCACCATTCATCCTAGTGAGTTGGAAAGCATTATGAGATTTGTAGTTGGAGGCTATGTATGGACCACTCTAGGGAGAATCAAATTTTGTATGCTTTCTTGGCTTAGCTCTGTCTTAATCCCACTTGAGGACCAAATCTCTTTCTTGAACACTTCTTGAAGAAGTTCTTTTATCAAAATATCTCCTTACTATTGCTTGATGGGCCTCCATAGCCAACATGGACTAATGTCTCATCTCCTCTAGCTCCATGAGCTCAACATATCTAATATTAGCTCATTCTCCAAAAGCTCAAGTTGATGCATTAATTTCAAATCAGATAATTCCATAGAAATAGGCAAATCTTGCTTCCTTACCATATATTAGCTTGTATGGAGAATTAACAATTGACCTCTTATAAGTGATCCTGTCAGCCCATAGAGCTGACTTCAATTTGAGATGCCATGATCTCTGATTATCTTCAATAGTCCTCTTAATGATATTCAACAAATTACCTTGTGGATAATATTTTGTTGAGGTATTGAGGAAAATATTATGTTGAACAACCCATTGGTTGATCTTAGATCCTACAAAATCCATAGCATTATGAGAAATTATGGTTGAAGGGACCCTAAATCTAGTAAGCAAACCTTCATAAAAATCTAAAACATTGGTTTTATAGGCTTCTTTTAATGCCACTACCTCTGTCCATCTAGTAAAATAATCTATGGTTGTTAGGATCCACTTATGTCTTGAACTTGAAGGGGGATTAATAAGACCAATAAAGTCCAATCCCCATTAGAAAAAAGGTTGATTTACTAATATTGGTTGGAGAGGTAAGGCTGAAAGCTTCACCTTTCCAACAAATATGTTACATTGTCTGCATTTCCTAGACCATGCATGATAATCACTAAATAAACTTAGCCAATAATACCCACCTCTCATGATCTTATAGGCTATAATCCTTCCTGAATAATGTCCTCCACCATGTCCATCATAGAACTACTCAAGTAACCTCTTTTTTTGGCCTGGTTATATGCATCTTATCAATATGCCAATGAGATCCTTTTTGAACAATACATTATCAATAAGAAGAAAAGGAATTGACTGCAATCTAAAATATCTCCTCTTTAAAGGGGTCAGATGAGAAGGATAAATACCATCTTGTAGATGCCTTACCATATCTTGGAACCAGCTAGAAAGTGAGGCCTGATCAGTTGCAAATTATTAATCATTTAACATCATAACTATCCCATTAGTCTCCTACAAGTCTTGGGCTAGATGTTTACAAAGTCCTTTGCCTCTAACTAGCTTTGTGACCTTGATCTCAACATCACATTCCATGACTTTGGATATCTAACCAGCTCTCTTATCATTTATATCATTGTTTAGAACAAAATATTTGACACTTAGATGTGCAACCATAAAATGTATCTTATTATTAAATAGAAAGTACCTAAACTTTTTAAGAGACCTTATGACTAAAAGTACATGCTTCTCAACAAAATAATACCTTGTTTCATATTCTTTGAAGCCTTAGCTGAAGAAGGCTATTGGTTGTTCTAAAGTCTATTTATTTTGATACATGAGAATACTTGAAATTGTGTCAATGTGAGCATAGGTGTATAAGAATAAATCCTTTGTGAAGTCAGGGTTTAGGAGTGTAGGAACATTAGCCATGGCTTTTTTGATCTCTTCAAAACTTATTACTCTTTTAAGCTAACTGAAACTCTAACCCTTTTTTAGCATCATTGTGAGTGGATTAGTCTCATCTTATAACTCAATGGTATGTTGAGATAGACTTGGATAAAATCCTTTAAGGTCACTATACTACCATGCAAAGACATCTACATAACTTGAACATAAATCAATAAAAGTTTCTCGCTCTAAAGATGTGTAAACTTTACCCAGCTTTAAACTCTTACCAGTTGTAATTTATACATTTATATAGTGTTTTTCCTTGGTTAATAAAGCAAACTTTTGTTTTCTCAATTCATCATCTCTATTGAATATGTTTTCAAGGGTGACCAACCCTTTAGGCAGCTTGTTTGTCTTCTATTATACAATCTAGTCACCATATTGCTGCAAATACTTGTCTTGGTTTTTTGAGGAGAATTTATCTTCCTCTTGTAAGAATTTGACAATCTGACTATCATCTTCAAATACTTTCCAATTGTCATGGTTGTCTAGGATATAAGGTCTCATATTTACCTTGAAGTGTGACTAAAATTTTTCATTTTTTATGTCATTTGGGATACTGAATTATAACCTAATAGAAGCTAACCTATCTACATTCTTGTTATTATTTCTTGATATGGCCTGAATATTGAAATCTTGAAAGTATTTCACTGGGTCCCATACTCTATGTTTATAGGACCTAAGTAGTGGGTTCTTGCATATATTAAGTCCCTTTACTTGGTGAACTACCAATTTACTATCTCCAAAGACTTGTAAGGTATTCACCTTCATCTTTCTTGCCCATTGTAAACCATGCACTAGGGCTTCATATTCAGTAATATTATTGGAACAATCAAACTAAAACTTGAGAGAAGAGAAATACCTTTGATTGGATGGAGAAATTAACATCATTTCAGCTTTAGTTCCATATTTATTCTTGGATCCATCAAAATATAGCTATCATAGTCCATCACTAGGTTGATCATCTTTCATCAATGTTGGAATTGGTGCATCATTTTCATGAAGACAATAAACACCAAGTCATTATTATTCAATTAACTTGTAGGGATCATGTCGATGCAAATCAGAGGCCCATTCATCAAGGAAAAGATCTATGACTCCATCTAGAGGTGATATATGCCAAGTAAGATTGTGCCTATTATCTTTGTTGATGACCCATTTAATTGAAATAATCCTTTGGTATTTGGCTCATATATAAGACCAAGCTTGTATGTAATTTGTTTGGGCATGACAATATTACTAGCTCCACTATCTACCATACAATTATGGACTAAGCAGTCACCAACTATCAAAGAGAGATTAAAAGGGTTTTTTTTTAATTTGACATTGGCTTTATCTACCTTTGTCATGTTATGTACCTAATGATTAGGTTACTTGATTTGATGGTTTGAATTGACCAAGATAGCTCCATATTTCTTAATTAGTTCTTTAGATACCTTAAGATCTGAAAGCTCTTGAATAAGCATGTTTTTTTTTCCTAGAATGACAAGGGAATCCCACATGATAATTCTAACATTTTATTTTTTCATTTTTTCTATTATGCTAAAAGATGCTCCACTAACCTTTGGCTATAACTTTGTAGCTACTATTTGTTCTCTAGTTAGGGGCATTTGGGGAACCTTCACTATTTTTATAGTTTGAATCTTCTATGTTATAATAACAACAAATTGATCCTTGAAACTCTTTTAAACAAAATTAATAACACTAGAAATATTGCTCACATCTTCAGCTTCCTCAACTGCTCTTCTTTTAGCTCTGGTTAAAGCTGCAACTTGACCATTTGTGTTACTAGTTTCACCAACTTGGTTTGATGCAATATGATCATCCAATTACCAATTAACATTGATAATATCAGGTTGCCTTGGAATTTGTTGAGCTTCTCCTTGAAATTCCATATTCATGTCTTGATACTGACCACCTTGAAGAGAGAACTCTTTTCGTGTCATTTGTGGCATAGTAATATCTTGTGATACCAAGATTTGATTTTGAGTTTCATTTAGATTGGAAAGCTGCCAACCTGAATCTTGCATCAAGTTATTTTGAGGAAAAATAGCTTTTAAACTAGAAGGTACAGGGATCAAAGGTTACAAATGGATTAGTTTGGGTTATGGCTCTTTGATTTTGATAAGGTTGTCTATTGTCTTTGAAACCTTGATAATGAGGTCATAAGTTATTGAAATACTGATAAGTATTTTGGTTTTGTTGTTGATAATGTCTATCTTGGTATTGTTGTCTCTTGAGTTAAACAATCTCATTTCCAAAAGCTTGTCACATGCTTTTTAGATCACCAATTTCACTAGATTGATTAGGAGGGCCTAAAACTTAGACTTTTGGAGATGGAGTAGGATTTATAGATGGAACCTAAAGAAATTGAGGAGGAACAGATTGAAATTCTAGAAATATGGGCACTAAAGGCCTTGAAGCAAGTTTACCAACTTGTATTAAGTTATTTTCTACTCTTATTGTAATTTCATAGACATTTGGCAAGGTATTAACACCCATAGACTGTATCATGACACTTATATCATAATTAAGGGCCTTGAGATAGTATAAAAATGCATACTTTGGATATGGTCTACCCAATTCATGGATCCTAGTCCATGTATTTTAGAATCTAAGGTTAAAATTAGACATGAATTCATGGGGGTGCCTTTGTATGGTAGTCAGTTGTTCAACTAAAGAAAGATGATCAGACTTATCTTCAAATTGCCTAACTAAGTTTTCACCTAAATCATCCCAAGTGTCAATAGAGGTCAAAGGGAGGTTCTTATACCATTGCAATGCTTTTCTATTGAAGGAAGAAATAAGAAATTTGATAGCCATATTATCTTGAGTAATATTATGAATAAAACATAGGTTGGCAACATCTTGGATATGTTCAATAGCAGTAGTTTTATCCCATTATCCAAAGAAGAAAGGGATAATTTTTAGGGCAGACACAAGTATGTCATCATATTGGGCTAAATTCAAGGGACTACCCCTATTGAATGGAATAAACACTTGATACCTAATAACCATTTGGGAAAAAGGGATTTGGCTTATGGGGACAATAGATTGGACCAAAACAATAGAATCATTAGAAGATGAATGTTTATTTGGAGGATAAGTTCTTGTACTATTAAATCTTCATATTTTATAAAAAGTAGAAGGCAATTCAATATGTTCAAAAGAAGTACTTTTACTAGATGATCTATTTGTAACTTTTGGCATGAAAACACTATCTGAAAGATGCTATGAACTCTGCAACTTGAAGGATCTTCAAATTTTGATAATGGTAGATGTCTCCTCTTTTTGCATTTTTTTATTCTCAATATTCAAACTTTAATTATGCCAAAGAAACTCTATCCCATCGGGCATGCCAAAACTATTGGTGTTATAGATTTTCACCCTAACTGAGAAAAATATGGTTCAAGTATTTTACTTAAATCTGTTATGTTGTGGAGCTAAAAGCTTCACCATGATGTGAATAAGAGGAGTTGCAGAGGTTGCTGAGTTGCAGAACAAGTTGTAGGGCAACCAACGTCAGTCTGATCAACTGACATCGGTCATATTACAGTGCAGAAGCAATCGATGTCAGTTATGAGTCAACCGACATTGATCAGGAAGGAGCCAATGTCGACAACCTATGTGTGCATGCAGGTCAAGAACTGGCCTATTTTCGGACATTCAGTTTGCATGTAAAGACTTATTTTAGTCTTGGAGCTACGTTTTTAATTATTGTAATTAAGAATGTCTAATTATTGTATGCATGAGATATATATAATAGACTCATGGGCTGTATTGTAAAATGTACTAGAGTGAGAGAGCAAAGATTAGCTCCTTCAGAAGAGAGAGAGCAAGAGTGCTAGATAGCCAAGAGGGCTTGTAGAAGAGAGCAGGGATTAGCTCTTCCTAGTTCCAAAGGGGTGCCGAGTGTGTATGATCAGGGAGAGTTGCAGGTTGTGAAAGTTCTAGTAGAAGATCCACTGGGGTACTGGTTGAAGAATCATAAGGACTTGGTGAGGCAAGGACAAGGGTTCTTCAGGGTGTAGAGACATCTACATGGTAAGTAAGGTCTGGTGATTTTCAGGTTGTTGCAAGAGCAAGGAGATCTACTTGGAGTACGGTTGTGTACTTGGTAAATTGGTAGCATTGTTACCAACTGGTGAAGGTGAATAACAACTCTATGTTTGAGTTGATTGTTGTGACCGTAATTGAGAGAGTGAACTATTGAAAGAGAATTACTAGTGAGGCCTAGAAGTGTGGGAGCTCTAGAGGTGTGGGAAGAAGTGTGGCATCTTCTTTATTGTATTTCCTTCTGGATGAGTATTAATACAATTAGGTATTGTCTTTCATATTCCGTGTTGTTTCATATTTCTAGTTATTTATCATTCTGGTTAAATTCCATGTTTAGTTGCTTATACAAAGGTAATCATGTGTGCTCTTAGTGGAGCAGTAGGATCTTGACAGTTGGTATCAAAGCATGGTTAAGTACACTAACAGGTGGTCAGAGCATGTTAAGTGTTTTGTTGATTATAGGTCACTCTCAGGGGTTTCAGATTGAGTGGGAGTATAGCAATGGTAGAAAAAAGTAAGCTACGAATGGAGAAACTCAATAACACGAATGGTCAATTACAAATTGATGGAAAGAAAGAGCATGTAAAGAAAGATTGTTGATTGGTAGAAGATCAGCATGAAGGAAATGAAGAAGCAGATGTTGTAGTTGTTGTTGCACAGGATGCTCTGGATAAAGTAGAATATTGGTTTATAAATTATGTTGCCTCTTTCCATGCAACCTAAAATAGAGCATCTTTTCATGAGTATGTCCAGGAAGACTTTGGAGAGATTTATTTAGGGGCTGGTGAGCCTTGTCAGATTGTTGGCAAAGGGGAAGTAAAGCTGAAATTGCAGACAGGTAACACACGGGTGTTGAATGAGGTCATGCAAGTACTAGTCTTGGAGATGAGTCTAATTTCTTCAAGAAATTTGGGTGATGAGAGATGCACAGTAACTCTCACAGTGGATACACTTGAATTAGATGGTGGTAAGAAAGTAGGTATCCTTTATCTATCTACTTATATTACTGATTCACCTTTTGTTGCAGAGATGTGGCTTTATAGGCTTGGTCACATATGTAAGAAGGGAATGCATGTTCTTAAGCGGAAGACATATATCTTTGACAAACTTAAGAACTGAAAAGCCTTGGTGTTCATGGAGGAGATGACAGACAGAGATCAGCTGAGGGGACTGAATTATTTTGAGCAAGGCTATGTTAATTTGGATAGGGTTTTGATCCAAGGTGAGCTCACGGGTAAAAAGTCATCACTCACAGGAAAACACAGTTATCAACGTCAATCATGGGAAACTGATGTCAAATAGATAGATACTGACATTGGTCATATGCAAATCAGTAGAGTTGGTGGTGTCAGGCAGGTGGAGACTGATGTCAGTTAGGTAAGAACTGACGTCGATAGACGGGTCAGTCGTAGGAAACTGATGTCAGTTGGGTGTAGACTAGGAGATGGCCGAGATTGGTCACTAGAACGGATGTTGGGCAGAAAACAAGCTGTCAAGGAGTCTCAAATGCCCATATGGAGGATTGAAAGGGTAAGTGGACCTCATATTCATTGTTCACTTTTTTAATACTACTTATTTCTCACTGATGGTCAAGAACCAGGAAGACGTGAAGAGGCAATGCAGGTAGAATCCAAGAAACAGTGGGAGCATGGCATGAATTCTTATGAAGAGAACCAAGAGGGAGATTTGGTAGAGTTTCCAGTCGAGATGAAAGCACTGAAAAGTGAATGGATTCCCAGGTTAAAGAAGAGAGTGGATGGATACGTGAGACAGAAGGCCAGGGTATATGGTCTTGAGGAAGCTGCAAGACATTGGTACAAGTTTGACAGGAGTATGAAAAAGCATGGCTTTAGTCAAGGTCAATGCTCCCATTGTGTTTTCTTTACTGGGTTGGATGATGATTACAACATTATCATGTTACTGTATGTTGTGTGGTTACTTGTTGCAAGGTTACACATGTAGGGAGTTTCTGAGCTAAAGGTAAAGTTAGTTTAGAGGTATGTCATGAAGAATTTGGGAGCAGCAAAATTATTTGGCATGAGAGACATGGAAGATCACATGTTGATTTTGTCTCCAGTGGGAGCTGATGTGAAGAAGGTGTTGGCAGGGTTCAATATGTAGGATGCAAAACTGGTAAGCACACCAAGGGCTGGACAGTTCAAGCTGAGCTTAGAATAGTGTTTGAAATCACATGAGGTCTGGTGTAGACCTGAGTTTTTTCAAGCAGTGGGAGTTTTCAGAGAGTTTGGAGCCAATTCAGGGAAGAAGCACTAGAAAGCATTTTAGTGGGTTCTCAGGTATTTGAGAGGGACCAGCAATAGGGATTCATGTTATGCAGGGTCAAGAACTTTACTACATGGGCTTGTAGGTTCGGATGTGGCAGGTTACTTGGATGACAAGAGGTGCACCACAGGTTGTGTGGTGGTTCGTCTTCAGGATTGAGCTTGAAGAGGGATACAAGCCAGGAAACAAATTAGATGGTGTATAGGTATAGGTGCAACTATTTATCTCCAAGTGGGAGATTGTTATGTTGTGGAGCTAAAAGCTTCACCAGAATGTGAACAAGAGGAGTTGTGAAGGTTGCTGAGTTGCAAGGCAATTGACGTCGGTCTGATCAACTGACGTCGATCATATTACAGTGCAGAAGCAACCAACATCGGTTATGAGTCAGCTGACATTGGTCAGGAAGGAGCTGACATCGGCAACCTGTGTGTGCATGTGTTTGCATGTAGGTCAAGAACTGGTCTATTTTTAGACAGTCAATTTGCATGTAAAGACTTATTTTAGTCTTGGAGCTGCATTTCTAATTATTGTAATTAAGAATGTCTAATTATTGTATGCATGAGATCTATATAATAGACTCATGGGCTATATTGTAAAGTGTACTAGAGTGAGAGAGCAAAGATTACCTCCTTCAGAAGAGAGAGCACAAGAGTGCTAGATAGCCAAGAGGGCTTTTAGAAGAGAGCAGGGATTAGCTCCTCCTAGTTCCAAAGGGGTGTCGAGTGTGTATGATCAGGGAGAGTTGCAGGTTGTGCAAGTTTTGGTAGAAGATCCACCGGGGTACTGGTTGAAGAATCATAAAGACTTGGTGAGGCAAGGACAAGGGTTCTTCAAGGTGTAGAGACATCTACATGGTAAGTAAGGTCTAGTGATTTTTAGGTTGTTGCAAGAGCAGGGAGATCTACTTGGAGTACGATTGTGTACTTGGTGTACTCACAGCATTGTTATTGACTGGTGGAGGTGAACAAAAACTCTGTGTTTGAGTTGATTGTTGTGACCGTAATTGAGAGAGTGAACTGTTGAAGGAGAATTATTGGTGAGCCCTAGAAGTGTGGGAGCTCTAGAGGTGTGGGAAGAAGAAGTGTGGCATCTTCTTTATTGTATTTCCTTCTGGATGAGTATTAATACAATTGGGTATTGTCTCTCATATTCCGTGTTGTTTCATATTTCTAGTTACTTATCACTCTGGTTAAATTCTGTGTTTAGTTGCTTAAACAAAGGTAATCATGTGTGCTCTTAGTGGAGCAGTAGGATCCTGACAAAATCTAGTCCAACATGAGACTAATCCTACACTATGGGTATCCTAATAATGGATCAGACCTTCAAATAAGGTCATCTTCCTTCTGAATCTATCACCTAAACTAGCACATGCTTAGAAAAGGGAGATATATTTTTAAAAATAACTTATCAATCATGTAAAAGAGGTGATGCATTAATGATTTGATCACTCAAACTCACAAAATAAACACTATGAGACACTTTCAAGACCAAAGAATATCAATCTCACATAAATATTTCATAATAAGGCATTAATCAATTATCAAATTAGCATGAGAGGGTAAATATCCACTTTCAAGCTAGAAAATAAATTGTAAATTGCACTTATAATGACCTATGAGAACTAGTAAGCTCTTTTTGAAGGTTAGAAAAACTCAGAAATAGACAAGGAACATACATTCACTTAACAACAATACATGAAATCATAAAACACACTTAAATATAACTTAGAAAAATGATGGAACTCAGTCTTTATTGCATCAAAAGGTGATAAAGTACAAATTTTGGCAGAATATGGTCATACCAAAAAGAGGGATCCATTTCCAGTCTTAGAAGCTTGTATTTATAGAAAAGAGAAAGAGAGAGAGAGAGTTGTGCATTGAAAGAGGCCCAACCACTTTTGATGGATTAACACTCTCAAAGATGCTGACTCAGATCTTATTAAGAAGGCACAACTTCAAAGGCCTTACAAAATAATTGAATGCTTAGTTACCTCTATCTAATTACCAGATCTTCATTTCAATACTCTACCACATTTTAATTGATTTGTTGATGAGAACCAACTCTTCATGCCTCAGAACTGATAGAGCCATGTCATTATATAGATTAAAAACCAATCACATTCATTGGTTTTCTTGTAGCTTTCATGTTGATGAGATAGAATTTACTAGATATTTGATCTTGCTTTGACACTTAATCACCATCCTTTTGTTTGTATCAGGTCCTAAAAGACCTATTTTATATTTATGGAGCTTCATTGGCCCCCTTGATCCTAAAATATACATTTTGGTTCAATTCTAGGCCATCTTTGAACTTAGCTTCTTTATATTTACTTATCTCGACTGAAAAATGGCTCATTGACTTCCATAAAAAATATCCTAGGCTTGCCCTCTATTTATTGGTTATCAAGAACTAACTTGGATCATTGACATATTGACCAATCTTGTTTTATTAGACCCTGCTCATCTGGATGAACACTGATCATCAATCTTCTACCAACTAAATGTGCTTATGCCATTTGTCATGTATGCATTTTCCCTTAAGATTCGCTAACTTCTTTGACCTTATGATTGCCATTGATCTTAGATGCATGATTTAACATGCGTTATTGATTTACTTGGGCCCATTAACCTATCAGTCATTAATCATCATTGGATCTTCTATACGATCAAATGTAGATCATTGATCTAAATATTTAAAATCAAATGGATACTTCATGAGGCCTCACTTTGACATCTGCATTCCTATATTTGACATCTACTCAAATGTATTCGACATTCACATGATCGTCAATCTTTGATCCCTAATGGATGATTATTAAGCTTTAAATTTGACATTTGTATGGATGCCTTCAAGACATTTAAAAACCAAGGGTCATTTTTTTTCTTGAATTTAAAACTTGTGGGACCATTTTGGACCTTTTTGAATTCAAACAACTACTCACTGTTTCCTAAAATTGATGTTTGCATATCCGTCATTACCTTGTTAGTTTAACCTTACTCGAGTCATTTCCTTTGGACTTTTGTCTACGGTTTTTTTGTATTGGACACTTTATCAAAAGAATGACTCTTTAGGACTTTTATATTGGACACTTTCTCAAATAAATGACCCTTCAAGACTTTTGCATTAGCCCCTTTCCTAAAATAAATACCCTTCAGGACTTTGTCTTCGGAAAATTTTGTCAAAGAAATGACCTTTTAGAACTTTTGTTTGGGCCACTTTCCCAAAAAAATGACCCTTTAGGAGTTTTGTTTCAAACACTTTGCTTGAAAAATGACCCTTTGGGTTTTTGTTTTAGACCAATTTCTCTGAAAGATACCCTTCAAAACTTTTGTCTAGGACTTTCCTTAAAAAATGACCTTTCGGGAGTTTATTCCTGACACTTAGCCCAAAAAACTTGAAAAAATATCCCAAAGGAAATATTAGCACTTATCTAAATAAAAGATCCAAAAGAATTGAACTTAGAAAAATAAAGACCTAAAACTTATGTAGATTTGTTCCATGACCTTGAACTAATTGATTTCAGAATGGAACCTACTCAAGAACTTTTTTCTTTGCTCTACAAATTTGTCCCTTAGAATTTGACAATATACACTTTAAGCAAGCTTAAAGTGTTTCAAAATATTTACACTCTACATGATCCATTAGGTTTGCTCATTCCATCCAAAACTCTATTTAATTTTTCAACCATTGGACCACTCTCTCAATAGGAACCCTACTACATGACTGTCTAGTCAAAACTTTGTATGTGGGTTAAAAAATGGCCAATAGTTACCATTTGGATTAATGAATGCACCTGCAAAATTCATGAATCTTGAATAGTGTGTTCAGATATTACCTATGTCATTTTGTTTTAGTCTTTTTAGATGAAATTCTTATATATTATAAGAATGAAGAAGAGCATCTTCAACATCTGGGGCTGGTTTTACAATGTTTGTGAAAGCACAGGCTATACGAAAAATTGTCTAAGTGTGCATTTTTTCAAAAAAAAGTGCAATATCTAGGACATATTATCTTAATAGATGACATTTTTTTTTGATCTGGATAAGATAATAGCCATTATGGAGTGGCCAGCACTAATGAATTTCCAAAAGGTAAGGAGTTTCATGGGATTAACGGGTTATTACAAGAAATTCATCTCAATTTTTTCCATCTGATTACCTCTCTACAGCATAAGAATTAAAGTTTTATCTGGTCGAATAATTTTGAAATAACTTTTTAAGAATTGAAAGTAAGGCTTAGTTCAACACCAGTGTTAAGAGTTCCTAATCCAAATGGTCAATTTTTAGTTATCACAGATGCATCTAGAGATGGACTAGGAAGAGTCCTTATACATGATGGTGCAGTAGTAACTTATGAATCAAGGAAGCTAAAACCTTATGAGGTGAATTATGACCTTCATGATATAGAATTTACAACAATTATTCATGCTTTGCAAGTTTGGAGATGTTATTTGTTGGAAAAACCATTTGAGTTCAAGACTGATAACTTGAGACTCAAATACATCTTCATCTAACTAAATTTGAATGCTCATCATAGGTGCTAGTTAGAGTTTTTATCTAATTATGACTTTGATATCAATTACATCAAAGACAAAGAGAACAGAGTAGCTAATGCCTTAAGTTGTAGAAGGTATATAACAATTATGACTACTATCAGGAGTACTTTCAGGGATCATGTGATCAATTTCTCACTAGGAGATGAATTTTGCAAACTAGTCAGGAAAGCTTTGTCTGAGAATGCTGAAAATCTTAGGTATAAAGGATACAACTTACAAAGTGATGGTTTTCTATGATTTAATAAAAAGATGTATGTACTAGATCAGAAGAAACTAAGGATCATAGTGCTAAAAGAAATGCACAATTCCCTACTTTAAGGGTATCCAAGAGTAACCAAGCTAATGACAGAGCTTAGACCACTTTATTTTTGAAAGAAAATCAAGAAAGATGTAGCGAAATTTGTGTCACATTATCTGTAATGTCAGTGAGTGAAATTTGAACATGTGCATCCGACTAGATTGTTATATCTACATGACAAACTGGAGTGGAAGTGGTAAGTGATTACCATTATTATGGAATAGGCATGATAGATCTTGATTGTAGTTGATAAACTAACCAAGGTAGAATATTTTATACTATGTAATTTGACAAACCATACACAAAATTTTATGAAGAGATTTGTAAAATAAGTGTATCGATTGCATGAATTTATAGAGAAGATCATATCAGATCATGATTCAAGAATGACTTCTAAATTTTGGCTAACTCTGAATTCAACTTTAGACACACAACTAAACTTCAATACTGCATATCACCCACAGACTGATGGTCAAACTGAGTGAGTTAATCAGGTGATAAAGGATCTTCTTCATATGTATCGCATGGATCAGCAATACAAATGAGAAGAATACATTTCATTGGTTGAGTTTTAATACAACTCATACCAATTTGCTTTGAAGATGGCATTGTTTGAAGCACTTTATGGGAGAAGGTGCAAGATACCAATCAGTTAGGATAAGTTGGAAGACATGGTAGTCTTTAGACTTGAGATGCTTATAAAAATAAAATATTATGTTAGAAAAATCAAGTAGAGATTGGCCGAGGTCAATGATAGGCAAAAGATCTATGTTGACTTGAAAAAAAAAGCTAGGCAATTTTTAGTAGGTGATAAAGTATTTTTGTAGGTTAAGCCACAAAAAAGCTCGATTAAATTTTATAATTCAACAAAACTTTCACCAAGATATATATGACCCTTTGAGGTTTTAGAAGTGGTCAATCCTATAGTATATAGGCTTACATTATGATCAACCCTAGCTATATTGCATAATGTCTTCCATGTATCTTATCTTAAAAAGTATATAGATGATCTTTCGTATGTGTTGGAATGGAATGCTTTGCAAGTTTTGGATCCTATGGTGGTCATGGTAGAACCAATCAAATTAATTGACATTCATAAATTTCATTTGAATAATAGAGAAGTGTCACAATGCAAGGTCTTGTGGGACCAATACTCTAAGGATAGTTCTATTTGGGAGGACTATGATGAGTTATAAAGGATATTTCTATATTTGTTTGCTTAATTTGATGATAGATACTATGTTATTTTTTGTTAAACTCTATTTTTTATTTAGAACTATTGTTTGAATAAGTGTCATCAAAATGATAACCAATTTTGGGGGGAAAGATGTTACATCTCAAATTTCTCACTAAGTTGATTTACCTAATTATTCATGGATTATTATAATTGTTAAATTGATTTGTTATTTTTTAACTAAATTTTAAGTCATATGTTGTTATGGGACAGTTGTATGTTACTTTGATTTTATGATTTCATTATTATGAGTTGGCTAATTATGAATTTTGTACATAATGAGTATGTTATATTTGTTGTTATAACATTGTTTATGATATGTGTGTGTGTGTGTGTGTGTGTGTGTGTGTGTGTGTGTGTGTGTGTGTGTGTGTGTGTGATGATATGTTTGATTAATTACCTTCTTGTCATGATTTAAATGCAAGAGAATTTATCCCTCAAAAAATGATGAAAGGAGAACATCATTAGAGAGCGTGATGCAGATGGAGATAGTGAAAGATGATAGAGGAACTGTTAAACCCATGCACACACCACATTAGATTTAAAATGTTATATGTATTGTGTGTTTGGATTGTTAGAGTTAGTACATTTTGAAATTTAATTGCATTTAGACATTAGAGTTTGCATGTTTTAAATGTTAATACATATATATGGTTAAAAATTGTTTGAGATTGGACTTTGTATATTATACATAGATTTGCCCTTAATGTTGCAATATGATTATATAAGATTACTTTACTCATGTTTGTTTCTAATTAAAAGATTGTAAATCTAATAGATGATATCTAATTATTATTATATAGATAGGAAAAATGTCTTTACAACATCTTAGAATGTTAAGTTTGTTATTATTGATATTCAAAAATATCAACATAAGACATATATAACCTATATACACTGGTAATGACTCAAATAATTATCTTATTATAATTATAAGTAATAATTGATTGGTCTATCATTTTGAAATATGAAGATAATTGACATTGTTAAAAGAGATAATTACCTTTAGTTATTGTTGAAGGAGGTTAAATTATCCTCAAGACCATCTTACAATCTGAACCTAGTCTTTGATTGACATGCATAAACTACATTGAGATTTAAAAGTGTTAGTTATCATTTTTGAATAATGATTAAAGTGGACTTTTTAAAGTGGAATACTTGGGCTTGTAACGTAGTTGATCACGCAATAATTTTTAAACAAAGTTAATGTTTTATAAAATTGAGGAAAGTTTGAATAAGAGATAAAATTAGGGCTTTCTAGTATGTTTAATGAAAGTTAACTGTGGGATTATTTGATTTTAAATTAAAACATGGGATTATGCATGGACCGCAAGCTGGAGTGAGCAGAGGCATGTAAATTTTGAATGGAAAGAGCTTGACGAGGAGAATAAGATAAGAGGCAAGTCATGGAAGGTAAGAAAGGATACATAAGAGGAGAAGTACAGATCAAGGAAAAGAAGGAATTGGGATTCATTCAATTTTAATTTTGGAAGCAAAATAGAGGTTGGTAATGTTAACTATTATTCTATTGTTAAAGAAATTATGTGTATGGTTCAAAGTAAGAAGGTTTAGAAAATGAATTTTGTATTTATATTAGGATACAGGCTTAGTCCTATAGATGGATCAACCATCCACAGAGCTAATCTAGCATCCTCTAAGTCCTATATTTGAATTAGTTTTATTTGTACTCTCAACTGGAAAGGTTAAATAATTTTTTTCTAGGTAACGACTTAATGTCGTAGCATAGAAAAAAATTGTAACTTGGGGGAAATAATTTGATATACAGACAGAAAGTGAGACTCTTTATTGTCTAAACATATTATATACATACTCAGTTAGTAAGGTAAATAAACTATTGATTATTTAGACATAATACAGAAATATTATGTATACAAAGATAATGTTTGAATACCTTATGTTGAGGACAGTGCAACATATAGGATGATTGTTGATTTGAGGGTTATTATGTTGAATATAAACGTTTAACATAAAACTATATATATATATATATATATATATATATATATATATATATATATATATATATATAGTTTTATGTAAATGTTTGTATTCAACATATATATATATATATATATATATATATAGTTTTATGTTAAGCGTTTGTATATGTGGGTGTGGGTGTGTGTGTTGAATACAAACAATTACATATATATATATATATATATATATATATATATAGTTTTATGTAAATGTTTGTATTCAACATATATACAAACGTTTGGGGGTTATTATGTTGAATACAAACATTTAACATAAAACTATATATATATATATATATATATATATATATATATATATATATATATATATATATATATATAACTGTGAATTGGGTAAATTTGAAAGATGGCACATTTGTTTATAAGGATTGTGTTTGTTGTTATACAGACTAGAGAGAACATTTAGACGATTCCATAAATTATTTTAGTGTAAATGTTTAGTTATGAGATCTATTAGGGTTAATATACCCACTGATAACTATGGTACAAGGACAAGCATATATACATATGTCAATAGTGAACTTGAAACATTTGGGACTATGAATATATATGTATATATCGATTGTATATTACAATTGAATAGAATTTATGAATATATATGAACAAATTATAAGTGTTAGCACTATGTAATATGGAAATTGGAATAGAGAATATATAAACATATATATAACTGAGAGTTTTCAAATATATATATATATATACACAACACACACACACACACACACACACACACACACCCTGTGATTATATATATAACATACGAAATTGTGAGATAATGTTTATAGATGAACTTAAATCTTTTGTTTTATACACTACAAGTAAATACATATGAACAAACTATGCATGTGAGTGAATATATACATCAACAGACTATGTAAATATGTATAAAATACTACCAGTATATTATATACATAAATGGACTGTGTATATTTGTTATAAAATTATGAGCTTTAATGTGTTTGAACAAAAATATATGGACTGTGTGTTATTTGACATTTAACAGAGAAGATTTATATAGTGTTTTCAACTTTTAAAAACTATGAATTTAAGAAGTCTTATGAGTCATATGTTGAAAATGATAATTGTGAGTGATTAACTGAAAAAGAAAACATAAAACATGGTGTTAAGGATTGTTGATCTTTATCCTCTGTTCTCAAAAACTCGGATTAATGTATAATGACTTAGAATTGAGGAAATAGTGGAGAAATTGAATCAGGAATGAAATATGAGCCTCATTGAAATTATATATCTTTTATGTTAAATAAGTAAAAAAAGGGTTATGAAAATATTATGACCTTATGTGATTCTCGAAGCCTTTCTCATGAAAAGTTATTATCTTTTAAACTTTAAAATAATAATGAACAGTATTGTTAGTGGGTCATAATAGTAAGTTTGTATTAAATCATATATATTATGGGGCATCTAATATGCATGATGCATAAATATACAAAATATACCTATAGGATAACTTAGGTTCTCATATACATATATAGATTATATTTATGAAATGGGATGTGTGCCTATAATTATAGATTGTGACTAGTAAATTAAATCATACAATCTTGATAGATAGGGAACTATAATAATATGCATAAGGCCTCCTAAAATCATACCAATTTCATAAATGAAAGATTGTATGTTTTTTTGAGTTATTGATCTTTTGATTATATAGGACTATTGTTTGTAAAAAAAATAAAATGAACAATATATTATGATAGTTTTAGTTGTAAAATAATTGAATTGACTTGAAGATTTAGTAATGCAGTCTAAGTTTATATTTTATCCATTTGGTAATTAAACATACTTGATATGCTATTTATTATTATGTAAAATAATATAATAGAGATTAATTCATATGTTTGACAGATTAAATATATGAATTATGATTATTTTTATATTTAGCATGTTCTATACTTGCTAGTATAAATAATTTTTATGAATCTATTGGTTAAAATATTATTTACTAAATCTCACATTGTTGGTACTAACTAAGCAATGAGATAGACTTAATTAATTTAATTAGCACCACAAATTTTAGATGAAGATAATTCGATCAAGTGGTGTGTATGAAATTGACTGATCATAGAGATCAATAGTTATTTGAAAACTTTGATCAAAGTAATGTTTAGATAGACATTGTGAACAACTCCATTGGGTTTAATGTAAAAAACATGACCATTTTTTTTTAATTTGATCAATCATATTATTCATTAGAGTTTACCATGAGAATATAATTATTGAACCATAAATAACACTCTAAGTATGTTAACTATAGATAAACATGTGACATCTAACAGTCACTGATCACTATCAACATATGAAACACATCATAACCAAATATGAAAAATAATTACAAATATCTAGTTGTGGCTGGTACAATGATACTTTCACTACTACTAAGTACAAATAAGTAAATAATTACTTCTCATCAAGGATAATATGATAAATACAATATAATGTACAATATATAAGGTATAAAGCTCCATGGAGCATGAGTTCCCAAACTCCAGTATCTCTGACAATCTCAAGTGTTATCTCCAATGAAGTATAATTGTGGGATGGTAGAGAATCATACCAATATTTTTCTACACCAACCATGAACCATCAATCCCATGCACAATCCCCCATTAGAGAATGGCCCTCCCTTCATGGATGAGTATATAGTGATGGTGTGAGAATCAAGATAAATAAGCTAGTACCTGTGTGCTATATGATTTTTAAAAACATACAATGTACCATAAAGAAATTTATTCTAACATGATATCGTACAAACATGTAAATCATACATATGAAATGAAAATGTATAACTAACATTACTTTGATCAAAGTTTTTAAATAGTTATTGATCTCTAAGATTAGTCAATTTTATAAACACCATTTGATCAAATTACCTTTATCTGGTATTATGATGCTAGTAAGCTAGTGAAATTCATCTCACTACTTACTCAATATCAACAATGTGAGATTGGGTTAGCATATATATAATCAAATAAATTAATACATATTTTTTCCTACTAACAATCACAAAACATGTTAAATATAGGAATAATTAAATGCATACATTTAGTCTGTCAAACGTATGAATGAATTTCCATAATATCATTTATTACATAAATAATAAGTAAAGAAGTTTAGATTATACCAACCAAGTATAATATGTATATTAGGTTGAATATTCTATTTTTTGTAAGCAGACATAATACAATACTTTCTACTAATTGTCATAAAATATGTTGCATGTATATATTTAGTCTATCAATTATATGAATGAATCTAGACATAATAATTATTGTGTGTACCACCTAGGTATAACATACATTTAAACTATAGTTTCTAAACATAATACACTCTATGGCATATTATAATATTATAGTTCATTGTTCATAATCACAACTACATAATTTTGAATAATTTGTCTTACAATTTAAAAGATCACATGTTTCATAATCTTAAATAATAAACATATAAATACAATTTGTATCAATCGAGTTTATCCTATGTTTAAACTGTATACTACTATAACTTATAGGCACACATCACAATACACTAATATCTATTATATATGTATAAACACTTGTACATATCAATATATTCATAATGTGAATCACACATAAGTTTCCACTATTGTATACTAACAATCATTTATCGTTTTGATCAAGAACTCCATATGATTTCAACAATCATTATAACTTTTACGTTCATGAAATATATTTACTATCTTTATAAGATAAGGGATTCAAAAATTTAATTATCTTTTATAGTTTTTATTCGTTTAAATATATTTCTATCTTGATAGTGTCAGGAATCTAGAACAACAAACATGCTCTGACTCCACTGTTAGGACCTAGGAAGCACCATTGATTACCAAGCAACTTAACATGCGGAATTTAAACTAGAAGTAACAAGTAACTAGAAATCAGAAACAACACAGAATATGAGAGACAATACCCAATTGTATTAATACTCTTACAAAAGGAAATACAACAAAGAATATGCCACAGTCTTCTTCCTTACACACCTCTAGGGCTCCCACACCTCTAAGGCATAAACAGTAAATCTATTCAAGAGCTCACTCTCTCTCTTACGGTCCCAACACAACTCAAACACAGAGTTGGTGTTCACCTCCAACCAGTCAGTATCACTACTGCCAGTACCACCAGTCAATATCACTACTGCCAGTACACAAGTGCTCCATGAACTCCAAGTAGATCTCCCCTGATCTTGCTACCTGTTGTGTTGCCCGTCACCTTTGACCTTGCTATCCTACATATCCACCTTAGACCTTGCACACACAAACACTTGCAAATCAACTGATCTTACTTACCATGTAGATCTCTCTACACCCTGAAGAACCCTTGTCCTTGCCTCACCAAGTCCTTATGATTCTCCAAACTAGTACCCCAATGAATCTTCTCCCTGATCTAGCACACCTATAGACCAACCTGATCATACACATTCGGCACCCCTGTGGAACTAGGAGGAGCTTCCCTTACTCTCTTCACTCTCAGAAGGAGCTCACCAAGCTCAACTCAAACTAGAACAAATTAAAATATAGCCCATGAGTCTATTATATAGATCTCATGCAAACAATAATTAGACACCTAATTACAATAATTAAATCCATAGCTCAAGACTAAAATTAGCTTTTCAACATGCAAACAACTGATTCGTTAACAAACTGTCCATAACACTCACAGTTCTAAACTGCACAGGCGACTGACGTTGGTTCTTATTAGTCTGGAGATGACCGATGTCGGTTGAATACCGTCAATGTCAATTGCCTTCCTATCTACCCCTGATCGATGTCGGTTGGCCTGACTGACGCTGATGACTATGACACTCAGGAACCTCCTCCCCTGTTTGCATCAATGAAGCTTTTAGCTCCACAACCTAACAATCTCCCACTTGGAGATAAATAGCTGCACTGTACCTGTACCTGTACACTATCTAATTTATTTTCTGGCTTGTATCCCTCTTCAAGCTCAATCTTGAAGACCAACCACCACACATCCTGTGGTGCAACCCTTGTCATCCAAGTAACCTGCCAAATTCAAAGTACTTGACCCTACATAGCATGAATCTCTGCTACTGGTCCCTCTCAGATACCTGAGAACCCACTGAACCGCTTTCCAGTGCTTCCTTTTTGGATTGGCCACAAACTTTCTAACAGCACCCACTACTTGGGCAAACTCAGGTCTATACCAGACCTCATGTGATTTTGGACACTGAACTATCCAACCCTTGGTGTGCTCCAATTTTGCATCTTGCGTATTGAACCTCACCAACACCTGATTCACATCAGCTCTTACTGGAGACAAAATCAACTTGTGATCTTCCATGTCTCTCATGCCAAAGAATTTTGCTGCTCCCAAATCCTTCATGGCAAACCACTGAACTAACCTTACCTTTAGCTCAACAAAACCCTGTATGTCTGAACCTGCAACAAGCTCATCCTCCACATACAATAACAAAATAATGCCGCGACCATCATCCACTTGGTAAGACAAATACAATGGTTATAATGACACTGACTAAAGCCATGCTTTGTCATCCACCTGTCAAACCTGTACCACTGTCCTTCAACTTTCTCAAGACCATATGACTTGGCCTTCCATCTCACATGTCCATTCTCTCTATTCTTTAACCAAGGAATCCATTCGTCTCTAAGTTCTTTCATCCCGACTGGCAACTCTACCAAATCTCTCGTTTGGTTCTGCATCCTATTCATGTCATGCTCCCACTATTTCCTGGATCCTTCTTGCTCTACAGTGAGCAATGAGTATAAAGAAGAGGAACAATGAATTTGAGGCTTACTTACCCTTTCAATCCTCCATATGGGCATTTGAGACTCCTTGATAGCTTGTTGTCCACCCAAAATCTATTCCAATGACTGACCTCGATCACCACACAGTTTGCATCCGATCGACGTCGGTTCCATGTGATTGTCTAGGTCACTAACGCCGGTTATCCTATCGACATCGGTCTCCACCTGCCCGACACCACCGACTTTGCCTGTCTGCACATGATCGATGTCGGTGCCTATCTGTTCAATGCCAATTTTCTCTGACCAACGTCAGTACCTGTGTTTGCTTGTGAGTGATGACTTTTTACCCATGAGCTCTCTTTGGATCAAAACTCTATCCAAATTGCCCTGCTCAGAGTTACTCAGCCTTCTCCACTGATCTCTGTCTGTCATCTCTTCCATAAACACCAAGGATTTCTAGTTCTTAAGTCTGTCAAAAACATTTGACTTTTACTTAAGAACATGCATCTCCTTCTTGCTCTTGTGACCAAGCCTACAAAGCCACGTCCTTGCAATAGAAGAAGAATTAGTAATATAAGCAAGTAGATAAAGAGTACCTACTTTCTTACCACCTGCTAATTTAAGTGCATCCGCTGTGAGAGTTCTTGTGCATCTCTCATCACCTAATTTTTCTGAAGCAATTAGCCGCATCTTCAAGATTGGGACCTGCATGACCTTCTTCAACACCCATGTGTTGCCCGCTTGCAATTTTAGTAACACTTCTCCTTTGCCAATACTTTGACAAGGCTCACCAACCCCTCTATTTGGGGCTGTATGGAAAGAGGCAATATAATCTATAAACCAAGATTCTACTTTATCCAAGGAACATCTCAGAGTATCTTGTGCAACAACACTTGCAACATCTGCTTCTTCAGTTCCTTCATGTTGGTCTTCTACCAACCAACAATCTTTCTTTACCTGCTCTTTCTTTCCATAATAGCGTAATTGACCATTCCTGATTTTTAATTCCTCCATTCTTAGTGTACTTTCTTCTGCCATTGTTATACTCCCACTCAATCAAAAACCCCTGAGAGTGATCTGTAATCAAACACAAACTTGCTCCCTGCAACCTTAGCTCTGATACCAATTTGTCAGGAATCTAGAACAACAAACATGCTCTGACTCCACTGTTAGGACCTAGGAAGCACCATTGATTACCAAGCAACTTAACATGCAAAATTTAAACCAGAAGTAACAAGTAACTAGAAATCAAAAACAACACAAAATATGAGAGACAATACCCAATTGTATTAATACTCTTCCAGAAGGAAATACAACAAAGAAGATGCCACCGTCTTCTTCCTTACACACCTCTAAGGCTCCCACACCTCTAGGGCATAAACAGTAAATATCTTCAAGAGCTCACTCTCTCTTACGGTCCCAACACACAAGTCAAATACAGAGTTGGTGTTCACCTCCAACTAATCAGTATCACTACTATCAGTACCACCAGTCAGTATCACTACTGCCAGTACACAAGTGCTCCACACACTCCAAGTAGATCTCCCTTGATCTTGCTACCTGTTGTGTTGCCTGTCACCTTTGACCTTGCTATCCTACAGATCCACCTTAGACCTTGCACACACAAACACCTAAAAATCAACTGATCTTACTTACCATGTAGATCTCTCTACACCCTGAAGAACCCTTGTCCTTGCCTCACCAAGTCCTTATGATTCTCCAAACCAATACCCTGGTGGATCTTCTCCCTGATCTAGCACACCTACAGACCAACCTGATCATACACACTCGGCACCCCTGTGGAACTAGGAGGAGCTTCCCTTGCTCTCTTCACTCTCAAAAGGAGCTCACCAAGCTCAACTCAAACTAGAACAAATTAAAATACAGCCCATGATTTTATTATATAGATCTCATGCAAACAATAATTAGACACCTAATCACAATAATTAGATCCACAGCTCAAGACTAAAATTAACCTTTCAACATGTAAACAACTGGTTCATTAACAAACTATCCATAACACTCACAGTTCTAAATCGCACAGGAGACCGACGTCAGTCCATGTTAGTCTGGAGATGACCGACGTGTCAGGAACCTAGAACAATAAACATGTTCCGATGCCTACTTAGTCAGGATCTTGCTCTACCAATTAGAGCACATATGATTACTTCTTGTATTAGCAACTAAACATTAAATTTAACCAGAATCAATAAGTAACTAGAAATATGAAACAACATAGGATTTGAGAGACAATACACAATTGTATTAATAATCACTCAGAAGAATATACAATAAGGAAGATGCCACTTCTTCCTCCACCTCAAAGGTTCGCCACACCTCAAGACCTTCTTCCCTCTCTCTCTCTCGGTCACAAAAATCAACTCAAATATAGAATTGATGTTCACCTCTCCAACCAGTCAGTAACACGCTGCCAGTTCACCAAGTACACAACCATACTCCAAGTAGATCTCCTGCTCTCTGCTACCTACAAATCACTAGACCTTACTCACCAATGTAGATATCTCTACACCCCTGAAGAACCCTTGTCTTTGCCTCACCAAGTCCTTATGATTCTTCAACCAGTACCCTGGTGGATCAGCTCCTAGACCTTGCAGACCTTGCAACTCTCCCTGATCATACACACTCAGCACCCCTTTGGAACTAGGAGGAGCTATACTAGCTCTCTCTAAAAGCTCTATGGCTTTCTAGCACACTTTTACAATACAGCCCATGAGTCCATATATAGATCTCATGTTTACAATAATTAGACTAACTTAATTACAATAATTAGACATGTAACTCAAGACTAAGACTAGCCTTCAGCATGCAAACTAACAGTCCAAAAATAGACTCTCTGGAATCAACATGCGAACTGCCTGTTCACGCACAGGCTGCCGACGTCGGCTCCTCCATGACCGATGTCGACCAACTGGTAACCGACGCCGATTGCTTCCTCACTGCCATCTGACCGACATCGGTTGATCAGACCAACGCCGGTTTCCCTGCAACTGATTCTGCAACTCCCCGCAACTCTGTATCCTCCATAACTTCTCCTGTTTGCATCCTGGTGAAGCTTTTAGCTCCACAACCTAACATGACGTCGGCCGAATACTGTCGATGTCGGTTGCCTTCCTATCTACCCCTAATTGACGTCGGTTGGCCTGACCAATGCCGGTGACTGTGACACTCAGCAACCTCCTCCCTTGTTTGCATCAGTGAAGCTTTTAGCTCCACAACCTAACAGATAGTGCATATAACTCTGTACATATGTTCTCAAAACAATAGAGTCTTTTGTTTTGTGGTCACATATAAGTATTCAACAATATCGAAATTGATCTTATATGATACACAAAAGTTTCATCAAGTACATAGATATATGAATCACTCCAATCCGTGACAATATACTAGTCAAAATCTATGTTATAGATATGCATCATAATATATTTATATACATAAGCTATATATGTATATGCCCTCGTATATATTAGTACACCCATGATATGTATCATACAAAAATTTACAATAAAATAATATAAAAAATACTAAATAATCATTTTCAATAGGTATAAGTGGAATATATTAGAATATACTCATCATTAACAATACACATATCCCATAAATATAGTAACCATTAATGAAACAATCATGGCATATACCAACCCACTAACTACTAGATTAACTTTTAATAATATAAGTATACTTATGAATGAAGAGTTTTGTATTTGGCATATCAAAATGAGAGGACACAAACAATATGATATTTAACATAGTATTTGATCCAAAAGATCCCATATCTATATAAAATAGATCAATTATAGTACAAATGACATTATTATATGTTATATTACTTTAAGTATACTAAGTTAACATTGCTTACACATATATCATCGCTAGATATATTATCTAGTTATATTTGAAGATAATCTACTTAACTCTATAACATTGACCAGTATAAATTAGTAATATGTTAACATTATATTCCTCATTACCAAGATATAACCAAATAAAGTATATATTATTTATACTTTATGTGGTAATAAGATTCTTATACTTAGCATGCACTTATAATAAGAATGTTATCATAATACTGACTTAACAATGGTATTCCATTATACACCTATAATGTTATGTTAATCATGATGCATATTCTATAATGTTTTGACCTACCAATATACCACACAACATACACTTATAAACGTCATTCAAATTATTATTTATTTTATTTAGCTAAGCAAGATCACCACTTATATACATTTATGGTTCCTTTAGTTATTTCAAGATCATGATCACATTCGATTATATACTATTTATAATATATTAATAATATCATAGTCCATATTTTATATAATCAATACATATAAATCGCTATATAAATTTTGTAATTTCATGAACATAACAATCTACTACATATATTCTGAATGGTTAAATCTCAATACATATAATCATGGACATATATAATGGTCATAACACTGCATATTTATTCAATGTAGATCATTATGGATTTATATTGTTGTATAAATAATATGACAGCTATTATAATCTCCTTTACAAGTTATTATAACTCTTTTAAATCTACCATATATATCTAGCTTAGTATATATACATAGTTAAATCTATAAATAACGATTTAACAAAATAAATACTAGTTTCTAAGTATCAAATCAAATAATATGATACATTATAGTAATTACCACTAATCAATATCCTATAATATCTGACAAAATTCATATTATAGGAATTCATAATTCACTACATTCGCTAATCAATAATTCATTGCTAAGAGAGTAAATTTGCTAATTGATCTAAATACCATGTTTGCTAATTCATTGATAAGAGAGTAGATTCGCTAATTCACTTTCAATTCGATAATCAATTATTTAATATGTAGTAATTTTCTATTTAATCCTATAATAATATCTAATTGTGCTAGTGTTATCAGTTAGTTTTACCACTCGATATGTTATGCCCTGCTAGTGTTTTACCACTATAATTTGCCTAACACTAGCTAGTTTTACTAATAATGATTTATAAATAGCGAATTATTCAAATGATAGTGTTATTGATTTAAATTGTATGCAAATGATATGTATATCATTGTTTAATTGAGATTATAGTGGTTGTTTTAACACAAGTCCTAAATAAGCAGATTACATAAATGATATTGCTAGTTTTACTGCTAGTGTTTTACCACTATAGTTTGCTTAACACTAGAGAATTAGGCTAGCATTACCACATAGGTATGTGAAATCAAGATCACCTAGTCTTACCATCTACTCTATAACCTAGAGTTATTTTATGAAATCAATCTTATCATAATCACATATTACTACGGCTCTTGTCACAGGTCTGTACAACTCAACTAGCTATGTTTTGATTTACATATACCTTGCACTGATCTATGTTTCATCATAGATTTGAAGTTCAAAAAATATATAATTATCAATTCTTATTCAATATTTATAGATAAAAATACTCATATTTTATAAATTTCATAGCAAAATTTAAGATGACTTGTTAGCAACATCCCCCATTTGGTTTTATCTTGTTTTTCTTTGAAGCGTTGCCACCTTCTCCTCTCCTCTTACTTATTTATTCTCTTCTTTCCTTTCCATGTTGTGTCTCTCTCTTCATTATTTTTCTTCTTTAAGGAGGATCGCGATTTCTTTTGATATTTCTTTCTTTTTATTTTTTCCATGATTTTTTATTTTATTTTATGTTTTTCTCTATTTTTTTGTTTCTATTTCCTTTTTCCATAATCTCTTTTGGTATAAACATATTTTTTTAAGTATAAAATATAATTACTTTATTTATTTAATGAGGCTTTACATATTTTTATTTTTTTAATTATTTAATAATAAATAATTATTCAGTACAAATAATTATAATGACTTAGCAATAATACTACTAATGTAAGTCATTAACATTCTAAACTAGTAATAAATTAAATAATAAATCACATGAGGTTTATTCCACACATGAGGTTAATTTCACACAAGCAATAAATTAAGATAACACACAACTAACCATGCATTAACATTTATCCAAATGTATACATCATCCAAAAACATACTCTACTAACTATTCAAACCATGCATCTAACATGTATTAGCTAATGTAGTGTGTGCAAGGTTCTAGTCATTTCTCTGTCATCTCTCACTATCTACATCTACGTCACCCTCTCTGATGATGTTCTCCCTCCATCATACTCTGAGATATGAATCTCTTTTGTGTCCAACTCATGACAATCAAGTAGTTAATCCATAACATCATGACATATATATCATAAAATAATGTTGAATAATAAGTTAACATGATCACAAAGTAAAGACTCTACACTAAAACTAACTCATAGCAATGAAATCATGAAACCAAAGCAAGATACCACTGTCCCATAACAACATATAACTCATAACTTAGTAATAATCAAATCAAATTACCAACTATAAAAAATCTTCGGATAATCAAGTAAACTTGCTTAGTAAGAAATCGGGATGTAACATCCATCCCCTTAAATCTAGTCATCATTTCAAATAATACTTATTTAAACATAAATTTTGAATTAAAAATATTTTTCAACAGAGAAATAATATAATATAAAGGATCAATTTAAGTAAATAAATATATAAATCATATGTAAAACTCATCATAGTTCTCCCAAGTATTACTATCTTTAGAGTATTGGTTCCATAAGACCTTATGTTGTGACATCTCTCTATTACATAAATGAGGTTTGTGAGTGTCAATTACTTTGATTGGTTATACCATGACCACCCTAGAGTCTAGAATTGGCAAGTCAAGCCTATATGCTATATGATTGGACACTTTTAATACCTCGAAAGGTTCCACATATCTTCGTGAAAGTTCATTGACTTATAGAATTTAGGATTTAACAAAAATCACATTAAATCATCATAAAAACTAAAAACAAATGGCTAGAGAGAGTTCTACAAATCCACCCAATCCCTCTTCACATCTCTCTATCCTAGAGATTATTTTTCTCATTCTAGAGAAAAGTATTTACGAAACCTGGAAAGAATGATGTGTATAAGTTAATACCATCACTACACCACGTATCTCTTGATAATTATAACATGTCAATATTGTCTCTACTCCATGTAGCTCCTAAAATTTTTGATGATGAATAAGAATTAGAAATAATATATTTACAATGTATACAAAATTAAAGAATAAACATTTCACAATATACATGTGTATGGCCTTATGAATGAATTTGATAAGTCTTGCGTGTCGAATCTTGGATTTGATAAGCTCCCCTTATCAAATTCAAACTCAGTAGCTACTGAGTCAATGTGAGACTAACTAAGATCCACTCACATCTCTTAGTACTCACATTCCTAGTTCACCACTTGTCCCTTAGATCTCTACAACCTAATGATCTCTAAAATATGCACAAAGTTCAATGAATCACAAATCCATACTTAACAGATCACAAAAAGTAATGATATATGCTAAATAATTCTATATGTACCAAAATATATTACAAAAAAAAATCATACAATCATTCCATAATTGTATTAAGTTGCCACTAGCCAAACATAACTAATATCATATTTCACAGCTTAACCTATTTTATTATATTCATAGTTAAGAGGAAATAATGTTAAAATTAACATTACATACAAAATATAGGGATCACACCATCTTTATAAAATTATAAAAGGAACAAGTGAAATAATGCCTCCATGCTTATTCATAAAGTTACACAAGTTATAAGCTTATCTCAACACCTTAGACTAATAAGATGTTCTACACCTCCTATTCCATACTTGATCTAGGTGAAAAGTACATAAATGACTCATCAACACAATAGGTTTTAAGCAAGATGAGAATAATATCAATCTAATCAAGGGTAAATAATAATATATAAATTATAATCAACTTATCATTCTTAATTTAAAATCAATATAAATTCAAGGTTTGCCACTCCACATAGGCAAAGTTCATAAGTTTAGATAAAGTAGCACTATAAAGTGTAACTCTAACAGTCCATAAGTGGAAAGTAGTGAACTAACATCTCAACAAAAAACTCTTAACTACCCTCACATGGTATGAATAAAGCACCTCAATCTAAGTTGCCAAGATCACTTCACACTTAACAAACTGGTAAGGGTAGTATCACAACCTGTTTTCATAATCGAAAGGACATATATTAACCTTATAGATGCATCAATCCATTCCATTCCATGAAATTTTATATAAACAAGAAGTAAAACATATTATTCCATGAACTCTAAGGAATATGATCGAATTAACATTTCAGAAATAAGTTTTTGATTAAGGGAACACTTAACCAACATCATGAAAATATGAATCCCCTCAGTGGGCTTATAATGATGTCAAAGGAGAGTAAGAGAGTAATAACTCACCTCCACGCTAGCTATGTGAGATGACACCTCTTTCCAATCCTAATAAACATATGGGGTGCCAACTCATAAGCCAAATTCTAACAAATTGGAGTCCTCAACAAAGATAAATGCACTCCACTACAAGGAGAATTCCCACCACACTAGGTGGTGCCAATCTAAAAATGGTCTTATAGGATTCCCACTCCTAGGATTAGTATTTATAAGACACAAAACTAATGCACATATACTTAAGAAAGAAGCATCCTATGTTTTTTGTACACTCTCAATATAAAATACAAGTGATGGAGGCTACTTGATTACCTAGTAAAGATGTAATCACTCTCGAGGTGTTTGATCTAAGTGATCAAAATATTGTAAGAATATCTTATTCATGGCTCATGAACTATGTTATGCACTTACCTAATCAACATTGTACACAACCAACACCATCGAGACACTATGTAAACCAACTCTTTAACAAATCTAAGAGTGTACAAGTGTTCCTAAGAGTACACACTCAATATACCCCACACATTTCATCCACATAGGTAAACATAATTCCAAAAATATTGGATGTCTATTTCCTACAATAGTCACCAAGCCATACATGAGGATTTACTAAATCTCACAACTCTAATCATGATGTAGCATGATTCTACATTGAGGCACTACAAATCCAAAATACATTTCACTTAACTAGTGCAATACTAAATGTCACTAGGTTCACACTGGTGTTCTTCCTCTTCAAGACCATGAACTTCCAGCTCCAAGATTGAAATTTGATCCTTGATTTTATTCATGATTTCAAGAATCTGATCTAAATTTACTACTTAGTGGCAAATTAGTTAAGATCAAATGGAGGGTTATAGTTTTTGACATTCAAGGGATCCTCATCGAATACTCTAGATTTCACCACACTCTTTTTTGATAAATAAAAGGATATAAAAATTTTAGTGGACTCATTAGGTCCTAGAGTTCGAGCCTTAAATTTGATACCACATGTAACAACCCCATTTAGTTTGACATATAAACAATGTGAAATTTTTATTTAATTCGATCAATCATATTCTTTATTATAATTCACCATGAGAATCTAATTAATAATCCAAATATAACACTATAAGTATGTTAATTATAGATAAGCATGTGACATCTAATAGTCACTTATCACTATCAACATATGAAACACATCATAACCAAATATGGAAAGTAATTATAAATATCCAACCATGACTGGTATAATGATACAAACACTGCTACCAAGTATAAATAAATAAATAATTACATCTCATCAAGGATAATATGATAAATATAATACAATGTACAATATACAAAATACAAATCTCCATGGAGCATGAATTCCTAAACTCGAATATCTCTGACAATCTTAAGTGTCATCTCCAATGAAGTATTGTTGTGGGGATGGAGAGCATCATCCAAGTGATTTTACATACCAACCACGGACCATCGTTCCCCTAAACAATCTCTCATTAGGGAATGACCCTCCCTTCATGGATGAGTAGATAGTGACAGTGTGAGAAGCTAGAGAGATATGTTAGTACCCATGTGTTGTATGATTTTTAAAAACATGTAGTGTGCTATAATGAAATATGTTCTAACATGATATTGCATAAACATGTAAATCATACATATGAAATGAAAATTTCTAACATTATTTTTACCAAATTTTTTAAATAGTTATTGATCTCTAAGATCATTCAATATCATACACACCATTTGATTAGATTACATGTTGACCATTTTTGGGCCTGCAGGCCAAAAAGTCAGTCTCCTTCCTTCCCTGCTATCTTGAGCAGTCAGTCTTTGATGTATCCACCTTTCTGTAATTGTGCTTTCTCCCTTTTTTGAATAGGCTTATTTCTGTAAATAACCAAATGACTTGAGTCTTGTAGATGTCTCGGGTTGATCCACATGGTTTTTTTTGCTTTGGGCAGTCAATTGCACAAGCCTCTTTGGCAAGGGAATGGGCCAACTTCAAAAAGATTTAAGTATTTTACAAATCTCTAAAGACAAAGTGCCTGAAGGGATTTCTGTAGACATTTTGTCCAAAGAAATTCACAAGAGACCAAAATTTGAAGGCACATTTCCTAAAAATTTGGAAAAAGTGGTTCAACATTGAGGTTCAATAATATGAAATAAACTACACAGACCGACCAACAGTCACATGATATTTCCAAGATCTTTGAACTTTGAACTTATAAATATTGAAATATTAAACCGTTAAACCATTGTAGGTTCAAGTGGTAGGTTTAAATAGTAGGTTTAATGATACATTAAATTCACAAGGGAATTGAGTGAACATAACTCCTTTGTAGAACATAAAGTATTGAACTATTAAACTGTTGAACCATTGAACTCTGAAAAAGGGTTCAGGTTCAATCAAAAGGTTCAAAATCATAATTGAAAAACTTGAAATGGCCTAAGTAGTTCACAAAATGGGCAACAGAATTTCTTCAAAGGGCATTTATACACCCAAAAGTGTCCTTGTGGAGGGTAGGGAACTTCACTTGTGGAGGGATAAAAGAGAAGGCGGAAAGGTAAGTTTTATTTGAAAAAATCTAAGGCAAAAGATGAAGAATTCCTTTGGAATTTTTTTCTGAATGAAATTCATAAGGAAAAGATGCAAAGGACTTCTTCGGACTTTTTGTCCGAAGAAAATCCATGAGAAGCAAGGGTGAATTCCTTCGGACAAAAATGCTCGAAGGAATTCCTTTGGACATTTTGTCTGAACAAATTCATAAGGAAGAAGCTAAGGCAGGTTTTCCTTTGAATTTTTTTCAAAAGGAAATTCAAAGGGAAAGAGACCGAACGAAAGAGCTAAAACATGAAGGAAAGACTTCCTTTGGGCAAAATGTCTGAAAGAATTCCTTCTGACATTTTGTCTAAAGAAATTAAGATGACCAAGGGAGCCCAAAGGGCAAGTGCCCTTATGGGGGACTCTCAGTGCCAAAAAGGGGACCTTTTTCGAGCTCTGAAGGGACACCTTCCCTTTGGGAAGGTTCAATTGCAAAGGGCCAAAGGAATTACTAAAGGGGTGATGGGCCCAACCACGTCAAATTCAGGACAATGGAATAACCGTTGGTTTGGTGTAGGCCCGACGGAATTCAAAGAGGCATAAAAACCCAAGGACAAACTCAGTGACCCGTTGAGAAAGGATCCTGAGGAGCTAGTAAAAGATTAGAAGGGAGCTTGAGAACTCAAATTTCCAAAAAGAGACAAAAATATAGCAAGGAAAGAAGGAACAAAATATAGAATCTAGAACATGGCCATGCACACATACGACAACATTTGGAATGTTCCAAAAGACGCACCCAGCCAAGCATAGACACGAATCAGATCAGCCCAGGTGGTAAAAGGTGTCGACAGGAAGTTCTTAGATGGATGAAAAAGTCTCCACCAAGTGGCTACCAAGGGGAGCACAGGCATTCAATAGAATGGCCCATTTTTCCTCATTTTGCATTAATGAGCAAGTAGTCATGTGAATTTCATGGAAAAGTGGCCTGGTCATTCAAATAGACAAAGCAACCCATGCTCTTGCAGTGATATTTAATATGATTTAAATGCTAAATTCAAGACTGGTGACTGCCACAACATGGTTCCTTTTGCGACTTCCTCTTCCCTGGGCATTCAATGCAGCACGGGCTGCTTATTCTGGAAGGCGCTAGAAGTCTTTCTCTTTATGCTATATATATTGTAACCTCTCAAGAGAAGAAGATATCTCTCAGCTTGTATGGTGAAGCGCCGCAAGATTTTACCTTGAATCAAGACATAGCATTTTTACCTCCATTTTGAGTTTGCACTTTTGCATATGTCTATGGTTTTGTCTTATGTTAAGTCATTTTCTTTCATGCTTTCACAGAATGATTCCAGCATGTCTAGTGTATTATGAGTTCTTCTTTTACAATTCAACCAGAAGTGTCCATAGTAGAGTATAGGCACATGTGAATAGGCTTCCATAGTGTGTCTTAGAACACCTCTGGTAGTTCTTCCTCCCTGTATCTCTAGAGGACCCCTAGCTCACTGATGCAGAAGAGTTTCTCATATCAAATGAAGTGTATATCATATTGTTCTTGGTGGAAAGTGTATGTCAAAGCTAAGTAGATCAACCATTTTAGTGTGTCACTGCTTTAGTTTAGGTTCTATTTTTAGTAATCCTTCTCTCTTTTCATCCCCCCCCATTATTAGCAGTAGGAAATCTAGGACCTCAGAGATGCATCAAAGGGAGCTAGCCCTTATCTAGAGATTCTCCACCCAGTTTTACCATAACCACAGCAAGAGGGGAGTCTCTATTGTGCCACATGGAAGACAAAATCTCAGCCTCCTATCAAGGGTGAAATCCACAGCATCAACAGTTTTTGGCATGCCTGGTGGGACCCAATTTAATGCTCAAAAAAGTTCCAGGATTGGTGTTGGTCCTGTTATAGCAAGAATGAACCACTAATCCAACATCTGACTTTTAATCAGATGATTATGGGACAAATTTTTATTCCAAAGAGTTGAATAATCTTGGTGTGTTCTTCAACCAACTAGCCTTTGGAGGATTTTTCATCAACCCCAATGGTGACTCCAAGTTGAATCAGTTGGTTAAGCATTCCTTGTGCCATCAAAAAATCACAGTTTGGTATGTATAATTCCATTGTTCAAAAGCATGAGCCTTGTGTTCTTTCATATAGTTTTTATCAAGCTCAAGTTGTCCATCGAATCACCTCAAGCAACAAGGATGCATATGGTTATGAGTTTTGCCCTTTGCAGGTTGGTGAAACATTACAGGCTTTGCCTCTCCCTCCTCAATTTGAGCAAGTCCTTGGCCAGCTTGGCTATAATCCTTACCATCCTTGTGTTGATCATTATCAGGTCCAATATGACCAGTCTCATCCCTATCATGATCTATATTAGTCTTATGCCCAATCTTCTCAATGTGTTACTTCTCCTACTCAACCTAATCTTTTTTCCAATCAACCCATTTTCACCTTCAAACAAGCACTATTGGGATATGAAAAGTATGTAGTGGAGCTTGACACTAGAAGGGGATGTGGCCAAGAAATTCCTGATCATTTCATCCATCAAGTGAGAAATGCATTAGATCTGGTTAAGAGTGAATGGACTCTTTTTGAAAGAGCCAATTGGCAAAGGCTTATAAATGAGATGCTGGATGTGAGTGGTTTGATTGCATCTTTGGAAGAGAAGCTGAGTATTCATGAGAGGCAACCTTACCAATTCTATCAACCTATATACCTACTACCCCAAGTTTCATATCATCCATACACAGTCCCTACTCATGAGCCAAGTCAAGCTTGTCAAAGCCCTTTCCCCAATCATGTTGAGGAGAGTTTTGAAACAATAAATCTTGTGTTTAAAGCCAATCTTGATAAGAAGATTGAATTGGAAAATCTTCACATGCAAAAGTCTATGTTGGTAGCAAGGGAAGTGGAATCCAAACCCTCACTACCCTCTCACATCACAACCCCATCACCCTAAAAGGAGACTTCTAGTCCTAAGATCATGAGCTGAAGTAAAGTAGTTGAGTCATGGAGCAGCAAGGAGGAGAAAGGCATTGTTCGAGAGTGTGAGGTACAAAATGAGGCTAGTCCTTCTCAATTCCCTCCCACCCTTCCTCAAGAAGCTTCTTGTACTCTATGGCAGCCTTCATGCACTCCCTATTCCCATGATGATTCCTATGAGCTCCAAGAAAGACTCTTTCAAGAAAATCTAGCTAAGAAAATTGAGGAATGAGAGGCAAAGGTGAGATTGCTTAGTGAAAGAGAGATGGAAGTTTCAGACCTTAAAGTGGAGCCTACACCAAAAGACACCCCTTCTACCAATCCTCAAGCTAATTTCGATATTGATGAAGTGTTGGTCAAGTGGAGAGAATAAAATCAAGTGATTTTGGCCCAAGATTTGCCCCCGTTTTCTCTTAAGTTTTCAAAAAGATTCCCTACTTTCCATTCTCAACCTGATTTTGATAATCCTTATGTTCCACCTCCTTGCCTGGTAAATGAAGAATATTTCTCTTGTGTTGAGGAATCCATCTTGAAGGAAGCAAGTGAAGAGGAGTATGCTCAATTCATGACTGATTAGGGAGACTTCATGAGTGCAGATGAGGAGGAGATCACCATAAGTACCCCCTTTGATGAATAAGAAGACAAGTCACAAGCTTTTGCCTCTATCTCTGATGAGGAAGAGATGATCTTTGACTCTTTTCTCACTTTGCAAGATGTCATGGAGGAGCATGGACAGATTCTTGATCATGTTTTGAATGATTTGTTTGAAGTCATTGGGGCAGGTTACACTCTTCTTCAAGGAGGCTATGAGTTGGCTGAGGGTAGAGAAGGCAGCATTGGGACTCAAATAAGTATGCAAAGGGGCTGCAAGCTTTCATATTTATCCTTTCAAGAGGTTGGTGAATTTGAAGATGATATTTTTGAAGTCATCAAGGAGGAACCTATTTTGAAAGAGGCAAGTGAAGAAGAGAGGATCCAATTTGTAGCTGATTAAGAAGCTGTCATGGACGACAATGAGGAAGAAATCATCATGGATGCTCCTTTTGAAGACATCATCAACAATGAAGAAGACACAGGTCATGCATACATGTGGATGTTCCAGCAATATGACGAGAAAAGTAAGCATGGTGAGCTCTCTCCTCCCTTGTTTGATGAACTTCCTTATTGCTTTGATGAGCAGGTGGAGGAGGATCAAGAGGATGTCTTTGAATAGCTAGAGACTCTAGTTTTTTAGCAAGAAAAGGAGAGGCCTATTCATCTTGAGGAAAGATTTGAAGAAGAGAGCCTTGAGCAAGAAGGTGATGTTCTGTGGGATGAGCAAGCAGTTTGTGATCCCATTTTAGACATTGCAATAGTCACCCTTCTTACAAAATCCATGAGGAAGTAGAAGATAAGTTTGACAATCTCTTCAATGAGGCAGAAGGGAAAAATTCAATCCATGATGCATATCAAGGGGGTTATGAGTTAGATGATCCCTATGATGATGAGCTAGCAGTCATTGAATTCTTAGTGAGATACACTAGCAAGAAGGGCCAGCTTGAAATAAGCTTCCAAGAGCAAGATGAATACATATATGTTGGAAGCATGTTTGACCCTGATTCATTTGGATACAAGCCAATCAAGGTGGCAGACAAGAAGATCAAGTCACCAAGTCTCCTTTCCATTCAGCCACTTGTCTGGCACCATAAGTATTCTTGCCATGAAGGAGACTTAAGAAGTTTTCCCTTTGATCCAAGAGGGAGTAAAATATACCTAGTTAGTTGTACATAATATTTTTCTTTCAGTTGTGTGTCTTTCATTTTCCCTAAGTGTTGTTGCATGTGTGTGTGTAGTTTTTTAGCCTTTTTTGTGTGTATTTTCCTTTGTGTTTGAGATAAAATATTTGTTGGTTCATATGTCATTACAAGGTTGTTGTTAACTTCTCCAAGCTGCATCCTGACTCCATGCCCAATGGATTTTGAGGTTACCAGTCTTTCTAAGCATAGCAGGCATGCTTCCCCTAGGAATCACCAATTTGTTGACCATTTTTGGTCCTGCAGACCAAAACGTTGGTCTCCTTCCTTCCCTGCTATCTTGAGTAGTCAGTCTTTGATGTATCCACCTTTTTGTAATTGTGTTTTCCCCCTTTTTTGAATAGGCCTATTTCTATAAAGAACCAAATGATTTGAGTCTTGTAGACGTCTCAGATTGATCCATAGGGTTTTTTCACTTTGGGCAGTCAATTGCACAAGCCTTTTCGGCAAGGGAATGGGCCAACTTCAAAGAGATATAAGTCTTTTAAAAATTTCTAAAGACAAAGTGCCCAAAGGGATTTCTTCAAATATTTTGTCTAAATAAATTCACAAGGAAAGAGACCAAAATTTGAAGGCACATTTCCTAAAAAACTAGAAAAAGTGGTTCAACGTCGGGGTTCAATGATATGAAATAAACTACACAGACCGACCAATAGTCACATGATCTTTCCAGGAGCTTTGAACTTTGAACTTAGAAATATTGAACCATTGTAGGTTCAAGTGGTAGGTTCAAATAGTAGGTTCAATGATACATTAAATTCACAAGGGAATTGAGTGAACATGACTCCTTATAGAACATAGATTATTGAATTATTGAATCATTGAACCGTTGAACCATTGAACTCTAAAAAAGGGTTCAGGTTCAATCAAAAGGTTCAAAGACATAATTGAAAAACCTGAAATGCCTTAAGCAGTTCTTAAAAAGGGTAAAAAAAAAAATTTAGAGGGCACTTATAGACCCAAAAGTGCCCTTGCGGAGGGCAGGGAACTTCACTTGTGGAGGGATAAAAGAGAAGGCTAAAAGATAAGTTTTCTTCTAAAAAATCCAAGGCAAAATATGAATAATTCCTTCAAACTTTTTGTCTGAAGGAAATTAATAAGGAAAAGATGCAAAGGACTTCTTCAGACTTTTTGTTCGAAGAAAATCCGTGAGAAGCAAGGGTGAATTCCTTCAGACAAAAATGCCCGAAAGAATTCCTTCAGACATTTTGTCTGAAGAAATTCACAAGGAAAAAGCTAAGGCAGGTTTTCCTTCAGACATTTTTTCAAACAAAATTCAAAGGGAAAGAGATCGAAAGAAAGAGTTGAAACATGAAGGAAAGACTTCCTTCGGGCAAAATGTCTGAAGGAATTCCTTCAGACATTTAGAATTCCTTCAGACATTTTGTCCAAAGAAATTGAGATGACCAAGGGAGCTCGAAGGGAAAGTTCCCTTGCGGGGGACTCTCAGTGCCCAAAAGGGGACCTTTTCCAAGCTTCAAAGGGACACCTTCCCTTTGGGAATGTTCAATTGCAAAGGGCAGAAGGAATTGCCGAACGGGTGATGGGCTCGAGCACGTCAAATTTAGGACAATGGAATAACCATTGGTTTTCAAATGGCGTAGGCCTGACGAAATTCAAAGAGGCATAAAGACCCGATGATAAACTCAGTGACCCATTGAGAAAGGATCCCAAGGAGCCAGCAAAAGATGAAAAGGGAGCCTGAGAACTCAAATTGCCAGAAAGAGACAAAAATATAGCAAGGGAAGAGGGAACAAAACAAAGAATCTAGAACATGGCCACGCACACATACAACAACATTTGGAATGTTTTAAAAGATGCACCCAACCAAGCATAGACACGAATCACATCAGCCCAGGTGGAAAAAGAAGGTGTCGGTAGGAAGTTCCTAGATGGATGAAAAAGTCTCCACCAAGTGGCTGCCAAGGGGAGCGTGGGAATTCAATAGAATGGCCCATTTTTCCTCATTTTGCATTAATGAGCAGGTAGTCACATGAATTTCTTGGAGAAGCAGCCTGGTCATTCAAATAGAGAAAACAACCCATGCTCTTACAATGATATTTAATATGATTTAAATGCCAAAGTCAAGACTAGCGACTGCCACAACATGGTTCCTTTAGCGACTTCCTCTTCCTTGGGCATTCAATGCAACATAGGTTGCTTGTTCTAAAAGGCACCAGAAGTCTTTCTCTTTATGCTATATATATTGTAACCTCTCAAGAGAATAAGATATCTCTTAGCTTGTATGGCAAAGCCCTGCAAGATTTTACCTTGAATCAAGACATAGCATTTTTACTTCCATTTTGAGTTTGCACTTTTGCATGTCTATGGTTTTGTCTTGTGTTAAGTCATTTTCTTTCATACTTTCACAGAATGATTCCAGCATGTCTAGTGTATTTTGAGTTCTTTTGTAGGTCATCCAAAAGTGTCCACAACAAAGTATAGGCGCATGTGAATAGGCTACCATAGAGTGTCTTAGAACACCTCTGGTAATTTTTCCTCGCTGTATCTCTAGAGGACTCCTAGCTCACTGATGCAGAAGAGTTTCTTGTATCAAATGAAGTGTATATCAGCTTGTTCTTGGTGGAAAGTGTATGTCAAAGCTAAGTATATCAACCATTTTGGTGTATCACTGCTTTAGTTTAGGTTCTATTTTCAGTAATCCTTCTCTCTTTTCATCCCCCTCCATTATTAGCAATAAGAAATCCAAGACCTCAAAGATGCATCAAAGGGAGCTATCCCTTATCTAGAGATTTTCCCCCCAATTTTGCTATACTCACATTAAGAGGGGAGTCTACATTGTGTTGCATGGAATATAGAAGCTTAGCCTCCTATCAAGGGTGCAATCCACAACGTCAACATTACCTTCATTTGAAATTGTGATGCTAGTAAGCTAGTGAAGTTCATCTCACTACTTACTTAGTACCAATAATATGATATTGAATTAACATATATAACCAATAGATTCATACAATTTCTTCCTACTATTAATCATAAAACATGTTAAAAATAGGAATAATCAAATGCATATATTTATTCTATCAAATGTATGAATGAATCTCCACAATATCATTTATTACATAACTAATAAGCAAACAAGTTCAAATTATACCAACCAAGTATAATATGTATATTAAGATTTATATTCTATTTTTTGTAAGTGGACACAATACATTACTTTATACTAACTGTTATAAAACATGCTACACGCATACATTTAATTTGTCAAACATATGAATGAATCTAGACATAACAATTATTGTTTGTATCATCTAGATATAACATATATTTAGACTGTAGTTTTCAAACATAATACACTCTATGACATCCCATAATATCATAGTTCACTTTTCATGAGCACAATTACATAATTTCAAACAATTAGTCTTATAATTTCAAGGATCAAATGCCTCATAATCCTAAATAATAGGTAATCAAGTATAATTTATACCAACCAATTTTATCCTATGTTTAAACTACATACTACTATAACTTATAAGCACACATCATGATGTACTAATATCTACTACATATATCTATACACTTGTACATATGAATCTACTCATAATGTGAACCACACATAAGTTTCTACTATTGTATACTAACAGCCATTTATAGCTCTAATCAAGAATTTTATATGATTTTAATAATCATTATAACTTTTCTCTTTGTAAAGTATATTGACTATTTTTATAAGATAAGGGATTTAACAATGTAATTCTCCTTCATAATTTTTATCCCTAACTAAATATATTTTCATCTTGATAGCACATATAACTTTGTACACATGTTCTCAAAACAACAAAGTCTTTTATTTTGTGGTTCACATATAAGTATTCATCAATCTCCAAATTGCTCTTATATGATACATAAAAGTTTCATCAAGTACACAAATATATGGATCACCCCAAGTCATGACAATATAGTAGTCAAAATATATGTTATAGGCATGCATCTTAATATATTTATATTTATAAGCTATATGTGTATATGCCCTTGTACATATTAATACACCCATGGTACGTATCGTAAACAAGTTTATAGTGAAATAATATATAAAACACTATCCAATAATTCTTAATAGGTATAAGTGGACTATGTTACAGTATGATCATCATTAACAATACACATAGCTTGTAAATATAGTAACCATTAATGGAACAATCATGACATATACCAACCCACTAACCACTAGATCAACTTTTAGTAATACAAGTATACTTATAAATGAAAAGTCTTGAATTTAGCATATCAAGCTGAGAGTGCACAAATAATATGATATTTAACATAGTCCTTGATCCAAAATATCTCATATCTATGTAAGGTAGATCAGTTATAGTAAAAATGACATTATTACTGGTTATAATACTTTAAATATACTAAGTCAACATCACTTACACATATATCATCGCTAGATATATTATTCAGTTATATGTGAAGATAATCTAGTTAACCCTATAACATTAACCAATATAAGCTAGCAATATGTTAACATTATATTCCTTATAAATAGACTATAACCAAATAAAGGATATCTTATTTATACTTTAGGTAGTAATAAGATTCATATACTTAACATGCACTTATAATAAGATTATTATCATAATACCGACTTAGCAGCAGTATTCTATTATACACCTATAATGTTTATGCTAAGCATGATGCAATTCCATAATGCTTCGACCTACCGATATACCACACAACATACACTTATAAATGTCATCCCAATTATTCTTGACTTTACTTAGCTAAGCAAGATCACCACTTATATACACTTATGGTTCCTTTAGTTATTTCAGGATCATGATCATATTGGATCATATACTATTTACAATCGATTAAGAATATCATAGTTCAACCTTTATTTACTCAATACATATAAATCTCTATATAAATTATATAATTTCATGAACATGGCGATCTATTACATATATGTTGAATGGTCAAATCTCAATACATATAAGTATAGACATATATAATGGTCTTAGTGTTGCATATTTATTCAATATAAATCATTATGTATTTATATTATTGTATAAATAATATGAAAACTATTATAATCACCTTTGCATGCTATTAGAACTCTTTTAAAGCCACCATATATGCTCATCCTAGTATATATACATAGTTAAATCTAGAAATAGCGATTTAACAAAATAAATATTGGTTTATATATATCAGATCAAATAATACAATACATTAGAGGCATTATCACTAATCGATATCCTATAATATTCGATAAAATTCTTGTTATATGAATTCATAATTTACTAAATTCGCTAATCGATAATTCACTGCTGAGTAAATTCACTAGCCAATCCAAATACCACATTTGCTAATTCATTGATAAGAGAGTAAATTCGCTAATTCACTGTTAATTCAATAATTGATTATTTAGTATGTGGTAATTCGCTAGCAAAAGCCTATAATAACAACAAATTAGGATAGTGTTATCAACGAGTTTTACCACTCAAGATGTTATGACTTACTAGTGTTTTACCACTATAGTTTGCTTAACACTACCTAGTTTTACTAATAGCGATTTATAAATAGCAAATTATGCAAATAATAGTGTTATTGATTAAAATTGTATGCAAATTATAGGTAAAGGATATGTATATCTCTATTTAATTTAGACTATAGTGGTCATTCTAATATAAGTCTTAAATAATCAAATTATGTAAATGATATTGCTAGTTTTACTACTAGTGTTTTACCACTATAGTTTGCTTAAAACTAGCAAATTAGGTCAGCGTTACCGGCTAGGTATGTGAAATCCAGATCACCTAGTGTTACCAGTTACGCTATACCTAGAGTTTTTTTATGAAATCAATCTTATCATCATCACATATTAATACGGCTCTCGTCACAAGTGTATACAACTCAATTATGTTTTGATTTATAAATACCTTGCATTGATCTATGTTTCATCACATATTTGGAGTTTTAAAAAAAAAATTACCAATTCCTATTCAAGCTTTATAGCTAAAAATACTCATATTTCATAAATTTTACAGTAAAATTTAAGATGACACCTAACTGTCAGCAACATCCCCCATTTAGTTTTATCTTGCTCCTCCATGAAGCATTACCTTCTTCTCTTGTCCTCTCCTCTTAATTCCTTCTTCTCCTCTTTCCTTTCCATGTTGTGCCTCTCTCTCTCCACTCTTTTTCTCTTTTAAGGAGTATGATGCTTTCTTTTAAGATTTCTTTATTTTTATTTTTTTCGTGATTTTTCTATTTTTCTATGATTTTCTTTTTTTTATTTCTTTTTTCCCAATTATATACTTTCCATAATCTTTTTTGGTATAAATATATTTTTTAAGTATAAAATATAGTTACTTTGTTTACTTTATGAGGCTTTACAAATTTTTATTTTCTAATTATTTATTAATAAATAATTATCTAGTATAAATAATTCATCATAATGACTTAGTAATAATACTACTAATGTAAGTCATTAACATTCTAAACTAATAATGAATTAAGCAATAAATTAAATGAAATTTATTCCACACGTGAGGTTAATTCCACACAAGCAATAAATTAAGATAACACACAACTAATCATGTGTAAACATTTATCCAAATGAAAACAATATCCAAAAATACACTACGCTAACTTCAAACCATGCATCTAGCATGTACTAGGAAATGTGGTATGTGCAGGGTTCTAGCCATTTCTCTGCCATCTCCCAATATTTCCATCTACATCACCCCCCTCTCTATAGCACGTTCTGAGGGATGAATCTCTCCTGCATCTAACTCATGACAAGTAAGGTGTTAGTCCATAACATCATAACATTTATATCATAAAATAGTGTTGAATAATAAGTCAATATCATCATAAAGTAAAAAATATACACTACAACTAACTCATAGCAGTAAAATCATGAAACTAAAGCAACATACCACTATCTCATAACAACATATAACTCATAACTTAGTAATAATCAAATCAAATTACCAGCTATAGAAAATCCATGGATAATCAAGTAAACTTGCTTAGCAAAAAATCATGATGTAACACATTGTCATTTCATATGTATGATTTACATGTTTGTGCAATATCATGTTATAACATATTTTATTTATGATACACATTATGTAGTAGAAATCTTACAACACACGGGTGCTAGTTTGTCTCTCTATATTCTCGTACTGTCACTATCTACCGATCCATAAAAGGAGGGTCATTCCTTATTTAAAGGATTATGTGGGGGATCAATGGTTTGTGGTTGGTGTAGAAAAGTGTTCGGATGATGCTCTTCCTCCCCACTACAATACTTACTTGAAGACTACACTTGAGATTATCAGAGATACAAGAGTTAGAATGACTTAGGCTCAGTAGATCATTGTATCTATTATTGTATTTATGTTGAGGCATTATCCCTGTTAAAAATATTATTGATTTATTATTGTATATTGATAGTAATTGATTTAACTATAATAAGAATCTATACATTTGATGATAGCCTACATCCATTGATTATTCCACCTACATCCATTGTTTGTTATACCGGCAACCACTAAGTATGAGCACCTGCAACCACTACCCAGAAAGCACCAGTAACCATTGCTCAAAAAAGCACCCGCTACAACTGGTTGTGTAAGTATATTTCTAACTGTGACAAATAGAGTACAACTGAAGCTGAAGATATCCCATGATTTAGGGAATTTACATGATCCCGTGAATCTAGGGATGAATAAACAAATCTCAACTAAAATATTATATTATGTATTCCTATGTTCTATTTATTTCATTATTGCAACTAATGATTTTATTGGTGCAACTTGTATTTTTTGGGATAACCATAATTTATGATTGTAACTAATATATTATTTTAATTTCTAAATAAACCATCAGCCTCCCATATATAATGAGTAGATTTGTAAGTGGTGAAAGAGTTAGAGAAGAGTTAGAACAGTTAGAAGTGGATAGTTTGTAGTTGTTGAAATGTTAGAATATTTGTTGTTGTGGTATTTTGTAGATTTGTCATAATAGAATCATTATGAAATAAAGTTAGATTGGAGTAACTCAATTGTAGCAAAGGAGGGAAGTCAAGTTCTAGTCTAATGAGGAAGGGCCCACTCACATGGATTTGGTAAATCGATTTCTCACAATTATCTTAGTTTAATTTTATATTGTTTGTGTGTATATCTTAATTTTTGTTTAATAATTATGGTGTGTGTTGTTTGATTTCATTGTTGGAAACTTTTATAACATGTTCAATTTTATGTATTCAATTCATCAAGTGTTGGAAGCTTCCAAAATAGAGACCCTTATTTTATTTCCAATATAGTTTAGATTTCATTCATGCAATTTGCTTTCCTACAAGTGTTATTTAATTTCCTATCATTATCCAATATGCAACGTTTAGGACCCCAACTTTCAAGAGTGACTAGTGACACACATACAGTGTCAACACCTTGAAAGACTACATCCCTTGGATTGATAATTAATGATTGTATCATACTCAACAAACCAAGTGGTTTCTCCTCTAAATTCTATTTATCATGTTAAACGCAAGTGTTGGATACATCAGGTTTAATTGGGGAGTTGATTTTTCTCATCAAAGGGGTTTGAGTCTATTTTTTATAAGATTTAAGATGATTTTATAGACCATATTTTGAAGGTAAATGGGTCTATAGTGATCTAATGTGTTTGGTTTGTTGGTTTTGGGAATAAGAATCAATTTTATGCAATTCAATTGTGTGAGCATTTGCTTGTTGTTTACATAATTATGTACTAGTATCAAAAGCTCAATTTTGACTACCTCCCATTTTTTTTGATAAAACAATCGTGTGAATCCATTCGACCTTGGTGATTTACAAGGATCAAATGAAAAACCAATTGCTTTGAGCTCTTCTACATAAATGGGTTTCATTAGTGTATCATTATCTCCTATCTTTACTAGTTTGGGTATATGTTAAAGCATATGGAGTTGAGAAAATGTAATTCTAGTAGTGCTTGTAAGCTCATAAAGAAACCCTTGATATGATTAAGAATTATAGGAGAGCATGCCATCTTGATCTCTAAGATAATGTACATTGTTTATTTATAGTCTTTGAATTGTATCCATATGTTTTATGTTTTGAACTATTGCATGAAAGAATTTGGTGTTTGAGTCTCTTGATTTAATCCATTTGTGTCTATATTTTTTTATGCTAGTGTCACCTTATGAAATTGAGACGGAGAGTGGTTTGTCTATTATACTTCATGCTCTAAGTTGACACTATGTCGTTGATCATGGATTTGGATATGTATTCCATCTTGTTTGGTCTTAAAGGGAATAATTTGAGTATGAAGGATGTTTGTATCCTTTTTTTTTTCACTCCTTTATTTTTCCTTTGATGTGTTTCAACTTACTTATGAACTTTTAAGTCTGAAATCTTATAGAATCTACGGCACTTGTCCACCATTCCTCAATCTTATGTTGAAATATTTGGCAAGAAAGATAGGTAGGTTCAAACTTGAACTAAAATAATTTTTTCAAAGGTTGTTGATGAGAAATGTTCAAGACAATAGTCCAGTGATGTAAACATCTATTGCTTCAATCCTCTTATTTAGAGCATTCTAATTTTCATAAGTGAATATCTTACCCAATTTTTTTTACTATGTATCTTTTACCTTTCATTTGATTTGTCCAAGTGAAAGATCCTTTAGAATAGCCTAGTTTCATGAGGTTGGTGTCACTGTCTATATGATCAAGATCCATGGTTTTTCTATTATTGAAACCAACACCTCCTTTCATTTCATGAGGATATATAGTGGTTTTGAAATCACCCATCAATATTGAGTTATTCACATTGAAAGTGGTAACCCAGTTTGTCACCATTTCCAATAATTGGATATGCTTGTTGACTGTGTCATTCATAGGAGTCCAAAATGAAATATTTCCTCAAAGATTAAATCATACTTAGATGGATTCTAATGAAAGAAGGTTCTGGTTATAGTGTTGAAAATAGATTCTTTGGCTCCCCAAATCCCATTGAAGCGAAGCCATTTTGTAGAGCCAACATGAGCATACTCTTAAAGAAGTAGTATATCAATATCTTATTTTATTATTAGATATTTTAGGAACACGAGTTTAATGGGCACCCTTAGGCCTCTAATATTTCATGAGAGAATCTACATCATGAGTAAATCACGGGGGTGGGTCTTTCTTTTGAGGCTTCCATGTTTCCTAGTACTTTAAGAGTGCATATTTGTATCATTATTTCAGGTGTTTTTGTGATGCTTTTATCCTCATTTGTATCAGTTTTCTCCCTTGATGTTTTCCATTTTTTATTTGTCTTACTTGAATGTTTATTGGTTCCCGAATTTAGATATTTATGGGGATGATATCCTCCTAGGTGTTTATCTGACTTTTTCCCCTCAATTTCATGTAATAATAGTCTAAGTAGCTAGTTTGATTTGGATATGGGTTCAGGTACAATAAATCAAGTTCATTGGTGCATCGATTTTTTAAATTTGGGTATAGCTTTGCTATGGTTGTTCCAAAAAATATTTAAATACTATATATATATATATATATATATATATATATATATATATATATATTATCTTGATACAAAGAAATTAACCACATAATATACATATAATAAACTACATATAGATTGATAATGTTAACCAAATGCACAATGTCATGATAAATATTAATTATTAAATCAAAATTAATATTCATGATCTGGGCCCTAGGAGGATACCTAGTGAAAAACTCCTCAGAGGATAATCTAGATGAAGTTATGTGCATGTGGAAGATTTGTGAAAAATATAAGAGAGAGAGAGAGAGAGAGAGAGAGAGAGAGAGAGAGAGAGAGAGAGAGAGAGAGAGAGAGAGATGTCAAACTGAAACAATAAATATATTTTATTTATCTATTCATCCTATGCATGACATACTCTTGATAAAGATGTATGATTATTATATTATCATCTAATTGTTGTTATCTACCCCTCTGCTACTAATGTTATAGATATGTGTATATACATTACATGTCATGAGGTTGAAAGATGTTATGGAAGTTGAATCATTTTCATGTATGACTCATCATCCCTTGACAGCTATGTTGTGATGTCACCAACTTCCATTATTGAAGAGATGTGGTATACAATGCTAACACTGCAAGGATTGTTTGGATCTTTTAGGTTGGCATGTAAGTGTTGAATCCAAAGAAGAGTCTATTTTTGTTAATGTGAACCCAGATGAGCAACAATGATGATTTGTGGTAGGATCTAGTGGTCTAGATCCACCTTATGTAGCATAGACCAAATAAGTGTCTACGCATTTATTGCAGGCCATGAAAATGGTCTAAGCATTAACGTTAAAGCCACTGTTGGTTGATTTGCCTAAATTAGTTGTCCCACCTTAAAAAGAAACAATACTTATTACATTAGGTTTAGGAATCAGTTTCAAAACCTTGGCCTGTAGCTCTTGCTCGATGAACCACTTGGATTGTTTTAGAAACTGCATGTTTTGAAGACTCTATACACAATCATATAAAAATTCAATGTAAACATGGTTTCCAAAATATGATTTATCTTTGTCACTTGAGGTCGTGCGTTAGTTGGCAATGAAATGTGGAAGGCTGAGTATGCATAGTTGTATGGCACAACCTTCTTTGAATTTGGCATGACATTTATTGAGCATGAAATCACTTAAAAAATCTAGTATCTCTTACTGCCTACTTATACAACTATGTTGTGAGGATTGGTGTTATACATACACTTATGACTATGCATATATGGATGTCCAAGGAGTACATCACAAACATCAATAGGTGTTACATCACAAATTAATTCCTCCCTGAAAGGGTGAATATCATATGAAAAGTGACATTAGAGAGTGATGTGGATACCTTGGGTGTTGCAAGAACTTAACCATCCCAATTTATAATATTGTGGATGAGGCATGGTTGGAAAATTTAATCGCTTAACAATTGATGAAAAAATGAGGTTCTTCATGCTACCAACATTAATAAAAAAGTCCAATGGTTGCCCTTGTACCCACATCTACAAATGGAATAGTGTTTTGACATTTAATGCTATGGGGGTTGCTTGTGCAGTGTTGACTAGAATATTAGGATATGTGTTAGTGATTTATTTTGAGGTCTTGAATCCATCATCCTCTATTTTTGTCTGTATAATTAAAGTAATTTGAGCATGGCACCATGTGTTGGAGTGACTGTTGCTTTTGTGTCTATCATACCATTTACCCAACTTAGATGTTTTGGACTTATCTTAAGCAGGTGTATGATTTGGCACAGAGGTTGTTTCCTTATTTTCCTCTCGCTTTAACTCTTCCTCAATAGTTTCTACATAATGATAGGCTTCACCCATCATATTGACTTTAACCAACTCTAGTCTGGATTGAATATATATTTGTAGGCCACTACAATACTTGAGGACTCAATGTTGCTTTGTCTCAAAAGAGCCTAATTTTGCATAGATAATATGGAAAGCATCATTGTAGGATTAGATTGATTGGTCTTGTTCTTACCACAATTATGACCATTGCATGTGACTATCATCATTTACATCTTCAGTGTAGTATTCACCCTTGAAGGCTTCTAGGAATTCATCCTAAGTTAATTCAAGATTGCCTTTTGTCTAGACTTTCTCCCATAAATAATGCGCTGGTCACCACTCTTTGATGGGTGAAGAGACTTTAAAAAGTGAAATCTTAATCTTCTCTTCCTTAGAAAATTCATTCACAAAAAAAATAATTTTAACTGATCTAACCAATTATATACATCTTTGTTAATTTTCCCTTAAACACATGCATGTATAGGTTTACATGAAACCTGGGGGGACTCGCCCACCGAAATAATTATCTGATGATGAAATCGATGAAATTGCCTATTCAAAGACTTCTAAAAACTAGTTGAACAAAAAGAAAAATTTGATTCATGAGTGATTTTGTGACTTCATTTTTATCATTGCGTGAATCTCCTCTTGCATTGGTTTAGCCATTTTGTCAAAACAATTCAACAGATAGTTTGTTGGATCTCGAGGTTTGACGCCAAGGCTCAAATACTTCGATTGTATTTGGTAGGTCATACAAGAATGAGATAAACTACTTTGATACCACTGACCCGAGGCCTAGGAGGATACCCAATGGACAACTCTCCAAATGAGAATCTAGATGAATTTATGTGCATCTGCATAAACTTTTTGAGAACACCACACACACACACACACACACACAGAGAAAGAGATAGAAAGAGAGATATCTAACTAAAATAATAAATGTATTTTATTTATCTATTCATCTTGTACATTACATACTCTTGAGAAAGATGCCTAACTTTTATCTTTTAGTCTAATTGTTGCTATCTAACCCTATACTACTAAAGTTACATATATGTGTAAATACATTATATGTCATGAGGTTGACAATAATTATGGACGTTGAAAATGTTTCCTTACACACACACACACACACACCGCTGTCTAACTGAAACGATAAATGTATTTTATTTATCTATTCATCATATGCATGACATACTCTTGAGGAAGATCTCTGACTATTATCTTCTAGTCTAATTTTTGATATTGTCACATCTCGATTTCGTCGTATGCCAAATAAACATCTAATTGTTGATTAGTATGGTCATTATTTGATTTTTATTGCTTTGATCTTGAGCTTTATAACATATACTGAAATGGGACAGTAATATTATTGATTAGAGTACATGATTTATATATAATATGGATATGTATTGGTTAGTTGCACATCATTAGTTATATTTTTAAAGACTCGAACTAAGTATCTACTTGTTGTGAGGTGGATGCAGGATAGGTCCTACCCTCAGAGTTTGACGAGGGAAAGCATCATCGGAGATGATCATCTATATGAAACGTTAAGGAAAATACCAGTGGGAAAACGCTAATGACCCTACATACATACACAGTAGATTTTAAATGACATTTACGTAGAAATGTTAGTGTGTATTGCTTGTGATAATTTGTGTGTGTGGAATTAATATTAGTATTATTAGATCTCTTTTCTAATTAACTTGATTTTTGAATATTAATTTGGAAACTAATTATCAATTTGCTATACAAATATTATTATTTTAAAAATAATTATCTAGCAAATAAAAAAGGTAATTAATGACGGAAATGTCTATTAGTGAAATAGATAATTATCATTTTAAAAGATTATTTTCTTACAATTCAAATTATGCATGGAAATAAATGTGGTAAATTAAAATAGTAGTTTGACATGTTTTTAAAAAAAAATGATAGTGAGTTAAACTAAGACATGAATGAAAGGTTTAAACGGTAGTTAGCAAATTTAAATAAATTGAAAGATATTATTCACGAAAATGAGACAAATAAAATTACATACAAGGAAAAGGGCATAATAATTAGTAGAGAAATAAGTTTTATAAATAAAAAAGTTGAGGCTTAAAAAAAAAGATAACTTCAATTATAGAAATCAAAAGGAAAATTAAAGATGCCATGCATGAGAAAAAACTAAAAGAGATTTAACATGCAAAAGAGAAGAGCACAACATTCAAAGAGGGATTTAGTTATAAATAAAGCCTCTGAAAATTAGAAAGAACATGGGGAGACACGGAAAGAAGGAAAGATGAAAAAGAAAGGTAAACGGTTTTTAGTTGTTCAACTTTGAAGCATCATACAGGGTAGGTGTTGTAATTAAGTTTTTGGTATAAATTTATATGCCTTATAATTTTTGTTTATAGATAGATTTTAAAATTGTTATTTTGACTGAGTTTCAATCTGTGTGAACGGCGTGCAAAGAAACATAGATATTAAAACTCCTATTTTAAATGAAAAATTGTATATTTTAAATGGAACTCTTTAAATTAAACATAAGCCACCTAGTCACTTACATTGAACACAGTGCATATAAAAGACTGCAAAGTTTAAATATAACACGTTGTGTATCTTATCGGTTAAAATTCATTGTGTATATAGTGTCGTATATATGTATATATATGAGGAAAGCACTAAAAATATGTAGGAATATTGTTGAAATTGATGTCTAAAAATAAATAGCTGAGTCTCTATTGAAGTCACCCCTATACTGAGTCATTTTATATATGAACAAAGTTTTGGACTGAATTGTATTAATAATGGCAGTGTCCAAATTTATTCTTATGAATAACAATTTGTTTTGTTTGAGTTCGTTGTGAAAAAGATAAAGCCTAGCAATGTAAATAAAATGCTAAGTTAATTCATAGGACGCTGACTTTTAAAATGTAGTGTTGAGTCTATTTTATAGTATTGTGTTCATATATATTAAAATCGCTATGTTAGAAAGACTGTGTTATGTTTTTAATAGCTGTGTTATATATATATTTCAAAACATGCATCTTATTTCAAGCGATGAGTATTATTTTGGACTTTGTTACACCCAAATGAAACCCAGGTCATTTAGTTGAATTCACTGAGTGTAAGTGATTAAATTGACTGAGTTTAAATAAATAGAATGATGAGGCAAATAATGTTGTGTCTAAAATTAGCCGAGTCTCTATTATGAGACACAAGGTAGAATAAAAATGAAATGCCTTATCTTGGAATGAACTGCCTAGCATTGAATTACAACACCCAGTTAAGATTGATTTAGTTGTGTTTAATTAAAGCGCTAAGTTTATAATCTAAATGCCTAGCCAAATTTTAATGTTGAGTCTCAAAATGCAATGCCCAGCCTAAAGTTAAAATGCTATGTCTTTATTGAAGCACCTGGGCATATAACTATAACTATTGTGTGCAAGTAATTAAAATAAATCACCAAATTGAGTCGTAAAAGTCCATTATTAAATCGTAGAAGTCAAATTGTAATTGCAAATGTATAATGTGAAATAGCCTTTATGAAATGAAATGCCCAACATTATATAGAACACCTAGGATGAGATGCCAACCAATGGTTGGGAACGCCTTGTCCAAATGAGAAACGTTAGACCTAAGTAATAAAATGCTAATGGTATAATTGAAGTCATATAAAAATAAATTGCATGCCAATTATAAAATAAAGACTGAGTTTTAGTGAGCAACACCTAAATTTATTTCATCCTACGCTCTATTTTTCCATTGCAGTATGTCATGGATGTTGACCATGTATGAAAATACATTGGCTACGTCATATATATTAAAACTGCATTTCAAAATATGCTGAGTCATGTTGTTATTATGTTGAGACTCTTTGATAGTTGTTGAGTCAAGCAAACCAAGCGTCTAGTTTTTAAATGAATGTTGATTATCATAAATTGCTATGTAATTATTTTAAAATCAGGGATTATAAATTTAAGCGTTCAATCAGTTTTAAAACCACTAGTCATTAAATGATATGCCCAGTATAATATGGAGCCCGAGTCTATTATGAAATGGATGGGTCTATTATGAAATGGATGGGTATGGTAGTATAAAACTGAGTCATGTATTTAAAGTGCTGACTCAAATTAGTTAAAAGTGCTAAGTCATATTTATATATTGGCTAAGTTTTGAATTATATACAAAGGTTGAGTTTCAATGTAATGAATGAAATTTATTTACATTGAGATCATGTAATTATGGGAAATGAAATTGACAAAAGAATTTAGGTTTCCTTTTTAATACAAGATAGAATGTTCAGTGGAAATTTATTTTGCCTCGGATTTATGTATCACATATTGAACAGAAATGCATATCCAAATAAAATATTGTTATTAAATAATGAGCATGATTTTCATGGGATTTTTTTGTATTATAACATAGCTGAGTCATTTAAATAAAAGAGATTATGATTTCTATTTAATGCAAGATTAAATGTTAGATGGAACTTTATTGTTGCTTTGGATTCCCATATAAGAAGAATAATACGGTTGATGTGAAGACTTATGTTGGGATGCTATGTTTTCTTGATTCAGAAAAAAATGATAAAATAGTATATATATGTAGCACAATTGTGTTAGACAAACACGTTGGCAAGGTCAAGTTTGTAGCTTCTTGTAGGATGAAAACTTGTGTGCATTGTATTTTTTAGAGTATTTCATGTGCAATGAGTTGACATATCTGAAATAAAATAGTGCATCGTGATGTATGCTTGGAGTTTATGATTCATGTAGCTATGATTGTTTTGTATGACTAATTGTGATAAAAATAGTAGTCATATCCAATGAAACCAGACTAAGATAATATAGGGGTTATCTTGAGGTGTAGTTACTTAGATCTCATTGAAATAGTCTATAGTGTATTATATGTTTTACCTAGGTGGTATAAACAGTGGTCTTGTTTCCAGTTTGGGATTGATTTTAGAGTAAGACCCATTCATGTGTAGATGATTATATGTATATCTTGCTTTCTCCTTGTTTAGCATGTGAGGTGATATTTTTGCTAGGAGAATGAAATTTGTATGATTCTTTGAGTTATATAATATATTATATATGCTTATTTGAGATAATGTATTGATGATACTAATAGATAGTGAGATGGATTTCACTTGCCTAGATAGTACCACCAATAGATAATCTGATTAAGTAGTGTGTTATGAAATTGACCAATTTAAATGATAGAATGAAAACTTTGACCAAAATAATGTTAGATACATTATCATTTAATATGTTTGATTTACACGTTGTGCGATATCATGTTAGAACGGATCTTTTTATGGTACAATGCATGTTATTAGAAATCTTATAACACATGGGGTACTAGTTCGTCTCACTGGATTCTCACACCATTCTATCTACCTATCTGTAAAGGGAGGGCCATTTCCTAATAAAAGATTGTGTGGGGGATCATTGGTCCGTGGTTGGTGTGACAAAATGTTCGGATGATGCTCTTCCTCCTTCACTGCAGTACTACCTAGATATGACATATGACATTATCAACGATACATGAATTGGTTCGACTCGAGTTCCAAAAAGCTTAGTATCTAGTTATTGTATTAAGTTGTTTGCCTAAAAGAATGTAATTGTATTATTTATTTGTATATTTCAACAATAGTTGTATTTTAAGACCAACCATAACTATGCCCTGTGATATTTACTTTCCTTAGAGTTGTTTAAGATGTATATTGAATGTAGTATGTGAATTAATAGTATTATTGTTCTTAGTTATGATTTAGTGGTGTATTGTTTTATTCTATGGAATGAATGTTAATTGTTTAATAGTAAAAAAAAAAACTCATTTTTTTAAGTACAACTTGAAGGGTTGTTCCATTTGGTATCAGAGTTGTGGTTCGAACTCTATGACCTAATAAGTCCATTAGCATTTTCATACTTTTTTATTTAGCAGTAAGCAGGATTGAGAAAGTATGTATGGTATATTGAGTGTGTACCTTAGAGCATTCATACCCCCTTAGAGATGTTAAAGGGTTGATGTATCGAGTGACTCGTTGGTGATGGTTGTGTAAGGAGTTTGGTGGGTGTGTGCATGGCTTAGTTCATGAGTTGTGAACATGAATTTCCTAACATATTCTTGATATTTTAGATCGAACACCTTGATTGTGATTTTGTCTTTCTTGAATCACCTTCACTGTTCGTGTTTGTGATTTTGAGTGTTTTAAAAAGCATGGAGTGCTACCCACTTAAGTTTATATGCTTTAACCTTGAATTTTATATACACAAATCCTATGAGTGGGAATTCTTTAAGGCCATTCTAGTTTGTTACCACTTAGTGCAGTGGAAATTTTTTTATAATTAAGTGTAGATGTTGTAATTGTGATTACCTTTGTATTAGGAGTTTGTTATGTTGATTAACATCTTTATATTGTTTAGACTTGAGAAGAATAGGCATATCTCTTAATTAATTTAGAGGTGAGTTTTTATTCTCTCACTCTCCTTTTACATCATTTTAAACTACTGAGAAGATTCATATTTTCAGGATGTTGATATAGAGTTTCATTTGGTGAAAAATTTGTTTCTGAATTGTTGCTTGATCTTATTCCCTTGAGTTTGTGGGATAGTGTTTTCTACTTCTTGTTGATGCATCCTTGTGGTTCATATTTTCATTCCAATTGTGGAAATAGGTGATCATACTACACTTACAAGTTTGGTAAATGAATAGTGTTTGGCAACGTGGATTGCGATGTTACATTTTTACTATGTGAGGGTTTGTATGAAGTTTTGGCTTATGAGATTTTAGTTCTCTACTTTCTATTTTTGACCTTTTAGAGTCACTATTTCATCTAATTTATGGACTTAACCACAAGGAGTAGCTAACATTGAATTTATATTAATTCTAGTGTTTATAATTATATGTTATTATATACTTTTTCTTAGACTAATATTATTCTTTTTTTGAAGCATATTGTTTTAAAGAGTAATATATTCACCTTTCTTCGAGAGCAAGTAAGGTATAAGATGTATGAAACATTTTCTTAGTCTAAAGGGCTAATATAAACATTTTAACTTGTGTGCTAGTCATGCAAGCAAGGAGACATTGTCTCACTTATAAATTTGTAGGGATGGTATGATCCTTAGCCTTTGTGTGATATGGTATTATTTTATTTTTACTATGAATATAACACTATAAGTTAAATTGCAGGATATGATACTAGTTTTGATTTATTAGTAGCAACTTAATTCTATCTTGGGATGATTGTTTGATTTCTCTTGTGTGTATGTTAGTATATATAAAATCTTTTAGTATATAGTATTGTTTTGTATGATCTATTAGAATAGATTTGTGAACCTTGTGCACTTTTTGAAGATCATTTGGAAATGGAATGTGAGTTCTAAGCGATAGTACAGTATCCTATTTAGCCTCACATTGACTCGATTGTTACTGAGTTGGATTAGATAGATGGAATTGTCAAATCCAAGTTTTGACAGGTGAAACTTCTCAAAATTTAGTCGTATGATCATTTTTTTTTACTTTTGTGATGATCTCATGTGTTGTTGAATTAACAGTGAAACTTTTACCGAGTTATTTATTAGAGTTTTTTTGTGGTTCTTGACCCCGGGGTGGTCATGATAGAAATAATCAATATAAAGTGTCTTTCACAAAACTTGTTTGCAGAATAGGAAATGTCACAGAGTAGACTCTTGTGGGACCAATTCTCTAAGAATAGTGCTAGTTAGAAGAACTAGTATAAGTTCTTCAGGGAAAATTTGCATTAGTTAGCATCTTTTGATAATTGATACTATGTTTTTATGTTGTTAAACTCTGTTTATTAATCAGATATTTTGTTTGAATAAGAGTCATCGGTGCAATGACCAGTTTTAGAGAGGGAGGATGTCACACCCCGATTTTGTCCTATGCCAAATAAACTTTTAATCATTGATTAGTATGGTCATTATCTAATTTTTATTACTTTGATTTTGAGCTTTATAACACATATTGAAATGAAACAGTAATATTGTTGATTAGAGCACATGATTTATGTACAATATGGATATGTATTGGTTAGTTGCACATCATTAATGATATTTTTTATGATTCAAACTAACTACCTACTTATTGCAAGGTGGATGCAAGATAGGTCATACCCTCAAAGTTTGACGAGGAAGAGCATCATTGAAGAGGATCGATTAGATGGAGCGATTGGGGGAAATGCCAATGGTAAAATGCTAGTGACCCTACACACATGCACAATAGATTTTAAATAACATTTGCGTAGAATTGTTAGTGCATATTGCTTGTGATAATTCATGTGTGAAATTAATGTTAGTATGCATTATATCTCTTTTCTAATTGATTTGATTTTTGAATATTAATCTGAAAAATAATTATTAATTTGCTATAAAAGTATTAATATTTTAAAAACGATTATCTAACAAATTAAAACGGTAATTAATGACAAAAATATCTATTAATGAAATAGATAATTATCATTTTAAAAGATTATTTTCTTAAAATTTAAATTATGCATGGAAATAGACGTGGTAAATTAAAATAGTAGTCTGAGATGTTTTTAAAGAAAACTGATAGTCAGTTAAACTAAGACATGAATGAAATGTTTAAACGATAGTTAGCAAATTTAAATAAAATGAAAGATATTATTCATGAAAGGGAGACAAAAAATTATATGCAAGGAAAGGGACGCAGTAATTAGTAGAGTAATAAGTCTTATAAATAGAAAAGTTGAGGCTTAAAAAAAAAGATACTTCAGTTAAAGAAATCAAAAGCCAAAATAAAGAGGCCATGCACGAGAAAAAACTAAAAGAGATTTTACAGGGAAAAGAGAAGAGCGCAACATTCAAAGAGGGATTTAGTTTTATAAATAAAGCCTCTTGAAAGAACACAGGGAGAGACATGAAAAGAAGGAAAGACGGAAGAGGAGAGAAAGGTAAACAGTTTTTATTTGTTCAACTTTGAAGCATCACAGAGGTGGGTGTTGTAATTAATTTTCTAGCATAAATTTATATGGCTTATATTTTCTATTTATGAATGGATTTTCAAATTGTTATCTTCACTGAGTTTCATTCTGTGTGAACGGCGTGCAAAAAAAACATAGATATTAAAACACCTATTTTAAATGAAACGTTGTATATTTTAAATGGAATGCTTTAAATTAAACATAAGTCACCTAGTCACTTACATTGAACGCAACGCATATAAAAGATTGCTAAGTTTTAAATATAACACACTATGTATGTTATCGGTTAAAATTCGTTGTGTAAATAGTGTCATATATATGTATATATCTGAGGAAAGTGCTGAAAATATGTAGGAATATTGTTGAAATTGCTATCCAAAAATAAATCGTTGAGTCTCTATTGAAGTCGCTCCTATACTGAGTCATTTTATATATGAGCAGAGTTCTAGACTGAATTGTATTAATAATCGTAGTGTCCAAATTTATTCTTGTGAACAACGATTTGTTTTTTTTGAGTTAGCTGTGAAAAAGATAAAGCCTAGCAATGTAAATAAAATGCTAAGTTAATTCATAGGAAGATGACTGTTAAAATGTAGCGTTGAGTCTATTTAATAGTAATGTGTTCATTTTTATTGAAATCGTTATGTTATAAAGATTGTGTTATGTTTTTAATCGTTGTGTTATATATATTTCAAAACCTGTGTCTTATTTCAAGCGATGAGTATCATTTTGGACTTCACTGCACCTGAATGAAATCCAGGTCATTTAGTTGAATTCGCTGAGTATAAGTGATTAAATTGGTTGAGTTTAAATAAATAGAATGATTAAATTGTTTAAGTTTAAATAAATAGAATGATGAGGTAAATAATGTTGACCACGTATGAAAATACATTGGTTGTGCCATATATATTAAAACTGCATTTCAAAATATGCTGAGTCATGTTGTTATTATGTTGAGACTCTTTGATAGTTGTTGAGTCAAGCAAACCAAGCGTCTAGTTTTTAAATGAATGTTGATTATTATAAATTGTTATGTAATTATTTTAAAATCAGGGATTATAAATTTAAGCGTTCAATCAGTTTTAAAACCGCCAGTCATTAAATGATATGCCCAGTATAATATGGACCCTGAGTCTATTATGAAATGGATGGGTATGGTAGTATAAAACTGAGTCATGTATTTAAAGTGCTGACTCAAATTAGTTAAAAGTGCTAAGTCATATTTATATATTGGCTAAGTTTTGAATTATATATAAAGGTTGAGTTTCAATGTAATGAATGAACTTTATTTACACTGAGATCATGTAATTACAGGAAATGAAATTGGCAAAAGAATTTAGGTTTCCTTTTTAATACAAGTGTTGACCAATTTTTGGACCTGCAGGCCAAATTGGGTACCCCACTCCTTTTCCTTGCAAGAGTCATTCGATCCAAGTTCCGGCTAGTTCATCCCTCAGCGGCCTCGTGCAAAAGTTTCTCTGTCAGGGCATTTCACATGAAAAAACCAAGGGTTTTCCTCTTTTGCTTGCCAAGTGCTTTGCGAGTCTGATACGTGACTTGTAAAAATTCGTAAGTGAAGCCACTTGCAAACCTCGATTTGGTCTTGGTATATCAAATTGGATTTTCTAAATGGATTTACTCTTTTGTCTTATAAGCAAGAGTCGACGTGAAACTCGATTTGGTCTCGGAGGCTTCAGAAGGCAAGTGAATTACTTCAGAGGGCTTTTCGTCGACAAGATGGATCAAGTGGAAAAACCGAAGGGTCATTTGCAAGATTCCCGAAGGGTATGTACCCTTGCGGAGGGCACTTAAGCAGCAAACGGGACCTTTACATTTCTTTCGAAAGGCAACTTTTGAGGCCAAGGAGCCCTTGTGGGGGGCAGGTGATGAGCAAAGTGGACCTTTTCAAAAGTCCGAAGGGTAACTTTGGGTTCGAATTGCCCTTGCGGAGGGCAGCCGGTTGGAGCAAAGGGGCAAGACAGAAAGCCTAAAAGGAACTTGCCCTTCAGAAAAAGTGATAGGGCAAAAAAGAATTTCTTCGGACTTTTTGTCCGAAGGAAAACCAAGGAAGAAAAATCAAGGAAGAATTTTTTCGGACAAAATGTCCAAAGGAATTCCTTTGAATATTTTGTCCGAAGAAATTCAACAGTCACAAAAAGTTTGAAAAAAACCGGAAGACCCTTCCTTGCGGGGGGCACTTAGTTACGAAAGTGGACCTTTTCATTTTTTCTGAAGGGTCACTTTCCATTCGGAAAAGTTCATTTGCAAAATGCCAAAGGAATTGTCCTAGTGGGTGACAGGACCGTGAACATCAGTTTCAAGGTGATGAACTAACCGTTGGGATTAAAATGTCTGATGATAGGTTTGTGAACGTTAATTTCAAGGTGATAGACTAGTCGTTGGGAAGTACTTCAGACATTTTGTCTGAAAGAACTCAGAAAAGAAAGCTCGAAGACCCGCCAAGGAAAGTCAAAAGGTAACAAGCCCAGAGGAGAATTCCTTCGGATAAAATGTCTGAAGGAATTCAAAAGAAAGGAACTCGAGAGAAAATAATAAGTGTCAAGAGCCCGAATTTCTAGGAAAAAGGGGGAAATAGTAAATAAGGGGAAAACAAGGCGGGTAACCTAGAACGTGACCATGCGCACATAAGACAAGCTCAAAATGCTCCAAGTGGCATAACAAGTCAAAGTGCATATCCAAGGATGAACCAGACCAGGGCAGGGGGCACAAAGGTCGTCAGCAGGCAAAGTAAATGCACTTCGGTGAAATAGTCTCTACCGAAAACCAATAAAAGGATTGGTTGCGAACATTAAAGAGAGCGGTTTGTGTTTTCTTGTTTTGCCATTAATGAACAGCCAGTTGCGCTCAGCATTGAAGAGAGCATGTCCCAGTCAACATAACTGGGGGATGGCCTTGTCAGTTGCTAGAAGTAACCCATGCTCTTACAGGGCCAGACAGCAAGGGCAGCGACTTAAGCACCTACAACATGGCTTTCCCATACGTAATTAAGAAGAGACGACAACAGCATGGGCTTGTGGTCATTGTAGGAGTGTTTAATACAGCATGGGTTTCATTCTCTTAACTGGTTAATGATATGTTTTCCAAGCTCTCTATATAATTGTAACTTCTCATTTTGAGAAGGGACCTCTCAGCATTGTATGATGAAGCTCTGAAGAATTTACTTTGAATCAAAAGAAGTATTTTACCTCCATTCAAGCTGGCACTTTTGCATATGTCTATGGTCTTATCTTATGTTCAATCATTTCCTTTAATGCTTTCATAAGTTTATACCAACATATCTAGTGTATTATGAATTCTTTTCTGCAGGTCAACAAGAAGTGTCCAACTTAGAGTATAGGTGCAGGTGAACAGACTATCCAATAGTGTGTCTTCGAACACCTCTGGTAGTTTCTTCCTCCCTATATCTCCATATGATCCCCTGTTGAAACACTGATGCAAGAAAGGTTCTCATTCGAATGAAGTGTATGTTTGCTTCTCTTTGATGTAAAGTGTAGGTCAAGGTTGAGTAGATCAACTAGTTTGGTGCATCACCAGATTAGTCAGGTTCTATTTTTTAGTATCTCTCCCTTTTCACCCCCCCCCCACTATTAGTAGTAGGAAATCTAGGGCCTCAAGGTGCATCAAGGGGAGATAGCCCCTAATCTAGAGATTCATCCCTCAAGTTTGCCACCCACAGCAAGAGGAATGTCTCCATTGTGCCGCATGAAGGAAGGGAGATGAGTATCCTTTCAGAGGGTGTAATTCATAGCGTCAATAGCTTTTGTCATATCTGGTGGGACTAATTTCTAAGTCCTACAAGCTTCAGGGTTGATGTTGATCCTAATATTGTAAAAAAATCAAAAAGGAGCTATAATCTAGCACCTGGTGACTCCATTCAGGAACTCAGTCTCTGGTTCATGATCAACCTGGCATCCCATGCCAAAGGTCACTACAAGATCTTCTAAGGGTGTCCCTTTCGAATTTATTGAGTTGCCTTTGAACTCAGCGAAAAGGCCGAGGTTTGCAAATACTCACCCTTACATAGCAAGCCACTTTCCCAAACTAGCCATAAAATACACCTACTCAAGGAGACCCCGGTTGAATCCTTCCACAGCGATGGCTTTCCCTTTTGTGGCCTTAAATGGTCTGAGTCCCTTGAACCTTCAGCAGTATGACCCAATGCCAAGGACAACTCTCAAAAGTGTTCCTCCCTTTAGTAGAGAGGGCCCAATCACTGCTATCGAGTATATCAGAAACATAGCCAACCTTTGCAACATTCATAATATCACTGAGGAAAATGTAGCCATCAGATTGCTAGCCTTGTCCTTCAAAAGAAAAGTTTTGGACTGGAATGGGACCTTGCCTATGAACTCAGTTGGCTCATGGAATGAATTAGGGATCCTCTTGACAAATAGATTTGGGGAAAAAAGTGATCATTTGTCTCTAGTTGAGCAATTGACCACCATGAAGAGAGCCCCACATGAATTTATGCAAGATTTTAACACCAGGTTCCAAAAGACTTGGGACAGAATCCCAATTCTTGTGAGGCCAACCCCAAGCTATGCCTTCCTTTACCACTTGAAGGCCCTAAATAGTGACATTGTTGTCATGATATAATCCATGGGCGGACATATTCTACCTGTTGCTTATGAGATAGCCATAGCTGCTAAAAATTGCCTTGTTCAAACAGGAAAGATAGCTCCTATACCTCATATGCCACTCTTTCTTGATTTACAGTCCTCATTCTAAACTGTTGCGCCCACTCTATCTCCTGCTGCAGAGTGTTACCAACGAGTTAGTTTCCCTCAAGAGGCAACAAGCTCAAAGTTATAGGCCAAATCAAGGCTACCAGCAGTTTGGGCAGACAAATAGACCTCCCTTTCAAAATTATAATCAAGGGCAGGGTCAAATTACACAAGTTAAGCCTTATCAAAGCTATAATTTAAATGCCCCTTCATCTTCCAAGGCTCTTGTCTCCACTCAAAATAATTTGGTGCAGGAGCAGCCCAATTATCCACCTTTGGGGCTTGGTCAAGAGCAGGTTGCTTATGCCAGTGAGCTACTAAATCAAAGCATGACCGCACAAGGTGATCAGGTAGCCCAATTCTCAATTTTTGAGATGTCAACACAACTTGGGATGGACATCAATCAGGCTCAATCTGATTCCACTCTTATGAATCACCTGGAAGGGGAGTTCTACGCAGTCAACTATGTGGGGAGCAAAAGTAATCAGAATGATTGTGTTTCAGCCAACACCAGGTCTAAGAGGACAGCTATGGATGAAGCTCAAGCAGCCACTCAAGCACCTACATCATCTCTTTCATCACAAGCAAATCAAAAGTTTCCCAATTACAGACCGTCGATTCAGGTTGCACCACAAGTTACAAATGTCCCCAAGGAGAGCTTCAAAGGGGGAAATCCTTCAATCAATGTAGTCGACCAAATGAAGAAGCTGCACATAAACATCTCATTGTGGGATTCTTTAGAACTGCTAGGGCAAAAGGATATACTCCAAAAGGAATTGCACGGGCTAGGTGAGCAAGCTATCCCAGCAAGGAATGATAATATGTTGAGAGTAAATGGGACTCCTCCCATGGGAGGTCAATCAAAGAAGGACGAGAAGGTTCCTCCCTTTTATTTATCCCTGATTATTAGTGATTTCTTGGTCCACAATTACATCATTGATAGTGGGGCAAGCACCTCAGTTATGCCCAAATGCATAGTTGATAAGCTAGGCCTCAAATATGAGCAAATGATCAAAGGAGTTCTACAGTTGGATGGATCACCATCCAAGACCTTGGGAGTGGTAAGAGGCTTGAGTCTGACTCTCCATGTCTATCTGACCTTCTCAATTCCCCATGATGTGGTAGTGGCAGATGTTCCTCCTTACTTCGCTCTTTGTTTATCAAAGGATTTCACATCCAAGATAGGTGGATACTTGGCAACGAATTGGTCTTACATGGTTTTTATGACAAAGTATGGAACTAAGGTGAAGATTGAGTCAGAGCCCATCCAGAAGGATCCCCTTGAGCCATACTCACTCAAAGCAACAAATGTCAACTATGCCATCATTGATGAAGAAGAGCTCCAAGTGGACCAATCTCCATCATCTTCCCTTGTAGGAGTTGCTGACTTGCTCCTAGATGAATGGGGAAATGACAATTTTGAGCATGATCCTTACAAGTTCATTGAAGACGTTGGTCTTGGAGTCTACTACATGCATGAGAAAGAAGCTTTCATGCCGAAATTAATGAAGATAGATCCATAGGACTTTGGTTTGTGGCAGTTGTTCTTTGATGGATCTAGAAGCAAGTTAGGAGCTGGTGGTGGAGCAATGTTGGTTTCACCTTCAAAGGAGAAATACTTCTCAACTTTCAAGTTTCAATTCTCCTGCACTTGCAATGTAGTGGAGTATGAGTCCCTTGTTCATGGACTAGAAAGGGCAAGGAAGAGAGGAATCAAATAATTGTAGGGATTTGGAGACAACGAGTTGATTGTGAACCAAGTGAGGGGTCAAAGCTTGACCAAAAAATCCTTACTCAAGTCTTACAAGAACAAAGTGTGAGACCTTGTGGAGAGTTTCACTGCTTTCAGCATCATTTCCATTCCAAGAGAGGAGAACCAGTATGCGGATAGACTAGCAGTAGTTGGTGCTCAGTTTGATATCCCAAAGGGGGTGAGACAAAGCAAGAATTAGCACCATTTAAAGGTGATTGTGAGGCCTTCCATACCAGATAATGTCACCAATTGGCAGGTGTTTGAAAGCGACCAATAAATAATATTTTTCTTGTAGGAAGAAGCTGAATTCGCTTTTAAAAATCAGTCCAAGCTGCAGCAACAGTATGATGGGCAGATTGTTCAGCTAAAGGCCAACAGGCTTCCCAAAGGTTTGGTACTCTTGAGAGCATCTTCAACAAAGATGACCAACTTAAGAAGGATAAAACAAGCATGTCAACCAAGAAAAAACATTATGAAAGGGTAGAGATCTACAAGGATGAGTTGCTTGCACTTGGAAAGGTATGTACAAAAGAGGAAAAACATGTTTTCATTATGTTATGCCAAGAGTTTGTTGATGTTTTTGCTTGGGATTATGGTGATTTGAAGGGATTTGACCCAAGCTTGGACCAACACACCATTGAGCTGGAGGAGGGTGCCAAACCCATCAAGCAAAAGCAAAGGCCAATCAATCCAAAGATCGAGCTTCTCATGAAGAAGGAACTCACCAAATTGATCGAGTCCAAGATCATCTTCCCTATCAAACACTCTTCTTGGCTGGCCAATTTGGTCCCTATTAGGAAGAAGAATGGAGAGAACAAATTGTGTGTGAATTTCAGAGACCTGAATAGAGTCTCACTAAGAGATCACTATCCCCTCCCAAGTATGGAGTAGATTCTTCAGATGGTTACAGGTAGTGAAAAATTCTCCCTCCTAGATGTCTACTCCGGATACAAACAGATCCTGGTGCAATAATGTGACCAAATCAAGACAACCTTCACCACCAAGTGGGGAACATATGCCTACAAGAAGATGCCATTCGGATTGTCAAATGCTGGAGCTACCTTCCAACGTGCTATGGATATGACTTTCCAAGGTTTGATCAATGACATTGTGTTAGTTTATCTTGATGATGTGACAGTCTTCTCCAAGGAAGCAAGTGAACATTTGAAGCACTTGAGGCAAATATTTGAGAGGTGTAGAGAGTTCGACATCTCTCTCAACCCAAAAAAATGCGTGTTTGTCGTCAACGAAGACAAGCTCTTGGGCCATGTCGTTTCAAAAAGAGACATGTCCATTGATTCAGAAAGGGTACACACCATCTTAGCACTGTCCTTCCCTAAGCACAAGGGCCTGCAAAGTTTTTTTGGAAAAATAAATTTCATTACAAGATTCATTCATAATTTTGATGAGCTAGTCAAGCCACTAACTTCCACGCTGAGGAATGATGAGACATTCACGTTGACAGTGAGGAGAAGAGAAAGCTTCGAAGGCATCAAACAAGCTATCACCCAAGCTCCTACCCTAACAAGTCTAGACTTCTCCAAGGACATCAATCTATACACCTTTGAAAATGAAGAGGTAATCTCTGCTATGCTCACTCAAGCGAATGGTGAGAATTTAGAACAGCCTCTCACTTTTTTTAGCCAAGGCTTAGTAGGCTACGAGGTTAGATACACGTATGTTGAGAAGCAGGGGCTTGCAGTCATACAAAGTCTAAAGAAGTTCAGACATATGTTGTCTAACAACAAGATTCACATCATGGTGCCACATCCTAGTGTAAAATATTTTTTGTTAAGCCGAGACTTGAATAAGAAAAGGGTAGGGTGGATCACCAAAGTAATGGAGTATGATGTAGAGATCAAGACCACCACGCTGGTAAGGGGAATAGGGCTATGTGAACACCTCACTACAGACTACAAAGAGCCAAAGGAGGATGTTTTGGTACTCCACGATGAAGTTGTAGTAGCAATACCTACAATCATGAAGAGTTGGGCACAAGACATGGTTCATTTCCTTCAAACTGGTGAGTGTCCACAAGGTCTTGATAGGACAAAAAGGAGGTATTTTAAACTCCAATCTCTTCCTTATGTCCTAGTTAATGGAGTGTTGTTTAGGAAATAATTTTCAGGGGTACTCTTGAGATGCATTGATTTAGACCAAGTCGACAGGATATTATCTGAGTTCTATGATGGACCAGCTGGTAGCCACTTTGCTCCCAAGGCCACAACTGCAAGGATTATGAGGGCTGGTTACTTTTGGCCCAGTTTGTTCTGAGACACTCATGCTTGTATGAGGAAATCTCAAAAATGTGCTTTCTTTGATGGGAAGCAACGGCTGGCTGCCATGCCTCTTCAACCTATTCAAGTGGAACAACCATTCATGCAATGGGGGTTGGACTTCATAGGGTTGATCAATCCTCCTTCTAGTGCTGGCCACAAGTGGGTTTTGACTGTCACAGTTTATTTCACAAGATGGGTAGAAGTCATAGCTTTGAAAGAGGCCAATGAGAGTGTAGTCATAGACTTCTATGAAGGCATAGTGACGAGATTTGGGGTCCTAGCCACAATCATTTCAGACAATGCATTAGCTTTCTTGGGAACAAACACAAGTGAGTGGGTATTAAAGTATGGCATCTATCTCAGCACTTCTTCCAACTACTACCCACAAGGGAATGGGCTAGCCGAGTCCACAAATAAGAATCTGATTAGGATCATAAAAAAGACAATGGAGGAAAATCAAAGGACTTGGCATGTCAAGTTGAAGACAACGCTTTGGGCAGACATGATCACTCCAAAGAGGATGATTGGGAATTCACCATACACACTTGTATATGGAAGGGAAGCTAGATTTCTTATTTCACTTGAGTTGTCAGCCTTAGATCTTGCCCATCAACTGCAATTGGTGGAGAGCGACAGCTTGGAAGTCAGGTATTGTGAGCTAATGGAGCTTCAAAAAGCAAGGGACCATGCCATGGATGCAATGACCAACCGTCAACAACAAACAAAGAAGCATTTTGACAAGAGGTCTACGCCAAGGAGCTTCTCAGAAGGTGACATTGTCTTGAAGTGGGATGAGGACCGAGCCAACCCTAGGAGGCACACAAAGTTTGATGCCTTATGGAGTGGCCCATATGTCATCACCAATGCAAGCAACACAATGTTTTTCAACTCTCCAAGTTGGATGGTGAAGAGATACATATCTCAGTCAATGGGATATATCTTAAGCATTGTCACTAGCTTTCTTTTGTCATGTACATAGTTTTTATGTTTTTTTCTCATTTTTCTTAAATGTTGTTATGCATGTGTGTAGTGATTTTAGCCTTTATGTGTGTTTTCTTTATCGTTTGGGGTAGAATATTTGTTGGTTCTTAGGTCTTTACAAGGTTGTTGTCAACTTTTCAAGCTGCATCCTGACTCTATGCCCAATGGAGTTTTAGGCCACTAGTCTTCTCAAGCATAGCAGGCATGCTTCCCCTGTGAATCGCCAAATGTGTTGATCGATTTCTAGTCTTGCGGGCCAAATTGGGCACCCCCCTCTTTTTCCTTGCAAGAGTCATTTGATCCAGGTTCTGGCTAGTTCATCCCTTAGCTGCCTCATGCAAAAGTTTTTCTGTCAAGCCATTTCTCATGAAAAAACCAAGGGTTTTCCTCTTTTTCTTGCCAAGTGCTTTTCGGGTCTGACAGGTGACTTTACTTGTAAAAATTCATAAGTAAAGCCACTTGAAAACTTCAATTTGGTCTTGGTAGATCAAATCGGGTTTTCTAAATGGCTTTACTCTTTTGTCTTATAAGCAAGAGTCGACGTGAAACTCGATTTGGTCTCGAATGCTTCAGAAGGCAAGTGAATTACTTCGGAGGGCTTTTCGTTGGCAAGATGGACCAAGTGGAAAAGCCGAAGGGTCATTTGGAGTATTCTCGAAGGGTATGTACCCTTGCGGAAGGCACTTAAGCTGTAAATGAGACCTTTACATTTCTTCTGAAATGCAACTTTGGAGGCCAAGGAGCCCTTGTGGGGGGTAGGCGATGAGCAAAGTGGACCTTTTCAAAAGTCTGAAGGGTAACTTTGGGCTCAAATTACCCTGCGGAGGGTAGCCGATTGAAGCAAAGGGGCAAGACAGAAAGCCCGAAAGGAACTTGCCCTTCGAAAAAAGTGACATGCCAAAAGAGAATTCCTTCAGACTTTTTGTCTGAAGAAAAACCAAGGAAGAATTCTTTCAGACATTTTGTTCGAAGAAATTTGATAGTCACAAAAATTCCAAAAAAAAATGGAAGACCAAAAGTCCGAAGGATAGGTGTCCTTGTGGGGGGCACTTAGTTATGAAAATGGACCTTTTCATTTTTTCCGAAGGGTCACTTTCCCTTCGGAAAAGTTCATTTACAAAAATCTGAAGGAATTGTCCTAGTGGGTGATAGGCCCGTGAACGTCAATTTCAAAGTGATGAGCTAGCCATTGGGATTCAAATTTCCAATGATGGGTCCATGAACGCCAATTTCAAGGTGATAGATTAGTCGTTGGGAAGTAATCAAAGGAGAATTCCTTCAGACAAAATGTCTGAAGGAACTCAGAAAAGAAAGCCGAAAGCCCACCAAGGAAAGTCAAAAGGTAACAAGCCTAGAGGAGAATTCTTTCGGAAATAATGTTTGAATGAATTCAAAAGAAAGGAGCCCGGGAGGAAATAATAAATTTTGAGAGCCCAAATTGCCAGGAAAAAGGGGGAAATAGCAAAGGGGAAAACAAGGCAGGTAAACCCAGAACGCAGCCACGCGCACATAAGACAAAAGCTCAAAATGCTCCAAGTGGTGTAACAAGTCAAAGCACAAATCCAAGTATGAACCAGACCAAAACAGGTGGCACAGAGGTCGTCAATAGGAAAAATAAATGCACTTAGGTGAAATAGTCTCTACCGAAAACCAATAAAAGGATTGGTTGCGAACATTGAAGAGAGCAGCCCGTGTTTTCTTGTTTTGCCATTAACGAGCAGCCAGTTGCACTCAGCATTGAAGAGAGCATGGCCCAGTCAACATAAATAGAGGATGGCCTTGTCGGTTGCTAGGAGAAGTAACCCATGCTCTTGCAGGCCCAAATAGCAAGGCCAACAACTTAAGCACCTACAACATGGCTTTCCCATACGTAATTAAGAAGAGACCATAGCACCATGGGCTTGTGGTCATTGTAGGAGTGTTTAATACAGCATGGGTTTCATTCCCTTGACTGGTCAATGATTGACTGGTCAATGTTATGTTTTCCAAGCTCTCTATATAATTGTAACTTCTCATTTTGAGAAGAGACCTCTCAGCATTGTATGTGAAGCCCTGAAGAATTTACCTTGAATCAAAAGAAGCATTTTACCTTCATTCGAACTAGCACTTTTGCATATGTCTATGGTCTTATCTTATGTTCAGTCATTTTCTTTAATGCTTTCATAAGTTTATACCAACATATCTAGTATATTTTGAATTCTTCTCTGCAGGTCAATAAGAAGTGTCCAACTCAGAGTATAGGTGCAGGTGAACAGAGTGTCCAATAGTGTGTTTTAGAACACCTCTGGTAGTTTTTTCTTCCCTGTATCTCCATAGGATCTTCTATTGAAACATTGAGGCAGGAAAGGTTTTCATTCGAATGAAGTGTATGTTTGCTTATCTCTAATGTAAAGTGTAGGTCAACGCTGAATAGATCAACTAGTTTGGTGCATCACCACATTAGTTAGGTTATGTTTTTCAGTATCTCTCTCCCTTTTCACCCCCCCCCCCATTGTTAGCAATAGGAAATCCAAGGCCTCAAGGTGCATCAAGGGGAGCTATCCCCTAATCTAGAGATTCATCCCTCAAGTTTGCCACCCACAGCAAGAGGAATGTCTCCATTATGCCGCATGGAGGAAGGGAGCTAAGTATCTTTTCAGAGGGTGTAATCCACAACGTCAACAACAAGATAGAATGTTCGGTGGAATTTTATTTTGCCTCAAATTTTCATATCACAGATTGAACGAAAATGCATATCCAAATAAAATATCATTATTAAATAATGAACGTGATTTTCATGAAATTCTTTTATATTATAACATAGCTGAATCATTTAAATAAAAGAGATTATGATTTCTATTTAATGCAAAATCGAATGTTAGATGGAACTTATTGTTGCCTCAGATTCCCGTATAAGAATCATAATATAGTTGATATGAAACCTTATGTTGGGATGCTGTGTTTTCTTAGTTCGAAAATAAATGATAAAAAAGTATATATATGTAGCACAATTGTGTTGGACAAACACATTGGCAATGTCAAGTTTGTAGCTTCTTGTAGGATGAAAAATTGTGTGCATTGTATTTGTGAGAGTATTTTATATGTAATGAGTTGACATTCCTGAAATAAAATAGTGCATCGTGATGTGTGCCTAGAGTTTATGATTCATGTAGTTATGATTGCTTTGTATGACTAATTGTGGGAAATCTAGTGGTCATGCCTAAGAAAATCAGACTTGTTGTCCCCAAAAAATGCCACTCATTTTTGGACAACCTACGGACTATTTTGGCCTTGCGCAGACCAAAATTTCTCTCTTCTCTTCTCAAAATTTGTTCTGAGCTTTCAAATTCCTCATTTTTCAAGCTTTTTTCATAAAGGGATTCACAGGGTCAACAGGTTAAAAAGCTCCTACAAGCGAGTTCAGTCAAAAGAACAAGTTTCTAACACTTAGTCATTTCCAGGATTGGTTCATTGCCTTGGTTCAATCAAAAGAGTTCAATCAGCAAATGATAAAGAACAAAGGCTTGAACCATTGAACTTTGAACCACTTTGGTTCAAAGGTTTAGTGGGTTCAACGATCAAGTTGGTTCATCGCGCTTGGTGCAAAAAATCAAAAAGACTTAGCCAAATATTGAAGAATGAGCCGATTGAACCATTGAACCGTTGAACCAAAGTTGGTTCAATCGGTAGGTTCAAGGCGCTGCCCCAAAGCGAAAAAGGCAAGTGCCCTTGTGCAGGGCAGGCAACATTGGTTCGAAGGTCAAAGAAAAGACAGAATTCCTTCGGATTTGTTCAAAGGCCCAAAAAGAACAATTCTTTCGAACTTTTTGTCCGATGGTAATGATTAAGTAAAGAAAGCCCGAAGAGATTGAAAGGAACAAACTGCTAAGGAAAAGAAGCTTTCTTTCAGAGTTTTTGTCTGAAGGAAAAGCCCGACGAAAAAATCTCGAGAGCCAAAATCCCGCTGAAGAAGCCAAAAGCCCGTCGGGGAAGTCAAATCCTGAAGTCCACCCGAACATCCCGAAGGATAAGTACCCTTGTGGGGGCACCTGACGTAAGAAAGATGACCTTTTCCAAGGACCCGAAGGGACACCTTCCCTTCGGGACTTTCCAAAGGCTGAACAAAGATGCAAAAAGGAATCCTCAAAGACTTAGACACAAAGAGCTTCAAAGAATGAACCGATTGAACCATTGAACCGTTGAACCAATTAGTTCAACGAGTTCGCAGGTTCAAAGGTTCAACCAAGCGCAATAAAGATCAAAGAGCTTAGGAAGCAATGATTGAGCGAGACACAGAATGAACCAATGAACCGATTGAACTTTGAACCGAAAGAGTTCAAAGTTCAATGGTTCATAGGTTCAAAAGTTCAAAGGCGGCCTCAGTCAAGGAAAAAGCAACAAACAAGTGGTTCAACAGACGGTTCAACCAAGGAGCGAAGAAGCGATTGAACCAAGAAGCGATAGAACAAAAGAGACAAAATGAACCAATGAACTTTCATAGGTTCACTGGTTCAAGGTTCAACATGGTTCAAGCAGCTGGCGACCATTGACGGCCCCTCAGACGTCAAATTTAAAGTAAGGGAAAATCCGTGGAAATTCAAATAGAGCACGAAACTTAAAGGAAGAACCAAGCGATTAAATGAAAAGAGAGCCAAAAGATTTAAATTTCTACAGGGAAGAGAAGATCAAATCAAAGGACCAGACAGTCCATACCAAAGAAGAGACATATTAGATGAAAGGACACGCCATAGTTATGGCAGCGCACTATTCTCAGCATGGTCTCTCCAAATAGGACTGAAAGCGCATTGAAGACGTTGACTGCAGCATGGGCCATCCCATGGGAAAAAGCGACAATCTTTGCGTAGTTGCTATAAGATTGTAATATCTCTCATTTGTAAAGGAGACTTTTCATTTTTACAAGAGCGAAACTCTGCCCATTTTGAAAGAAGAAGACTGAGACTTTGAGCTCAGATTGTAATTTCATTTCATTTTTATCTGAATGAGAAAGCAAGGTGTTTACAGACTTTGTGTTGTTTTGGATTGTATCATTTTAGAAGATCATTCTTACATCTGTCTTCTGAAGGTGTTCTTATTCATTTAATTTGGTAAGCAGAATTAGTGAAAGTAATAGGGAAGTATCCTGAAACCAACTGTGGGAAGACTTTGTACTTTCACAATTATTTTCAGTCTGTGTTTTTCTTTTCTTTTTATGTTGAAGATTCTGGGACGACTTTGTGCCCCCATTATCTTTTGTGATATACTCTTTGGGCAGTTGAGGTGGAAACTTTGCATTCTATTTCATCCTGCTATTACTACGCCCTTTGATTACTGGTTACTTTACTATCTGAAAAAAATCATGTTGTTTTTTGCAAGAACACTTCTGAAAGAAGAGAAGTGTCTTCAGTGTTTACACCAGGATTTTCTCCTTTGTCTATGTGCATCATCTCTGAAATAAGAGAGATGGATGGTTTATTCTACCCCATGTATTATTTTTTGCTTATTTATATTATATATAGCTCCTACGTATCTATAGGGAACCTCCCCTTGATGAGAGGAGAGATTTGTCTCCGGTTGATGTAGTAAAGTTGCACACCTAGCCAACCAATCTTCTTGTTGTGGTTGATCAGACCTATTTTGTTGATCAGTACGATGATTGACAAAATATTCACCCAATAGTTTTTAGCGACTCCGCTAGAGATGAATGTGCAGTCTGAAGCCTCAAGTTTCAGATTGAAGCAATTCCTTCCCTTATCCATTATATTACAGACTCTGGTGACTCCGTTCTATGTCTTACCCATTATCATTATAGCATTACCATCTTCCTCCATCTCCGTTATATTATCTGGTCTGCAAAACTAGAGCCGCTGGGAAGAGCGCATAGTTTGAAGTCTCAAGCTTCAAGCTGAAGCAGATCCTGCTCTTTTTCATTTTTGTTCTGCAATCTGGCAACTCCACGTTATACAAGAAGCCCTAAATATCAAGGTGTTGTTGACCCTGATTTTGAGTTGGTGCGGCAGAGTAATTTTGAGTTGTTTCGTCCACAACCTCACCTTCAACGAACTAGGAGTCTTCCTCCTAGCCCTACCAGGTCACTAGCACAAGGCAGAGCTTCTTTTTCTGCTGCTAGCAGAGCTTTGCCTATCCATTCTCCACCTAGATTTGTGATCCCACTTATACATAATCAAATCATGGCTCAAGGCCTCTAAGGTAACTCTTTTGATCCACTGAATTTGACTCCACCTCTACATGAGCTTCCACGCAGTTCATGAAAGAATTTCTCCAAACTTTTTGGTGATGGAAAAGTTCATCTTGATGAACACATTGCAGCTTTCAGCATAGCCTGCGGTGTAATAGGGGTGGAATTTGAAGACATAGCGGTCAGGCTATTCGTGGAGACACTACAAGGCGCTATTGTAGACTAGTTCTACCACCTGCACGCAGGATCAGTGACTAATTAAGACACTCTGAAAGACAAATTAAAAACCAAGTTCAAGCTTGCAGAAGATGCACATGCCTTGCTGGCCAAGCTCACACAGATGAAGAAGGAGCCCCATGAGCCTATGAGGGATTTTATTGCCAGGTTCGACAAGCTGAGACACAGGATTCCCATAGTCGCCCAGCCGACACTTCAGAACCTCAAATGCTTCTTCATCAACTCACAGCTCCCTGAAGTGAGTTTTTTGTTGAGACGGGCCAGACACATAGACCTTGTTGCTGCTCAAGACTTGGCTACTGAGGTAGAAGATGACCTTATCTTGACTGGAAAGATAAGAAGAGATCCAAACAGAGGTAAATCTTTTCCTTCTTCTGAATACTCCCCTTCAACCACCACTAATCCAATGGTGCAGAAGCTAGCAAATGAATCGTTGGTCCTCAGAAGACAAATGGCCCAAGTTATGTATGCTTCTCCTAATCAAGATATGCTGAGGACATTTCAGAATCAGGCATATCAAGGCAATGCTGTTAGAAATCAAGGGTAGCCAAATCATCTTCCTCTCCCACAGAGGAACCTCGCCCTTGAAGCACCTCCAACCAACTCAGCGGTTGGATATTTGGAAACTGAACATGATTTCTCTTTCCAACCTGAGTTTGATCAAGAAAACGACGATGGTCTCTTCATGGAAGATCAAGAAGAATCAGCTGACGACTCCCACATTGGTTTCCTAAACTATCAGGATGAACCCAGAAAAAAAGGCAATGTAGTTGAGGGGTCATATGTTGTATTCACCCGGTCCAAGAATTAATCAGCTCAACAAGCTGATAAGGAGAAAACAGAGGAGCGACCTCAACCAGTAGTTTCAATTGCTAAGCGGAGATCCACTCTTCCTTTCCAACCAAAGGACCCGGTGATTGTGAGAAATGTAAGTACCCCAAATGCCCCTATGCCTTCTACTTCAAATTCACAGTCCAGTCCTCCCCCTTTCAAAAATCAAAAGGATGAACTCCAATCCTCTGCTCCTAGCTCGTTCTAGGCATTTGATATCATTGACTATATAAAGAAAACCAAAATTCAAATGTCTGAATTTGAATTCCTGCAGTCCCATCTTGAACAATTAGACAAACTAGTTCAATGTGTTAAAAACTAGAACGTCCCTATTGAACAAGCAATTTCCAAAGTGACACATGATTCCCCCAGGAATGCACCCACCAAGAACACCCTTGTCATTGCTCCCCCTGCTGCTCCTGACAAGACTGAACCTTTTTATGTCTCATTGCTGATAAATGGACATCAGCTGAATAATTGCATCATTGATTCTGGAGCTTCAGACAATGTCATGCCTGCTAAAGTGGCAAAATCTCTGGGTCTCACACTGACCAAGACATTTGAGAGATGTTTCTCCATGGAGAACAAACAAGTGACACTATTGGGGCAAATTAAAGACGCCCAATTTGCATTTGTTGCCTTTCTAGACAAGCGAATCAAGATGATTGTCCTAGTGGCCGACGTCCCAGCATCATATGGCATCCTTCTTGGGCAGAACTTCTGCAAGGATGTTGGAGGGGAATTAAGCATGGACTTGTCTCAGGCAAGAATCTCTGTGAAAGGTGTAATGCAGAGGTTGCTTCCTGAGGAGGCAAAATACGTTGTCACTCAGACATCAAGGCCTGAAGCTCAAATTTTGTTTGAGTCTTTAGGCATGGGTAATTATTTTCTGTCTACTGAAGACATTCATGTTTCAACAGGTGAAAATCTTGTAAGTGATGATCTAAGAATTGGTTCAGACAGAACAACACCAAGTATGCCTGATAGTGCCAATGATTGGCAGGTGTTGAATGGGAACAATCAAATCATGTGTTGGACTGAACCAGAAGAGCAACCAATTATGGTAATAGACCATGCTGCTACGCATCAAAATTAGGAAAATGAACTTTTTGCCAAGAGAGCAAAGATTCATGGTTTTCGGATTAAAATTCAAGTCTTACTGTGGAGCAAGAGGAGAAAACCAAAGGGAGGACACAAAAAATTGGTTTCTTGGTGGAGAGTTCCATTCACCCATCACCGATTTTGATGAGAAAATGGCTTCTTGCTGGTTTATCAAGACAGAGTGCCATTTTCACTGCCTCTCAGGGGGCAGCATTTGAAGTACTTCAATTCTTGAAGTACCAGATAAGTTCACTTGTACATATGTACATTTGTATAGTCTTTTGTTTCTATTTTGTTCTTTTGTTTTCATTTTTTGGAGCCTTTCTTTTTGGGTAGCATGACTCCATAGCCCAATGACACACTTCAAGGCACTGGAGATTCTGGTTTCTACTCCCCTCAGCTATGTTTCAAGTTTTCAACTGAAGGTACTCCAACTGGAGCCAGCTGTTGTCCCCAAAAAATGCCACTCATTTTTGGACAACCTATGGACTATTTTGGCCTTGCACAGACCAAAATTTCTCTCTTCCCTTCTCAAAATTTGTTTTGAGCTTTCAAATTCCTTATTTTTCAAGCTTTTTTCGTAAAGGGATTCACAGGTTCAACAGGGTAAAAAACTTCTGCAGGCGAGTTCAGTCAAAAGAATAAGTTTCTAACACTTAGTCATTTCCAAGATTGGTTTAGTGCCTCAGTTCAATCAAAAGAGTTCAATCGGCAAATGATATTGAATAAAGGCTTAAACCATTGAACTTTGAACCACTTTGGTTCAAAGGTTCAATGGGTTCAACGACCAAGTTGGTTCAACGCGCTTGGTGCAAAAGATCAAAAAGCCTTAGCCAAATAATGAAGAATGAGCCGATTGAACCATTGAACCATTGAACCAAAGTTGGTTCAATCGGTAGATTCAAGGGGCTGCCCCAAAGCGAAATAGGCAAGTGCCCTTGCGCAGGGCAGGCAACATTGGTTCGAAGGTTTAAGAAAAAATAGAATTCCTTCGGATTTGTTCAAAGGCCCAAAAGGAACAATTCTTTCAGACTTTTTGTCCGATGGTAATGATTAAGTAAAGAAAGCCCGAAGAGATTGAAAGGAACAAATGGCTAAGGAAAAGAAGCTTTCTTTCAGAGTTTTTCTCTAAAGGAAAAGCCCGACGGAAAAATTTCGAGAGCCAAAAGCCCGTCGAAGAAGCCAAAAGCTCGTCGGGGAAGTCAAAGCCTGAAGTCCACTGAACATCCTGAAGGATAAGTACCCTTGCGGGGGCACCTGACGTCAGAAAAATGACCTTTTCCAAGGACCCAAAGGGACACCTTCCCTTCGGGACTTTCCAAAGGCTGAACAAAGACGCAAAAAGGAATCCTCAAAGACTTAGACACAAAGAGCTTCAAAGAATGAACCGATTGAACCATTGAACCGTTGAACCAATTAGTTCAACGAGTTCGCAGGTTCAAAGGTTCAACCAAGCGCAATAAAGATCAAAGAGCTTAGGAAGCAATGATTGAGCGAGACACAGAATGAACCAATGAACCGATTGAACTTTGAACCGAAAGAGTTCAAAGTTCAATGGTTCATAGGTTCAAAAGTTCAAAGGCGGCCTCAGTCAAGGAAAAAGCAACAAACAAGTGGTTCAACCAAGGAGTGAAGAAGCGATTGAACCAAGAAGCGATAGAACAAAAGAGACAAAATGAACCAATGAACTTTCATAGGTTCACTGGTTCAAGGTTCAACATGGTTCAAGCAGCTGGCGACCATTGATAGCCCCTCAGACGTCAAATTTAAAGTAAGGGAAAATCTGTGGAAATTCAAATAGAGCACGAAACTTAAAGGAAGAACCAAGCGATTAAATGAAAAGAGAGCCAAAAGATTTAAATTTCTACAAGCAAGAGAAGATCAACGCAAAGGACCAGACAGTCCATACCAAAGAAGAGACATATTAGATGAAAGAACACGCCATAGTTATGGTAGCGCACTGTTCTCAGCATGGTCTCTCCAGACAGGACTAAAGGCACATTGAAGACGTTGACTGCAGCATGGGCTGTCCCATAGGAAAAAGCGCCAATCCTTGCGTAGTTACTATAAGATTGTAATATCTCTTATTTTTAAAGGAGACTTTTCATTTTTACAAGAGCGAAACTCTGCCCATTTTGAAATAAGACTGAGACTTTGAGCTCAGATTGTAATTTCATTTCATTTTTATCTGAATGAGAAAGCAGGGCATTTATAGACTTTGTGTTGTTTTGGCTTGTATCATTTTAGAAGATCATTCTTACGTCTGTCTTCTGAAGGTGTTCTTATTCATTTAATTTGGTAAGCAGAATTAGTGAAAGTAATAGGAAAGTGTCCTGAAACCAACTGTGAAAAGACTTTGTGCTTTCACAATTGTTTTCAGTCTGTGTTTTTCTTTTCTTTTTGTGTTGAGGATTATGGGACAACTTTGTGCCCCCATTATCCTTTGTGATATACTCTTTGGGCAGTTGAGGTGGAAACTTTGTGCTTTGTTTCATCCTGTTGTTACTACACCCTTTGGTTACTGGTTACTTTACTATCTGAAAGAAAATCTTGTTGTTTCCTACAAGAACACTTCTGAAAAAAGAGAAGTGCCTTCAGTGTTTACATCAGATTTTCTCCTTTGTCTGTGTGCATCATCTCTGAAAGAAGAGAGATGGATGGTTTATTATGCCCCCATGTGTTATTTTCTGCTTATTTGTATTGTATATAGCTCCTACGTATCTATAGGGAACCTCCCCTTGATGAGAAGAGAGATTTGTCTCCAGTTGATGTAGTAAAGCTGCACATCTGGCCGACCAATCTTCCTGTTGTGGTTGATCAGATCTATTTTGTTGATCAGTACGCTGATTGACAAAATATTCACCCAACAAGACTAAAATAATATAAGGATTGTCTTGAAGTGTAGTTAATTGGATCTTATTGAAATAGTCTATAGTTTATTGTGTGTTTTACCCAGGTGGTATAAACAATGGTCTTGTTTCCAGTTTGGGATTGATTTTAAGGTAAGACCCATTCATGTGTAGATGATTATATGTATATCTTGTTTTCTCCTTGTTTAGCATGCGAGATGATATTTTTGCTAAGAGAATGAAATCTGTATGAGTCTTTAAGTTATATAATATATTATATATGGTTAATTGAGAAACCGTATTGATGATACTAATAGGTAGTGAGACGGATTCCACTAACCTAGTTAGTACCACCAATAGATAATTCGATCAAGTAGTGTGTTATGAAATTGACCGATCTAAATGATCGTATGAAAACTTTGGCCAAAGTAATGTTAGATACATTGTCATTTCATATGCTTGACTTACATGTCGTGTGATATCATGTTAAAACGGATTTCTTTATGGTACATTGCATGTTATTAGAAATGTTATAGCACACGGGATACTAGCATGTATCACTGGATTTTCACACCATTCTATCTACCTATCTGTTGACCATTTTGTTCCTGTAGGCCAAAATCGGTCCCCCCTTTTTCCCTTGTTGTTCTGAGCCAGTTCATTTTTTTGATTTTGCACAAGTCTTGGAGTTTCTACGAACTCTACAGGCATTTCTACGGACTTTGCAGGCCTTTCTTCTACGAACTCTGTAGGGAAGTTTTCTACGGACTCTGTAGGCAGAAATGAGTTCCTGACACTTAGGCACAAAATGGACCATTTTAAGTGCCCTCGTGGAGGGCAGTTCGAGACTCAAGTGCCCTTGCGGAGGGCAGAGAACATTTGCAAAGAGGCCACAGAGAAAAGCTGAAAAAGGTAAGTTTCTTTCAGAAATTTGTTTAAGGCAAAGAAAAGAATTTCTTCAAACAAAATGTTCGAAGGATTTCCTTTGGACATTTTGTCCGAAGAAATTCTTCGGAAGAAAATCCCGCCGCGAAAAAGACAAGGCAAAAGACATAAGCAATTTCTTTTGGACAAAATGTCCGAAGAAATTTGGGAGAAGCCGCAAGCCAAAAAGCCTGGGGAAAAAACTCTGAAGAAGCAAGCAAGGTAATTCTTGCGGACTTTTTGTTCGCGAGAAAAGTAGCCAAGAGAAAATCCGTAGGAAAAGTGGCAGAGTGAAAAGACCCAGGGAAATAAGCGAAAAGCAAAGGGAAGATATCCTTCAGACAAAATGTCCAAAGGAATTCCTTCAGACATTTTGTCCGAAGGATTTTAAGACCAAGGAGCCGAAGGACCTTGAAGGGCAGGTGCCCTTGCGAGGGACTCTCGACCAAAATGAAGGACACTTCTCCAAAGCTGAAGGGTCACCTTCCCTTCGGGAAGGTCCAAAACAAAAGAAAGCTGAAGAAATGGAAAAGGTCAAAGAAATTCCAAGGGGTGACGGGGCCAAAGACGTCAAAATCAAGCACGACGAACTAGCCATTGGAAGTTAAAATGCCCAGTGACAAATGTGCAAACGTCAAGTTTAAGGCGGTGAAATAGCCGTTGATTTTAAAAAGCTTAAAGAGCAGCCCAAGGAACTCAGCGACCCGCTAAGAAGTTAACCCTCGAGGGCCGAAGGAGCCAAGAAGAGACAAAGTGCAGAAACGGACAAACAGTCCAGGTGGCAAAGAGAGGTGTCGACTCAAGGTTTTATTCCTGTAGTTGGAATAGTGCTTTCCAAGTGGTCATCAAACGGTGCAAATAGTAAGCGGGGCGCCCTGTTTTCTCCACTTTGCATTTATAAGCAGACAAACCGTGCGAATATCTGGAAAGAGCAGTCTTGTCTACAGAAAAGAGGCATGGCCCGTGCTTTCACATTAATGTTTGAACGCCAAAGTCAAGACCAGCGATTACACAACATGGTTCTAGTAAGCCTCTTCTAAAAAAAAGACATCGTCAACAGTGACTTCCTCTTTCTGATGCTCTCAACACACATGGGCCAGCTTGTCAAAGGGCGCCAAAAGTCTTTTCCAAAAGGGGCGCCTTTACTTCTCTTCTTTCTATATATTGTAAACTTCTCATTTTGAGAGGGGAGATCCTCTTAGCCCGTAAGGCAAAGCTCTGCCCAAAAATATCTGCGTTTGTAAGGTAGAACTCTGCCGAATTTTACCTTGAATCAAGACTTAGCAATTTTTACCTCCATTTGAACTTGCACTCACGCATATGTCTATGTTTTTTTTTGTGTTAAGTCATTTTTTTTTATGTTTTTCACAGAACGATTCCAGCATGTCTAGTGCATTGTGAAGTTTCTTCTTTACAGGTCTGCTAGAAGTGTCTACAGCAAGAATATAAGTGCATGTGAATAGGCTGTCAAAGTGTGTCTCAGAACACCTTTGATAGTTATTCCTCCCTGTATCTCTACGGACCCCTGACTCACTGATACAGAAGAGTTTTCCACATCAGATGAAGTGTATGAGAGTTTCTTCTTGGTGAAAAGTGTATGTTCAGGCTGAGTGGATCAACTTTTTTGGTGTATCACCTTTTAGTTTAGGTTTAGGTTTTGTTTTTAGCATCTTTCTCCCTTTTCAACCCCCCCTTTTTCCATTTATTTGTTAGCAGTAAAAAATCCAGGACCTAAAAGATACATCAGAGGGAGCTAGCCTTTATCTAGAGACTCTCCCCCCAGCTTTGCCAGGCCCACAGGTAAGAGGGGAGTTTCCATTGTTGCATGTGGAAGGCAGGAGCTCGGCCTCCTGTCTAGGGTGCAATCCACTGCGTCAACAGTTTTTGGCATGCTCGGTGGGACCAACTAGGACAAGTTTGGTCCAAAGAGTTGAAGAATTTTTGGTGTATTCTTCAACTAACCAGCCTTTGGAGGATTTTTTCATCAACACGAATGGCAACTCCGAGTTGAATCAGTTGGTTAAGCAGACCTGGTGCCATCAAGAAATCACATTTCTATATGGGTTTTTATCAAGCTCAGGCTGTCATGAAACCACCTCAAACTCCAGAGTTACTTCCCTCATTGTTGAAGGGTAACCAGGAGAGTTGTTTGAGGTGATTCCATGAATAGCCTGAGCTTGATCGAAACATATGAAGAAATACAAGGTACATGGTTCTAAGAAATGGATTATACACACCAAAATGCGCTTTCATTTGACACAGCTCTTCCTATGCATCAGCAGACCCTTCCTAGTCTTCCTCTACTCCCTCAGATCACTAATCATGATGGAAAGCTCTTGACTTGGAAGGAAATAGTGGAATCATGGGGCAGGAAAGAAGAGAAGAAAGGTTTTGATCAAAACCTTAAAAGGGTCGAGGCTGCTCCTGCTCATGATGATTCCTATGACCTCCAAGAAAGGCTCTTCCAAGAAGATATAGCCAAGAGAATTGCAGAGTTGGAATCCAGAGAGAGATTCCTCAGCCAACGTGTGATGGACATGTCTGAACACACCCCATCTACACACCTCCAAGAGAAATATCAGGGCACACCTGATATAGATGAAGTGTTGACCAAATGGAAAGAGGAGAATCATTCAATTCTAGCTCAGGGACTGCCTCCTCTTCCACATGGTTTTTCCACTTCATTCCTTCTCAAGGAGGAACTTATTTTGCAGGTGAGTGAGGAAGAGAAGATCCAATTTGCAGCTCTCCAGGAGGCTATCATGAGCAACAATGAAGAATAAATCATCATCGACGCTCCTTGTGAAGACATCATCAACAATGGAGAAGACGCAGGGCATGCATATATGTAGATGTTCCAGCAATATGAGGAGGAACGTAAACATGGTGAGCTCTCTTCCCCTTTGTTTGATGAACTTCCTTGTTGCTTCGATGAAGAGGACGACTATGCCGAGGAGCCTGAATTGGAGGATCAGACGGATGTCTTTGAACAACTAGAGACTCTGATCCTTGAGCAAGAAAAGGAGGGGCTGGTCCATCTTGAGGAAAGCCTTGAAGAAAAGAACTTTGAACAAAAGAGTGATGTTCTGTGGGATGAGCAATCAGTTTGTGATTCCATTTCAAACATCACAACAGTCACCCTTCTTCAAGAAGGTCATGAAGGAGACGAGCCAATTCATGATGCATTGCAAAAGGACCATGCACAACAAAGGGCTTATGGTGATGAGCCAACACCCATTGATTTCTAGATGAAACACACCAACATGAAGAGCCAGCATTCAACAAGCTTCCAAGAACAAGAAGAGTACATATATGTTGGAAGCATGTTTGACTCTAATCCACTCGGATGCAAGCCAATCGAGGTGGCAGGCAAGAGAAGCAGGTCACCAAATCTTCATTCCATTCAACCACTTGTCTAGCATCATAAGTTTTCTTGCCAGGAATGAGACTTAAGAAATTTTCCCTTCGATCTAGGAGGGAGGCAAATATACCTGGTTAGCTGTACATAGTAGTTTGCTTTCAGTTTTCTTTCCTATTTTTCCTAAGTGTTGTTTGCACAAGTAGTGTTTTTAGCCTTGTGTGTGTTTTCCTTTGTGTGTGGGGTAAAAACTCATGATTGATTCTGGGATCTCTCAAGGCCATTGTTAACCTTTCTTCAAAGCTGCATTTTGACTCCATGCCCAATGGATTTTTAAGGCAACTAGTTTCTGAGCATAGCAGGCATGCTTCCCCTGGGAGTCACCAATTTGTTGACCATTTTGGTCCTGCAGGCCAAAATCAGTCCCCCCTTTTTTCCCTGTTGTTCTGAGCCAGTTCATTTTTTTGATTTTGCACAAGTCTTGGAGTTTCTACGGAATCTGCAGGCATTTCTACGGACTCCACAGGCATTTCTATGGACTCTGCAGGCCTTTCTTCTACGAACTCTGCAAGGAAGTTTTCTACAGACTCTGTAGGCAGAAACGAGTTCCCGACACTTAGGCACAAAATGGACCATTTCAAGTGCCCTCGCGGAGGGCAGTTCAGGACTCAAGTGCCCTTGCGAAGGGCAGGGAACATTTGCAAAGAGGCCACAGAGAAAAGCCGAAAAGGTAAGTTTCTTTCAGAAATTTGTTTAAGGCAAAGAAGAGAATTTCTTCGGACAAAATGTCCGAACTTGTCTTTTCCGTGGCGGGATTTTCTTCCGAAGAATTTCTTCGGACTCAGAAGAAAATCCCGCCACGGAAAAGACAAGGCAAAAGACATAAGCAATTTCTTTCGGACAAAATGTCCGAAGGAATTCCTTCGGACATTTTGTCCGAAGAAATTCGGGAGAAGTCGAGAGCCAAAAAGCCCGGGGAAAAAACTCTGAAGAAGCAAGCAAGGCAATTCTTGTGGACTTTTTGTCTGCGGGAAAAGTAGCCGAGATAAAATCCGTGGGAAAAGTGGCCGAGTGAAAAGACCCGGGGAAATAAGCAAAAAGCAAAGGGAAGAGATCCTTCGAACATTTTGTCCGAAGGATTTCAAGACCAAGGAGCCGAAGGACCCCGAAGGGCAGGTGCCCTTGCGAGGGACTCCCAGCCAAAATGAAGGACACTTCTCCAAAGCCGAAGGGTCACCTTCCCTTTGGGAGGGTCCAAAGCATAAGAAAGATGAAGAAATGGAAAAGGCCGAAGAAATTCCAAGGGGTGATGGGCCCAAAGATGTCAAAATCAAGCACGGTGAATTAGCCGTTGGAAGTTAAAATGCCCAGTGACAGGTGCGCAAACGTCAAGTTTAAGGCGGTGAAACAACCGTTGATTTTGAAAAGCTTAAAGAGCAGCCCAAGGAACTCAGCGACCCGCTAAGAAGTTAAACCCTGAGGGCTGAAGGAGCCAGGAAGAGACAATGTGCAGAAATGAACAAACAGTCCAGGTGGCAAAGAGAGGTGTCGACTCAAGGATTTATTCCTGCAATTGGAACAGTGCTTGCCAAGTGGTCATCAAACAGCACAAACAGTAAGTGACGCGCCCTGTTTTCTCCACTTTGAATTTATAAGCAGACAAACTGCGCAAATATTTGGAAGGAGCAGTCTTGTCTGCAGAAAAGAGGCGCGGCCCATGCTTTCACATTAATGTTTGAACGCCAAAGTCAAGACTGGCGATTACACAGCATGGTTTCAGCAGGCCTCTTCTAGAAGAATGACATCAGCAACAGTGACTTCCTCTTTCCAATGCTCTCAACGCACATGGGCCAGCTTGTCAAAGGGCGCCAAAAGTCTTTTCCAAAAGGGGTGCCTTTACTTCTTCTCCTCTTTCTATATATTGTAAACTTCTCATTTTGAGAAGGGAGATCCTCTTAGCCCTTAAGGCAAAGCTCTGCCTAAAAATCTATGGGTTTGTAAAGCTAGGCTCTGCCAGATTTTACCTTGAATCAAGACTTAGCAATTTTTACCTCCATTTGAACTTGCACTCACGCATATGTCTATGTTTTTCTTTTGTGTTAAGTCACTTTCTTTTATGCTTTTCACAGAACGATTCCAGCAGGTCTAGTGCATTGTGAAGTTTCTTCTTCTACAGGTCTACCAGAAGTGTCTATAGCAGGAATATAGGCACATGTGAATAGGCTGCCAAAGTGTGTCTCAGAACACCTTTGATAGTTCTTCCTCCCTATATCTCTATGGACCCCTGACTCACTGATACAGAAGAGTTTCCCACATCAAATGAAGTGTATGGGAGCTTCTTCTTGGTGAAAAGTGTATGTTCGGGCTGAGTGGATCAACTTTTTTGGTGTATCACCTTTTAGTTTAGGTTTAGGTTCTGTTTTCAGCATCTTTCTCCCTTTTCAATCCCCCCATTTTTCTATTTATTTGTTAGCAGTAGGAAATCCAGATCCAGGACCTAAAAGATACATCAGAGGGAGCTAGCCCTTATCTAGAGACTCTCCCCCCAATTTTGCCAGGCCCACAGGCAAGAGGGGAGTTTCCATTGTTGCGTGTGGAAGGCAGGAGCTCGGCCTCCTGTCCAGGGTGCAATCCACTACGTCAACACTATCCATGAAGGGAGGGTCATTTTTTGATAGGGGATTGTGTAGGGGTTCATTGGTCTGTGATTGGTGTGATAAAACGCTCAGATGATGCTCTTCCTCCTCCACTGCAGTGCTATCTGTAGACGACACTTGAGATTATCAACAATACATGGGTTGGTTCGACTCGAGCTCTAGAGAGTTTGGTATCTGGTTATTGTATTAGGTTGTATACCTGAAAAAATGTAATTGTATTATGTGTTTGTATATTTGAACAATGGTTGTATTTTGAGACCAACTGTAGTTGTGCCTTGTGATGTTTACTTTCCTTGGAGTTGTTTAAGATGTATATTGAATTTAGTATTTGAATTATAAGTACTATTGTTCTTAATTATGATTTAGTGATGTTGTATTGTTTTATTTTGTGGAATGAATGTTAATTGCTTAATAGTAAAAAAAAAAATTACTCATTTTCTAAGTACAACTTGAAGGGTTGTTTCAGATATCTACCCGTTTGCTATTAATGTTACAGATATGTGTAAATACATTATATATCATAAGGTTTATAGTCGTTATGGAAGTTGAACCGTTTCCTCGTATGACTCATCATATTTTGACAGTTATGTTGTGACATCACCAATTTCCATTTTTGACAAGTTGTGGTCTACAAGGTTGAAACTGTAAGGACTATGTGGTAACGTAGGACTGGAGTTGGATCTTGAAAGTTGGCACGTAGGTGTTGAATCTAAAAAAGAGTCTATTGTCGTTAGCACGAAGTGATATGAGCAATAGTAGTAATCTGTAATAGGATCTAGTGGTCCAGATCCACTTGATGTAGTGTAGACCAAAGAAGTGTTTCCACAGTTACCACAAGCCTTGTGAATGGTCCAGGTGTTAACATCGGAAATTTTTTGGTTAATCTGCCTAGATCAATTCATCATCATATTGATTTTCATTAATAGCATGAACATCAACATCATCACATGGTTCATTAGAACCATGAGCAGTAACACCCCCACTAGCTACGCTATGTGGGTCATACAATGTTGAACAGGTATCTATGTCATGTAATGCTTTTTTTAAAATGTAAACATCCAAGTCAACATTATATAGGTCTACATCTCAATGTTCCATTGCCCCTTCCTTGTATTCCTTGTGCTTGTGCGATAGAAGGTACAAGTTGGAATGTACATAGATCAAGTCCTCAGACTTTTGTTTTGCCAGTGTGTTGCACTTCATTAAGTGGATAAAGAAGTACGTACTCATGTTCCACTTAGATGAAGTTGAACTTGCAACGATTGAGGCAAAGCCAATGCAAAAGTAAAATTTATAAAAGTTAAAACTCAAACTTAAATTTAAAAGTTAAAAGAAGAGACTTAAAAAATAAAATTATTACCCGTGATAAGATTTTTATTGCAAGAGGTTGCAGGGGTGTGAATCCTTGGCCATAAAGGTACCAAAATGTATGAGTGTCCTTGTACTTATCTCTAAGAGCATCAAAGTTGTGACTTGTGGAGGCTATGAAATTCCCAAACTCATTCATAACCATGTCTTCTTCCTCAAGATCAAGAAGAGCCTAAAGAATACCATCTTATATCCTTCATTGAATTCAACATCCTTGTATGGTGGCACCCTCCTTGGCAAAGAAAGGATCTAAGTGTTGTATAATCTAGGAGTCAATGCAAAGGAAAGGATATATAGTGAGGTGGTCATTTTGTTCCACTGATCAATGATATATGACTGCACTTGTTTCAAAAAAGTATCCTCAGGGACTTGCTCTTTTGCCTTTATAATGACCTTTATCTTCTCAATCATTGAGTCAATGTCATCATATATCTCTACCAAACACAGTCAATCAATGTCAGTAAATTGTATCATACTCATGATGGGCTTAGTGAAACTAAACAAGTAATCTAGTGAGCCCACTAGTCATCATCTAGGATCATCCACTTCATTTTTTAGGATCGCTCATTATTCGTCTCCCTCCATAAGGTCCAAGGTTGTTGATGGTCATGTTGCAAAATTCCTTTCGTAGCTTCACAAGTTGTCTAAAGACGATTGTGTGCGAAGCTAATTGAGTCTAGGAAACCTAGTATAAAAATAAAATAAAAATGATTAAAAAATGGTTGAAAATATACAAGAACTAGATTTAATATTAGAAAAACAAAACAAATAATATAAAAAATAAAATTACTAAATTGCTTAGTAAATAAAAAATATATCATTTCACTTACCTTCAACAATGCCAACTTTGAGAATGACCTAAAGATGGCTTGCGAGAAGTGATGATTCATCACAAACATTTGGATCTAATCAGCCTCGACACACACATCTTTGATCCACTTGATTTTGCAACCCAACTTTTTCAGCATTAAGTTGAGTGAGTGGACAATAAAAGGTGTCCAAAATGTGTGCCCATATCTTGCCTCCACCAACATCTCCACAACTTTGTAATTTTTAGCATTGTTTGTTATGATTTTGACCACATTTTGTGGCCTTATCGCCTCAATGTCTTTAAAGAGAATGTTGGCAGTGAATTGGGCATCCTTCACATGCCCCTATAATCAACCTCTTTCAAAACCATTGCCCCTTTAGGACACACTGCAACCATATTAATCAAAGACAGATTTTGAACTTTTTTTTTTGTCTAACAAAAATGATGGACACCCTCGTTTTGGCCCATGAATCCCCAATGAATTGCAATGAATCCTCTACAATTTTATTTCCTTCACCAATAATGTGGTGTGGAGCTTCTCATAACTTGGGCCTTTGTACCTTTTTTGGTTCTTGTTGATCATTCTCACCATATCCTACCAATATAGTGACCTTACAACATTAAAGGGCATTGCATTGACGAACACACGTCACATGATGAGTTGATTGAAGATATCCTTGGACTTGTTTTGAAATGACCTTTCAAATGGTCCTTTTGTTCTCTTTCGTGTAAGGGGAGAATCCTCTTTGTGTGTGAATGGTGTCACCATAAAATGATGTGTCACAACCTTAACTAGGAAACCAGTATAAGATGGGGCAATTGATGGCTTCTTCGAATAAGATCCTTTATTTGCCAAAGGATGAATCGATTTCAAGTAAACCGTTACATCTAATTCTTCTTTATCTTTAATACACTATTGAATAATTGTTGATGTTGGCACCGATGCATCCTTATTCCATAAACAAGCTTTGATGCCTTGACTAGGCATTGCACCCAAGGGGGATTTCACCCGATTGGATGAGCTAGTGTATATCACATTACAACCATTGTAAATCCAAATATAACCCCCACCCCTTAGAACCTACTCTAGCATTGTGACATACTTTTAAAAGAGCGAATGTAGATTGATTTTGAATTGGAGTTGGCCCACAAAGCTAACACTTGTTGCCATTGTAATACTTGTAGCTATGTAAGTTTAAAAACCAAAAAAATATTAACCTTATAAAATAAAAATAAAAAAATAGGGCATAACCTACATTGACTTGACAAATTTTTAAATAAATTATGACAAAAAAACAATAAAAAGAAAACAAGTGTAAAGATTTTTTGAAAAAAAAGAAAGTGAGTGAAAACCTTACCTTCTTTTCAATCAAAAAAAAACCTTGCCTTAAATCCAAGTATCCTTTTTTTCAAGCTCCTCAATCAACTTGGCAATGAATGAGCACTAGTATTAGCATATGATTATGATAACAATGTATTTGAAACTTTGCTTGATGAAGTTTCAATGCTAAATGAGCAATGCAAGGTAAGTATGTTGTTTGTGTTTTGCTTTTGGTATGAGAGATAAGTGTTTTGCTTTTAATTTTAGATTTACAAGTGTTTTTTTTTTTTTTTGAAAACAATAATGAAAAAGACAACCTTTTGATTGCGAGTTCATTTTGATTACGACCAAGACATTTTGGGTATGCTCAATTTCTTCAACAGAAGAACCCAGACCTACCTAGACTGTCTAGTCGTATCATAGACGAACCCACGGGGGTATCGAACGCATACCTAAATTGCGTACATACTAGACCAATATTACGTGGGTGAGGGAGAGGTGGGGTGGCAAATCTGTTGCTTAAATAATAGTTGAAGGAATGGAAGAGAATTTTAGTCGATAAACTTCAGAATGGGAGCTAACTTTGTCTTTTCCTTTCTTCTTTGTTGTTGCCACATATGGATGTGCTTTTTGGATCTCTAGCAATTCAAAACTTGTTAAGGCCTCAAAGGGGTTGTGGAGGGTCAGAGAAGTAGGTTGATTAGATTGTCCTTTTCCTTTCTTAGTATATGCTATTTGAAATTTGCTATTGAGCTGATTTTGAGAATCAAGGGATTGCTTACCTGGCTAACTTGTTGCTTTTGTTTCAAACAAATTTACTTGTTTTTTTTGGTGTGTAGATTCTCCTTGAGGAGGATGTTGTTTGGGGCATGCTCGTGCAAGATGACCATGTTCATGACATATATGACCTCTGAATGGAATGTTTTCATAATCAAGAGGTTGTTCCCATTCAATCCCTTCCATATCTAAAACTATTATGTCTGGCACAGGCTTATCTAGATCAAAATTGATGCATATTTTGACATAGTTAAGAACTATTTCTTGTGAATTTTGGTGCTATACTATATCCTTTGATATTAGATCCTATCTTTTTGAGACTGGACTCATGTCAATATTCACTGGGTAGTAATGGAAGTTGGACCCATACAAGAACTATGCTTGGGAGATCTTAAGTGGGATTGAAGGTTGGGGATCAATGTTTCATAAACAGACCTGATTGTTTTGATGAATCAGGGTCCTCCCTGAAAGACTTTTTCTCTTTCTTATGTGGAGCTAAAAAATAGCCATGAAGTAGCCTTTTGGCATCATGATAATATCCATAGAGTTTGAGGGTTTCCAACTATCTTGTACCTTTATTCGGAGAGTTTTAGGTCCTGGATAAGTACCCATGAACCTGTAGACGAGGGATTTTCCCTTGAAGTGCCATAATCTAATCTCCATTTCGTCAATGGTAAAGGAGACCTTAGGTGTGTTGTCCATTTTGATGTAGCATCCATTATTTTTTTTAGTGGAAAGGTTGGCCTTATAATGGTACAATGAGCATGGTATTGCATAAATTTCTACAATTCTTCCTTACTGAGATTAGGGTTGTCCTATGACACTGTTGTTTTGAAAATAGTCACACCCCGTGAACGGCAGGGACGGGACGTGGGTGTGAGGGATCTGAGGAGGCCAGGGGCTTCAAACTCTGATTCAACCCAACAATGGTTGGGAGAGATCAGATTTTTCACGGGTTAGTGTGAGAGTTTTGGTCGAAATTAAAAGGAAAATTTGCTTCATGAATATCGCAGAGCTTGAACTCTACTTATGAAGTTACTATCAGATACACTCATTTCAAACTGATGTATGGTTAGGTGAAAGTTGTCCTCTAATAGAGTTTTGTAATTCAATAAAATATAGTTGTCACAGCTCATAATTAATTTGTTTCTCTAACATGTGTACAAAGTTTAACATTATATGATTATAATCCTTCATTGATAATCCATATTCTTCATTTAGATTTGCTAACTCGTTATATATTTGGGCATCGGTGAGCCATCTTTTGAATTCTCTATTGAATTCAATGTGTATTGTTGCCCATGTCTAGTTCTTTTTTTGCATCTAATTGGTTATAACATTTTATGCCATACCCTTTGCAAGGTGAAGGAGCTCAACTCTTGCCTTGTCATTCATTAAGTTGTTATTATTTTGGTAGTATTCCCAATTTAAACAATTTGAAGTCAAGTCCTCATTATGTTCACCATTCAGTTTGGCTTGCTTCGACAATGGGTGCTACCTTTTATAAACATGAAACAAACATAATTTGGCACAAGGAGCAAAAAAATTGAAATTAGGAATAAATCATACAATAGTGAGCGTTGGCACAAGGGGGCACATGGGCTGCAGCCACTATTTAGAAAAGGCGACGTACATTGCATGATTGAAAAAAACCTCATAACCAAAAATAACGGTTTGATCTACTGAAGAAGATCAAAAGAAATAAAGGAGGATGTTGTGGATCTTTCAAAGAAGATGAAATAGGCTTCCAACAAGAGTTTTGAAGTTAATTTCATAGCCATGGTTGCGATTGAAACTCACTATTTGGTAGAGCAATTAGATAGTGCGGGGTTTCATCTTCGAAAACTTTAAAATTGTTGAAAAGAGATCTGTGCGATTTTGTGAACAAAAGAGTAAAAAAACTCATTACAAAGAAAGATGCAATTATAAAGTGGAAGCTTACGGATGGGAAGAAAGAAGGAAGGAAATTATACTAATTCCTTTTGGTCCATGGGACTCAAAGTACAAGTAACAATTGCCAATCAAGAACGTAAAAGGAACTCCAACAACCAAAACCTTACAAACAGAGTGATTCACAATAACTTAGATGACATGCACGTGAGTGATGCAAAAAGACAGAATAAGTGGCATGTACGAGTCTCAAGATGTCATTACAAGGTTATTCTTGCATATGAGATTTTTTTCAAATGAAAATTTTAAGATAGTGTGTCAGTAAGTTCAAGATGCTCAAGGAGAAATCGACACTAATCTAAAGACTTACTAAGAATGAGGATGCAGTGATTACGGCTAGTCTCTTATGAAAGCCTTGTGACATGGAAAACAAAAACAGGTTCATAGTTGCAAATGGTGATCACCCACTTGTTGCAAAAGGACACAAGCAGAAAAGGCATGAGCTTCATTGGAAAACTGCTCACTGCTCTTTCCTCGACTATAATGAAAAAAGCAAGTCAAAGCAAAAGAACGATGACATGCATAGTTACCAAGTTCGGAAATCTGGATCTATTCAGAAGAGCAAAAAAAATCCAAAAATCCAAAATTCTTAAAAAATTTAGGAAAACCTGGTCTGGATTAGAAGAATTTATAAATATACAAAATTGACAAACAAAATGAAAAAAGAAACCTAAAATAATTTCCAAATTTATATTTGTAAAGGTTTTTTAATCACATATTCAATCTTTTTTTGTCAAAAAATATATATATATGATAAAAAAACAAAACAAACAAAAATATCAACTCAAACTGAATTTACCAGCAACGGCTGAAAAATCCAGTCCAAACCAAGTATAGTGTAGATCCGGCTGGATCAGGTAACTATGATGACATGTTATGCTGGCAGCAGAAAGGGAGTCTGTCTAAAAGCACTTATGGTTCAAAATAACAAAGATAAATAAGGGAGGAGTACGTGCCTTTGCCCTGATTACAAAGATCTATGCTATTTAGGGGTTCTATAACACGAGTATTCAAAAGTGTTAATTTTTGAACTCCACTAATAGTAGAAAAGATTGGTTTTTGGTTCTTATAACACACTAGTGAAAGGAAAGAGGGTTATCGTAGGCATGGAGTGATTGGACAAGGGACCTGCCTCTTTGAAGTTGCCAATGGAGCACACAAGGTGTTGTATGTACCAGTCTTCGCAAAGAGTTTCTTGGCATTAATAGATATAATCTTCATAGTGCAATTTTATTCATATGCATGCATTTTTGAGTATGCGGATGGCAAGACAATCGTTGAAGGTAGATGAGAAGGAAATTTATCATAAAATGTGCACGGAGCTGTCAAATGTAGTGTTGGGAGGTACAGATTAAAGGAGTGTTTTTTTTATCATCCAACATCATAGATTGGGGTATTATGGGGCATTACAATGCACAATCTCAAATAGATAGTATTTCCACAGTCATATGATGAAGATTTCTGAAAAAACCGTGTTCAAAATTTTTAATCTATCATTAGGATGAGAGAATAGAATGATGGTTCATGTAGCATGATCCGAAATGTTGATTAAAAAAATTGCACATGATTTTTCCAGAAATCTTCATCATATAATGCACAATTTCTTGACCTTGGAGAAAGATCAAATGGTGAAAGACCTGGAACTTCATTTGCAAATGAAGCTACCCCTGGGGAAAAGCTACAATCTTGGCGACCAATATAGAATTTCTTTCTCAAAGAGGAAGCTATTAGAGCAAAGAAAAAATTAGCGCTGGTACATTATTAAATTATTTACAAACCGATGCAGACATCATTACATTGTGGAATGACTATAACTTTCATTTATGATCTCAACATAAGACATTCTTTCTTAAAAACACCTCTCTTTCTTAGAAGCATTTATGGCCATTAAGGATTTAGTTATAAGCAGATAATGATGTTTTCGAAGAAATTGACATATGATAATGAATGACAGTACACCTCAAAAACATTCAACTTTTTTTGGCATAAACCACCAAATCAAGATGCAACATGCAAGTCTTTATATGTCACAGAAGAATGGAATTGTAGCCAGGAAGAAAAAAATTATTGTGGAGAATACAAGATGTACACTCAAAACAGTAGTGGATACCTACTACGGCATGTCCTGAACAGAGTAGCCAGAATGATGTTGCACAAGATGATTCTTCGTGAAGCTTGGCATAGAAGTAAGCCATCGGTTGTGCATTTGAAAATATTGGTTATCTAGCATGCATGCACATACCTGCATATGAACTTGAAAGACAAAAGAATTGAATTCATCACATTGAGACAATAAATTTCAGCTGAAGTCTAGACTTCAGTTTTAGAACTTGGCTGGCAGCAAAAGATACCTTTTCCTTGCTCGTAAGGCTAACTTCAATTGGAACAGTCTTGGATATTTTGGTAGCAATGGACATGCACATTTGCGTCAATTGGATGTGAAGATGGCATTTATTAACATTTGGTTATAAGAAGAAATCTTCATGGAGCAGGCTGAAGGCTACGAGTAGCCAGTCAAAGAGCATGTAAAATAAAGATTAATTTAAGGTACTGTATGGCCTCAAGCAATAGAGAATTGTTTCAGTGATTAAACGCATTCCTTGAGGCAGAAGGATTTATAGAGTGTGAGGCTGATTCCAATATTTACATCAAACACAGAGGTAAGTTGATTAGCAGTTAGCCCTGTAAACAGATGAAGCAATTATAGTTTGTGTTAACATGAGATTGTCAAACTTTTCTCGGTAGAGTTTGAGGTGACTAATCATTTAGATCACTATCTAGGTATACAAGTCTCGAGAAACCACCAAGAAACAAGCAGCAAAGATGTTTTTTTTAATATAAGCCAAAAGTATTGCATTAAAAAGTGTTAGAAAGAATTAAATGCATAATTCAAATATCAACAGCAGTGATGACCAGATATTAGTTTGAGGGGTGCTACAAAACAGATTTCAACTTTTGAAATATAAGCAAATCCACAGAAAAATCTACCAGAATCAAAGAAACTACTAGTCTTCTAAATCTGCCAGATGTCTATGGAAATGGCCTATAGAATGTATTGGTCTTCAGCCCAACATATTAGTAACCATTCTGGAGCTATCAGCAGGGGCACTCTCCAAGAATCTGTGTGTGTTTCTTTTGAATCCATACTAACCCATAAGTGATCTGTCCTCTCTGAACTTCCTGGTGCTCAAGAGTTTGCAACCAAGAATGAGAGATATTGAGAATGTTCTCAAGAGTTTTGGGAAAGAATCGTGTAGTTGTACAGATCCCCCAAATAAAAGTAGTCTCGAAACTGTCGAAGGAAATTTGCTTACAAATGAGGGAAGAAGTTGAGAGTATCAAGATGGTTCCATATCAATATGTGTGCAGTAGTTTCATGTAAGCAGTGGTGTGTATGAGGTAAGTTTTTGTGCATTCTATAATAAAAGTCAGTTTACAAGTAACCTGGAGAGATATATTGGGGAGCAATAAAGAGGATATTTAGGTAATAATTACGCAATCACATGAAGTAGGAGCTGAAAAGGTGCATCGCATCCTGTTGGGTACAGTGATGCAGATTGGATAGGCAATCACAATGAGAGCAGATTGACATCAATATATTTCTCTGTTAAACAGAAGTTCGGTTTCATGGACCTGTAAAAAGCAATCGACTGTTTCTCTTTCAAGTGTAGAAGCAGAGTGTTGTGTGGCATGCCACATCATTAAAGAGAGAGTAGGTTATTGAAGGATATTCAAGTTGTCCGAACCACAGGTCATAGTGTACAAGAGGCAATAGCCACAATTTTATTGCATTGACAATATGATGTTACATGCAACGACAAAACATGCTGAATTCAACTATTAAAATATAACGGTTGTGACTATTATGCTATTTCTATGTACCTGTAGTGTATCGCAAATTGATATAGATTGATAACAAATCTTTTGGTATGCTTCCATTATCTTTCTTCTTAACAAGATGATACAATATATATACTATTAAATACTTCTTTCTTTCAGCATTTCATTTGTTTCCTCTAATTTTCTACTTTTGTTTTTGACAGTCTTCATGGGCTACAAGTTCATTTTTCTCCCATGTTTGGTCATGTTATATTGCATTAGTTATGGACTTATGACTATGCATTATGGACCAGCCCTACTTATATTTTGGAAGCACTCTCATTGTTATCCCTAACTTTACCCTTTGATCTCTCTATTTATCTATCTGTACATAGATAGATGGGTAGAAAGAAAGAAAGAACATGTTCTGGCAGAAGATTATTAGATGTTTTTTTGTTTGTTTGTTACGTTCATTAAATTTTCCAGGGGGACCTTACAACTAGTTGAATTGAAGTATATAATATACTGGGGAAGATCAATTAACCTACTTTCAGCAGAGGAATTGATCTTGAGAAGGAAGTAGAAGTTATGGTTAGTGTATTTTTTTGGGTATGTACTCAATGTGATTTCAGTAGAATTTGCAGTTGAAATAAATCATCTTATGCACTTGAAGTTCAAAGGCAACATTGGTTGGGTGTATCCAAGTCTTACTCTCTAATAATGGTTCTGTGCATTAGTTCAATGGAATATATAGCATCTTCATATTTCACCAAGAACCGGGGGTCCAAAACTATGCTAGGATCTACACCAATCTAAACCTAGGTAACCCTTTGCCTGATCGTTTGATTCTAGAAACTGGGGGGATAGAATCGGAGCAGACTATTGATTGTGAAAATATACCCTTCAGATGCCAGCTATGTCATGCAGAGTCACCTGGCAAGGGTTTGCCCCTCACAGAAAGAAACAAAACATGCCAAGACTGATCTGTTATACAAAAATGAGGAGACTTCCAAGGAACTAAATCAGTCGAGGCGATAAATGAGGCAAACAAATACACCAGCACTACAATCTCCTCAACAAGTGGAGACAAAAGAAAAGGTAGCAGAAAATGGCCTCAAAAATGTTCAACAGAAAAAAGGTACAACCTCCAGCTCTAAATCAGAATCCATCATTCAAAAATTACATTTGTAGCGCTAGCAGATACAAATATAAAAGTGTGTCCCAAACTCTAAAGATAACTCAAAACTGCAAGCAAAGTCAACCAAAGAAAAGAATGCAAAGTCAGGCAGAAGAAAAAAAGGTAACTCGAAACTATAGATATCCTTTTCCTCTAAAGCTTCTACTTCTATTCAGACAAAAGCAAAGAAAAACAATCTTGGCCCACAGTAACTAAGGGATCTCATTCCAAAGATTTCTGAAGTATGGGAACTCTCAACTTTAGCAAATAGTAAGAAAAAAAAAAAAAAATCTTCAACTAAAGAATTGATGGACGAGGAAATTAATATTCCTGAAGCAGATAAGGGAGTCACAAACATGAAAACCTCATTGAGGATCCATTTATTATACCATGTAACAGAGAAATTCTCTCTGACTCCAATATCGAAATGCCGAATGGAATATAGGAGGATTAAGCATGCCCAATAGACACTTTTTTTTTAAAATAAGATAAAAATTAAAGGAATAGACATGGTTTTATTGTAATAAATATGCATATGGGAAGGTCAAAAGGAATACATTCATTATTATTTTTTTTAAGAGAGAACTCAACACACTCTCTACAACATAATTTGGACAAAGATCTACCAGGCTCATTGAGGTACAATCTCCAATCTTTTGTTAATTTTCCTTGGGGCATTCATGCAGTCTTTGAATAAAATGAATTTCTAATACACTGGAATATTGTCAAATCTACATACCTCCAAGGTGCAGAAAAAGGGCATCTAGGACAAGTAAGCCCAGTTCCATGGTACTGCAACAGCAAAAATATATAGTGGGTGTTGTAAATATTATTTGGGAGTAGATATGTAGTGAAGCGATCCGATGGATTTTAAAAACTACAAAAATTATACGTGCACAGGAAATCTAGGAGGTTTGAATGTAAAAAAGAATTATAAACAAAATTTTATTGGTTGTAAAGTGCTTTTTTTGCTCCTAAATTTTCTCTGTAGGTGCTGCAAATTCTTGCCCCCAACGTCTACCCATTTCTGAAAATTTCTTTCCTATGCAACCGCTGCTCCTATTTTTCAGGGAAAGCTTCTATTTTTTGCAGTTTCAAAAATTTAAACTTGCATAAAACCCCCTACAGATGCAAAATAGTTGTAGTTGCCCCCTCCATGGGATAACATGTCCATGTTAGAGAAACCATGTCCCACCCACCTTCTCTCATCACCTCATTCCATATGATCCACTTGTTTAGGTGTCTAGCTTCCTCTCTTGACATGAGTTTAGCTTTATAAATGCATCCTTAAAATTTTTGTTCCCATAATGTAGGGGTCCCACGCTTGTGACTAATTAATTATTTTTATGGTGTACTTTTGAGAAATTATAAGAGTCTTTTCCCCTTGTTAACATTCTATTGATCTTTTTAATTTTGTGTATTTGTTTAAACATTTTTTTAAAATTGAATACAAATTTACAATTGGCAACAAAAAAAACCAGACATGCAAATCTTCAGCTTCTAGTGTTTTCCTCTCTTCAAAAACTTCTTCCTAAACACTAGTTACTCTTTATTTTAAGGTGGTAGATATTTTATTAACACATTTCAAACTTTCAATAGTACAAAAGATCGCTCTGAGTAAAATTATAAAGACACTAGCCCCCAACATGAGACCTCTAGTGTTTTTAATAGTCTATTTGTGTTTGAGAATGGAGAACGCAAACGCAGAACGATCAAGGCAGAGCAGAACAAGGGAAGAACACAGATGCAGAACAGGCAGGGCAGAACGGGCAGGGCAGAACGGGCAGGTCAGAGCAGGCAGCACACAAGGCAGAATGAGCAGCACGTAGGGCAAAACGGACAATAGGTAGACAAGCATGTACAACCCAGAAGAGAGTAGGCAAGGCATAACTAATAGGCAAGCATACAAGAAAGAGGGGACAAAGTTTGAAGCAGACAAGACAAAGACACTGTGCAGGTCCAAGGTGAGTCCCACACACAAAAAGAGAGAAATTTTTGTCCCCATATTTTTTTGCCTTGCATCTTTTATATTCCAAGCATCCTTAATAACTATAATATACTATGTCAGACTAAGACCCTGCAATCCTAAGGAATAGAAATAAAATAACATGAAGGTAGTAAGAATATGACATAAATTAATAGTAAAGAACATGTCACTATTGTGAATGACAATATAAAATCAGTTGAAAACAAAGAAACATCAGTGGAAAAGAAGCATACAGTCACCAATAGTGAGGAACTAGGGGGGTCTCTAGTAGGGATGCAAACACAGGGGCCAATGATGGGAATGACGCCTCAAGGAGGCTTGGTAATCCTGTTGAACCTCATTCAACATCCCCTCTATCAGTACAAGGGTGCAATGACAGTGTCATGGGAATCACACATTCAATCAAACATGTTGGTATATCATCAAACTAGTATGTTAGACACTGGTGAAAAATTGCTCTATGTTAATGCAAAACAATATAAGGGTATTCTAAAGCGGAGGCAGGCTCGAAAACTGAGACAAACTAGGAGCAGAAAACTGATAGTTATCTACCAAGAGCAGCCAACAACACTTCAATAGTCACTTCCACAAGGTAACAAACACTGACAACCTAGGCTACACAAGGACAAGAAAGGGGTAAAGAAACACTGAACACATTGCTCAAGAACAAAGTTGAACCAAAGTAGGCTGTGAAACAATCTACTCAATCCACCCATCATAGGCAACAAGAGAATGATAATACACATTAAAACCATATATCGGTCCTGGAGGACAAGGAGAATGGGAAAAAATCATATGTAGGTAATAGATAAAAGGAAATTGAAACTTATTCGGTAAACAAAGGGGAAAGGGATGAAGCGAATCAAGAAAGCAAAGAATTATATAGCCCAACGCCAATGCCACTAATAGAGTCACACGAGCTATATGTTAATAAATTAAGGAACATGAAAAGGAGGCTCGAATACTTAGAAACAAAGAAACAATTTGAGGACAATAGGATGAAAGAGGTTATAGACACTAATTGGCAACTTGTAAGAGAGAATAAAATACTCAAGGATCAAGTAAACAACTTACAAAACAACATGGAAATGGGGCAGCAAGAGTTGATGCCTATAAAATAAGCTCTAAATAATTTGAAAATAGCAAAGGAAAATAAGCCAAAAGGAAAAGGAGGGAATGCACCACAAACAAAAGAGCCACAATCGGTAATTGAAAATACATAAGTAAAAGAAAGTTACTTGGGAGTCCAACATGAGGAGACCAAGTCTTAGGCTCAAATAGTAAGAGGAACTTCAAACTAACAAAGGGAGATAATAGAAAAACAAGTTAGAATGCAAATAAGAGAAGAACATGATAAGCATGACAAGGCTGCAAACATCATTATTAAAGGATTGAAAAACTGAGATGAGAATGAGAATACCCACAAATTAGCAAGAGACTTCTTAACAGACCAACAACATTGGGCAGGCTCTATTCTTTAGGCAAATAGAATGGGAAAATTGATAGGAGGAAAAGACAGGCATGTAAGAGTTGTCATGAAAAACATGGAAGACAAGAACAATAAATTAAGGAACATAAGGTCTCTTAAAGGGACACACATTTACCTAATAAAGATCTAACCCCCATGCAACAAGAAGAAAGAAGGAAAGAATGGGAGAAAGTGAAAGCAGCAAGGGGCATAGGGAAATGGGCATGGTTACAGAATGGAAGAGCCTAAATCAGCCATCGAATGACACACAAGAAATAGGGACTTGGGGGCCCCCAGGAGCACTTGACCTAGGTAAGTTGTAACTGTAGAGGTCACCCTTGGAGAAGAGGTCCTAGGTTGGGGTCCATAGCAGAGGGAAAGACATTATCATTCTCACTGAGACTCATGAACACGAAGATTGCAAAGTTCCATATTTTGAAGGATATAAGAATATATCAGTTTGGAATGAAAGGATTCAAAATGGCAAAGGACATGGCAGGGTTACAGTGCTAATCAAAGAAACATGGTGCAGAATTATTAAAGTGGAGAAAGCGAAGCCAAATAAATAGTATATATTGCTGAAAATAACAGAAAACAAGTTAATAATTAGGATTGTTGCTTGCTATTTTGCACCGAGAGGCTCAAAAACATATAAGAAAAAGAAGTTAGATTGTGAAGACCCCTATGCATCACTAAAAGGTGACATTTCAGTTTTCAATTACTTAGGAGAAATCTTGGTGATAGGGGACTTCAATGCGCAGATAGAAAATAACCAAACTCTTAATTTGAGAAATGAAGGAATGAGAAACAATCTGTTATGGTTAGAAGAAGAAGATCAGCATTGGGAAAGGAATTCACAAGATGGAAAGCAGGCAATTACTTACTATGGAGTAAAACTATTAGGATTATGTAGTTTGTATGACATGGTTATATGCAACAACATGAGAGCGTGGCCAAATTCAGAGAAGATCGCTTGCAAAACTTACAACGGTCAAAGCGTGGTAGACTATGTTATCTATTCACAAAGATATATCCCAAGATTGATGAATCTCAAAATTGAGGACTGCCCTATAAAGATGAAATCAGACCACAATCCAATATATGTAAAATTCCATATGCACACAAATCATCAACATGGAGGGCAAGAGCATCACAAGCATGGGAAGGGACCTCTTCAAGGTAGAATCCTCATGAATCAAGATAACCAAGAATTCTTCAAAGCAGCCCTTGAACATCATTTTCAACAACATTTTAAGGAAACAAAGCATAATACTCCAACTATGAACAACTGTCCAGCAAACAGTAATATGCTGATTTCTTTAATCCAAAAGGCCCTAAATGCATGCAAGAGAAGTAGACCTAAAATTGGAAGTGCTAGTAGTTTTTTAGGAAATTCATGGTATGATGAAGAGTGCAAGGCAACAAAGATAACTTTGAGAAGACTTGGAATGACTAAAGAAAACAAAAAGGCTTATGAAAGAGTCATCCGGTTCGAAAAGGAAAGCTACATGACTACAAGGAGAAAATAATTAATTTCCTTTGGAAAGCATAATCCCAAAGGTTTTTGAAGGGAACTACAACAAAAGAGAAAACAAACAGAGAATAATATATTATATTACAGATACCCAATGGCTAGAGTATGCAAAGCTACTCTATGAAAGAGTTCAAGATAAAGATAATCCTCTGGTAATCAGCACAACAACTAATATTTTTTCCATGAAAGATATCACTCAAGGCATAAGGAGGCTAGCAGAAGGTAAGGCACAAGACATAGATGGGATGCAAGTTAAATATCTAAAGTGGAACTTAGAAACCACTGCACCACACATCAAAAGCATATTCAATGGCATCATCCAGGAAGGTTTTATGGTAGATTGGATAACTAGTGTCGTTATCCCTCTATATAAAGTAGGGATATCAATAATCTGTCCGATTACCAAATTATCATGATGAATCCCCTCTTTGAAAAGCTATTTGATAGTGTGATAGAATGCAAAATTAGCAGTTGGGTAGAAAAATGGGGTAAAAGAGCAAAAGGGCAAGCAGGGTTTAGGCCAAAACACTCCATTATTGATCATTGCATCACTCTTAGACACTTGATTGAAAAAGTATGGGATACTCGGGCAGAAGAAGCTTTTAGTTGCTTTGTTAACTTCAAAAAAGCGTTCGACACGGTCCCTAAAGGTAAAATTTGGAGTAGAATGGAGGAGCTTGGAGTTTCAGATGAATATAGAGCGGTAGTGCATAGACTCTACGAGCAAGTCAAGGCCAAAATCAAAACAAGTGAAGGTATGTTAGAATGTTTTGAAAGCGACATTGGAGTCAAACAAGAATGTCCTCTATCTCCAACCTTGTTTGGGCTATACATCGATAAACTAGAGGAATGGATAAATGACGCTGGTGGAGGGGGCATCCACCTAGCTAATTATGTTGTAAAGTTACTTTTATAAGCAGATGATGTCATTCTAATTGCAAAAACAGCCCATAGTTTGAGAGAACATTTGAAAGCTCTAGAGCTTTTTTATCAAGAGGTGGGAATGCAAGTGAATACTAGCAAGACAAAAGTTATGATTTTTTCTCTACAGAGAAAAAATAAACAAACTGAGTTCCTTTTCGAAGGAAATCCACTGGAGATAGTGGAAGAATACAACTATCTTGGGCTTGAATTTTACAACAAGCTTAGTTGGAAGACCTATAGAGCAAAAAGAACTCAAGGAGGGTGGAAGGCCTTATACTCATTGCAAAACAAATGAAAGAATGCAAAATTATGGGATTGAAAAACCAAGAGAATCTTGTTCGGCCTACTTGTCACAATAGTGGTCCTATATGGATGCAAAGTTTGGACCAGCAATGTGTCTGACCTAAATTGGAGACAGATAGAGAGAATCCAAAAACATTTAATCACAAGTAGCCTCAAAGTCAAAACCTCAGTTCCATAGGAGATTTTATTATCCGAAAAAGGTACCTTTCCATTGGAAGCATCAGCAATGACTCGGACATTAAGTTATTTAAAAAAGACACAAAGTATGGAGAACTAACGATGGCCCAAAATGGCAATATAAGTAGAGCTAAGCAGAAGAAAAAACACGTGGATAAAACGAAACAATAAATGGATGAGTAAATAAGACATCAACATGCAATAATGCCCAAACACCAACGAAGAAATAAAAAAGTATCTGAGAGAAATTTAGGACAGCCATGTGGACAAAGCAACTGGGACAAAAGAAAGCATACTACATCAATAAGTTTAACTCCACATGGGAGTATGGAGAAAAGACATACATAAGGGTAGAAATCAAATGGAAAGCAAAGATGTTGATTGCACAATTGAGGACTAGCTCACATCATTTTAGGTGTAAAACCAACAGGTAGACAATACATAAGGAAGAATGGGAAACAAGAACATGTTTATTTTGTGACAAATGAGTAGTAGAGACAAAATGGCACTTCATCATGGAGTGTGCAGCCTATAGTGACATCTGTATCAAATACAAAGACAGCTTGAGGGTTGACAACTTAACTAACTTGTTTGAAGAGGAAAGGTTAAACAGTACAATAATTTTATCAATCAAGATCCATGGTAGAAGAGTTAGCATTGAGAAGGGATTAGAAATTTTGCAATAGTAGTAGGGCAGCCCTTGTATCAAGAAGTTGTGATATCACGGACAACTTTAATGCAACTCTCAGTCCCATAGATTGCTTGGTATCGTGAATATTATTAAAATCTTTCATTAATTCATTCAATAACAGTCCCTTTAGATTGTAATGGTACATAAAATCACTCTGAGCTTAATTATAAAAACATTAGCCCCAGACCTAGTATTTTTAGCGACCACCCCTTTAGATTGCATTGTTTGCTAATTTGTTGTTTTATAAATATTACCATTGGTTTCTTCTTGTAAATTTTTTTTTGGTTCTTTTAGTTTGCACCTTAGACATAGGTGGCATGATTCATCCTTTACTCGTTTCTACGTGTCTCTTTTGAACCCTCATTTCATATTCAATGAATGTTAGTCCCTTTTCTCCTGCCACTTTCGATTAGGGTTTTGATCATTTTTGTTAATACAGATTTTATTTTGTAGGACTTTCACAGAGTTTGTTCGTCAATTAGTTCTTTGAGGCACCTTAATGGAGTGGAGCAATGGCAAGTTAAAGACTAAGCTTGCTTGCACTAGGATCTTAGCATGAGTAGATTTGATAGTTTGGACTGAATATTGTTCTTATTTTTGTAAACGACCCAACCATCACCCCTGATTACGGCTATTACCCTATTCTTGGAATCGCATCAACAATTTCAAGAAGATATCAAACATCCAAATTGTAGTTTGTCTTATCATTCAAAAAAAGGGTTTGGAAGATAAGTTTATTAAAATCAATAAAGAGGTGGGTAAAAATGGTGATGATCTCTCTCTCTCTCCACATAAATCCAGTTCTACTGAGTCAGATTGGGAAGGAGTTTGGTAGGAACGCAGATGAAACAGTATACAAATTCTTTAATGAAGTATGGCTCTCTGGCAGACAATACCAGAAATTAAGAGTTTCAAATGTCAAAATGGGAGTCTACTGCTCCAACAGTGATAGATGGGATGATGAATATAATTTAGAGAGTACTACGGTTGAGAGTAATCCAAGAATGGGATATGGCAAGATCATCATATTTGTAAAATGCAAAAGTGGCCTTTGCTTCATACTATAAATAAAGATTGCTCTTTCCCATTTAGCACAAGAATGACATCCCTTGTCAACAAATACTATAGGAGAAAGAAAAACTCAATTAACAGCATGAATGTGGTGCAACCAAACCCTGCAAAATCCAATGGAGAGAGCACCTGCATATATCATGCAATATCACATAATTTTGATGCAAAATAGGGATTAAATAAACATAGTTGAATCATTATTAAATCTGGAATCAATAGTAGACAACAGCTAATACAACCTTGATTGCCATTCTAAGACGGACAGTTAGGGGACACCCTTGACTACAATTCCAAGATGGACAGTCAGGTCCCTAGCTAACACACAACAGTTTTTCTTATTTTTTCAAAGTGTTGCGCTCCTTTCTATATATTTGCTATTGTCATCCCCTTTTTCCCAGAATAAAATAATATGCCACTACTACCAAAAGCCCCAACCTTCCATGACAGTGGACTATCCCTAAAACAAGTACACAATTTAATAAAATTAACTATTTCAACAAAATTTATTTTTAGGAGGACAAGCTCCTGAAAACACTCAGCTATCTGAACTGATAGCTGTTACATCAAGATAACACAATTATAATAAAAATTAAATATTTGCCCTTTTTTTTAATTATATAGGGTTGCACAATCCCATGGTTGCTCCTACATCAAACACCCAGGGTAAACAAAACATGAGCTTCCACTCATAGATGTAGCCATCCAATTCCTAACACCATTTGTGTTGAAATTGTTAATCTTACTCAAATTGCACTCAAATGCACATTTTAGGTCAAAATCCAATAAAACACCCTAAACGGTTCGAACTTGTCATTTACAAACGCTGATTTAGGTCAAAGTAGCCCTAAAGGGGCAATGCAATCTATGAAGCAGCTAACTTTGATCAATTCATTTCGAGTCAAAATGACGATTTCACCTTTTTGTGCTCTGAATCACTATTTTCTTTTTATTCATTATTACACGTCACATACATTTGTTATTTTGTGTCGGCAACATCCTAAATAGGAATATGGTTCCAACACATCTAACATCGCCTTCTAATTCTTTCCGAGTCAAATTACGACCCAATAATATGACTTTCTGACCATTTTGATTATTTGAAGGCCAATTTTCAAATAATTGCACAAATGATGATTAACCTTGTTTAAGGCTAATTGATCCAAATCAAGAGCTTAAGTGGATTTTCCATGAGAGTTGTTGAATATTTCTTTTTGAAAATTGAATTCTATTAACTACATCATCAGATGACATCATTTTTTGGGAATGCATCTCTAGGCCATAAATGCATAAAATATCAGGATTATGCATCTCCCATGTCTCATTAAGACCCTCCATGCCTCTTAAATGCCCTTCTATCCCAAATATTTATGAGGGATATTTATGGATTTTATTATATAATTGAATTGATCCTTAGCCACACATCTCAATCTTGGATGGACGGTTCAAGTTGACTCTGATCAATCTCAAAAATTTATAAATAGAGAGGCCATGAACATCATTTTTAAGCTTAAATTGTGCAAAATTATAATGCTAAATTGTCTCCACAATTCTTTGCATTTGACCATTGATCTTATTTTGCAAGCTTAATTGATAGGCTAGATTAGAGATTTCATCTACTTTGAGCCTAGGTTATGCAAAAAATTCTTGAGATATTGGAAGAGTTACCACCATTGTTGATGAAGACAAGAACTCTTGATCAAGAGAGAACATGCTTTTGAGCCGCACTTGTATGGTGAATCCACTTGGGAAGGTAATCGGTATTGCTTTCTTTCAATTGTTTCTTGCTATCTTTTGTAATTCCCACATGAATAGATAGGCTAAGTTTTGTTATGTCTTTAATGCATTTTTCATGATTTCTTGACTAATGTTTGACTAATTTTCTTTATAATCGTCTCTACATTTTGGCATGCCCTGTGGGACTCAACGCATCCCACATATGAAGGAGAGCATGAGGCAACTTTAAAATTTCAATTTGGATGCTTAAAACTCTTTCTAAGTGATTTTCTAATTTGGTTTGGCCGGATTTTAATCTTCATGGGTTTACACGTAACTGTCGACGGTTGGAGGAACCGTCGACGGTTGAGTAAACCGTCGACAGTAATTTTCAACCATCAACGGTCAAGTGAAACCGTTGATGGTTAGGTATAACCATCGATAGTCACTGTGTTTTTCTTAAAAACACAAACCCGAGAGCTAATAGGCCATTTTAAAATGCTTGGTTTGGGGTCATATGACTCCATTTTTGATGTTTTTTTTAAACCACGTGTTTTCTCCTCAATTTTCAGATTTTGATATCAGATTAGATTCAAGTTGCATAGATTTTTTGCAAAATTTTGAAAATCTCTTTAAATGTTTCTAATCTAACACATTTGCTTTTGGGGTGATGCCTTTGGGTAGATAGATAACCGCCGACATTCTTCCAAACTTAAAATCGCTTCAAAGCTAAAGGACACTAACTTTTTCATTGCAGTATCAAGTTTGGAATTTGTTAAAACATGTTTTTTAGACCTTCTTTGAAAATTTAAAATGAATTAGGAACCTTGTTTTTGTGCTTAACAAAAAATTTAGATACTTAGGTGAATGTTTTGACAAATTGTGCTTTCAAAGTTACAACTTAAGACCAAGGGGTCAAAAGAACATCACCTCATCTTTCATTTGGGGCTTAAAATTGAATTCACTTGTCAAATTTGTATTCAATTGTTGTTTAAACTTAGAATTTGATTAGCAAAAAGAGGGACATTGCGTGTATGCTCTTCCATCCATCCCCTTTAGGAAACTTTTGGAATCAAAAGCGCCATCCTTATTGCAAACATACCTAGTCCAAGGCATAGAAAGAATGTCGTCTAAAGCACTCCCCAAAAACTCACAATAGTTTGGATGATCTTGAAAACGACCCTAAAGTCTTTCTCTTATGTCTTTTATTTCATTGCATCTTGGCTTGCGAGGGGGACTTCATTACCTCCCGCAAGTTCTTTAGGGAAGCTTTGACCCGAAGTTTCGTCTCCTGACTCTGACTTCAACCACTCCCACTAGGATCGGAGGTTTGAGCAGTTAAACCGCCTTCTAGTGTTGGAGTTGCACACGGGACGTATCTATTAAGCACAAAATATACTAAGAGGGGGGTGAATTAGTATATTATATATCTTTTACTTAATCTGATTTCTTTTTTTTTAACCACTTAATCACACATTCAAGATATGTAATAAAACTAAAACAATAGCATGCACTACAAAAGAGAGAGAGACACCAAATTTTTACGTGGAAACCCAAAATGAGAAAAACCACTGAGAACAATCTCAAGTATATGAATGAGCACCAACTCAAATTACAAAGTTCGCAAGCACCAACTTGCAGGAGCACCAACCCCTTTGTCGAGCACCAACACAGCAACTATTTGTGAACACCAACCCACAGGAGCACCAACCCCTCTTGTGTACAAAACACAACTATCTCTCAATGTTGCTTACTCAACAAATGATAGAACTCTACAATATCTTATGCTTTTCTCTCCTCTTTTCTTATATAAAAAAATTACAAAACCATGCACTCTCTTGCATATTACAAATGGCTTCTCAAGCCTTTATTTATAGCTTTCCAAATGACCTTTGGCATTCACCCTTTGTGACCCTTCAATCTTCATGGAAAATGGCGCCAAACTTGCATGACCCTTCGTATCCTTGCATTTGAAAAGTCATATGGTGACCTTTCATAAACAAATGCGTCATTTCCTCTTTTGTCTTTATCTTGGTGACTTTTCGTATTCTTCAGAGTGTCCCTTCATGGAAAAATGTGCCATACCCTCTTTTGTCTTCACATGGTGACTCTTGGAATTCCTCAAGATGACTCATGAGAAAATGCATCCCATTCCTCTTTTGTCTTTACCCCGTGACTTTTTGACTTCTCCATGGGCCCTCTTTTGACTTATATGCAACCAAAAATATATTCGTTAATATTAAATAAATATTAACACACATTAGCCAAGATATGAATATTAAAAAAACCACTAAATGCAATGGGGCCTTTATCACCAATGCTAGACCTTTGACAACAATGACAATATTTTCAACAGTATCTGCACTTTGGACATCACACTACATTGAGCAAGCGATGGATGTAGTGGTTGCAAAAAGAGCAAGACCTTTTTGCAACAAGCCAAGTGTCGCAGACACCCAATTACATGCTTTTCTTTTGCATCATGATGTGAAAGTCATTGTGTAATTGATCCCCTTAGAAACATTTGAAAACCAATTAGTTTTAGTCAACATCACATTGCCATACCCTTGCTAGGATTTGGACGATTATACTTAGTGTATTTTGATCATTTTTGCTTAGTATGTTGAGACTAAACTCATTTGTTTGTTTATAAACCATGTCAAAACCAATTTGTTTATACGTCACTCTTTTGTTTAAAGAGGCGTTATGTTGGCCGTTTTACACAACACTTATGCCTTGAAATTTTTGCTAAACATGTTTGTGTGTATGCCATTTGGACCTCGTTTATGTGTCATCATGTTGTCCGCTCTTGTCTAGCTTGTTTGGTCCAATCCTAGTCTTCAACGTTGCATTTTCAATTAACTTTGTCATGTTTGATCCAAATATTGATTGATTTCTGTTTAGGCCTCAATTCGTGAGATTGATACACAGATCTTTCTCTTTTGGATTGCATAACTTCAATTAAATGATTACCCAAAATTGAAGACTATTGATTGTTTGTTTGTTTAAGTGTCTATCCTCATAATTGTTTGTGCCTTTATTTGGGAGAACACAACCTTTCTTCAAAAGCCTTTGACATTAGACATTTGACGTTAGCCTGTTTTATGCCAAATCTTGTCACAAACCACTTTGAGATACAGCTCCACCCTTTCGACCAAGGATGAACCTTTTGTCTTTTGGGCATCATTTTTCAGAATTTGCAAAACTCTAAGCCTTTTGTTTTTGGAGCTTTTTTCATTAAATGTGAATATGTCTAGTTACACTTATGGTGGAGTCACGGATAATACAACTTATGATAGAATGGCTGCACAAAATGACTTTTATGACTTTAGTCAAGATCCCAATGGTGATAATATGGTTTGTGAGATAGATTTCTATCCACCTCACAAAACTCAGTCATGGGAACACAATAAAGATCCAACTCGAGACTAGAATGATTGGGTTTATCAAGAAGACTTGGATGCTTTGGCTTGTGCAAGTAGTCAGGTTCCACAACGTGCCAAGATCACCATATTTAAACCTCTTTTGGTTTGCACAAGCAACCAAACTAAGAAGCGTCCAGTTATTCCCATTTTTGGCCCATCACCAGTTTTTGATGAACCTATTGTTGAACCAATTGTTTTTTATCCCTTCTTCAATAGTTTAATTTTTGGAGAGTCCATTATTGAACCACAAACCATTGTTTCGACTAAACCAAATGTTTCCCACTTTAGTAATTTTGTGCCGATCTTCGAGCCAAAACAAGAACCATTACCTCTTCAAGAGCCATCTTATGAGGATCAAAATGTGTTCAAATTTAATATTTTGCAACCAATTGTGAACCAAAACCAAAATGTTATTGTTGAAACACTCATTTGTGACAATTCAACCTGTGATAAATTACCTATTCATATTTTACCTATTTTTAAAGAGTCTCATCTCCTTGACAAGCCAGTCTCTGCAGAGTTGTCTCTTGATCTTTTCTCACTCGTTGAGGAGTCTCACTTTGACAAACACGATTTTGTCGAGACATCCCTTGAGTGGTACCCTCTCTTTAAGGGACTTCACTTAAACGAGCTAGTCTATGTTGAACCCTTCCAAGATGAATCAGTTTTTATTGAGCCCATTATGCCATCATAGGACATTACTTGTCAAACATTTAGCATTCAACAAAACATTAAAGAACCAAACACATCAGCTGAAGAATCAATATTAAAGTCAGGTTCCATTTTTGAACCGACATCAAATTTAGCATCAAAAATATAAACAACATCAGTTGCGACATTGGACTCAAAGTCCTTTGCATCAGAATCAAATTCAGAAACAGAATATGGTCGTGGTTATTACAACATTGGTTACACTTATCTTGCAGATCAATTTGAATATATTTGTGATCCTTCTACGGTTTTTTAGGATGATTACCTCAACATCAACACAAGTTCTCCTAGTATCTTCTACGAGGATTGTGTTGCCTTTCACCATCCCATTATTCCCATCCAACATAGCCATTATATTGATATTCTACCTCCCACAAACGTCGATTGGGACCGACAAAATCACACTTTGTTGAACTGCATCCATGGCAACATACCATTTGCAGAATCTCAGGGGGGGAAGACCACATTCATTTAGAAGAAGAACAATCTCCTAGTGAAACCTTTTTGAAGGCGCTAGGGGATGATCAAAGAACAAACTCAACATATTTTAGTGAAACCTTTTCAAAGGTGTTAGACTATAATCAAAGTTAAATGTTAACATCTTTTCGTGAAACCTTCTCGGAGGCGCTATGGGATGATCAGAACAAATTCATTGGTGAAAACCTCATCGAGGCACCAACAATTGAGCACATTAGTTCTTCACTGCATAGTGAAGACAATATCAAAGATCAAATCAAAATAGCTTCCAATCTACAATATAATCAGATGATAGCTATTCTCAAGACTAAACAACAGAAAAATATGGTGGTCATATCGAGAGCATCTTCAGAGGTCTTTGGCCCGCCACAACCAAAATTATGTTGAATCTGGTATCAACAACATTACATACGACTGCAATTCCTGATCTTCATTTGTTTTCCATTCATTATACATTCCATTATCACCCACCTATTTATTACCCACTTATATCATTTATCACTGGCAACACTTTCCTTTACAGAGGCTACAAAGATATCTTGTCTCGACGTTTGAAGCAAGCAGAATCGATTGCCAACGAAGATCACAAACACATTATTGAGACCCAAATCAACAACAAGTTCTTAACAGAGCAATGTTTCCAAAAGGGTGTTGGATAGCAATTTTTATAACTGATCATTTATGTTGTCTCACATATTGACTAGGATGTGCATCTCCCTATCAACAAGAGTAGCAAAACCATTTTTCACTTTTCCATTACCATGCCTCATCTCTTAGGGGTAACCCTATAGACCCTTTTAGGCATTATTATACCATTGTGTTCCATTTACCATGTTGTTTGAACTACATTGACTTGAGGTCCTTCGGGACTATGTAGGCAGCGCTCAATTTCTATTTAGGTTAGCTCGGTCACCCCTTTTCTATACTCTCGCCATTTTGTGAGTAATTGATAAGTTTGAATGTTATCGATGTTTTGCGAGCAACCTAAGCAACACTCTCGTCGTTTTGCGAGCAATCTAAGACAATCATCGCTTGGGGGCAACTTTGTTGCCACTATAGTCAATTTTCTTCTGATCATTTCATTATACCATTTCTTTACTAGTAACTGAGGCTTGATTTTAGTCGTTTTATTGATCCTATTTTGATCTTGGTTCCTTTGGTTCATCCTGCACTTTTTGTGAGGGGATTTTGATCTAGTTTCAACAATTTTAGAATTTTGTGTTCAATGATAGTGTATGACAGTAATATGACATTTGATCTGGCAAGTTATCTTTCTTTTATTATCTTATCTGGTATCACTGATTATAACTGCCTATGGGCAGATTGATATTGTTTTGATACCCCTGATTATAACCGCCTTTGGGAAAATTAGGCACAATGCCTTTTTATCATGCATTGTCGCATCATCTGGTCATTACTATTATCATTTGTCTTGTCATTCACCTTTATTTGTGAACTTATTGCGACCTGGTCGGTTTTTCACCACCTTTTGTGTGGGCAGAATTATTGTGACTTGGGATTATTTTGGGGTTATGTAGGTCGTGTTTGATTGATATCGGGGTCAACTCAGTCCCTCTTATCATACGCTCTTGCCGTATTGTGAGCATTTTAAGTTAGCACGCTCTCGCCGTTTCATGAGCTAGACTATTTTGTATCTCTTAATCTTCAATCGAGTTGAGATACTTAGAAAATTCTAGAAACATTCATAAAACATTCAAAAACTCAAAAACATTTTGTGTTTATTTGATTGTTGTTTGTCATGTTGGTCTCTTTTGTTTTCATGTTTGGTCTTGCTTCTTTGTTTTATTTTCCAAATACATCTTGATGGTCCACATAGATATCGATTATTCGCATCTTGATCTCATGTTGTTAAGATGTCTTGTTTTCTTTTTCTTTTTCTTTATCTTTGCTTTTTTGTTTAAATGTAAATGACTGTAACTCTGGTTTTGGTCATTGTTTTACCATTATCCTTAGTTATAGGTAGTCACATTTGAACCGGATCCATGCAATTGAAATATTATGTCATTCTAAGTCATTCATACTTATGATGCCTAATTTCTTTTGCTATAGCAAGCACTTTTGTGCTCAGCGTCCAAGTCTTAACGTCAACATAGCTCTGATGAACAATTCTCTGGAACACTTTGCATAATTTAGGCCCGTGATATGAAAATAGGCATCTATGTACTATGCATTTTAGCACTTCGACTCCATGCGTAGATGTGCATCTCTTTGCACACATCACAAGTCTAATCAATTCTTGGTCCGTTTTCATCATTCCTCATTCCATTCTATCCCAAACTTGGGTGAACTACATTGACCTGAAGTTCATGTTGAAACATGAGTCCATGGAACTATGTAGGCAGCGTCCACTTGTCTTATACATCTGGAGTCAACTCGGCCATCTCCATCCTTCTTTTCATCTCTCTCATCACTTTGTGTATTCTCATATGCTAGGTTTTATATGGATTTCTAAGCCATTACAACATCACATGTATGTTTGTGCCCGCTCGCTTTAACCTATATTTTGGGTTATATCCTTGAGCTATTTTGCTTGCCAATTGCCCATGTTGGGGCACAACATCTGAACGTCAGAATCAAATCAACTCTACTGGGGCAAACCATATTTATTCTTTATCAATGATCAAAATTCGCCCTATTGGGGCAAAACTATCTTATCACGATCACATTTGCTCTACTGGGGCACTTATATCTTGTCTTTGGAGACCCTGTTCTAGTGGTGTTTCCTTTCCTAAAGCAGAACGTTGTCTCTATTCCTCTAATTCCAAGCTCTCCACACTACTACCCACAATGGCAATATTTAGTGTGCAACTTGTCTCGGGATTGATCAATGCCTTAAGCGCACATCTTTTACTCTCAAAATTGGGTACGTTTAAAATGTGTCCCTTACATTTATGGATTGTATCTTTCCCATTCCCCCCGTCTTTGGGGCCTATTATACCTCTAATTATATTTTGATCATTGATGGTAATCACGTGTGCAAGCATTAGCTCATCTGAATGTGATCTATTCCATGGGTTAATCTCTCACTTTCTCTCTCTTTTTGAGAATCCATCCTTCTCTTTCATCCTAATATGTCCTCTCGAGGGGGCATCATGTGTTTGTTCCAATTTCTTCTTGACAACTCTTTTCTTTGAAAAAGCATTTCTTAGCCTGAATGTCTCGCTACGCCTTCCCAAAGAGGGGCAAAATATAGATATCCAATTCCTAACACCATTTGTGTTGAAATTATCAATCTTACTCGAATTGCACTCAAATGCACATTTTAGGTCAAATCCATAAAACACCCTAAATGGTTCGAACTTGTCATTTACAAGTGTCGATTTAGGTCAAAGTAGCCCTAAATGGGGCAATGCAATTTATGAAGCAACTAACTTTGATCAATTCATTTCGAATCAAAATGACGATTTCGCCTTTTTGTACTCTAGATCACTCTTTTCTTCTAATTCGTTAGTACATGTCACGTACATTTGTTATTTTGTGTCGGCAACATCCTAAATAGGAATACGGTTCCAATGCATCTAACATCGCCTTCTAATTATTCCCAAGTCAAATTACGACCCAATAATATGACTTTTTAACCATTTTGATTATTTGAGGGCCAATTTCCAAATAATTGCACAAATGTTGATTAACCTTATTTAAGGTTGATTGATCCAAATCAAGAGCTTAAGTGGATTTTCCATGAGAGTTGTTGAATATTTCTTTTTGAAAATTGATTTCTATTAATTATATCATCAAATGACATCATTTCTTGGGAAGGCATCTCTAAGCCATAAATGCATAAAATATCAGGATTATGGGTCTCTCATGCCTCATTAAGATCCTCCATGCCTCTTAAATGCCCCTCTATCCCAAATATTTATGAGAAATATTTATGGATTTTATTATATAATTGAATTAATCTTTAGCCACACATCTCAATCTTGGATGGACGGTTCAGGTTGATTCTGATCAATCTCAAAAATCTATAAATAGAGAGGCCATGAACATCATTTTTAAGCTTGAATTGTGCAAAGTTATAATGCTAAATTGTCTCCACAATCCTTTGCATTTGACCATTGATCTTATTTTGCAAGCTTCATTGATAGGCTAGATTGGAGATTTCAACTACTTTGAGCCTAGGTTATGCAAAGAATTCTTGAGACATTGGAGGAGTTACCACCATTGTTGATAAAGACAAAAACTCTTAATCAAGGGAGAACATGCTTTTGAGCCACACTTGTATGGTGAATCCACTTGGAAAGGTAATCGGTATTGCTTTCTTTCAATTGTTTCTTGCTATCTTTTGTAATTCCCACATGAATAGATAAGCTAAGTTTTGTTATGTCTTTAATGCATTTTTCATGATTTCTTGACTAATGTTTGACTAGCATTCTTTGTAATCCTTTTTATAGTGGACTGGTTGTGAGCTCCTCAATTGATTTTCCTTTTTTCACAACTTCAAATTCAAACATCCAAGTTGCATCCTCTACTGCACATCGTTTCCACTTGATCAAATACTCATAATAGTTTTTATTCCTTGTGCTCTTGTTGATTATGATGTCTATGATTGATTTCATTTCTTCTTTTTCTCCCTCAAGTATTTATGCTCTCCAATCAATGGTTGAAGTATTTTCATCTATTTTTTCCACTTGTGTAACCCTCAACAAATGGGTACAGGTCTGAAACATTAAAGGTAGGTGAAATACCTATCCCTTTAGGGAATTCTATTTCATACGCATTGATTGAAAACTTGCGTAATATCTTACAAGGTCCAATCTTTTTCTTTTGAGCTTGTTGTACTCACATTTTCAAAACTTTGCGTAAATATGTCAATACTAAGTCTTTTGAACAACATATTGTTTAAATCTATTCCCACTTTCTTCCAACTTCATTTTTACCTCCATATGTACATCATGCATGGCTTGGACATACTCTTCATCTTCACCACTATATTCATCTCAATTGTGCTTCTTAACTCGCAAACTCCTCTTGAGTTGCTGCCATATACAATATGAAAGATATTCATACTTTTATGTTTACACAGTCATTATAAGCAAATTCAGCTTGTGCCAAAGTTAAATCCCACTGTTTGGGCTTATCACTGACAATGCATTGCAGCAAATTTCCTAGAGATTTGTTTACTACCTTTGTTTGCCCATTAGTCTGTGGGTAATACACTGAACTAAAATTCAATCTTGTACCCAACTTCTTCCACCACATTCTCCAAATATTCCCTACAAATTTAGTGTCCCAATCCAACACAATACTCAATGACAACCCATGTAACCTTACAACTTCTTTGAAATACAAATCAACAATATGGGTGGCGTCATTTGTCTTCTTACCATAGTTACCAAATCTGGCCCAATATGGACAGAATCCAGCCAAATCTAGACAGAATCCAGCCTAACCCGGATTTTTCACCCGTCTTGGATAAGTTCGAATGGGTCAGCCTTGTTTTTTTTTTTGATATTTTTATTTTTTTAGATTTTTTGCGCAAAAAATACCCAAAAACCATAAATTTGATATAATACTAACATTTTATATTATTTTATTAATGATTTTCATTGTATTTGTCAATTTTGCATATTTGTAAAACTATGCACATGCACACACACAGACATACATATATGTATGTCTATCTATATATGTATGTATGTATGTATTCTGGATCAGTGTTTTTCAAAAAATTTCAAGAATTATGGATTTCGAACGAATTCGTATTTCTGAACTTGGTAACTATGTTTCTTACATTCTATAAAATGCACCACTTTGGAAAATCTATCTACAACAACAAAAATTGAGTCATTGCCTTGTTGAGTTTGAGGTAGACCAAGCACAAAGTCCATACATACTGTATCCCATGGTTTGTTGGCAATTGGTAGTGGTTGATAAAGTCCAGTATTCTGACTTCTACCCTTTGCATGCTGGCATATTCTGCCTCTCTCCATAAATTTTCGTACATCCGCACTTGTCTTTGCCAATAATACTGCTCACTCAGTTGTGCCAATGTCTTGTCATACCCAAAATGACCAACGAGACCGCCACTATATTTCTCCTTCAAAAGATTGTCTTGCATTGAACCTTAAGGTATGCATCATTTTTCCCTTGAATAACAGATCATCTTGGATCATAAATTCCAGCCATGGAGTTCTATCAAAACTTGTTGGGCTCTTACATGTTGCCCTTGCTTCCCTGAAATTAGAATCCTCTTCATACAATTCTTTCTTTGAAACCCAAGGACTTTCATTTGAAGTTCATTCAATAATAGAGCTCGCCTACTCAAGGCATCTGCCACTTTGTTAGATTTGCCACTTCTATGTTTTAAAACAAAAGTATAACTTTGAAGGAATTCTACCCACTTAGTGTGCTTCTAATTCAATTTACCTTGGCTGTTTATGTACCACAACATCCAATGATCAGTGAACAAAACAAATTCTTTGGGCAGCAAATAATGCTGCCACTTTTTAAGAGCTTGACCAATTGTGTAAAACTCTTGGTCATAAACAAAATATTTTCTCTTTGCTTCATTTAACTTTTCACTGATATAAGCAATAAGCTTACCTTCTTCACTGAGTATTACACTGATTTAACCTTTTTGAGTTTTACTATGAAAATCCTATGTTTAAATTAAAGGATTGAGATGTCTAAATCAGTTAAATAAATATGCAATAAACAAGTACTGATTTGTTATAGCATTTGACCTTTTTTGACTTTCTAAAAATAGCAATAAATAGGCATAATATAGACTTATTTGAAAACTGACTGTCACGGATGATCTGGGTTCTGAAAGTTGAGATCTGGGTAGTTCTGAGTATCGTCAACAAGATTCTAGTGTTCGTTTGCTCACTGGACAACAACGACCAATATGGACAGTAGCGCCATGTTCATTTAGTGTCCTCCAGATGGCGGTAGTGTCCCCTTTGCGACACTGTTCCTATTTTCTATGAGCACATCCACCTGTGTTTTTAGGCCCTGTTCCTGCGTGCACAAAACCTAGAGCTCTATCTTGTACCTGGAAACCCTGATTTAATGTGCAAACCCTAATCCTCCTTGCAAGTATGGCATGAGCAATAATTGTGTGTTTGTTAGTAGGATGGACTGGACATCCTCAACACCCCACTATGAAGAGAGTTGCCTACATACCAATACTCCGAAGAGAGATCAATCCTGATGTAGTTCTCCCACCTATTGCTTGAAGCAAGTGTAAGTGAATGCTAGAATGAGAGTGGGCTTGGATGCCTTGAATGTGCTTGAGCTTTTGAAATGTTTAAAAAACTAGGCTTAGGGCTGTTGTAGATGGTAGTATGCGGAAGTAGGGCAAAATAGAGATAAAATACCTTGATTTTGCTCAACTTTGTCTTTGGTTTGAATAGTTTTTGCATCTATCCTCCATCTAATGAATAGAGGTGAAGTAAACTTGTATTTATAGAGTTTTGTTGCTTGTGTGGATAAAAAAATATGCTTAGACCGACCTTAAGAGGGGCACAAGTTTGAAAAAGTATCCGTTGGGAAGAGCTAGGGCTTAAGAATAGTAGTGCCCAGTTGGGAACACTAGCACCATGTGCTTGTAGTGTCCCAAATATGGCGCTAATGTTTTCTTTGCATACTACTGAGCAAGTTGGATTGGGATCTGAGATGACAGTTATGGGACTATTTTGGCTCACTGTAGGTGACTGTGGTCTGCACAATGACTGAAAAGATGTCTCTAAGGCTCTAGAAAGGGTCTAGGACTAAGCTAAGAATAAGGTTACTCAAGCGACACTCTTAGCATCTAATTACCACTTTTAGGTGATTACATACACCTATCGTTGACCCACTTGCTTTACGGTCAACTTAGAACAATTTTTCAAAATCTGGCAATGCTAGAATTGGTTGTTCTGTAATTTCTCTTTAATAACTAAAATATTTCTTCTGCTGCAACTGTCCATTAGAACTTCTTCTTGTCCCCTTTCATTGTCTATGTGATGGGTGCACAAATCCCACTGAAATTCTTAATAAATTCCATGTAAAAATTAGCCAACCCATGAAAGCTCCTTGCTACATAGTCCTTGGTGAAAGTCATTCCTCTATCGTTTTAAATTTCTTTGGGTCCATTTTTAATCCATTTCGTGAAATCACAAATCCTAAATAAATGAGCTCCTCTTTCATGAAGCTACACTTTTTCAAGTTCAACAATTTTGCCTCTTTCAGCGTACTCAACACCAGTCTCAAATGTCTCAAACGCTCCTTACAATGATTGAAAACTAAAACATCATCCAAATACACCATGAGAAACTTACATGTGAATGATTTCAGCACATCGTTCATGAATCTCATAAATGTACTTGGGGCATTAGACTAACCAAATGGCATAACCAACCATTCATACAACCCATCATTGGTTTTAAACATTGTTTTCCACTCATCACCTTCTCTTACTCAGATTTGGTGATACCCACTCTTCAAATCAATCTTGCTAAAGTATTTGGCTCCACTTAAATAGTCCAATAAATCATCCATCCTTGGCAATGGGAACTGTTGACAAATCTTCCACAAATCAGATTTTCTCTTGCCACCAGAAAATTTTCTACGGACTCAACTAGAAAATTTTCTACGGACTCAATCAGGGAATTTCTATGGACTCAATCAGAATTTCTACAGACTCAGGCAGAAAAAATTTCTACGGACTCAGGCAGAAAAAATTTCTATGGACTCAAGCAGGGAATTTTCTACGGACTCTGCGGGAACAAGACAAGTTCCCAACACAGAAGAAAACAAAAGGGACTTTCAAATTTTTCCGAAATGCAACTTTTAGAGGCCAAATAGCACTTGCGGAGGGCAGAAAAGACAGAAAGAGCCAATGACAGTCCGAAGAAATTTCGGCAAAGTTTCAAAAGGCAAGGAAGGAAAAGTCAAGGATTAATTCGGAAAAGTCCATTTCAAGAATTTCGAATGGCACCTACCCTTCGGAAGGATCATTTCAACAATCCCGAAGGGCACCTACCCTTCGGGCAGGAGGAAGACCAAATTCACAGAACTTTGCAAAAAGCCCGGGTGCCCTCCAATTTTTCTGAAGGGCACGGGCAGAGGACACTTGGTCGGTGGCGGAGGGCAATTGGTCGGCGGAAGGGACCATGGCAGATTTCCTGAGGGACACATTTCAAAATCCGAAGGGCACTTTTCGTTGGCTAAAGGGAGAAGCGAAGGAAGATATCCTTCAGACTTTTTGTCCGAAGGAATTTGGGAGACGCACAAAGAGAAGTCCGAAGAAAGACAATGAAAAACAAGTGAAGCCAAGACACAAAAGATTCTTTCGGACCCTTTTGTCCGAAGGAATTCATTCGAACAAAAAATCCGAAAGAATTCGGAGAGATTACAAAGCCGAAAGAAAGAATGCCAACGGTAAAAAAGCCAAGGAGCTTCGGAGAAATTAATTCGGAAAAAAGCAAAGACATATCTTTCGGACTTTTTGTCCGAAGGAATTCCTTCGGACAAAAAGTCCGAAGAAATTCGGAAGCTTGCGCAAGACATAAGTCCGAATAAAACAAGACTCAGACAAAAGACAAGGGCAAAACAAAAGAAATGAATTCTTTCGGACTTTTTGTCCGAAGGAATTCCTTCGGACAAATAGTCCGAAGAAATTCGGAAGACCACAGAGACAAAAAGACCGCGGGAAAAAGCCCGAACAAATAAGAGTAAAGGAAAATGAGCAGAAATAAACCCAAAGAAATATAGCCGAAGGAAATACGACAACTTTTGGTGACGTCTCGCAGGCTGTCAAATTTTGCCTGCGGGAAGTAACCGTTGGAACAGGGATAAAGCCAGAATTCCGAAAGAAAAGGCCAAACGGGTAAAAAAAATATAGACAAATACATCTGAATATAGAAATCCCGCCAAAAATAGATACAAATAGTAGACCAAAATAGAACGAAATACATGCAAGCAATAGCTATTTTCGAACATAAGAGCTATTTTTGAATAAACGGTCAAAGTTTCAGTTGACTGATTATTAAAGTCTTGTTCGTCTCCATTCAACCCATGCATCCGAAGGTCTAATCCAGCTTCAGCAGGAGTTCCGAATTCGAACGACGAGTTGACTATTCGATTTAGAGTTAACTAATTGATTAAAACGTTGCTTCACTAGAAGCTTTCCATGCGAAAGAGAATGATCTCTTCGTCCAACTCAGCTTAAATAACGTTTAACTCAGCTTTCAAATGCTACAACTCGGCATCAAGCAGCTCACATGGAGTTCTAAAATTGACATCTGCGTGAATTTTCATGCAAAAAAGAGGTGGGCGGTTCATAACAAAGATAAGTTCGCTTCATCAAGCGAAGAAGCTTCATGCAAGGACAAAAGGGAAAATATATTTTATTGAAAGGCCAAGTAAAGCCTTGAGTTAGCTAAAGTGAATCTTCCCTTCAAGTGTCTACGCCAATCTTTGGCTTTTTGTAATTTTCTCTATATAATGGCTTTCAGCGTTGATTAAAAATAATCCAATCTCTCTTGGTTAGACCAGACTCTGCCATTGGTGAGTTGTGTAACCTCTTCGATCAATAGAAGGACTGTACTTTCAGATTTCAAGCGTTGGCATAGTGTATATTTTTTCAGCAATTTGCATAAGTGGTAGAGTTCTCTCCCTTCCCAAATTCTATTTCATACCTAGTTGCTATATTATCCTTGTGCGGGTCATGTTAAAGTGTTCTTTATTGTCTTTTGCTGAAATTGTAAGTGGATGTTAGGTGGCTGCAAAGTGTCTTGTATTGGACCTCTCTCCATCGTTTTCCCTCAGGTTTTAGTTATTGGATCGAACCTCTGCATGAAATACTTAGGCATAAGTGATTAGTTTGAAGTCTAAGGTCTTCCTTCTCCCTTGTTCGTTCAGTGTTCAAGGTTCCAAATTGAGTGGATCAAAATCTTGGTGTATCACCCCTTTTAGGTAGGATTTCCCCTTTAAGTTTTCTTTCTCCCTTTTCCACGGTAGTCAGCAGTGTAGAGTAGGAATCTTCATTGATACATCATACAGGAACCAGCCTTCTCTGGAGGTTCTTCTCACTATTGAGGCACCCACCCTCGTGAGAAGATCCCATTGTTTTAGCCGAATAGAGGACTGGCAATTTCGCGTACGTCTTCGAATCAGGGCGCAGCTCCAGGTTGACAACAGGAACCTAAACTTTATTGTGATCTTATTTATTGTCCTCGAATCCATACACATTCTCCATTATCTGTCTTTCTTCGGTGCTAAGATAGTTGGAACTGTGCATGGACTTAAAACTTTCACAAATCATCCCCTTTTGTAACAGCTCTTGGACTTGTCTCTTTATCTCTTCATTCCCTTAAGGTGTCAACCTATAAGCTGCCTTGTTTGGCAAACTTGCTTCTAGCACTAAGTCCATGTGGTGACTAAAGCTTCTTACCGGTGGTAATCCATTAGGCAAATCATTGGACACTATGTCCACATATTCTTCCAATAGACTCTGAATTTCAATAGGTAAGTCACTCGACTTGGTGTTTGTCTCCACTTGCACAAGTTTGAACACAAGGGCAAAGCTTGCCTCTTCCTTCTTTGTCTCTATTAGGAACTCTTTTACAGATACTAACATCACTTTTGGACTGCAGTCCACTTGTTCTCTTTTGTATTTCAATGGACTCAATGTAAATCTCTTCCCATCATTCACGAGAGTATATGTGTTTGCCCTACCATCATGTCTTTCTCTCCTATCAAACTGCTAGGGCCTACCCAACAATATGTGACACACATCCATGGGCATCACATCACATACAACTTCATCTCTATAGGCTCCAATCTGAAAATTTATTGTACATTGGTCATTGACTAACAATTGGTGTCCCTTGAGCAACCAAGAAACCTTATAAGGAGTTGGGTGTATTGACCTTGTCAATCCTAGCTTCTCTACCATTTCTTTAGACACTAGATTATCTAGGCTACCACCATCAATAATTAACTTACAAAATTTACCACCAGATTTGTAGATTGTCTTGAAGAGGTTCCTTCTTTGCAGTGGTTCAAATGTCTCCTTTGCTAGTTTCAAGAGTACTTTTTTTATCAAAAGGGCTTCTCCTTGCTCTGGTTCTTTTGTGTGTGTTGGAAACTCAACACTTTCCTCATCCCCATGGGCTATATGTGTTGTCCCTTCAGTCATTATATTGTTGTTATGTGCTTGTCATGGGCACTCAAATGACCTATGACCAACATACCTATTGCACTTAAAACATTTTCCCGTGAACCCTCTTCCTCTTCCATAGAACCCTCTTCCTCTAGGCATATAACCTCCTCTTCCTATTGAATTAAAGTTTTGGGCCTGTGAGCTACTTGCCTCTCCATCATGGGTTTGTTGTCCTCTTCCACCAAAGTTTTCTCCCCTTCCTCTACCTATAGAATTCATTTGTTGCCTTCGTGACTTCTCTTCCGCCTTCAAATCACATTGATAGACTTCTTCTACGCTTCTAAAGTTCAACAAACTAATTTCATCTTGGATATTAAAATGCAGCCCATTCACATGCCTTGCTACCTTTTCTAGGTTATCTTCCATGTGTCCAGTCCTTACAGTAAGTTTGTAAAACTCTTCTGTGTACTCCTTCACACCTACTTCTTTTTGTCTCGAATTTTGTAACTTTCTGAATAAGCTCATATGATAGTCTGAAGGAAAGAATTTGGCCTTCAGTTTGGACACCATTCTATTCCAAATTTTAATTTCCTCTTTTCCTCTTATTTCCCTCTCAGTTTACACATAGTCCCACCATAAAGATGCATGACCTTTTAACCTTGTGCAAGCAAACTTTACTTTCTTGAGCTCCTCCATTGATTCATAGTCAAAGCATTTTTCCATCTCTGTAATCCAGTCTATGAGCTCTTCACCATTCAAGGCTCCACTATAATAAGGTGCTTCCAGTTTGAGTTTGCTTCCAATCTTTGCCATGGCTCTGAGAAATTTGGTTTCAACTGCATCCCCTACTTCTTATTCAAGTTCTTGAGCTCCTTGGGATCTCTCTCCTTCGTCATCACTTACATCCTCAATATGAACTCCCCTTCTTTGGGCTATCTCCATTGAAGCCAGTCTTGCTTGGACCTCTCTCAGATTTTCAGGATTTAACTGATAAACCTCATAGGAAAAGCTCCATTATTCTTGTGGAGGATGAACCAAAAATCTCTGGTTCAGGGCTGCATACTGAATCCCTGACTGCTCATAACCCTTAAGAAAGTGCCTTCTCTGCTGTCAATATTCCACCAGTCCGCCCATCTTCAGGCCCGTCCCTATTAACCCAAACTCTCCTCTGAATAATCCAAATCGACACCCTGATCCCAATTTGTTGACCAATACGTCTCTGACTGTCATTGACAAAACCCTCAATGCCTTGGCGGAGAACATAGGCATGTATGGCATCCAAAGCCCACAACTGGGTTTAAGTTTTAACCATTGCAAACATGGATAAATGCAGTGCCCTTCTTGCCAATCTGGTTCAGCAACAACATAAAAAATGGAGACAATTGAAACCCTGTTGGACCTTGATTTGGCTCGACATCATTTCAAAATGGAGGAAGAAAGGCTGATTCGGCACTATTTAATGTTTCCAGCATCCTCCCAAGAGGCAAGCATACAGTCATGCCAAAATAGATTATCGTATTCAAGGTACTCCAGTGTCTAATCAGCATGCTCAAGCAAATAAACCCATGGTGAAGGGACAAGCAACCACATGGGTTGATCCCCTCTAGATGTATACTCTTTTTGCTGTTATGGTTATGGTTAATTTCATAGACTTTAAGCTCTTTTATAGGTACTCTCGGATGTTTAGTGTTAGCAGTTACTCTAGATACAAACTACCTTTTTTTTTTCTGCATAAGTTTCAGCTCTTTTCTCATTGTTTCTCTCATCCAGATAGAGACTTAATGGTGGTTGGAATGATCAGTATGATATATTCGGCATCTTTGTGGTTTTATTCTTTTCTTTGTAATACTGTTTGTTTGCTTCTCTCATCTCCGTAACTGTCTACTGCAGCTCTGCCCTGAGGCTTTTGCATCAATTTTTCCCTCATTAATTATTAATCTCTTTTTCAAAATAAAAAACAATGTGTCTCAATAATAACTGATACTTGACCTGGCTATTTTCATCTCCTACAAGGATAGCATAACGCCGCATATTTTTCATTGCACTGTGAAACATGCTCTAGAGAGTTTGGCCCAAAAGGGAAATGTTCTACGAAAAATATGAAATACAGAAAACAAGTCTTGCAGGAAGACAAGAAACAATCTACCATGGCAATAGATGAATGATATACACAACCACTTAAAGTAAATAATAGCTCTGTACCATGCACTATGATGTACCGGCGATGCTCATCAAACTCTCTGTTTTTTTAATATATATTGCTTTAAAAGTTTCACAAACTAAGCCCAAGGAGGAAACAAAGTTAAGACTGTCCTATTCAAGCCACTGATAAAGCACGACTAACTGAAATGAGTAGACAAAAATACTGCATAAAGATTAGGAGATTGCTGTCCTGATTATTAGTGAAGATCTGGCCTAGAAATTGATGTTTTCAACATATGCAATCAAGGCCTAAAAAATATCACATAAAGTGTTCTAATCATCATCGAAAAAACTTCAGGAAAGCTTGTTTCTTTTAAACATATGGATTGTGGAAGATTGAAGTGTCTACCGTCAAGATAGCTCAGGAGAAGGTCAAACTATCTTGAAAGCACAAGGTGCAAGTAGTGCAATTAAAAGTAAAACAACTCATCCCAGATACCTTTGAAATAATTAACTAATGTAACAGCATAGAGGTCCTTATACTAGGAGCACCATGTGGTCTTGGATTACACATTTATTTATATGGTCAGTTAAAGAATGGCATTCAAACACGAGGTGAGAAAGGAAACCTCAGAAGGAGTATTGTAATGTATCATTGAAATTCTCACTACCCCCTCGCTCACATCGTTGTCGAACAGAAGGTCAGACGAGCATAAAGCCGAGATAAGCCTGTAGGAATACATATGTCCATTCCTAATTGCAAAACCCATTTTATAAAGAGCTGTAGTAATGTCAGAGGATTTCTTACTCTTGTGGACAAAAGAGATGGTGGGAACCCTGCATTCTTCATCTGCATTAGGAGGTCCTACGATTCTGACATCTGATCTTGATTTAAGATAGCCAATCAATGCACTTTGCAAGGGTTTTTCCAACAATTTAACTGTCCGGAATGCAGCTTCAACTAACTCTCTATTAAAGAGAGAAGAATCCCCAACTTTCATAGCAGAAAGAGACTTTTCAACACTTTTTACCAAGTCAACCTGTTTTGAACCACCCAAACTTGAGGCCCACTCTTCTTCATGTGCCAGACATTGTAGATATTGTTGAAGGGCTAGAATCCCTGCACAGGCCTCATGATTAAGGCATCCAAGTTCAAATTTGCTGCTGAAACTATGACTGGGAATGAAATAGAAATTGGGCATCTCATCCTTGATTTCATTGAAGGCATCATGGGTTCCGAAGAGAACAGCCATGTGAGGCCCACAGACCTTGTATGTACTAAAAACATACCAATCAACACCCCACTTTGCTACATCAATTGCTCTATGTGGGGCAAAGGACACACCGTCCACAATCACTCTGGCTGCCTTGGATCCCATTTTCTCCCTAACAAAATCCACCATCGTTTCCAAATCCAGGATTTCTCCCAAAATGTTGGAAACATGTGCAACTGCTATGATTCTAGTCCTAGGGGATAAGAGCTTACCAAGAGATTCCAAGGTAGAGCTGAAATCTTCATTCACCATCCAAAACTTGAGCTTTAGCCCTCTCTTCTCTGCCAATTTAGTCCATGGACCAGCATTTGCTTCATGATTAACCTGATGAACAATCACTTCATCCCCTTCCTCAACAACATTCAAGTAACACTGACTCAAAGTTTCCAAAAGCTGAGAAGATGAAGGTCCAAATGCAACCTCTCCAACCTCATCACCATTCACAAAGGTCTTCATGAACTTATGAGCAGAATCTACTACCTCTTTTGCTCTCATGGAAAGCTCATAGCCAGCACCTATTTGAGCATACATAGATCTCATGTAATTAGACATGGAATCTATCACCACATCGGGACACTGGCTACCGCCTGCATTTTCCATGAAAATTGGAAGGTTTTGATTTTTGTCTGCATCAAAGTAGGAGAAGTGCCTCCTGATCCTGTTGTAGCCTACATCCATTTGGGTGTTGTCTGAAACTGCATGTACGTTGTTCATGTTAATTGAGAAAGTTGGTGGAAGCCTTGGAAGACCTATAAACACATATGCTGATTCGTTAACTACAATTGAAAGATGCAGAAAATGAGGCAATAAAAACAAATCAAATCAAACACATGCAGAAGCAGAAAGAAAATTGGACTGGGAGAGGCCACGAACCGGAGTAGAACATTGAGGATAGAGTTAATGGATCAGGATTGAGGAACAAAAAAATAAAAGTTAGTATCGCCTGCACTAGTTTTATTAACAGGTCTTCAATCTTATAAACAGGATATAGTAAAATGGACTTTGGGCGTTCCCCTTACCCCGCACATCGTTGTCATTCGATGCATGGCGGAGACGCCAAAGTGGGAGTTGGAATTCATGGCAGGAGAGGCTGGCGTGAAATTATACTTAAATTATGATGTTTTATAACTTTAATCGTATGATTCTACGCCCTCAATGAAAGTACCTACGTCAATAACTCAAGTTGAGGCGGGAAGGCTCGGGGCCCTCATCAAGATTCCAATTTCATTATTTGGAGGTATATGTATGTATAAAGTAGCACTTGTCTCAAAAGTATAAGTTATGCGGAAAGGGGTATGATTTGATGTTTTGGTGAATCGGTGTTTTGTAAAGCGAAAGTTAGTAAATTGGTAGTTGTATGTCACTCGATTATATTTCACTTTTTGTATAGGGAATATTAAATAACAATAATATGATATTTATGGTGGAGGTGACACTGGAAATGAAGGTGGCGTGTTGTTTCATACGACGTGGAAATGCATTGTATCGGGTGGAGACATTTTGTTTGATAGTGAGCTTGAGTAATAAGAAAGTGGTGCGAAAGGACAAAGCCATACAAAATATGAAAGTGGTAAAAGATTTCAAGGTGAGTTGGGCAGTGATGATGGGAGGCAATGTTAGGGATTTCAAGTGATGGACTCGAAGAAGTCCGAACAAATACACGTACAAAGTTCAATGACATATCATATTTGTCAACACAATCTATAGCCTCCATTGAATTGTTTCAATTATCCAATGCATTATTGAAACATGTGTCAAATATCTAACACCTCCTCTAAAAATGTATAAAATGCACCACGCGTCAATTTAAATGAATCTAAAATTAATTAGATGAAAATTATAAATGTTTTAACTATTTAAAACTAAATTAGACAACTCTAAAACTAAATGAAGAAAAAATGGAAATGTTTTGTTAATAAAATATGTCTTCTATATTATCTAATCAATAGATGTAGGATGCCATATAGAAATAGATACGGATACAAATATTTCTAAGTTTTTTCCATTCTCATTCTCAATAACACTAACAACAATGATTGTATTCGTAACAATAGAGCTCACTTTTTTTTATTTGGTAAATGGAGGAAAGGTAAAATGATCCCCAGGACCACACGTGCTGCGAATTTTGGGTAGTTTGCTGAAATTGGGTTTGGATCCCCACCAATCTCTACATACTCTCTCCTAGCACTATGGTGGTATGATGTATCTCAAATTAAGCACTACCTCCGCTGAACATATAGCTTCCTCATGGACGTTGTGACTCTCATACTGAAGAGTGTAAGTTATGTTGAAAAAGATGTAATATTATGTTTTGGTAAGGCAATGTTTTATAAAGTGAAAGAGTGTAAATATCCAATTGCACCTCACTCAAAACATATGATCATTGACCCTGTCTCACCTTTTATGCAAGAAGTGTTAAGCAAAAATAATTTGATATTCATATTAATAATATTTTCAAAACATTTTTTCAATGACGAGTGCTCTCTTAGATTTTATTTTTCTAAGAATTATAAATAAGATGTCAATTGTGGCCACCTTTTGTTCTAGGGGTTCAAGTATGGCATTTTTGTATGTTTTTATATTTGATGCAATTATTCGAAGTATCAATATATGGGCAACACGAATGAACAAAAGCTACAAGATAGACTTTGGGACCTGTTGTCAATCAAACTCACACCCTTGTGAAGGTAGTTTCAGCCCTTCACAGTCTGTTGAAACATGAAAACAATCCTACGCTGTGGGTAACCTAATCAGTGGATTGAATCTCTAGATTATACGGGCTAGCTCCCTTTGGTGTATCAATTAGAATCTCTACTCTACGCTACGAACTGCTGGAGAAAAGGGAAAAAGGAAACTTGAAGGGAAATCCTACCTAATGATGGTGATACACCTAGATTTTGATTGATCCACTCAATTTGAGCTTCTAAAACATTGATTTAGACAAGAAAAGGGCTGAACTTTCAACTCTAATTGACCTCTATGCATAAGTATTTCATGAAAAGGTTTATCTGTTAATTAAAGCTTGAGGAAAATGAAGGAATAGGCTTGATTTAAGGCACTAACAACCTACTTGCTTCCAATATAACTTCAGCCAAAAGACATGAAACATAGAACATGACCTGCATAATCTAATCAGCTAGTAACTAGGTAAGAATCAAGACTTGGCAAGGAAGAAAACTCTATCACTTATGCAAATCACTGACATAAATACACTATACTAGCTTGTTGGAAATTGAAAATGACAATCCTATTTATTTGAAAAGGTTACAACTTAATCTTTGGCATAATTTTTTGGTCTTGCCAAAAGAGGGATACAAATCAAGGCTAAGGAGCCAACTTATATAGAAAAAGATACAACAACCAAGAGGATGGCGTTGAAAATAGAAGAGGAGATCAACTAAGTCAAATTTGTGCTATCACAGCCTTCAAGTAAAATCTATTTTTGTCTTATGCCATTATATGAAAAGTTCTTTGGCATTGTAAATGATGAAGAATCCAAGTTTGAGTCAAACTTTCATCATGCAAAATGCTACGCCAATCTCTAGATATAGACTTAGCTAAAACTGCCTGCAACATGAGAACAATCTCCTTTGCATGAAATCAATGCCAATGCTAAACTTAGAATTCTGTTTGAACTGCCAAAAATGTTAAAAACCTTCAATCAGATAAACAAGAGCACATGCATGAAATCAATGCCATGTTGGCGTTTGAAGGGATGAGGTAGACCCAAGTTTGACAAGTCAAACTCTTGCATGGAAAGCCACTGCCGGTTGATTAATCTTGACACTGAGTTGGATCGTTGAATGCATGAGATGACTAGGAGATAAACTTGTTTTCAACAACCAATCAATTGAAGCTTTGACCAATCAACTTTAAATAGCCTTTGCTTGCATGGACGATGAGAGGTGCATTCAAATTGAACTTCTTATTAGCTCTCTGCCTTTCATTCTCAGCTCTTTGTATTCTGTGCATGTATTCCTTCTGTATTATTTTGAGTTTTTATCTTCATCTATTCACTTCGACCTTTAGCTCTATTTCTTCCCATGGAATTGTTTTAGGCTTTTGTTTGGTCCTTATTTCTTCGAATACAATGTCTGAGACTTTTCCCTTTGGACCTTCTTTCTTTCATTTCCTTCAAAAATCTTGTTTTTGCCCATTTTATTTCCTTCAACCTTTGGCTTGAACCATTTCCTATGGATTTTCCTTATTGGTCCTTTCCTTCAGACAAAAAGTCTGAAAGAATTCATGCATTCCTTCGGGCCCTTGCCTCGAGTAAATTCTTGCTCTTAGACAATTCCTTCAAACAAATTGTCCAAAGGAATTGGGTCTTTAGGCTTTTTCATCAAGAAAAAAGTCCAAATTATTTCCTTCATGTGCCCTTTAGACTTTTTATTTTGATCTTTCCCGAAGGGCAGATACCCTTCGAGATTTTTGCCCAAAGGAATTCCTTCGGCTTTTCCATAAAGTCCTTTTTTGAAGGGCTAATAACCCTTCAGACTTTTTGTAATTGATCCTTTTCCGAAGGGATTCTACCCTTCAAAAAAATTTGAATGGTCTTTTCTGGAGGTAAAGTAACTCTTCAGAAAAATTGTAAAGGTCTTTCGACATTTCAAGTGACCATTCAAAATTTTCAAGTGGACTTTTCTAAACGAGCAAAAATCTCGAAGGGTATTTGCCCTTTGGGAAAGATCAAAACAAAAAGTCTGAAGGGCAAAAGAAGGAAATAATTCAAATTTTTTGTCTGAAGAAAAAGCTCGAAGACCCAATTCCTTCAGACAATTTGTCTAAAGGAATTGTCCGAGAGTAAGAATTTACTCAAGGCAAGGGCTCAAAGGAATGCATGAATTCCTTTGGACTTTTTGTCTAAAGGAAAGGACCAATAAGGGAAATCCACAGGAAATGGTTCAAGCCAAAGGCCGAAGGAAAAGAAATGGGTAGAGACGAGATTTACAAAGGAAATGAAAGAAAGAAGGTCCAAAGGGAAAGTCTCAGACATTTTGTCTGAATAAATAAGGACCAAACAAAAGGCCAAAACAATTCCATGGGAAGAAATAGAGCTAAAGGTTGAAGGGAATAGATGAAGATAAAAAATTGAAACTACACAAAAGGAATACATGCATAGAATATGAAGAGATGAGAATGGAAGGCAAAGAGCTAACAAGGAGTTCAATCTGAATGCACCTCTCATTGTACATGCAAGCAAAGGCTATTTATAGTTGATTGGTCAAAGCTTCAATTGACTGGTTATTGAAAACAGGCTTATCTCCTAGTCATCTCATGCATTAATGATCCAACTCAGCTTCGATATTAATCAACAGGCAGTGGCTTTCCATGTAAGAGTTTGACTTGTCAAACTTGTGTCCACCTCATCCCTTCTAATGCCAACATGGCGTTGATTTCATGCATGTGCTCTTGTTTATCTAGTTGAAGGTTTTCAACATTTCTAGCAGTTTAAATGGAATTCTAAGTTTAGCATTGGCATTAATTTCATGCAAAGGAGATTGTTCTCATGTTTCGGGCAATTTAAGTTGAGTATATATTTGGAGATTGACGTAGCATTTTGCATGATGAAAGTTTTAATCGAACTTAGACTCTTCATCATTTCCAACGCCAAAGAACTTTTCATGTAATGGCATAAGACAAAAATAAATTTTATTTGAACGTTGTGATAGCACAAGTTCGACTTAGTTGATCTCCTCTTTTATTTTCAGCACCATCCTCTTGGCTGTTGTATCTTTTTCTATATAAGTTGGCTCCCTAGCCTTGATTTGTATCCCTCTTTTGGCAAGACCAAAAAATTATGCCAAAGATTGAGTTGTAACCTTTTCAGATAAATAGGACTATCATTTTCAATTTCCAACAAGCTAGTATAGTGTATTTAGGTTAGTGATTTGCATAAGTGATAGAGTTTTCTTCCTTGCCAAGTCTTGATTCGTACCTAGTTACTAGCTGGTTAGATTATGCAGGTCATGTTCTGTGTTTGATGTCTTTTGGTTGAAGTTACAGTGGAAGCAAGTGCGTTATTAGTGCCTTAAATCATGGCTATTTCATCATTTCCCTCAAGCTTTAATTAACAGATAAAACCTTTTCATGAAATACTTATGCACAGTGGTCAATTGAAGTTCAAAATTCAGCCATTTTCTTGTCTAGATCAGTGTTTTAGAAGCTCAAATTGAGTGGATCAATCAAAATTTAGGTGTATCACCATCATTAGGTAGGATTTTCCTTCAAGTTTCTTTTTTCCCTTTTCCCCATCAATTCGTAACATAGAGTAGAGATCCTAATTGATACACCAAAGGGAGCTAGCCCTTATAATCTAGAGATTCAATCCACTGATTAGGTTACCCATAGCCTAAGATTGTTTCCATGTTTCAACATACTGTGAAGGGATGAAACTACCTTCACAAAGGTGCGAGTCTAATTGACAATAGGACCTCAATGCCCTGTCCCCACATCAACAACATTGCATCACAAATCCAAATTGTACGTTGGACGTGGATCTATGTTGCAATTAAATTAGCACCCATGACATCCAATTCCACCCTCAGTAATTAAAAAAATCCAAACAAAGATGTCATCACCCTAAAAGATGCATACCCCTTTGCAATGGATGCATGAAAGAAAATCCAACAAAAACCATGAAGTCGGGTCTAATATACTAATATATTAATAATATTTATATTTTGTGTGTATATTATTAATATTTTTATATAAACTATTTAATAATTATATATTAGAATATAACAATGATAAAGCTATTATTATGTATGTGTATATAATATAAATATTATTATAATTATAAATAAATAATATATTACAATATTATATATAATATTATTATATTAAATAAATGGTTATATTTTATTCATAGAGTTTAAAATCACCTCAACACTTATCGAAAATGTATTTATTAGAATTTTTGGATTACATCTTATTTATCATCCATCCTTATCTTGAAAATAAAACTTGATTTGTCTTCAGAATAAACTCGTGTCCATACAGGGCCGTCTTAGAAGAACCCATACCCATACAAGGTTGTCTCTTTTAGATTTGTGGGTCCATATTTTTATTACCATTGGTCATGAGCCTTAACCCTTCTTATTTTTATTTTTTAAAGTTGACCAACACACATTAGTTATTCTAGATCATCATATAAATATAAGGTCTTGCCAAGCCATTTGAGAATCAAGAATCAAAGAAATAACATTCGATACTTTACTACTTTGGCATTCAAAGGGTCAAGCATAGAGTTAGGCTTCTCCATTCATGTGGTGTTATATTAATTTAAAACTTACACTCTTATGACACTTATTTATTTTGGTTTCTCTACAAATTTCCTTATATTAAAGCTAGGTAATTAGACTGTAGTAGTTGCATTGATCACTTCTATGGAAGAGGGGGTTTAAATCTTTACTCGAGTTATTATATTCACTCACCACATAACTACATGGAGGTTTGATTACAAATGTACGGGATATGTAGTTTACAATGTTGCTTTGGTTGTTACCTTAATCTATTATTTTTGTTTTGTTTTGGATTGTGCAAGCGAAGTCAAAGTGAAAACTCAACCATATATCATATTTTTCCCTACACATCTGTGAAGTGAAGTTACAGTCACAATCAAGAAGACATAGTGCATAATTATCATAAAACCTACACTGTGAAACCCTATAGGGATGCACCTAGTAGCACAAAGACACACTCAAAAACATAGAGACAAGACCTAAGCGATTGGGTTTGTTACAAGTGAACTTGAACTAAAAAAACCCATATAAATACAAGTTCATCTAATATCGATGTATAAATTTAGAAACTCGAGATAAGATCAAGTACAATCAACAAAATCATAGTACAAAACTAGATTTATAGAATACTCAAAATGTGAACGTTTATTAACCTATTTTTTAATTCATTACTTTACTTTTATTTATGATACTTAAAATTTATTAATGTTAATTACCCTTTTAGATATATTTAAATTGTATATATTTTAATTTATTTAATTATAACTTGTTTAAATTTATTTTATGTAAAAACTATAAATAAATAAAATAATAATATATTATCTTTATTTATCTATTTTTTATTCTTTTAGAATAATTTCAATTCAATTATTTTCTATATTTGTAAAAAAGTTTATAAATTTGTTACAATTTTAAATATCGAATTATCTACATGCTTCTTTATTTATGAATGAGCACGATGTATTTTTTCAAAGGAAGGGTTTTAAGTGCCTTAAAACATTACTTGATGGCATGGATATTCTAAGACTAATCTATAAATAATAATATGGGAGAAACAACACATGAGCAATGGAGCATCCAAAGTAAAACAGAATAGTTATGTTGTAAGTCTAAATAAGTTACCCTATATAGATCATGAGATGGTTGTATCAATATTGATATGTAACATTAGTATACTGCAATTTGATTAAAAGGTTTTTATTGGTTAAAAATATTACATTGCATAATATTGTATATGTAATTATAAATAATATTTTCTTCTATATTATTAGAATAATTTAATTTCAACAAGAGCTTTTTATTACCTAAAAATTTATAATTCAATTTAAATAATAAATTTTTATTAATTATAAATTTATGATAAAATGTTATTTTTAAATTTAAATAAGAATTTTTTATTAACTAAAAATTTATGATAAAATATCATTTTTTAAAGAATTAATAATAATAATTTTTATTTTTTTCTAGACAACACTTACTATTCCAAATTAAAATTGGAATGTAGTTTTATAAATTTAATTATTTGATTTTTCATCTCAAAATTAAAAAAATATATAGAAATGAATCACCTCTATAATTATTTATATTTAATGCATCAAGATATTAAATGAAAATAATAATTTAATATTATTTAAATTTATATATTTTATATAATTTTAATTAATTTTTTTTAATTAGCTTACTTAATTTATAAGTCATCTTGAATATTATATTTTTAAAAAATATAACTTTCATTTATTATTAAATTAATTACTAAATATATTTACAATAAAAATATTTTTTGAAAAATTAAAAAAAAAATAATAAAGTCAAACGTAAAGAAACATTTTATAACAATATATATCTTGAGTTGAAAATAATTTTGAATCCATTATTTTATTAAATAAATAAAACAATTAATTTAAAATTACTTTTAATTCAAACAATTTATTATTATAAAATGTCAAAATATTTATTTATTTTTAATTTTATTATCATTCTTTTAATTATTAAATTAGGCATCCAAGTTAGTTCCTTCAATCTTAATTCATTATTTAATCTGTAAAAAAAACTTACATAAGAATTCATATCAATTATGAATGCATAGTTAATAATAGGAAATGTTATACTTTGGAGGTGGAGTGCTCAAGTGGATCAAAACTGATAGCTAAGATTAGGATTGATAGATATATTTTTATATTTTTTATGAAAATTATTAAAATGACCAATTAATTATGTATTATATGTTTAATAATTTTTATATGTATTTTGAATAATTATAATTTTTTTCCAAATTATTTTAAATTTTAATAAATTTAATATTAAAATAATTTATGTTCTATTTTATTGTTTAATTTATTAATTTTAATATTTTTCTTCAATTTTAATATATAATATATATTAATTTAATTTTAAGTATTTTTTAATAATTATTTTATTTTTTAGATAAATTTTAATATTAATTTTGTACTAAATTAAAAAAAAATTTAAATATTTTTTATTTTGAATAATTGAAAAAATTAAAAATATTTAAATTATCATTATTTTTATTAAAAATTATTACTTAAATTAAATGACTGATGTCAAAAAAAATTGTAGTTTGACAATTAATTAAAAATAACAGAAAATATATGCCACATGTTTGATTCCAATTAAAATTAACTCTCCCATCAATATGACATCTAAAAAAACATGCAAAAATACGCCAATATAAAATTATAGTCATATATCTAACACCTAAATCAATGATCAAGGGAGGGGAAGCTCATCTCCACCTACCTAGATTTTCATATAGAAAAATAGTTCGTTTCTAAAATCACCACAACGGTTAAAGAGGTGGACGTTGTAATAAAAACAATAGGAAAAAGAAAGGAAGTTCAACCAAGCAAATCCAAAAACCCATGCATGCAAGTTATGAAAGAGGATCCAATAATATGCATATGTTTGCATACTAATTAGATAAGGAAAGAACACATCTATCCAATATGGTATGGGGGAGTTTGATGTGTTAGTTCATGGGGGTTTAGTTTGTTAGAAAATCACATATTTTATAGCAATAGAAAAATAATAAAATTTAATAATAGATATAATCAAACAGACAAAATATTTAATATGTATGAGATAAAACATAGAATTTATGTGGTAAAACTTTAATAAGTTAAAGAAATATTTATATTATAAGATATCACTCCATAAAAATAAATATGTTTAATTGATAAAATATCATTAAGATTCTTCTTCCTAAAAATAGAGTGGAAAAACGTCATTAAGATTTTCCTTCCTAAAAATAGAATTCGGTGGAATTTGTCTTCCTAGAAAGAGAGGTTTGACTTCTTGATTTTTTGTTTTATCCCCAGACCCCACCAAAGGGCAGTGACATCCTCCATAGGATGTCACTATCCCCTAGTCCCCTTCCAATAATAGTGGGGGTTGTTGCCCCATACCCCTTATCAAGGAGTAGGCTATAAATTGCACCTCATAAAGATCCAAAATTTAACTTTCTTGTTAATATAAATTGACACATGAAAATATCTAAAAATTAGACTTGGACACCTGAGAAAATGAATGGAAATATGAAATTGAATAAGAGGATACTTTATAGAGGTTTTCGCTAATGATACAGATCGAGACATAGTATTTGGGGAATGACCCTATTTCCTCATAATGTAGGCCTCTTCATAAAATATACTAGCATTTAGGATTCAAAGTGATGGATGAAATTCCATCCACTCTGTTGATATGGATGAGGATACATGCTCTGTGTTAATAATTATGTTCCTCAAACCATTCCATAGAAAAGAATTTATGAACAATTCCAGAATCTACGTGGAGTTAAATCTTTTTGAAAAATGTCACTTGTGCATAGGATTGATAGAATGAATTCAAACCCTATATTTTGAAAGTATCCCATGTATGTACACAAGATTCCATAAATGTAGTCACCTAGTCAGAGAATGCTAGGTAATATTAAAAAACACTTGGATCCCAAAGCCAACAGTGGAAGCCAGTGATGAAGACAATATTTTTATTAAACCTAAAATGATAAGAATAAAAGGGAAGAAAGGAGGGGATAGAGAGATTTAGGATTCAAGAGTAAAACAAGAGAAAAGAAGGGCAAACTTCTAAAGGAGCAAAAGAAGAAAGGGACCCTAAACTACATGAGAAACGAAGAGGAAAGTGCTATCAGTATGGCCATAATATGGCTTCAAATATGACCTTAAAAACTCATATAGGATCTATTTCCCTAGGATTACATGCGTAGAGGAGAAGAGAAAGCCAAAAAAATAAGTAGAAAATCCCAACAAAAGGGAGAGATAATCGATAGTTGATGAAGAAAGTAGCCAAGGGAGGGATGATAAATCTACAAAATCCCTAGAGGAATCTTGATCCATATTCAACCAAAAGAACAACAAGCAAAACAAATAAAATGGGGATCTATAAGGAGAGGTAGATTTAAAACACTATATAGGATTCAAAAAGAGACAATGGAGGATGCGATAGTAGGGGATAAATCACAACTAGAAGACATGTTGGTGTGCACCAATAAGACTAAACTCTTACAAAATTAGAGGGATAAATACCCAAAATAATAATAGGCTCTTAGCATGAATGATTATTACATATAAACCTTGAGAGATCATGCTCCAAGAAACCAAGTTGAACAAAGAGATTAATTAACAATGGAAGATGGTAAAGGGGCTTAACTCTAGGTTTGAAAGAGACAAATGACATAGGGATTGATGATCCTATTAGACCCGCATTATGTGGAAGTAGCAAGGTCAAATATTTTATAAAAGGATGAAAGTAAGTTTTTCCCTTATCAATAACTATGACCACCAATCTTAGGGGAAAATGAGTCAATATGGGACCAAGTCTCTTAGGCTGTAGGAAAATATATTCAAAGGAAATATATAGTGTAAAGAGACTTCATTGCTAAAAAATATTTTAATTACATAAGGAAAAGAAAGGAGCAAGATCTAGCTACATGAGAAATGAAGAGGAAAATGTTATCAGTATGGCCATAATATGGATTCAAATGTGACTTGAAGAACTCATATAGGATCTATTTCCCTAGGATTACATGTGTAGAGGAGAAGAAAAATGCCAAAAGAATGAGTAGGAAATCCAAACAAAAGGCAGAGATAATCGGTAGTTGACGAAGAAAGTAGTCAAGGGAGGGATGACAAATCTACAAAATCCCTAGAGGAATCTTGATCCATATTCGGCCAAAAAACAATAAGTGAATAAAATAAAATGGGGATCAATAAGGAGAGGTAAATTTAAAAGTAAAACACTATATAGGATTCAAAAAGATATAATGGAGGATGCAATAGCAGGGGATAAATCAAAACTGGAAGACATGTTGACATGCACCAATAAGACTAAACTCTTAGAATATTAGAGGGATAAATAACCAAAACAAAAACAAGCTCTTAGCATGAATGATTGTTAATTATAAACATTGGGAGATCATGCTCCAAGAAACCAAATTGAACAAAGAGGCTAATTAACAATGGAAGATGGCGAAGGGGCTTAACTCTATGTTTGAGCAAGATGAATAATATGGGGATTGATGATCCTATTGGACCCACATTATATGGAGGTAATTAGATGCATAACTACTTTTCAAAGCTGGACGAAAGGTCAAATATTTTATAAAAAGATCAAAGTAAGTTTTTCCCTTATCAATAACTATGCCCACCATGACCACCAATCTTAAGGGAAAATGAGGCAATATAGGACCAAGTCTCTTAGACCATAGGAAAATATATTCAAAAGAAATATATAGTGAAAAGAGACTTCATTGCTAAAAAATATTGTAATCACATAAGGAGAAGAAAGGAGGAAGATCTAGCTTTTAGTGAGACATCAGTTTTAATAGGTTTATCCAAAAAAAAAAAAAACCTTTTGTGATGTGAAGCTCAAAAAGGGTTGGTTTACTTGGAACAATAGGAGGAAAGGAAACAATTTTATTATGAAAAATTTAGGTAGATTCTTAGCCTCTACCAATTATTGGGATTAAAATAGGGCTTTGTAAGTGAAAATGCTTGCAAAAAGTGAATTGGATCACTAGCCTATTCTTATTTGGATGGATGAGAATTTAAAGTTTAAAAAAAATGAAAAAATGACATTGGAACATCCTAAGTTTGATGAGATGATAAAGGAAGAGTGGAAAAACCAAGCAAACAATATGGGACAACATGTATGTGTACTCCCATAAACTAAAGGACCTTAAAGGGAAGCTCAAGATCTAGAATAGGTAAGTTTTAAAAAAAAAAATCAAGTAAAAGGAGGATGAAATATAGAATGAGGCAAATTTAGGAAATAATTTAGAGGAAGGCCTCTCAGACACCTTGACAGAGGAAGAAAAAATTGTTACCACTCAACTCGATGAAGTCTACAAGAAATAAGAAATTTACTAGATGAAGCAAAGGAGTTCCAAGGATCAAGGAGGGAGACAAGAACATGAAATTATTTTAACATGGCCTTTAATATTAGAAGAAAAGCTAATTTTATAAGGAGATTTAAAAACTAGAATGGGGATTCTATTTGTTAATAGCAGGAGATTATAGAGACCCTAGCATCGCACTTTGGATTCCTTCTTTCTAAAGGAGTTGATTGTAGATCAACCCAAGACATTTTACTTAATAACATCCCAAAAATAACCTATGACTTCATATATTTGTCTTATTGGAATAAGTAAAAGAAACTCTATTTGGTATTTAAGGAGATCAAGCACCTAGCTTGAATGGCTTCACGATATTATTCTTCTAGCATTTTTGTGACTATATTTGAGAGGAGATTCTCAAAGTTGTGGATGAATCTAGGGAGTCTTAGACTATCCTTAAAAAGTTGAATAATACATTCATAAGGCTCATTTTAAATAAAAAAGAGGCAAGAAGACAAGACGACTTGAGACACATCTCTCTATGTTATATTATTTACAAGGTTATTCTAAAAGTCATTTCAAAAAGGATCTTGAAAGTCCCCCCTTTTTTCATTTAAGAGGAACAACGAGGGTTTTTGAAAAGGAGACAAATATTTGATGGGATCATCATGGATCATAAGATTTTTCTCCTTGAATACTAATAAGAGGAAATGGCTCCTAATAAAGTTGGACATAGCCAAAGCTTAAGACAAAATCATCTGGGACTTTCTGCACCAAATTTTCATGGAATTTAGGTTTAGACAGAGTGCATGAGAAGATACTATATTATTCCTAGATTCTCAGTGTTGATTAATGATACCTTGGAAGGCTTCTTTTATTTCTTTAGAGGTCTTAGACAAGGTGATCATCTATCTCCATCCTCTTCATTATCATGGTGGAGTCCTTAAGTCACCTCATAAAGGACCTAAAATATATAAATAGGACTAAGATCATGAAAGCATTTATAGGAGGGAACACCATACTCACCACTATTTTATAGATGATATCATTCTCTTTGGAACCCTCTACCTTCAAGAGGTTTTGTAAATTAGGGATGGGTTGAGCATATATGATAAAACATCTGGACAAACAGTGAACAAGGGTAAATCTACTTTTTTTTCCTTAACTACAATCAAAGAGAGAAGAATATCTTGAACAAAAAAATTTGTATGAAGAAATAATTTTTACCTTAAATATACATTGGATTTCCTCTTTTTAAAGAGATTCCAAAACTCAACTTTAAAATAGATTAATAAGGTTATCTACGTAAAAATGCAAATATATATTATTGACAATCAAAATATTTCTTCAAACCATACCTACCTAATGACTCTCCTTATAAAATATTTATTAATCATATCAATATTATTCTAAAGGTTTTTTTGGGGCAAGGCACAATAGATAAAAAGTAGTTCCCCTTGGTGGAATGGGAAAACATTTGTGCCCCTCGTTGGGTAAATATACAAAATATTGAGGTTGATAATAAAATTTTTATTATCAAATCTTATGGAGATTATATCAAGACCATAACAAAGGGTGGAACAAAGTCACATGAAGAACAAATAGTTATATTTGGAAGACCATAAAAGAATATTTTATGTGGATATCTACATGAAAAGCTCAACAATATGGAACAATATGATGGCAGCTATGGATTTCATTTTTAAGAATATTTTTTGGAAGTTAAAAAGAGGGTCAAAAGTGGAAACACTTCTTAATCCAAGACTTAGATATGAGGCAAATAAAAGACCAGGCTATTCAAATATGGGGAAGAAAGTTTGAGTATTAATGGGATGAAGAAACTCATAAGGGGATTATAATCAGAAAATGGACAGACTTTAGAAAGCTCAAAGATTTTGAAGAGCATTCCAAAGTCAAGATGAAAAATAGTTTGGCTTGCTACATCTCATTGTACACTAAGGAAGAGTATATTATGGGATGGGACCATGAGGGTACATAGGATTATGTAGCAAATGGATATGCCAAGCTATTTAAGGATTGTCCTAATCTCGGGCGTAAATTGGAGTGGAAGAGGACTTAGACCTCACGTGCTTAGCCCAAGGCAAAGATGTTTTTATATCTAACAATACATAAAAAAATATTTTAGGGGAGAACATCAAGTGTAAAGGTTAGGCGGGTTTGAGTATATGTCATTTATATCAATTATAAGAAGAAGGGTACATCCACCCCCTTTTTCAACATTCCTTCTCAAGGAAAGTATGGGACTATTTTCTTGAAATTTTTAATATTAAATGGGTTGAGTGAAAAGAATTAGAGATGAAAATGGTGCAATGGGAGAGCTTGACGAATTTAAAAGCTCTCAATGACATTTGGGTGATGGCAATAGAAATTATTTGCTAACATATATGGCTCAAGATAAATTATAAAATTTTTAACATGAAGAAAAAAGAGGCTAACCAAATTTGGAAAGAGATGAGAAGAAATATTATAGAAGTAATCTCTAATTGTAGATATAAGAAAAAAGAATTTGATCATGTAGAAATTAGCATTTTTAAGAATTGGTAGAAAATTAAGGTATTTTTTGATAAAATATTTGGAAAGAAGAAAAAATAAGGGAAACAAAAGTTTTTTTTTCTAATAAAATGGTACAAACTTAATTTTGATAGTACATCCAAAACATAACCCCTAAAAGGTAGGAGCAAGGTACATCATTATATATCACTATGGTAAGGTGATGGGATTTAGAACCTCCTACTATGGACAAATTTTCAATATCTGAAAGAGAAGGTTTAGTGATGGGGATGACCTTGGCAGTTTAGTAAAGCACTAAGCACCTCAAAGTAGAAAGAGACTCGCAAATCATTATCAACAATTATAAAAGTGATAAAATAAAAAATTGGAGATTGAAAAGTATTATAGAAAAGTTAGAATTTTAAAAAATAACTTCAAACAAACTGAGTTAAAGCATTGTTATAGAAACGAGAATAAACTAGAAAATTGCTTGGCCAACCATGATAGATAGATTGAAGGTAGCAAGATTGAAATGATAGTAATAAATATTTAGTGTTAAAGTTTGAAGACTATAGGGAAGTCTAATTGCATCTTTAAAAACTTGTTTCCCATTTGGATTCTCATTAGGAAAACTTCAATTGACTGTTGCCTTGGAATAGAGGATGTTACGACCTTTTCCTATTAGGACAATAATTCGGTTGTGTTTTCTTGTTTTAGAGGGAAATTAGTCATTTTATTTTTTTGGATTACTAGTTGGAAACTTTCATGTCGCCTTACCCTACTTACTCATGGCTGGTTACCAATTTATCTTAGTTTCAAAGGATTTATCTATCTTATATAACATTTTAATATTCGCTATGAGAAACAACATAGTTGTGGGATAATTTATCTCAAGCATGTTTTATGGATTTTACCTTCCATAAAGCATGACTCGTCTTAACCATATTTATGGTTTGGTTGTGTTTTGTCCATAGAGGTTGCCTATTGTAAAGTGAGTCACCCTGTATTAATGCTTGATGTTCACTCTGTTGATATATTGTTCTTAAAGATTTTTACCTAAACTAAAATAATCATCAAAGATAACAAGTGTAGGGAAAACAAATCGAATTCAAAATATTTGGCATTCCTTTTAAGAAACAAAGCCATGAAATGGATGGTACCTACCATTGACTCTTTAGAGTTTCAGAGGATATATTACAACAAGAAAGCCACAAATATGTGAAAAGAGTCAGTGACATAAAATTCAATTAAATGAAAATGATTTGTAGCACTATTGTTGCCATTATCAGTGGAAGAAATCTTAATTGTCACAATGTTATGATGTAAATTATGGGTGTTGATGATGCTATAAAATGACTAAATATGCTTCACAATAAGAAACAAGGACTACACCACATTAGAGATTGGAGGTTTGTAATATGATTTTAGTTATACACACATTGCAAATATTTTTGCAACCTACATTACAAAAAGAACATGTTAGGAAAAAAAAACATGTTATAGATGAAAGAAAATAATTAGATTGACTTATCTTATTATAGTGATGAGAATCATGTCAATGGTCTTTGTAATCATGAAACATAAATGGATGTTGATTGATTACCATTTGAATGATACCAGTTTAGGGATCCTTTGATACATAAGTAGTGAAATCAACTATAAAACTTCCCTGACCACTTGTATAAATGCCTTAAGGAGAGAACTTATGCACAAACTGAATTAGTTGAGACTTATTTATACCAAGATCACCAACAAGTAGGATATTAACATCACCATGAAAATTGATAGCTAGAGCTAGCTTTATCGAAGTTCACCCAAAAAATATTTGAGAAATATAATGCTTTAGCAGACAATTCAAAGATCATGTTACAAAGGGATAGTTAAATAGGAAAAAATGCAAGCAGGAGTAATTAACACAAGAGCCCTTCTTTTACATCTAGTTCTCAGATGCTTGTGCCAATGCCCTGGTTAGAGTCTCTAGTAGATATCAGGTTGTTATGATAGTTGTTTTAATTTCTCAACAAGGAAATTTGTGGCAAGATAGTAAGTTAAAGATATTAGAAAGTTCATGTAAAAGAACAAAGGTAAAAGTGTAAATTGGCAGGTGCCATGTCATGCTCTTGAAAATGAGTACAACTAATTAATATTTTCATCATGCTTGATAGGATATTCAACCTGCATTCTTATAGTGTTTTCCTTATTTAGGTCAAGACAATCAATGTTGGGCTACACCAGTAAACCATTAATAAAATAGAAATCAAAATTATAAAATTCAATATTAAAGGCCACATTTTACAACGTATGTTGAGCAAAATAATTTGAAGTCTATACCTTGAATAGGTATTTGATAATTATTTGGTTTGGCATCATTTTAAGTGTCATATCTCTATAAATCCCAATGACCTACAAAAATAAATATCGATCAAGATCATAATAGATTCCACAATATTAACATCTTGCAATGAAAATGAGTATGACATCCTTATACCATGAAATTTGAGGTATACCTCAACTCAATCATCATGTTTGGATGCATCAACTAATTTTTCATGCATTGACAAGTTAACAATGTATAGGGTTTACCCATCTAGAATGGCATCGAGAGTTTTTTGTAGCCTCACAATCTGTTTATCAGCAACCCTGACCATAAAAGGAAAGGACATACATGTTTTCAATTTTTTCCAAATTTAGTTTTCTTAATTGTGCATGAATTATAACCAATTGACTGGTACCTACATATATTATGCACTAATGTCATATAATTCATAGCAATGCATTATTGGCTTGCACAATGATTAGGCTCATTAAATAGACTTGGGAATTTGAATTATAAAATATGATAAGAATATAAATCTAGTGCAAAGTTAACATCCAAACTATTTTACAAAATTATTTCCACAAACATAATATGTTTTGTAAATAACATTGTACCCATATTTGTAAGAAAATTAAAATACGATACATTCAATAAAATATGAAATAAGTTTGAACAAACAAACATAAGCTACAATCATACAAAACTAAATTGTGATATTATTGAGTTGCATTGAAAAATCATTCATTTCACTAAATTCATGTTCTCAATATCAATATTTCTAAGGCAATAAATTCCCCAATTAGATTGGTTGATCAAGTAGAGGTTATGATCTAAATAATATATAATACATAATAGATTAATAATCAATTCCTACTTGATGGATTCATATCTTGCATGTTAACCAAATCTTTAAGGTTGAATATTTTTCCCTAGACGCAAAGACACATGTAAGTGAGGTACACTAAAATGTTCTTATATATAGACACTTAATATATTAATTCTAAGATTTAAGTCAAAAAAACAAAAGTAAATAATTTAATAAAACAAAACTTGGTGGGGAGTTTAAAAATCAAAATAATGTCCTGAATGGAAAGTGTCTAATATATTTTTGGCACAATAAATGTTTGATATATTTTTGTTAGCTGATGTGTCCACAAATTTTATCAAAATAGATCCATTCTCTATTTAGCATTGTCAAAACAACACATATATCCATTTCTATAAATTTAGACTATTGTATTTAATCTTTAAAAAAAGCATTTCCATTTATAGATAAGTATTAGTCACCTGAAAACCGATGTTTGGATATTGATTTTCTTGGTCTAAGTGAAGGGTAATAAGCACATAATGTTAAACACAATACAACATTCAATTTTTGTATCATAAAGGGGGAGCGGAGGAAGGGGGGCAACAGAGGGGGAGTTATATATTCAAAAGTCTATAAATATCTTGGCTAAAAATGCTAAAAATAAGAAAGATCAAATCTTCAAAATAAATGATCTATCAAGTATTTCATATTAAATCTGGGGAATGAATGTTTTAATGCTTAAAATGTAGTTTGTTTCTTGTTTTGGATTCCACACACATGTTGACTACAAAATATAACTTTAAAATAAATGAATTATCAAATATTTCATATAAGACTTGGAAAAATGAATGCTCGAATGCTTCAAGTGTAATTAAGAAATAATAATAAGTTGATAGCTTGTACAACAAAAGACAACATTGAAGGTAGGGAATTTTACTATTCATTTCTTTCATCTTATCTTGCCTACCAAAACTTAAGTTGTAAGTGTTTGGTAATGACGAGAATAAAAATCAATGTAGGGAAATAGTTTGTATTTATTGCTTTCTTGAAATCAGGTGGGAGGATAGTAATGTTGTGGTGCACATTTCACCTTAATTTATGCATTAAGTGTGTTGTGTTATGCATTTGGTCTAATCTAGCATATTTGTTTTTAATTAATCTGGCAGAGTTAAGCTTCTTCTACTATTTTCCTATGTTAATATTTACTATCGTAACTCTATGATGTGTGTTTTTCATTTTTTTGTGGGAAAATCATGAATGAGATACATACATACAAAGGGTAGTCCATATGCAAAGAGTGGTATTTTTTCACAATGAAGTTTTTTTCCTATACTCAGATGTTTTGTTATTGTATCATTTTGAACAAATTTTATTAATTTGTTGTAAATAGCCAAGAGACATGATTTTAAAAAAAAACAAAAAATATATGGTTCTAATATCACATATTATGTGACACACACTTAAAATAAGTTGAGTTAGCCTTTTTGAAGTTTTCAATTAAAAAATACAAAACTTGGTGAGGTGTTTAACTAAATATGGATGGTGACAACAGATCAAGTAGAGAAACAAATACATTGCAAAGAATTAAAACCCAATTTGCATTTATTTATACAAACCATATATGAATGGCAACAAAGAAACACATAAAAACTAGAAAATATCTCTAGAACATGAAACTATGTAGTACCAAAAGCTCTTCCCTCCAATAGAAGGAAATAGTACAAACTAAAAATTTATTCTGCTAAACCACATTCAATCAATAAAAAATCTAATAAAAAGATATAGAAGAAAATTACGAAACAACAATGCAATTTCATTAATTTTTACCAGCTTAGAGGATGTAGAATATGGCAATAGATATGTTTTTTTGGATAGTCCCTTTTATCCAAAATATTGTGTTCTTTTGAGAAACAAGCCATATTTATCTACCAAGTGATTGAAAGAAAATTTTGGGCAAGCTAAGTCTTTTTCTACATCCAATCAATCATACAAGATTTTCTTAATGCTTAGAGTTTTTAATAATAGGACATCCTTATTCCGTCATCATTCTACATAATAAATAATGTCTTAAATGCATTTAATTTATTTCATCTTTTCTTCTTGCCACATCTTGAATCATCATTTTTTATGACAAGTAGAGTTAATATTAAGAAAAGGATGCCATGCATTATACCTTGGTTAATGTTCTCACTATGTTATGTTATGTTATGTTATGTTATGCATTGATTTTAGCCTAATATGGCATATTTAGGGCTTGTTTCTCCAAGACCAAAATATTTTGTTTCTCAAAAATGTTCATAATGTCATACTATGTGTTAGTAAGAATAAATACAAATATGTTTGTATTTTAAGTTAGATTTTTTTCAAAAGCATTGAAATCTGGTTTATCAGGATGGCAGACCATTTTCACTATCTCACAGTGGGCAGCATCTGAAGTGCTTCAAATCTTGAGGCATCAGATAAGATCATCTATACATATGTATATTTGTATAGTCTTTAGTTCTATTTTGTGCTTTTTGTTTTCATTTTTGGAGCCTTTCTTTTTGGGTAGCATGACTCCATAGCCCAATGGCACACTTCAAGGCACTGGAGATTCTAGTTTCTACTCCCCTCAGCTGTTCCAAGTTTTCAACTAAAGGAAGTTCCCCAACTGGAGCCCGCTGTTGTTCCCAAAAATGAGTGACATTTTTGGGACAACCTATGAACTATTTTGGTTCATCGGACCAAAATTTCTCTCTTCCCTTCTCAAAATTTGTTTTGAACTTTCAAATTCCTCATTTTTAAGCTTTTTTCGTGAAGGGATTCATTGGTTCAACAGGTTAAAAAAGCTTCTGCAAGTGAGTTCAGTCAAAAGAACAAGCTTCTAAAACTCAGTCATTTCCAGGATTAGTTTAGCGCCTTGGTTCAATCAAAAGAGTTCAATCGGCAAATGATAAAGGACAAAGGCATCGAACCATTGAACTTTGAACCACTTTGGTTTAAAGATTCAATGGGTTTAATGACCAAGTTGGTTCAACATGCTTGGTGTAAAAGATCAAAATAACTTAGCCAAATAACGAAGGATGAGCCTATTGAACCATTGAACTGTTGAACCAAAGTTGGTTCAATCGGTAGGTTCAAAGGTTCAACCAAAGCTTAGAAAGATAAAGGAAGCAGTGTTTGAACGAGACAAAAAATAAACCAATGAACTGATTGAAATTTGAACCAAAAGAGTTCAAAGTTCAATGGTTCAACATGGTTCAAAAGTTCAAAGGCAGCCTCAAGCAAAGAGAGAAGCAACATGGATGATTCCAAAGGCAAGTTTAAATGAAAGCGATGGTTCAACCAAGGAGCAAGAAAGTGATTGAACCAAGAAAGCGATTGAACCAAGGAACTGAGAAGGCCACCCAAACTGAAACAGTCAGTCAATGACGTCCTCGCAGACGTCAAATTTAAGGTAAGGGAATATCCGTTGAAATTCAAATAAAGCGTGGAACTTGAAGGAAGAACCAAGCGACTAGCTGAAAAGATAGCCCGATAGCTCAAATTGCAGCAGGAAGAGACAAAGCTGAAAAGACAAAAGTAGAAAGAGGGAAAAGCCCAAGATGTTTGTGCAGAAGTAATTTCAGTAGGTGGAATAGTCCACTAAGCAGGTATTTTGGCTTGCCATTTAAGGATGCGGCCTATTTTTTCCTTCCATGAAGTAAAGACAAATGAACCGCTGCACAAATGTCAAAGGGGACAAACCAGATGATCCAGACTCGAGAGAAGACATATGGGATGAAATGACATGCCATAGTTAAGACAACTGCCCTATTTTCAATGTAGTCCTTTGACAAACTTGGAAATGCATTCAAGAAATTGAATGCACATCATGGGCCATTCTATGGAAAACAAGTGCCCAAGTCTTTCTTGGAGCGCTATATATTGTAATCTCTCATTTATTGTAAAGGAGATCTTCCCCTTACCAGAAGTGAAACTCTGCCCAAATTGAAAGGCATTACTGAGACTTTGAGCTTAAATTATAGTTCATATTTATTTGATTGAATGAGAAAGCAAGTTACTTGCAGACTTTGTGCTGTTATAGCTTGTGCTACTTTAGGAGATTATTCTTATGTCTGTCTTCTAAAAGAATTCTTATTTATATGATTTAACAAGTAGGACTAGTGGAGGCGATAAGGAAGGTGTCTTGAAGCCAACTATTTTTAGACTTTGTGATGTCATAATTGTCTCCAGTGTGTGTTTTTATTTTATGTTTCTATGTAAAGGACCTTAGGATGACTTTATGTCCCCATTGTTCTTCGTATCTCACTCTAGGGCCGTCAAGGTGGAGACTTTGTGCTACATCTTAGATTGCTAGTTACTTTGGACCCTGTTACCCCGTTACTTGTTACCAGAAAGAGTCTTGTTGTTTGCAAGAACAAGCACTTCTAAAAGAAGAGAAGTGCCTTCTATTGCTTCACTAGGATTTCTACTATCTAGGAAGGGATCTGGCTCTTGGTTGAATGTTACTTTTAAAAATAAGAGAAGTGCCATCACCAATCACCCAAGATTCCTCCTCTGTCTATGAGCATCATCTCTAAAAAAAGAGAGATGGATGGTTTATCCCACCCCTGTGTCTTACTTTCTGCTTATATATATAGTGTATAGCCTCCGTATATTTAATAGGGAACCTCCCCTTGATGAGAGGAGAGCTTTGTCCCCTTTAGATGTGGTAAACTTGCAACATTGGATGACCAATCTCCCTATGATGTAGTGATAGGAACTATTTTGGTCACCAGTTAGCTGGTCGACAAAATATTCACCCAACAAAAATAACATAAAAAATGGAGTCCAGATGACCCCAAATGAGCCCTAAAAAATTGGCCACTTCATGACCCAATGATCTCACTAATATGCAAGGTGATCTCATCATTCTAAAGAGCGATTCTACCATTCTTTAGACAGATCCCTCTATTTTGAGTGATATTTCCATTCTTAGCAATCCCACCATTTTGAGTGATCCCACTATTCTGTAGAGTGATTTTGCCAGTCTTTAAGGCAATTCTGCCATTTAAGTCAGAGAATAACAATGTGAAATTTAGATCTAAAATGAGCAAAAAATCATCAAATGATGATCTAAATCCATGTTTAAAAGGTTTATGTGATGTGAAGTCCCATCGGGCATGCCATTATGTAATCAAAGAATCCAAGAAGGGAGGTTAATATGGTGTTAATCCAATAAAATAAAATCAAAATAACATATAACACTTACACTCCTAGCCTAAACAATAAGGAGAACATAGGTAACAAAACTATAATGTAAATGCAACTAAAACACAAAGGAAATCATTCTTTTACCTTCTTTTTATCTCCAAGATGGCTTGTTGAAGTGGCTGGCTTGATTTGTGCATCAATAAGTTTTTGACAATGAAGCTTTCTTTGCTCCTTCTTTCCTTGACTCCTTGGCTTAAGATTTGGGCATCATAACATTAATTATATGAGACTTATGGAGTAAATCTTGCATAATAACTCTACAATGTCCAAGCTTAGAAATGAAGGGGTATGCCCTTGTATTTATATCCTCAAGAATTAACTCTCAACCAAGATGAGTTAAGGTTGAGTTTAAACATGGAATGGGCTCAAACTAATCCTAGGTGAGTTGAGACTAACTCTAGTTGAGTTAATAATTGTCATGTAATTATGATTTTCAATTACTAGACATGGCTCTCAAATTAGATATTTTGGGATATTTTCAAAGAGTTTGACAACTCATACAAGTAATGATGAAAATGCTTGCTATTTTGATTTTTGTAATTTCTATTTTTAGATACTCATTAATTTCAAATGGAGAATTCAAATAAGCATTTAATCATGTTTAATTAGATATTTTAATTTGATTAGCATTTTAACTCTTTTAATATTTGATCAAGTGTCCTACTTAATGGGTCCATAGGCTAAATTGACAGTTATTGTCTCAAGGTGATTAGAGATGAGTCTATGAGAGGTTATTATTGCATATGGGCTAGTACCCCAAATAGTGATGTCTCAACATGATTTTGAGCATTAATGAATGATACACAAAAAAAATTGGGACATTGAGTGATTCGTAGGATTTATTTACAATGTTGTTAGGAATCAATCTAAAGTTTGGTCAGAATCTAGTTGTGGCCAGATTTGGGTGTCTACATAATGTGTAACATCCCCACAGGGATTCACTAAAATATTGCAGTAATTTTTTTTAAAATATTTGCTTAACATGTATTCTTTCATTATATTACACCATGAGAGTCTAATTAGTGATATTTAACATACTAAACCAAACACATTACATAAGAAACCATGTAACAACAACATTTATTGATCACTAACTATTAATCACAATTTCATAAAGAAATTAATCATAATATAATCCAACCATGACTAGTAAAATAGTATATTCACCACTATAAAGGTATTACAAATAATTAATTACATTTTTAATAGGCATATAACCTCATCATAAATACATTGATAGATAATATGCTCTATGGAGCTTGAGTTACTCTAAATCAATTATATCTTTGATAATCTCAAGTGTAGTCTCCAAGTAAATAAATAGTGGGGAGGGAGAGCATCATTTCAGTGCTTTTCCACACCAACCACGGGCCATCAATTCCTTATACAATTTCTCAAATAGGGAATGACCCTCCTTTCATGGATGGGTACATAGTGATAGTGTGGGAGTCCAAAGAGACATGCTAGTACCCGTGTGATGTAAGATTTATACTAAGCTAGTGAAGTCCATCTCACTTCTTAGTTAGAACCATCAATGCTATTTTGGTTAACATTTATAATAACCAACAAGCTCATACAATTATTTATACTAGCAAGTACAATCCATGTTATAGTTATAGAAATAATTACTATTCATACATTCAATCCATCAAACATAAGAGTGAACCCTATTTATAATATACATCCCATACAAAATATTTATGACAAGAAGTTTATAGACCATATGGGTTTAATACAAGCCATTCCAAGAATCTATTTTCCTTTAGTAAATTATATGTACAAAAATTATCATTTTCATAACATAAATTTCAAACCACTCATTATTATCAGCGTTCACAACTTACATATATATTTACTGAACTTATTTATAAATACTTAATTAGTCATTCTAGAACTTAGGCTATGTGTATATAGTTATAGTTATCAATCCTTGGGATTTCATGACTTATGTGCTCAGCCACATACTATAAATATATTCATGCCACCTATTTTTTAAATATAGGCTATACACGTATAAGAGGACCTAGGTTCTCATATACCTATATTTCATATATTTTTATATGTTTCTATTATCTATACCCCATAATGTAGATAAATTCAAACATATTTACTATTTTAATGTTCACAGTATATATCCATTTTACATAATTCATTTGATGTTTATACATAATCAATAACGTAAATTCATAAACCTTTAACTTTTGGTAAAATATACATCTGTATATAAATCAATCTAAAGTTTATTGACAGTCATTCTTTTTATAGAGTTTATTGATCTGTTCTTTTATAATTATGAATAGTTCACTAAATTTATGACCTCTATAATTGATGAGTCCACACTATGACTCATTATAACCACAATATATCATCCTTCACAGTCATTAATTTTCTATTTAGGTTGAGCATTGCATGTAGTCTTAGGGATTATAACTAGTCTAAGGTAGAAGATGAACGCTTTTGTCTCTCTAAGCTTATGAGAGTTTGAGTTAGCATTCTTTACCTAATGTTCTAAATGTTTGCATGTTTAGTCCTCCATTTTTGATATGTACATGTATTATAGCATCTAAATAGAGTCTTGATATGATATCATGAAAACAAGGAAGGGCCTTAGTAAAAAACCTATCATTATAGAAAATCTTCAGACTTTGTCAGGCATTTTATGGACCTTGGCAGATAGCTATGAACTTTCATAGTTGAGATATATATTTTGATAGTCGAGCTATGGATTTTGACAGTTGAGATATGGACTCATCTAAAACATGTTTCTAAGGCATTTCAAAAATTCCTTCAACCATTCCATGATGATCTCGACTCCTACAACTATCTTTTAGATACTTTCTATTTTTTTTGCATATATCTATATATAGACTTCTATCTATATTTATATTTTCATTCCTAAATTTACATAGTTTTTCAAACATATATACACAATCCAAATGATTCATTATTTTGATTTATAAACAATCTTATATAGACATTTATATCATTACTAGTTTAAAAGACCAACTCTCATAGTCACCATATATCCTAAATCCCCAAACTAACTTTTTAAACTAAAAGAACACATAAATTATAAATTGATTCTTCCCATTTTAAATCAACATAGACTTCATACCAATCTAATTGTTTCATCAAAACTATACATTACGTCCATATGATCAGAGTATCAACCTTTATTTTTTTTTGTATATAAATGAAATAGGGATTCCCAAGCAAAATATAGTCCATATATTTATCAACCATATACGTGGGTTTTATATGTTTATCATAGTAAGTTAAATAATTTAAACCCTAGCGAATGAACACAATTTTTGTTTACATTCCTAAGGAATTTAGAGAGTATAGAGTTAGTGATTTGGATGGCCGAGCCATCCATAGGGCTAAACATGTACCTCTCATTAAAATTGCTATCATTTCAAACCCTAAGTGACAAATTTATTCATACAAAAAATGATCCAAAACTCATAATTTTTGGTTGATAAATATTTCAATAGCATAGAAATAACACAGTAATAATGAATTCTCTGAGAAGAGATGTAGTATTACTCAAGATCGCAATACAAATATATGCTTATCTCTGGGAAGAGATGTCTGTCTTCACATTTTAGGTTACCTATTCATTTATACACATTTTGAAATCATGGGGAGGATGTGGAAGGTCAAAAATATTGAGGGAGATTAAGTGGTTTGACTTCTAAGATTTAAAATAATATAGAATTTGAGGAATTACTATTTTTAGAAACTTACTATTTTTAGACTGCACTACTAAAATTGAAATTTGGGGCACTTCCATTGGGTTTTCAAGGGTCAAAATTCATTGATCAAATCTCCATGCCATATCACGATGTTATTCTCATTCTTAGCTTTCCAATGATTCAAACAACGAGTCAATTAGAGCTACGACGCAAAAGTTATGGCTCCCAGAAGTTCTGTCATCAATTAGGAGGAAACTGTCACCCAAATTATCGCCTAAATTATTGCCCAAATCATTCCTCCCTCCTTGAAAATCAATGGTCCCCATTGCATCAACATTCCCCATTAGGTGTGGTAGTTGTGTCTTGATTTGATTCTCTATGAGCCACTCACCTTGATGGCTAAGCTAGCCCCTTTTAACCACTCGATAAAGCGGAATAGAGCATCCTCTTGTTGTCTTCATCCAGGTGTCCACAATCTGATCCTCTTCCAATGGAGAAAAAATATATGGATCAATCTCATCAATGTCTAGTTGCTCTGCTACAACTGAAGCATCTAATATAGGTGGGTGATATGGTTTGAGGAGCTCCACATTGAATATTAGATGCAGACCAAGGTAGGCTAGTAGGTTCAAATCAAAAGAATTTTCTCCAACTTTTTTGGTGATGGTGTAGGGACCATATCGCATAGGTTGAATCTTTTTGTGTGGGCCTGTAAGTCATTCCTTCTGAAGATGCAACCAAACCTTGTCAACCACAACGAAATGGTGTGCAATCCTATGTTTGTCATGGCGTTGCTTATACTTCTAATTCATCTTCTCCAGGATGTCATGAACTTGTTGCTAGATGTGTTACATTTGTTCAATAAACTTTGTTGCTTTTGTTGCCTCAGATCTTCCATGAGGTGTGTATTCCATGGTGGAAAATGGAATAACTATATCAATTGGTGCCATGGGTTGGAACCCAAAACATACTTGGAATGGACCGTGCTTGGTCAAGCTGTACAACACTCAAATGTATCCATGTTGTATGAAAATAAGTCCCTCATCCCATGTGTATAGATGTTTGGATTGATACATCCAAATCATGTGAACAATCAAGCAGTTTGCCACCTCTGTCTGACCATCAGTCTGTGGATGGAAGGTTGTGGACTTCACCAGCTTAGTATCCATCATCTTCCATAGAGTGGACTAGAAGATGCTCAAGAACCTGCTATCTCGATCTGAGACAATGGACTTGGGGAGACCAAAATGGAGCCATACATGACTAAAATATAGTTGAGTAGTTTCCTTAGCAGATATATTTTTCTTACAAGCAATCATGATAGCCAATTTTGAAAAATGATCAACTACCACAAAAATACATTCCTTACCATGTTTTGAAGTGGGCAAACTTGAGAGAAAATCCATTGAGATGGATTCCCAAGGCCTGGTTGGTTCTAGTAATGGCGTGTTCAATCCTTGCTTCTTATTTGTTGGCTTGGCTATCACACATGGGGTGCAAGATTTGAGATATCTTTCCACATCCTTTCGCATATGGGGCCATTAGAAGTGTTTTTGAAGAACTGCCAATGTCTTTTCAATACCAAAGTGTCCAATTGTCCTACTGAAGTGTGTTTCCCATATCATCTTTTGTTGCTTTGAAACTGGAACACAAATGTGCCCCATATAAAAGAGGACATTATGTTGCAAATAGAAATTAGAAACATGTTTACATTTTTGAAGCACTTTAAATGTATCAGCAAAGGTAGGATTTGCTTCATACAGAACACCCCAAGTGGCAGTCTCATGTCTGCACAGGTCAAGAACTATTGTGATTGTAGTAATTGGTGGGTGGCTCAAACAATCTACAGTTGCATTTGAGCTCCCATTTTGTGTTTGATTATTAGGTGGAATTACTGAAGATATGTGGCCCACTTTTGGTGCCTCTTATTTCATAATTCGCTTTGTGTCTGGATGAATTCCAATGGTTTGTGGTCAGTGTGGATGACCGTCTCTTTCCCCAAGATGTAGTGTTTCCATTATTTGCAGGCTTGCACAATGGCATAGAGCTCCTTATCATATGTTGGATATTTCTTGACTGTATTAGTGAAATTTTCACTATGATATGTAATAAGATGGCCATGCTGCATGATGACAACTCCCATGGCATATTCAGATGCATCTGTCATCATCTCAAAAGGTTGATGCAATGGCAAGGCAAGAATAAGGGATAAGCAGAGTCTATTCCTCAAATTCTCAAATGCCCTTTGTTGTATTTCAACCCACTAAAATGTAGCTTTAGCTCCTCTTTAGTCACTTGGGTTAGTGACCAAGCAACATGTGAAAATTTAAGAACAAACCTATGGTAGCAATTTACAAGACCCAAAAAGCTGTGAAGCTCTGTGAGGGTCCTTGATGTGGGCCATTCTTGAATAATCTGAATCTTTTTTGGATCAACATGGACCTCTTCTCATTCACAACGTACCAGAGGTACTGAATTTTTGTCATCCTGAATGTGTATTTGTCAAGATTTGCATACAACTTTTGCTCTTGAAGAGTTTGAAGCACCTTAAGAACATGTTGCAAATGTTCTTCCCATGTTTTGCTATAAATGAGTATGTCATCTAAGTAGACAACTATGAATGAGTTGGTGAAGGGATGTATGATGTCATCCATCATCCTCATGAAGGTTAAAGGTGCGTTAGTTAAGCCAAAAGGCATAACCAACCATTCAAAGAGCCCCTCCTTAGATTTGAATGCAGTCTTCCATACATCAGTGGGATCGATGGGAATTTGGTGATAACCAGATTTGAGATCAATTTTGGTGAAGAACTTTGAACCATGGAGCTAGTCCAGCAAGTCATCAATCCTAGGGAGAGGGTAGCAATTCTTCGCAGAGATTTTATTCAGGGCTCGATAGTTAATGCAAAGACTCCATGTTCCGTATTTCTTCAGTGCCAAGATAATTAGGCTACCACAAGGTGAAGATCTTGGCCTGATGTGACCCTTTTGGATCAATTCTTGAATCTATCTTTTTATCTCATCATTCTCCAAAACTAAACTATGATACATAGGACTGTTAGGCAAAGGTGATCTTGGGATCAAATCGATAGAATGTTTTACCTGGCAATGCAATGAAACTCCTATGGGTGACTTGAATAAGTCATCATATTCTCCTATGATTCATCCCATTTGATTTTGTTGTTGTGTTGATTGTGTAGTTAGGACGGCAACATCGGTATTCTTGGATTTTTGTGGTTTGACCACCATGAGAACAAATTGCTTTGTCTTCTCCACCAATCTCTTGCATTGCTTAGCACTGATTAGGGAGATAGATGTGGGAGGTGGTACCTCTGGTACCCTATAGTGCTATGTTCCAAGAGTGAGGGTGATCCTTCAAGTTCATGATTCATAGATGCCATGTCACTCATACATAAATGGCTGACCAAGGAGTACATCACAAACATCTAGATTGACCACATCACACAAGACTTCATCTTGGAATGGTTTTATAGCATATTGAAGAAGACACTAATGGGTGACATGGAGGTCTCTCCCTGGGCTCAAACATCTAATATTATAGGGATTTGGATGAGGCTTCATGGATAGATTTAGACTTTTCACAACTTTAGTAGAGATTAAATTCTTTTGACTCCCACTATCAAGAATGAAATGCAGAGGCTTACCTTTTACCCATAATTTGGAGTGAAACAATCTTTCGTTGTCATCTAGTCTTTCCTCATGGGTCTATGATGAAGCAATGATGGTGTTAGGCTCAACATATATAATTTATTCTTCATCCTCTTCGATTTTGGGTTGTGTATGAGGCAGAGTAGTAGATGTCGAGTATTGTGACTCAAAAAGTAGTGACCTAATGGCTTGACATTCTTATTTAGAGTGAGTTCAAGTTTTGTGGTAATCACACCATTTTCTAGCCTTCTCTATCTGATATTTCTTAGCCTAAAACTCCTTCTTCTTCCAATTTTGGCCTCATGTTTGACCTTCCTTGTCACTTTTCCATTTTCAGGGTTGACTCTTCATATTCTTTCTGCCATACTTCTGTTTAATCTTCACTACAAATTTGTATGCCTTAGCAAGGGTTTCCAAATTAAAGTGTTCCATTTCCCCCTATATGTACCATTGTAGTCCACCATGATATTTGAAAGTCTTATGTTTCTCACTTTATTGAATGCCCAATCTTGCAGACAAAGAATAAAAAGTGTTTGTATAATCTTAAACAGATTGGTCCATACCTTGGTGAAGTTGTTGCCACTGTATGTACAGATCATCATATGCTCTAATGGGATAGTATTCTTCTTTCACCACTTCCACAAAATAATCCTAGGTAGGTTCCACCTCAAGGCCAATTTCATCTATACTGAACCTCTTTTTGTACACTTCCCACCAGTTTTTCATAGGCAATGATGCTTTTAAAAGAGCAAAAGTGATATTTTCTCCATCGGTGAACTTATTTACAGAAAAGTAGGAAGATAGTTGATCCAACCAATTTTCTATTATATCAGCATTGATTTTGCCTTCAAATTTAGAAATATCAAAATTTACCTAAACCTTGAAGGGTATTGGGGCACTAAAAGGATGTTCCCTAGATGAGGAGCCAAGAAGTGTAGTTGCGGAGCCAAAATTTCCCATCGGGAGTGTCTGAAGAATTTGGGCAAATTGTTACAACATCAATAATTATTGCCATTATAGGGATTCATTCACCATTTAATTGAAAGGATCGGATGTCTCGGTGTCATCTGCCATTTGAATTCATTTTGAGTGAACATGTGGAAAGTTTGAAAGCTCTGTTATTTCCCACCCAAGCTTCTTGTAGCTTGACCTCATCCTCAGGATCATACACTCTCAAGACAAACCGCTCTGATACCACTGATTTAAAACTTAGAAGTTATAATTGATAAATATTTCAATAGCATATAAAGAACATAAAAACAATGAATTCTCTGAGAAGAGATGTAGTATTACTCAAGATCGCAATACAAATATATGCTTATCTCTGGGAAGAGATGTCTATCTTCACATTTTGGGTTACCTCTTCATTTATACACATTTTGAAAGTATGGGGAGGATGTAGAAGGTAAATAATCTTGAGGGAGATTAAGTGGTTCAACTTCCAAGATTTAAAACAATACATAATTCGAGGAATTACTATTTTTAGAAACTTACTATTTTTAGACTATACTACTAAAATTGAAATTTAGGGCACTTCCATTAGGTTTTTTGGGGTCAAAATTCATCTAGTAGAGCTCAATTCCATCTCAAAACATTCTCCTCATTCTTAGCTTTCCAATAGTTCAAACAGTGAGTCAATTGGAGCTACGGTGCAAAAGTTATGGCTCCCAGAAATTTCATCATCAATTGGGGTGGAACTGTCACCCGAATTGTCGCCTAAATTGTTGCCCAGATCATTCCTCCCACCTTGAAAATCAATGGTCCCCATTGCGTCAACATTCCCCACTAGGTGTGGTAGTTGTGTCTTGATTTTATTCTCTGTGAGCCACTCACCTTGGTGGCTAAGCTGGCCCCTTTTGACCACTCGATAAAGCGAAATAGAGCGTCCTCTTGTTGTCTTCATCCAAGTGTCCACAATCTGATCCTCTTCCACTAGAACAATACTCTATGGATTAAGATCATCAATGTCTAGTTGTTTTCATAGAACTGAAGTGTCCAATAGAGGTGGGTGATATGGTTTGAGGAGCTCCACATTCAATATTGGATGTAGACCAAGGTAGGCTGGTAGGTTCAACTCAAAAGCATTTTCTCCAACTTTTCTGGTGATGGTGTAGGGACCATATCATAGAGGCTGAATATTTTTGTGTGGGCCTACAATTCATTCCTTTTGAAGCCACAACCAAACCTTTTCACCCATAACAAAATGGTGTGCAATCCTATATTTTTCATGGCGTTGCTTATACTTCTGATTCATCTTCTCCAAGATGTCATGAACTTGTTTCTAGATGTGTTGCATTTGTTCAATAAACTTTGTTTCTTTTTCTGCCTCAGATCTTCCATGAGGTATGTATTCCATGGTGGAAAATGGATTATCTATATCAATTGGTACCATGGGTTTGAACCCAAAACATACTTGGAATGGACTGTGCTTGGTCGAGCTGTGCAGCACCTAATTGTATCCATGTTGTATGAAAAGAAGTCCCTCATCTCATGTGTGTGGATGTTTGGAGTGATACATCTGAATCATGTGAACAATCAAGTGGTTTACCACCTCTGTCTGACCATCAGTCTGTGGATGGAAGGCTATGGACTTCATCAGCTTAGTATCCATCATCTTCCATAGAGTGGACTTGAAGATGCTCAGGAACCTTCTATCTCAATCTCAGATAATGGACTTGGGGAGACCGAAATGGAGCCATACATGACTAAAATATAGTTAAGCAGTTTCCTCAATAGATATATTTTTCTTAGAAGAAATCATGATATCCATTTTGTAAAAATGATCAACTACCACAAAAATACAGTCCTTACCATGTTTTGAAGTGGGCAAACTTGAGAGAAAATCCATTGAGACGGATTCTCAAGGGCTGGTTGGTTCTATTGGGTGAATATTTCATCAATCAACATACTGATAAACAAAATAGGTCTGATCAACCACAGCAGGAAGATTGGTCAGCCAGTTATGTAGATTTACCAAATCAACAGGGGACTAATCTCTCCTCTCATCAAGGGGAGGTTCCCTATAGATACGTAGGAGATATATACAATATAAATAAATAGAAAATAACACATGGGGGTGGAATAAACCATCCATATCTCTTCTTTCAGAGATGGTGCTCATAGATAAAGGAGAAAACCTTGGTGAAAACACTGAAGGCACTTCTCTTCTTTTAGAAGTGTTCTTGCAGGAAACAGTAGGAGTTTCTTTCAGGTAGTGAAAATAACTGCTGACAAAGGGCACAGTAACTAGTAGGATGAAACAGAACACAAAGTTTCCACCTCAACTACCCAAAGAGTATAACACAAAGGATAATGGGGGCACAAAGTCGTCTCAAAATCTTCAACACAGAAAGAAAAGGAAAAACACACGCTGAAAACAATTGTGAAAGCACAAAGTCTTCTCACAGTTGGCTTCAAGACACCTCCTTTTTTACCTTCAATAATTCTACTTTTCAAATTAAATAAATAAGAATGCTTCTAGGAAATAGACATAAGAACAATTTCCTAAAGTAGCACAAGCCAAAACAGCACAAAGTTTGCAAACAACTTGCTTTCTCATTCAGATAAAATGAAATGAAATTACAATCTGAGCTCAAAGTCTCAGTCTTCTTCTTTCAAAATGGGTAGAGTTTCGCTCTTGTAAAAATTAAAAATTCCCCCTTCAATGATATGAAAGATTACATTATATAGAGGCAAAGAGATGCCTGACACCTTTTTCCATGGGGTGATCTCTTCGGCGCATTAATGCCTTAAATGCATTCTTGATTTTGTCATGCTGGAACAGGGCAGCTGCTTTAACTGTGGTGTGCTGGTTCATCTCCTTTGTCTACTCCTTAGCCTGAATCGCTCATTCCATCACCTGCTAGCTGCACAATTGTCTATTCTACCTTTATCTCAAAGGGGACAAACAGATGATGCTTTCAATGTTTGGAGGTCCCAAATATTTACCCGATAAACTGCTTCACCTACTGGAAATAACTCCTGCTGAGTTTCCCTCTTTCTCTCTTCCTTCTCTATGTCCTAGCCTTAGGCTCTTTAGATGCATCTGGGTTCACCTTTTGAGTCCATAAAAATCAACAGACAATTGCAGCCAATTTGGCATTCATGGGTCTTTCCTCGATTGAAGGTTAACGGCTAGCCAGTCATTATAAATTTGATGTTCGTGGGCCTGTCATTATACTATGATGTAAGTGAGGACACGTGGTGGCATCTGTGTCTTTGAAATAAGCTTATCAAAATAAGCTTTGAAACTGTTAAAGGCTGGGGGGTGGATGCATACACATGGCAACTTCCATTGCACTAGGATGGGACACGTGGCGAGTTCTACACTTTGAAGCTTCATTTGAAACTGTGTCTTGGTATGTGACACTTGGCAGCATCCATTTCCCTTTGATGCTTCGACCTTTTTCGAAGGGAACATGCCTTTTGGGGTCTTCTAGGTGGCCTTCGGGCTTCAATTTCTTCAGAGGGTTGTTGGTCCCTTTATTTCTTTTGGACAAAATGTTCGAAGGAATTCCTTCAGACAATTTATCTGAAGGAAGTCACCTCCCTTTGATTCTATGTCTTTGCATTTGAGGGGGCCACGTCCTTTGACACATGGCATCTTCTACCTCTTCTTATTAAAACATTATGCCATTGACACTTGGTGCTTTCTGCTCTAGGGCTTTTGCAACACCATAAAAATGATTGGGGCTCAATTAGGCTCTCATAGATGATGACACTTGTTAGCCTCTATCGATCTCAATAAGGTACATGTGGCAGCTTCTGCCACTTCTTGAAACAAAGTATAATGGGCTTAGCTGATGACACTTGGTAGCATCTGCCTGACTCTTGCTTTTGCATGTGCTTCTTTCTTTAACTGGGGTAGCCTTTGAACCTTTGAACCCGTGAACCATTAAACTTTGAAGTGACTCAAGGTTCAATGATTCATTCCATTTATTTGGCTAAGCCCCTTTGATATTCTTTTGAACCAAATGTGTTGAACCTCTTGATCATTGAACCCATTGAACCGATGAACCAAAATGGTTCAAGGTTCAACGGTTCAATAGTTCAAGCCTTTGAAACTCGTTAAGTGCTCAGAGCCGCAGAATCTTTGAAATGGTTGAACTTTGAAACTCTGATAGATGCACCTAGCTCTTGCTAATGACGTTGAACCTTTGAACCCACTAATCCCTTTACTAGAAAAGCTTGAAAAATGAGGAATTTGAAAGCTCAGAACAATTTTTTGTAAAGGGAAGGGACAGTTTTGGTCTTTCAAGGCCAAAATAGTTCATATGTTGTCCCAAAAATGAAAAGTCATTTTTTGAGGACAACAGGTTCTAGCAATGGCATGTATAATCCTTGCTTCTTAATTGTTGGCTTGGCTATCACACATGGGGTACAAGATTTGAGATATATTTCCACATCCTTTCTCATATGAGGCTAGTAGAAGTGTTTTTGAAGAACTACCAATGTCTTTTCAATACCAAAGTGTCCAACTGTCCTACTAAAGTGTGCTTCCCATATCATCTTTTGTTGCTCTACAACTAGAACACAAATGTGCCCCATATGATAGAGGACATTATCTTGCAAATATAAATTAGAAACATGTTTATCTTTTTAAATCACTTGATATGTATCAGCAAAGGTAGGATCTGCTTCATACAGAGCACCCCAAGTGGCAGTCTCATGTCCACATAGGTCAATAACTATTGTGAGTACAGTAATTGGTGGGTGGCTCAGACAATCTATAGTTGTATTTGAGCTCCCCTTTTTGTGTTTGACTATCAGGTGGAATTGCTGAAGATATGTGGCCCACTTATAGTGCCTCTCATTTTGTAGTTAGCTTTGTCTGGATGAATTCCAATAGTCTGTAGTCAGTGTGGATGACTCTCTCTTTCCCCAAGATGTAGTGTTTCCATTGTTTGTAGGCTTGCATAATGGCATAGAGCTCCTTATCATATGTTGGATATTTCCTGACTCTATCAATGAAAGTTTCACTATGATATGCAACAAGATGGCCATGTTGCATGATGACAGCTCCCATGGCATATTTAGATGCATCTGTCATCAACTCAAAAGGTTGATACAAATCTGGCAAAGCAAGAACAGGGTCTGAGTAGAGTTTATTCTTTAAATTATCAAATTCCCTTTGTTGTATTTCACCCCATTAAAATGTAGCTTTAGCTCCTCCTTTAGTCACTTGGGTTAGTGACCAAGCAACATGTGAAAATCTAAGAACAAACTTGCAGTAGAAATTTGCAAGACCAAAAAAGCTGCGAAGCTCTTTTAGGGTCCTTGGTGTGGGCCATTCTTGAATAACCCAAATTTTTTTTGGATCAACAGGGACCCCTTCCTCATTCACAACATATTTGAGGTACTGAATTTTTGTCATCCTGAATGTGCATTTGTCAAGATTTACATACAACTTGTGCTCCCAAAGAGTTTGAAGCACCTTACAAACATGTTGCAAATGTTCTTCCCATGTTCTGCTATAGATGAGTATGTCATCTAAGTAAAAAACCATGAATGAGTTGGTGAAGGGTCGTAGGATGTCATCCATCATCCTTATGAAGGTTGTAGGTGCGTTAGTTAAGCCAAAAGGCATAACCAACCATTCAAAGAGCCCCTCCTTGGATTTGAATGCAGTCTTCCATACATCAGTGGGATCAATGGAAATTTGATGATAACTAGATTTGAGATCAATTTTGGTGAAGAAATTTGCACCACAGAGCTGGTCTAGTAGGTCATCAATCCTGGGGAGAGGGTAGCGATTCTTCATAGAGATTTTATTCAGGTCTCGATAGTCAATGCAAAGCCTCCATGTTCCATCTTTCTTTGGTGCCAAGACAATTGGGCTACCATAAGGCGAAGAGCTTGGCCTGATGTGACCCTTTTGGATCAATTCTTGAATCTATATTTTTATCTAATCATTCTCCAAAATTGATCTATGATACACAGGACTATTAGGCAAAGGTGATCTTGGGATCAAATCGATAAAATGTTTTACCTGGCAATGCAGTGGGACTCCTGTGGGTGACTTGAATAAGTCATCATGTTCTCCTATGATTCATCCTATCTACTTTTTTTATTGTGTTGATTATGTAGTCAGGATTGCAACATTGGCCTTTTTGGATTTCTATGGTATGACCACCATGAGAACAAATTACTTTGTCTTTTCCACCAATCTCTTGCATTGCTTAACACTGATCAGGGAGACAGATGTGGGAGGTGTACCTCTGATACCCTATATCACCATGTTCCAAGAGTGAGGGTGATCCTTTGAGTTCATGATTCATAGATGCCATGTCACTCATACATAAACGGCTGACCAAAGAGTACATCACAAAAATCTAGATTGACCACATCACACAAGACTTCATCTTGGAATGGTTTTATAGCATATGAAAGAAGACGCTAATGGGTGACACGGAGGTCTCTCCTTGGGATCAACCATCCAATACTGTAGGGCTTTGGATGAGGCTTCATGGATAGATTTAGACTTTTCACAACTTTAGCAAAGATTAAATTCTTTTGACTCCCACTATCAAGAATGGAATGCAGAGGCTTATCTATTACCCATAATTTGGAGTGAAACAATCTTTCCTTGTCATTTGGTTTTTCCTCACAGGTCTGTTATGAAGTGATGATGGTGTCAGGCTCAACATCTACAATTTCTTCTTCATCCTCTTTGACTGTGGGTTGTGTATGAGGCAGAGTAGTAGATGTCTAGTGTTATGACTCAAAAAGCAGTGACTTGATGGCTCAACATTCTTCTTTGGAGTCAGTTCCAGTTTTGTGGTAATCAAACCATTTTCTAGCCTTCCTCTTATGGGATTTCTTATCCTAGAACTCATTTTGCTTCCAATTTTGGCCTCGTGTTTGACCTTCCTTTTCAATTTTCTATTTTGAGGGTTGACTCTTCGTATTCTTTCTACCATGCTTCTATTCAATCTTCACTACAAATTTGTATGCCTCACCAAGGGTTTCCAAATTGAAGAGTTCCATTTCCCCCATATGTACCATTGTAGTCCACCACGATATTTGAGAGTCTTATGTTTCTCATTTTCTTGAATGCCTAATCTTGCAGACAAAGAATGAAAAGTGTCTGTGTAATCTTGAACAGATTGGTCCTTACCTTGGCAAAGTTGTTGCCACTATATGTACAGATCATCATATGCTCTGATGGGATAGTATTCTTCTTTCACCACTTCCACAAAATCATCCTAGGTAGGTTCCACCTCAAGGATAATGTCATCTATACTAAACCTCTTTTTGTACACTTCCCACCAGTTTTTCACGGGCAATGATGTTTTCAAAAGAGCAAAAGTGATTTTTTCTCTATCAGTGAACTTATTTATAGAGAAGTAGGAAGATAGTTGATCCAACCAATTTTATACTACATTATCATTGATTTTGCCTTCAAATGTAGGAATATCAAAATTTACTTGAAACTTGAAGGGTGTTGGGGCACTAAAAGGATGTTCCCTAGATGAAGAGCTAGGAAGTGTAGCCACAGAGCTAGAATTTCCCATCGAGAGTGTCTGAAGAATTTGGGAAAATTATTGCAGCATCTATGCTTGTTGTGGTTGGAGGGCTTCATTCACCATTTCCTTGAAAGGATCGGATGTCTCGATGCCATCCACCATTTGAAGTCATTTGGAGCGAATAGGTGGAAGGTTTGGAAGCTCTATTATTTACCACCCAAGCTTCTTGTAGCCTGACCTCATCCTCGAGATCATACACTCTCAAGACAAATCGCTCTGATACCAATGATCCAAAACTCATAAGTTTTGGTTGATAAATATTTCTATATCATATAAATAACACATTAACAATGAATTCTCTGAGAAGAGATGTAGTATTACTCAAGATCGTAATACAAATATATGCTTATCTCTGGGAAGAGATGTCTGTCTTCACATTTCTAGTTACCTCTTCATTTATACATATTTTGAAAGCATGGGGAGGATGTGGAATTTCACCAATATTGAGGGAGATTAAGTGGTTTGACTTCCAAGATTTAAAACAATACATAATTCAAGGAATTACTATTTTTAGAAACTTACTATTTTTAGACTGCACTACTAAAATTGAAATTTAGGGCACTTCCATTGGGTTTTCAAGGGGAAAACTTTATTGAGTTGAACTCTATGCCATCTCAAAATGTTCTCCTCATTCTTATCTTTTCAATGGTTCAAACAATGAATCAATTGGAGATACGGTGCAAAGTTATGGCTCCCAGAAGTTCTGTCATCAATTGGGGTGGAACTGTCACCAGAATTATCACCTAAATTGTTGCCCAGATCATTCCTCCCTCCTTGAAAAGCAATGGTCCCCATTGCATCAATGTTTCCCATCAGGTGTGTTAGTTGTGTCTTGATTTGATTCTCTGTGAGCCACTCACCTTGGTGGCTAAGCTGGCCCCTTTTGACCACTTGATAAAGCGGAATAGAGCATCCTCTTGTTGTATTCATCCAGGTGTCCACAATCTGATCCTCTTCCACTGGAACAAAACTCTATGGATAAATCTCATCAATGTCTAGTTGTTCTGCTGCAACTAAAGTGTCCAATAGAGGTGGGTGATATGGTTTGAGGAGTTTCACATTGAATATTGGATGCAGACCAAGGTAGGCTAGTAGGTTTAACTCAAAAGCATTTTCTCCAACTTTTCTGGTGATGGTGTAGGGAACATATCGTAGAGGCTGAATCTTTCTGTGTGGGCCTATAATTTGTTCCTTATGAATCCACAACCAAACCTTGTCACCCACAACAAAATGGTGTGTAATCCTATGTTTGTCATGGTGTTGCTTATACTACTGATTCATCTTCTCTAGGATGTCATGAACTTGTTGCTGGATGTGTTGTATTTTTTAAATAAACTTTATTGCTTTTGCTTCCTCAGATCTTCCATGAGGTGTGTATTTCATGGTGGAAAATGGAACAACTATATGAATTGGTGCCATGGGTTGGAACCCAAAACATACTTGGAAGGACTGTGCTTGGTTGAGCTATGCAACGCCTGATTGTATCCATGTTGTATGAAAAGAATTCCCTCATCCCATGTGTGTGGATGTTTGGATTGATACATCTAAATCATGTGAACAATCAAGAAGTTTACCACCTCTATCTGTCCATCAGTCTATGGATGGAAGGCTATGGACTTCATCAGCTTAGTATCCATCATCTTCCATAGAGTGGACTAGGAGATACTTAGGAACTTGCTATCTCAATTTGAGATAATGGACTTGGGGAGACCAAAATGGAGCGATAGATGACTGGAATATAGTTGATCAGTTTCCTTAGCAGATATATTTTTCTTACAAGCAATCATGATAGCCATTTTTGAAAAATGATCAATTACTACAAACATACAGTCCTTTCCATGTTTTGAAGTGGGCAAACTTGAGAGAAAATCCATTGAGACGGATTCCAAAGACCTGGTTGGTTTTGGCAATGGCATGTACAATCCTTGCTTCTTATTTGTTGGCTTGGATATCATGCATGGGGTGAAATATTTTAGATATCTTTCCACATCCTTTCACATATGGGGCCAGTAGAAGTGTTTTTGAAGAACTACCAATGTCTTTTTGATACCAAAGTGTCCAGTTATCCTACTGAAGTGTGCTTCCCATATCATCTTTTGTTGCTCTACAAATGGAACATAGATGTGCCCCATATGATAGAGGACATTATATTGCAAATAGAAATCATAAACATGTTTACATTTTTGAAGTACTTGATATGTATCAACAAAGGTAAAATCTGCTTCATATAAAGCACCCCAAGTGGCAGTCTCATTTTTGCATAGGTCAAGAACTGTTGTGATTACAGTAATTGGTGGGCAGCTCAAAAAATCTATAGCTGTATTTGAGCTTCCCTATTTGTGTTTGATTATCAGGTGGAATTGTTGAAGATATGTGGCCCACTTTTGGTGCCTCTCATTTCATAGTTTCCTGTATGTCTGGATGAATTCCAATGGTCTGTGGTCAGTGTGGATGACCATCTCTTTCCCCGAGATGTAGTGTTTCCATTGTTTACAGGCTTGCACAATGGCATAGATCTCCTTATCATATGTTAGATATTTCCTGACTGTATCAGTGAATTTTCACTATGATATTCAATAGGATGGCCATGTTACATGATGATAACTCCCATGGCATATTCAAATGCAACTGTCATCAACTCAAAAGGTTGATGCAAATCTAGCAAGGCAAGAATAGGGTCTAAGAAGAGTCTATTATTCAAATTATCAAATTCCCTTTGTTGTATTTCACCCCACTAAAATGTAGCTTTAGCTCCTTCTTTAGTCATTTGGGTTAGTGACCAAGCAACATGTAAAAATCCAAGAACAAACCTGCGGTAGAAATTTGCATGACCCAAAAAGCTGTGAAGCTCTGTGAGGGTCCTTGGTATGGGCCATTCTCAAATAACCTAAATATTTTTGGATCAACATGGACCCCTTACTCATTCACAATGCACTTGAGGTACTGAATTGTTGTCATCTTGAATGTGAATTTGTCAAGATTTACATACAACTTGTGCTCTCAAAGAGTTTGAAGTACCTTACGAACATGTTGCAAATGTTCTTCCCATGTTTTGCTATAGATGATTATTTCATCTAAGTAGAAAATGAATAATGAGTTGGTGAAGGGTCATAGGATGTCATCCATCATCCTCATGAAGGTTGTAGGTGTGTTAGTTAAGCCAAAAGGCATAACCAACAATTCAAAGAGCCCCTCCTTATATCTGAATGCAGTCTTCCAGACATCAGTGGGATCGATGGGAATTTGGTGATAACCAAATTTGAGATCAATTTTGGTGAAGAACCTCACACCATGGAGCTGGTCTAGTAGGTCATCAATCTTAGGTAGAGGGTAGCGATTCTTCATAAAGATTTTATTCAGGGCTCGATAGTCAATGCAAAGCCTCCATGTTCCATATTTCTTCAGTTCCAAGATAAATGGGCTACCACAAGGCGAAGAGCTTGGCCTGATGTGACCCTTTTGGATCAATTCTTGAATCTATCTTTTTATCTCATCATTCTCTAAAATTGAACTGTGATATACAGGACTGTTAGGCAAAGGTGATCTTAGGATCAAATCGATAGAATGTTTTACCTGGCAATGCAGTGGAACTCCTATGGGTGACTTGAATAAGTCATCATATTCTCCTATGATTCATCCTATCTAATTTTGTTATTGTGTTGATTGTGTATTCAAGACTGCAACGTCGACCTTCTTATATTTTTGTGGTTTGACCACCATGAGAACAAATTGCTTTGTCTTCTCCACCAATCTCTTACATTGTTTAGCACTAATCAGGGAGATAGATGTGGGAGGTGGTACCTCTGGTACTCTATAGAACCATGTTCTAAGAGTGAGGGTGATCCTTCAGGTTCATGATTCATAGATTCCATGTCACTCATACATGAATGGCTGACCAAGGAGTACATCACAAACATCTAGATTGACCACATCACACAAGACTTCATCTTGGAATAATTTTATAGCATATGAAAGAAGACACGAATGGGTGACATAGAGGTCCCTCCCTAGGCTCAACCATCCAATACTGTAGGGATTTGGATGAGGCTTCATGGATAGATTTAGACTTTTCACAACTTTATCAGAGATTAAATTCTTTTGACTCCCACTATCAAGAATGAAATGCAGAGGCTTATCTATTACCCATAATTTGGAGTGAAACAATCTTTCCTTGTCATCTGGTCTTTCCTCATAGGTCTATGATGAAGGGAAGATAGTGTTAGGCTTAGCATCTACAATTTCTTCTTCATCCTCTTCGACTGTGGGTTGTGTATGAGGCAGAGTAGTAGATGTCGAGTATTGTGACTCAGAAAGTAGTGACTTGATGGCTCAACATTCTTTTTTAGAGTGAGTTCCAGTTTTGTGGTAATGAAACCATTTTCCAACATTCCCCTTCTAGGATTTCTTATCTTAAAACTCCTTCTATTTCCAATTTTGGCCTCATGTTTGACCTTCCTTGTCAATTTTCTATTTTGAGGGTTGACTCTTCGTATTCTTTCTACCATGCTTCTATTCAATCTTCACTACAAATTTGTATGCCTCACCAAGGGTTTCCAAATTGAAGAGTTCCATTTCCCCCGTATGTACCATTGTAGTCCACCATGATATTTGAGAGTCTTATGTTTCTCACTTTCTTGAATGCCTAATCTTGCAGACAAAGAATGAAAAGTGTCTGTGTAATCTTGAACAGATTGGTCCTTACCTTAGTGAAGTTGTTACCACTGTATATACAAATCATCATATGCTCCAATGGGATAGTATTCTTCTTTCACTGCTTCCACAAAATCATCTCAGGTAGGTTCCACCTCAAGGCTAATGTCATCTGTACTGAACCTCTTTTTGTACACTTCCCACCAATTTTTCATGGGCAATGATGCTTTCAAAAGAGCAAAAGTGATCTTTTCTCCATCGATGAACTTATTTATAGAGAAGTAGGAAGACAATTGATCCAACCAATTTTCTATTACATCAACATTGATTTTGCCTTCAAATATAGGAATATCAAAATTTACCTGAACCTTGAAGGGTGCTGGGGCATTGAAAGGACATTCCCTGGATGAGGAGCCAAGAAGTGTAGGTGTGAAGCTAGAATTTCCCATTGGGAGTGTCTACAGAATTTAGGAAAATTGTTTCAACATCTATGTTTGTTCCCATTAGAGGGCTTCATTCACCATTTCCTTGAAAGGATCAGATGTCTTGGTGTCATCCACCATTTGAAGTCGTTAAGAGCAAACAGGTAAAAAGTTTGGAAGCTCTATTGTTTCCCACCCAAGCTTCTTGTAGCCTGACCTCATCCTCAAGATCATACACTCTCAATACAAACCACTCTAATACCACTAATCTAAAACTCAAGTTTTAGTTGATAAATATTTCAATAACATATAAATAACACAACAACAATGAATTCTCTAAGAAGAGATGTAGTATTACTCAAGATCGCAATACAAATATATGCTTATCTTTAGGAAGAGATGTTTGTCTTCAAATTTTAGGTTACCTCTTAATTTATACACATTTTTAAAGCATGGGGAAGATGTGGAAGGTCACCAATATCAATGGAGATTAAGTGGTTTGATTTTCAAGATTTAAAAAAATACATAATTTGAGGAATTACTATTTTTAGAAACTTACTATTTTTAGACTACACTACTAAAATTGAAATTTAGGGCACTTTCTTTAGGTTTTTAGAGGTCAAACTTCATTGAGTAGATCTCCATGCCATCTCACAACATTATCCTCATTCTTATCTTTCTAATAGTTTAAACAACGAGTCAATTGGAGCTACAGTGCAAAAGTTATGGTTCTCAGAAGTTCCGTCATCAATTGGGGTGGAACTGTCACCCGAATTGTCGCCTAAATTATTGCCCAGATCATTCCTCCCTCCTTAAAAATTAATGGTCCCCATTGCATCAATGTTCCCCATTAGGTGTGGTAGTTGTGTCTTGATTTGATTCTCTATGAGCCACTCACCTTGGTGGCTAAGCTGGCCCCTTTTGACCACTTGATAAAGTGAAATAGAGTGTCCTCTTGTTGTCTTCATCTAGGTGTCCACAATTTGATCCTCTTCCACTATAGAAAAAACATATGGATCAATCTCATCAATGTCTAGTTGTTCTACTAAAATTGAAGTGTCTAATAGAGGTGGGTGATATGGTTTGAAGAGCTCCACATTGAATATTGGATGCAGACCAAGGTAAGCTGGTAGGTTCAACTCAAAAGCATTTTCTCCATCTTTTTTGGTGATGGTGTAGGGACCATATTACAGATGCTAAATATTTCTATGTGGGCATGCACATTATTCCTTCTGAAGCTACAACCAAACCTTGTCACCCATAGCAAAATGGTGTGCAATCCTATGTTTGTCATGGCATTGCTTATACTTCTCATTCATCTTCTCCAAGATGTCATGAACTTGTTGCTAGATGTGTTGCATTTGTTCAATAAACTTTGTTGCTTTTGCTGCCTCAGATCTTCCATGAGGTGTGTATTCCATGGTAGAAAATGGAATAGCTATATCAATTGGTGCCATGGGTTGAAACCTAAAACATACTTGGAATGGATTGTGCTTGGTCAAGATGTACAACGCCTAATTGTATCCATGTTCTATGAACAAAAGTCCCTCATCCCATGTTCGTAAATGTTTGGAGTGATACATCCAAATCATGTGAACAATCAAGTGGTTTACCACCTCTGTCTGACCATCAGTCTATGGATGGAAGGCTGTGGACTTCATTAGCTTAGTATGCATCATCTTCCATAGAGTGGACCAGAAGATGCTCAATAACCTGCTATCTCGATCTGATACAATAGACTTGGGGAGACCAAAATGGAGCCATACATGACTAAAATATAGTTAAGTAGTTTTCTCAGTAGATATATTTTTCTTACAAGCAATCATGATAGCCATTTTTGAAAAATGATCAACTACCATAAAAATACAGTCCTTACCAAGTTTTGAAGTGGGCAAACCTAAGAGAAAATCCATTGAGACAGATTCCCAAGGCCTGGTTGGTTCTGAAAATGGTGTGTACAATCATTGCTTCTTATTTGTTGGCTTGGATATCACACATGGGGTGCAGGATTTGAGATATATTTCCACATCCTTTCGCATATGGGGCTAGTAGAAGTGTTTTCAAAGGTCTTTTTGATACCAAAGTGTCCAGCTATCCTACTGAAGTGTGCTTCCCATATCATCTTTTGTTTCTTTGAAACTAGAACACAAATGTGCTCCATATGATAGAGGAAATTATCTTGCAAATATAAATTAGAAACATTTTTACCTTTTTGAAGCACTTGATATATATCAACAAAGGTAGGATCTACTTCATACAGAGTACCCCAAGTGGCAGTCTCATGTTCGCACAGGTCAAGAACTATTGTGAGTGTAGTAATTGGTGGGTGGCTTAGACAATCTATAGCTGTATTTGAGCTCCCCTATTTGTGTTTGATTATTAGGTGGAATTGATAAAGATATATGGCCCACTTTTGGTGCCTCTCATTTCATAGTTTTTTTTATGTCTAGATGAATTATAATGGTCTATGGTCAGTGTGGATGACTGTCTCCTTCCCTAAGATGTAGTGTTTCCATTATTTGCAGGCTTGCATAATGGCATAGAGCTCCTTGTCATATGTTGGATATTTCTTGACTGTATCAGTGAAATTTTCAATGTGATATGCAACAAGATGGCCATGTTGCATGATGACAACTCCCATGGCATATTCAGATGCATCTGTCATCAACTCAAAAGGTTGATGCAAATCTAGCAAGGTAAGAACAGGGGGTGAGCAGAGTCTTTTCTTCAAATTCTCAAATGAACTTTGTTGTATTTCACCCCACTAAAATGTAGCTTTAGCTCCTCCTTTAGTCACTTGGGTTAGTGACCAAGCAACATGTGAAAATCCAAGAACAAACCTGTGGTAAAAATTTGCCAGACCCAAAAAGCTACGAAGCTCTATGAGGGTCTTTGGTGTGGGCCATTTTTTGAATAGCTTGAATCTTTTTTGGATCAACGTGGACACCTTCCTCATTCACAATGTACCCAAGGTACTAAATTGTTGTCATCCTGAATGTGCATTTATCAAGATTTGCATACAACTTATGCTCTCGAAGAGTTTGAAGCACCTTACGAACATGTTTTAAATGTTCTTCCCATGTTCTATTATAAATGAGTATGTCATCTAATTAGAAAACCATGAATAAGTTGGTGAAGGGTCATAGGATGTCATCCACCATCCTCATGAAGGTTGTAGGTGCGTTAGTTAAGCCAAAAGGCATAACCAACCATTCAAAGAGAACCTCCATAGATTTGAATGGAGTCTTCCAGACATCAGTGGGATCGATGGGAATTTGGTGATAACCATATTTGAGATCAATTTTGGTGAAGAACTTCACACTACGAAGCTGGTCCAGCAGGTCATCAATCCTGGGGAGAGGGTAGCGATTCTTCATAGAGATTTTATTCAGGGCTTGATAGTTAATGCAAAGCCTCCATGTTCCATCTTTCTTTAGTGCCAAGACAATTGGGCTACCACAAGGCAAAGAGCTTATCCTGATGTGACATTTTTGGATCAATTCTTGAATTTGTCTTTTTATCTCATCATTCTCCAAAACTGATCTGTGATACACAAGACTGTTAGGCAAAGGTGATCCTGGGATCAAGTCGATAGAATGTTTTACCTGGCAATGCAATGGAACTCCTGTGGGTGACTTGAATAAGTCATCATATTCTCTTGTGATTCATCCTATCTTCTTTTGTTGTTGTGTTGATTGTGTAGTCAGGACTACAATATCAGCCTTCTTGGATTTTTGTGGTTTGACCACCATGTGAACAAATTTCTTTGTCTTCTCCACCAATCTCTTGCATTGCTTAACACTGATCAGAGAGATAGATATGGGAGGTGGTACCTCTGGTACCCTATAGCACCATGTTCCAAGAGTGAGGGTGATCCTTCGGGTTCATGATTCATAGATTCCATATCACTCATACATGAATGGCTGACCAAGGAGTACATCACAAACATCTAAACTGAACACATCACACAAGACTTCATCTTGGAATGGTTTTATAGCATATGAAAGAAGACACTAATGGGTGACACAGAGGTCTCTCATTGGGCTCAACCATCCAATACTGTAGGGCTTTGGATGAGGCTTCATGGATAGATTTAGACTTTTCACAACTTTAAGATAGATTAAATTCTTTTGACTCCCACTATCAAGAATGAAATGCAGAGGCTTACCTTTTACCCATAATTTGGAGTGAAACAATCTTTCCTTGTCATCTAGTCTTTCCTCACGGCTCTATGATGAAGTGACGATGGTGTCAGGTTCAACATCTATAATTTATTCTTCATCCTCTTTGACTGTGGGTTGTGTATGAGGTAGAGTAGTAGATGTCGAGTATTGTGACTCAAAAAATAGTGATTTGATGGCTCGACATTCTTATGTGGAGTGAGTTCTAGTTTTATGGTAATCACACCATTTTCCAGCCTTCCCCTTTCAGGATTTCTTATCCTGAAACTCCTTTTGTTCCAATTTTGGCCTCGTGTTTGACCTTCCTTGTCACTTTTCCATTTTGAGGGTTGACTCTTCGTATTCTTTCTGCCATGCTTCTATTCAATCTTCACTATGAATTTGTATACCTCACCGAGGGTTTACAAATTAAAGAGTTCCATTTCCCCCTGTATGTACCATTATATTCCACCATGATATTTGAGAGTCTTATGTTTCTCACTTTATTGAATGCCCAATCTTGCAGACAAAGAATGAAAAGTGTCTGTGTAATCTTGAACAGATTGGTCCTTACCTTATCGAAGTTGTTGCCACTGTATGTATAGATCATCATATGCTCTGATGGGATAATATTCTTCTTTCACCACTTCCACAAAATCATCCCAGGTAGGTTCCACCTCAAGGCCAATGTCATATCTACTGAACCTCTTTTTGTACACTTCCCACTAGTTTTTCATGGGTAATGATGCTTTCAAAAGAGCAAAAGTGATCTTTTCTCCATCGGTGAACTTATTTATAGAGAAGTAGGAAGACAATTGATCCAACCAATTTTCTATTACATCAACATTGATTTTGCCTTCAAATGTAGTAATATCAAAATTTACCTTAACCTTGAAGGGTGTTGGGGCATTGAAAGGATGATCGCTAGATGAGGAGCCAGGAAGTGTAGCCATGAAGCTAGAATTTCCCATAAGGAGTGTTTGAAGAATTTGGGCAAATTATTTTAGCATTTGTGCTTGTTGCCATTGGAGGGCTTCATTCACCATTTCTTTGAAAGGATCAGATGTCTCGGTGTCTTCCACCATTTAAAGTCATTTTGAGTGAACATGTGAAAAGTTTGGAAGCTCTGTTGGTTCCCACCCAAGCTTCTTGTAGCCAACCTTTGTCCTCGAGATCATACACTCTCAAGACAAACCACTTTGATACCACTGGTCCAAAACTTATAAGTTCTAGTTAATAAATATTTCAATAGCATATAAATAACATAGTAACAATAAATTCTCTGAGAAGAGATGTAGTATTACTCAAGATTGTAATACAAATATATGCTTATCTCTGGGAAGAGATGTCTGTCTTCACATTTCAGGTTACCTTTTCATTTATACACATTTTGAAAGCATGGGGAGGATGTGGAAGGTCACCAATCTTGAGGTAGATTAAGTGGTTTGACTTATAAGATTTAAAACAATACAGAATTTGAGGAATTACTATTTTTAAAAACTTACTATTTTTAGACTACACTACTAAAATTAAAATTTGGGGCACTTACATTGGGTTTTTTGGGGCCAAACTTCATTGAGAAAATCTCCATGCCATCTCACAACATTCTCCTCATTCTTAGCTTTCCAACGGTTCAAACAGTGAGTCAATTAGAGCTATGGTGTAAAAGTTATGGCTTCCAAAAGTTTTGTCATAAATTGGGGTGGAACTGTCACCCAAATTATCACCTAAATTGTTGCCTAAATCATTCCTCCCTCCTTGAAAAGCAATGGTACCCATTGCATCAACATTCCCCATCAGGTGTGGTAGTTGTGTCTTGATTTTATTCTCTGTGAGCCACTCACCTTGGTGGCTAAGCTGGCCTCTTTTGACCACTTGATAAAGCAGAATAGAACATCCTCTTATTGTCTTCATCTAGGTGTCCACAATATGATCCTCTTCCACTGGAGAAAAACTCTGTGGATCAAGCTCATCAATGTCTAGTTGTTTTGTTACAACTTAAGTGTCTAATAGATGTGGGTGATATGGTTTGAGGAGCTCAATGCAATCTCACGACATTCTCCTCATTCTTAGCTTTCCAACAATTCAAACAATGAGTCAATTGGAGCTACGGTGCAAAAGTTATGGCTTCCAAAAGTTTCGTCATCAATTGGGGTGGAACTGTCACCTGAATTATCGCCTTAATTGTTGCCCAGATCAAAAAAATTCCTAAGTTGATACAAATAAAATAACATCACTAACCTTTTAAATGCTACCAAATTGAAATAAAAAAATCCTTTTATTCTTGCTCTACTTGTTTCCTCTTCTCCTTGATTGTGTCCCTTCTTCTCTATGGCTCGCTTCTTATCAAAATTTCTATGCCAATCTTAAATCAATTAGAATTTGCATGTATCTGCTAGCTCCTAGTTAGTAGTTTATACATAATCCACCTTTTTCCATTTAACTCACTAAACTCCTAGTTAACAAACTATAAAAATTCCTAATTACTATATCAAACCTTCTCTTAATTCCCTAATTTTTTTTAAAAAAAATTCAATTCTAACTTTGCATGCCAACTATGTTTCAAACCCAAGTAAATTAGTCAATAAGTCCACTATTGTCATGATAACTAAAACTTATAAATCTCTACATAGTCCATACATATAAATCAAGACTAGATTTAGATTGTAGGATACAGTTTTAGGATATTCAAACCCCTAAAATATAAAATAAAGATAATTATCCCTTTATAATAGACCAAACAAGTATTAAATTATGTCCAACTAATTTTTTGCATTCTTTACTATTTTATATAGGCTATATATATCTTCATAATAGCTTGTCATATATTAATATTCTTGAATATCAATCTTAGCAAGCTTAACATTCTACAAAATTATTAAGACATTAACTAGTCTATATATCTATAAGATTTATGTTTCCATATTCATACACAAACACGAATAGAATAATCTTATATAAACATACTATAAATTTATGCATTAAGTCTTTGTATAAATACAAAATATAAACTCTTACAATATATATCCCATATAAATGTGTTAACATTTAAAACATGCAAGTTCTAATATGTACTACAATTTACTTTCAAAACATACTAATTCTATCAAATTAAAAACAAAATACATATTATGTTTTATAACCTTGATGTGGTGTGTGCATAGATCATAGCAAATTCTTCTATCATCCTTCACTATCTCAATCTACGTCACCTTCTTTGATGATGCTCTCCCTTCATCACATTCTAAGGGATGAAATCTATTGAATCACACTCATGACAAGAAGGTAGTTAATCAATTACAACATGATATAAATTATTAAATAATTTTATAACAAGAAGTAACATAATTATTATGTATAGAATTCATAATTAATCATATCATAATAATGAACTCATGAAATTTAAGTAACACACATATGTCCCATAACAACATATGACTTATGATTTAGTTAAAAAGTAACAAAACAAATTAACTATAAATTTAATCCATGGATAAATATGTAAATTAGTTTAGGTGAGAGAATCAGGATATAACATGCTTCCCCCCTGAAATTGGTCATCATCCTGATGACACTTATTCAAATAATAGTTCTGAATAACAAACATATTTTAATAAAATAAAAACATAGTATCTAACATCAATCAATAAACAAATATGGAAATAATTTGTAGAACTCTTAATAGTCTTCCCAAGTATCACTATCCTCAGAGTATTGGTCCCATAAGACCTTGCACTGTGACACTTTCCTATTTCACAAATGAAGTTTGTGAGTGTCATTTACTCTGATTGGTTCTACTGTGACCACCCTGGGATCTATAACCTACAAAGCATTCCAATTTAACACATGTGAAGGATCAACTATATACTTCTTAAGATATAATACATAAAAGACATTATGCAATAGATCTAGGATTGGTGGCAATGCAACCTTATATGCTATAGGATTGACCAATTTTAAAACATTGAAGGGTCCCACATATCTTGGTGAAATTTTTACTGACTTTCTAAATTTAATCGAGCTCTTTTGCAACTTAACTCATAAAAATACTTTATCACCTACTACAAACTACCTAGTTGTTCTCTTCAGATCAACATAACTATTCTACCTATAATTGGCCTTGACTAATCTCTGCATGATTATTTGAACCTACTTTTTCATTTTTAAAAGCATCTCAATTCCAAAGACTACCCTATCTTCCAACCTATCCCAACTGATTGGAGTCTTGCACCTTCTCCCATAAAGTTCTTCAAATAGTGCCATCTTCAAAGCAAATTTGTATGAGTTATTTTATGAAAACTCAACCAATTGAAGGTATTCTTCCCATTTATATTTTTGATCCATGAAATACATATGAATAAGATCCTATAACACCTTATTAACTTGCTCATTTTGACCATTAATCTATGGGTGATAAGCAATACTAAAGTTTAGTTGCATACCCAAAGATGAATTTAGAGTTAAATCATGATTTGATATGATCTTATCTAGAAAACCATGCAATCAATACACTTATTTTATGAACCTCCTCACAAGAGTTAGTGTATCATCTATCAAATTGCTTATGATAAAATCTGCTACCTTGATTAGTTTATTAACTACAACCAAGATCATGTCATGCCTATTCCATGACAATGATAACCCTTAGACAAAGTCCATACTGATCACTTGCCATTTTCACTCCGGAATGTCATGTGGATATAATAATCTAGCTAGATGCACATGTTCAACTTTCACTTACTGACATTTTAAACAATGTGACGTGAAGTCCACTAATTCTTTATTTATTCCTTTCCATAAATTAAGTGGTCTAAGCTCTACCATAAGATTTGTCACTCCTAAATGTATTAAATATGGGGTGTTGTGCAGTTTCTTTAGCACTATGATCCTCAGATTTTCTGGATCTATCACATACATCCTTCCATTATAATGTAGAAGACCATCACTTTCAAAGTTGTATCCTTTATACTTAGGATTCTAAGAATTATCAATTAAAGCTTTCCTGACTGGGTCATATAATTTGTCCCCTAGAGAGAACTCAATCACATGATCCCTAAAGTACTCCTGATAGTAACAATAACTACTATGTGCCTTATAGGACTCAAAGCATCAACAACTCTATTCTCTTTACCTTTGATGCAATTAACATCAAAGTCATAATCAAATAAAAATTCTAACCAATGCCTTTGATGACCATTCAAATTTGGTTGGGTAAAAATGTATTTGAGCCCCAAGTTATCAGTATTGAGATAAAACAATTTTTCCAACAATTAATGTCTTTAAACTTGCAAAGCATGGATAAATATTACAAGTTCAAGATCATGAGGGATGTAATTCACCTCACAAGGCTTCAACTTTCTTGACTCATACATCTACTACTGCACCATCCTGCATAAGGACTCCTCCTAGTCCATCTCTAGAGGTATCTGTGATCACTGAAAATTGATCATTAGAATCAGAAACTCTTAACACTGATACCAAAGTAAGCCTTATTTTTAATTCTTGAAATGTTACTTCACACTTATTTAACTAGATAAAACTTTGATTCTTACACTGCAAATAGGTAATTAGATTAGTTATCTTGAAAAAATTCAAGATGAATATCCTATAATAACCTGCTAGTCTTAGTGCACATTACTTAGTACCGGTCATTCCATAATGATTCTTATCTTAACCAGATCAATATAAATATAATCTATTAAGAAATATGTCCCAGATATTATACTTAAAAAAAAAAATGCACACTTGGACAAATTGCCATATAACCTATGTCTTTGTAGACGTTGCAAAACCAACTTTAGATGTTGAAGATGCTATTCTTCATCCTTAGAGTACATAACTGTGGACACCTAAAAATGGCCATCAATGACCTTCAACTAGGATTTAGACCAATTTCTACCAAAATGTATAATTTGATCTAAAATAACTTAAACACGTTAAATAGTTTGAGCTTGTCATAGACAAGTGCCGATTTAGATTAAAGTATCCCTAAATGGGGCAATGCATTTTATGTGATTGTTATTTCTTCCTAAATTATTTCAAGCTAAAATGCCAAAAACATAATTTGACACTCTAAACCACTAAATTCATGTAATTTAGAAGCACACAACATTTGCATGTGTTATTTTGTGTTGACAATGTCTTACATGGGTTATTGGTCTGTATGTAACTAACGATGACTTATAATTCCACTCCAATCAAATTTTGACCCAATAACATGACATTTTGCCCGGTTTGATTAATTTGTGCACAAATTTTCAAATAATTGCACTAAAATATATTAATCTTATTTAAAGGATAATTAATTCAAATCAAGAGCCTAAGTGGATTTTCCATGGAGGTTATTGATTATTTCATTATTGAAAATTGATTCTAATATTTGCATCATCATATGACATCATTTTTTGGGAAGGTATCCCTATGCCATAAATGCAACAAATATTTGATTAAGCCCTCCCATGCCTCATTAAATCCCCTTTCCCTCAAATCATGATGACAATATTTATGGATTTTATTTACATAATTAGATTAATTCATGGCCTCACATCTTCATCTTGAGATGGACAATCATTGTTGATCCTAGCCCATTTGGAAAATTTATAAATAGAAGGCCTCACACTCATGATTTGAATCTTTCATAAGCCAAAGTTATCATTCACAAATGATTTCAAATCTATTTTGATATAGTGTTATTATGCCAAAATATTGAGTCAAGATTCACAATCCAAAGCCACAAAAGCCAATGATGCCAAAGAGAAAAGGAGATAGCCAAGCTCCATTACCACATAATTTTTGAGCCCAATCTGAGTAATCCAATGAAGAGATCTCTTGGATCATTCAAAGAAGGTAAGAAATTTTGTTTTTTTGCATTTTAGTTGTGCTTTGTCAATGATTTTTATTAACTAAGCTCCCCATAAGATCTAGGATTAAGGTATTAGTTCATTAGTGTGTTTTTGGATTTTATTTCTTCTACTAACACGATACTAATATCCCTTTATTATAATACTATGTTAACAAATGGCACACCTGGTGGGACTCTTCATGAGCACGCAACCCACGAAATCATTTTGTTCTTATTTGTTAATTATTTTTTTATTTTTGCTTTGCTAGAGTAAAAATGACCTATAAATAATTAATAAATTTTTATATACTCAATATTTTTTTCTAAGTTAGGGCAGGGGCCCTAGCCTGGTTGGCTAAGTATTTTCGCTGCGGCTCTGCTGGTCTCAAGTTCTAGTCTCCCCCCGCCCCGTGGTACCGGTATTAGGCATGTCTAGCCAGCGCCACCGATCACATTAAAAATTTTACCAGGCTTTTACAAATATATATATATATATATATATATTTTTCTAAGTTTTTATAGGAGTATAAATAAATGCTTCACTAATATTCTTTGAAAAATTTAAAACAAAACTCTTTATATTTTAGCATTTATGATTATTTTAGTAACTGTCACTTTTATTTTCTAATTTTTTGTTTAAAATCATCTAGTACAGAGCTCATAAGTTTTTTTATTGATTATTTTGTTATAATTTTTAATAGATAAGTGAAAATTGGAGTTATTGACAACTTCTAAATTTTTTGTGATAAACTGATATATATTTTAAAAGTTATGATCAAAATACTAATTGTAGGTTTTTATGTTTTGTGTGTTCGGATTTTTTTTAACCTTCTAACTTGTTGTTTGCGTGTTTTCATAAGTTTAATGTTAATTTTTATATTTTATTGAGCTAAAAAATATTTTTGAGCATAATGTTTTTTCCCTCAGGTTCATAGGTAAAACACAAACCTGAGACCTTCTTTTTCAAAGTTCATTTGCTCATAACTAAAAGTGCTTCTAAGCAAGGGGTCATTGTCTAACACTTTCAGGTTGACGGAATGGTTTGAAGAAAAATTTGCATGTTTAGACTAGTCTAACATTTAATTTTGGGATTTAAAAATAACTTAATCAAATCACACATTTTGTTTTGGGCTCAAAAAATGATCATCCTAAGTCTTGAACATTTCAAGTTGGTGTTGTAAAATGAAATTAGACTAAATCTTGCACATTTATATTTTGGGCTTAAAACAAAGTTAGATGTTCCTTTTACTTAAGTTGGTTTTATGAAAACATTTCTATTTTCACACTTAAACCAAGGGGCCTAGTAATGAACAATGTCATATTTGAATTTGGTGTTTAAAAATCAAACTTCACTTGTAATTATTTGTTGATTGATTATTTAACAAAAATGATAGCACGTGTATGCTCTCCCCCCATCCCCTATAGGAAGCTTTTGGGATAAAAAGTACCTTTATATTGCATTTTGTACCTTATTCCAAAGGTGTAGAATTTTTTTTACCTAGGCTCTCCCAAAAACCTGAATGGTCTGGGTGATCTAAAATCAACCCTAAAGTCTTTATTTCATTTATCTTGGCTTGTGAGGGGGACTTCATTGCCTCCTATGGGTTCTTTAGGGAAGCTTTATCCTGGGGATTCATATCCTGGCATTGTCTTTAACCTCTCTCCATAAAGGGGTATACAAATTAGGGAAGTCTCATTGGGATGGTGGTTTGAGTGGTTAAACCATCTCTGTTAATGATATCAAGCTCGGGACATGACCATTTCAGACATCACACTACATTGAGAAATTGACAAATGTAGTGATTGTCAAAAGGATAAGATATTTTCACAACAATATATTTAATGTGGATTCAATTGATGTGTTACTTCTCTTATGTGCACAATGTGAAAGTTGGTACACATGGGATCCATCTAGAAACGTGCAAAATTTATAGTTTTAGTCAATCCCACTTTGCCACACCTTGATATGATTTGGGATGATATGCTTAGTTTTATTTTGGTCATTTATTTTATTAGCTCTTGATGTTTTGAGACTAAAACTTATTTATTTATTTAAAACCAATCAAAATAAGTTTTGTTTATACATCACTCCTTTGTTTAAGGAGGTGTTATGTTGGCCATTTTGTCAAACACATTTGCCTTATATTTTTTCCAAACTTGTTTTTGTGTGTGTCTTGATTGAGGTGGGTAATATTATGCTACCCAATTCATTTCAAACCCTTTTTTACCTTAAGTTTTTGAAACAAAACATTGTCACATCTTTAGAGAGTGATAACACTGTTACACTATTCAATTTGTTTCAAAAATTTTTTGCCTTGTGACCAATGCCATTTTATAGAACCAATGCCATATATACTATTTGAATCCTTATACATTGTGCCATTACGTCATTCCATTTTGTCTAGTTTGTTATTTGTTTGAACATGCCTAGTTTTTTAAGTTGAGTTTTTAATTAACTTTGACAAGTTCAGAGTCAAATATTGATTGATTTATGTTTAGGAATCATCTCACAAGGGTTGATACATAGATATTTATATTTTGGGTTGCATAGCTTAGATTAATTAATTACCCAAATTTGAAAACTATTAGTTGGATCTTCGCCTAGTGCCTTCATGCCATTCAATTTTGTTTAGTTTGTTTTTCTAAAAGAGCCAATTTTTCATCATTGTTTATGATTTTTATTTGGGATAAAATAGTCTCTCTCCATGTGCCTTTTTCCTTGTGCCAATTGACCCAATTTATGTTTTATTCCTTGTGCTATATTTATGTCAAAGTGTTCTAAGTTTTTTAGATTAAAAATCTCATCCTCTTCATTTTAAGTCTAGCTTTTGATGCCACATTTGGCCAAAAGTCCTAGCACATGACTTAGTTTTAGGATAATTTTTGATGCTACATTTGGAAAAGAGACCTATCAACTTTCATTTTCCTATATTAGACCTGTTTAGAACACTTTGTACCTAGATTTTGACATGTCAGTTTTTCATTCATCCACATGACCAGTTTAAGACATTTGACGTTACACTGTTTTATACCAAGTTTCAACACATACCATTTTTGGAGATATATATCCCCTAGACTTGGTTAGACTAAGTTTGAACCATTTATCCTTTGGACATTATTTTTAGAGTTTGTAAAAATATAGGCCTTTATGTAGATCTTTCATTATTGATATGGATATGTCTAGCTACACTTATGGTGGAGTTATGTACAATCTAAGTTATGATAAAATGGACACATAAATTGACTTTGACCAAGACCCATATGGTGAATAAGTGGTTTGTGAGATGGTTCCATAGCCTTCTTGCAATACTCAATCTGGGGAACAAATCCAAGTGTTGTATACAGTGATAACATCTTCTAGCTGATTGATGTATGATACTCACCCTTTTATGACTACCCATTACTCCACCTATACTATCAACCCTCTTTCAAATTGTGAGAGCCACTAAGATCCACAACATATAAGGATTTATATACCAAGACCTCATCTTTTGGCTTATGATAACAACCAAGCTTCACAATGTCCTACCATTTCTACTCTAGGACCTCATCCTTTAGCTTGTGTGAGCAACCAAGCTCCACATCACTCTATCATTATCTAATTACCGATCATTATTTGTCTATTACCAATATTTCCCCTCTTTATAAAACCCATGCCAATTGTCTAACCAAAACCAAGACAATCAGTACCTCTCCAATTGAGCCAATTATTCAAAATATCAAGATATATTCAAAATTGATATTTTACAATTGATTGTAAATTAAGGTCAAGAGAACCAACCAAGCATCAATATTTTTGTTGAATCAACCATTTGTGATGAGTCAAGCTATGATGAATCACCTATTGATACTACACCTTTTGTCAAGGAGTCTCACTCTGATAAAATAGTATTTGTTGAGTCATTTCTTAACTATTATAACTACCTCAGGGAAAATCATTACCTTGAACATATGCCTATTTTTAAAGAGCCTCCCTCTGACAAGCTAGTCTTTGAGGAGTTGTCTCTGGAGATTTTTCCCATCTTAGAGGAGTCTCACTTTGACAAACCAATCTCTGTGGAGCCTGTTATTCCATCACAAGACGTTACTTGTCCAATAATAAACATTCAACAAGACATCATTATAGAAGCATCCACATTAGATGAAGAATAAAAAATAGAGTTAGGTTATATTTTTGAACTAATATCAGATTCAACATCAAAAGTAGAATCAACATCAGTCTCCACATTGGATTCAGAGTTCCTGAAGTTAGAATCAGATTTAGAAACTGAATATGTTCATGGCTATTACAATATTAGTTATGCAAGACTTGTAGATCAATCTAAATATATTTGTGATCATCTATGGTTTTTAAGGATGATTACTTAGCATCAACACAAGTTATCATAGTATATTATATGAATATTGTGTTGCCTCACCCCATTCCATTACCATTCCACATGCCATTACCACCAACTAACATAGCCATATTATTGACATTCCATCTCCCACAAGTGTCAATTAGGACTGACAAAATCACACCTTATTAAACTAAATCCATGGTGACATATCAGTTGAAGAACATCAGGGAAGCCAAGACCAAATTCATGCAAAAGAAGAATAATCTCTTAGTGAAACCTTTTCAGAGGTGCTAAGGGAAAATCAAAGTTAAAACTCAACATATTCTAGTGAAACCTTTTTGAAGGTGCTAGAAGACAATTAAAGTCAAAAGTCAATGTTCTTTAGTGAAACCTTCTCAAAGGCGCTATATAACAATCAAAATAACTTCATTGGTGAAAACCTTTTTGAGGCACCAATCATTGAGCACAAAATTTCTTCACTACTTGATGAAGACAAAATAAAAAATCAAATCAATATAGCTTCCAATCTACAACCTAATCAGATGGTAGCTAATTTCAAGACCAAACAACAAAATAATCTATTAGTCCTATCGAGAGAATATGATAAGTCTTTAACCCCACCACATCTAAAGTTATGTCAAATATGAAATCAACAACATTATGTGTGCCTGCAAACTCCATTCTTTATTTATTTTCCAACCATTATACATTCCATTATCATCCACTATTTATCCATATTTACCATCCCTAGATGCATTTTCCTTTACAGAGCATACAAAGATATCTTATCTCAATGTTTGAAGGAAATATAATCAACAACCAATGAAGATCATAATAATGTTCTTGGCATCTAAATCTACAACAAGTTCTTAATAGAGCAACTATTCTGAAGAGGTGTGTGCTAACAATTTACATGATTGATTATTTTCATTGTATCATATATTGATCAAGATGTGCATCTCTAAATCAACAAGAACAATAGAAACATTTACCTGGACAAAATATTAAAACCATACCTTTATCTTGGCCAAACACATATGATTTTCCATTTCCATTTGCTAATTCCTCTTGCCATTGTTCCATACCCTACCATTTACCTTACCTTATCACTTGGGGGCAACCCTCTTACCATTGTATCTAATTTTCATAACATCATTGTCCTAAACAATGCCATGCCATATGTCATTCTACCATACCATCCCTATTAGACCAACACTTATTTTTAGCCATCCTACCCAACCCCTTTTGATCTTGGTTTCTTTGATTCTTCTTGCACCTTTCAAGATGGGATTTGAATCTAGTTTTAACAATTTTAAGGATTTCATGTTTAAGTGATAGTTTATGAAAGTAGTATGACAGGTGATCTAGCAAGTTATCTTTCATTCCCATTTGATTGGTGCCACTTATTATAACCAGCCATGGAAAAATTAGTATCCCATCTTATGTTACTAATTATAACCACCTATGGGCAAATTAGTATCACAAATTTAGGTTATTTTTTCATAATTATAACCACCTATGGACAAATTAAGAATACCACCTTTTACCATGCATTAATGCATCTCCTTACCATTACTATTCTCATTTGTCTAGCCATTTTACTCAATTTTAGAACTTGTTATGACCTCATCATTTCTCATCACCTTTCATTTTGGCAGAACTATTGTGACTCGAGGTTCTAATGGGAATATATAGGTTGTGTTTGATTCACATTAAGGCCAACTCAACGCATCTTTTCTATGCACTCTCACCATTTTGAGAGTAACCTAATCAATGCTCTCACCATTTTGTGAGCTTAGACTGTTTAGTATTTCATCATTCTCTATCGAGTTGAGATACATAGAAAATTCTAAAAATATTTGTAACACCACTCTAGAAAATTCTAAACATTGACCATTTCTTTGCCTTAAGGATTTTGGGATCCTTAACTATTTCACAAGCTGTCACTTATCATTTAGTTTCCCCATTCTTATTGGCATAACACCTCACACTCTTGCCATTTTGTGAGTTCATTCCCATTCTTCTATTACATCATCTTGTTTCTATTCTCATCATTTTTTCTATCCCATATCCTAGGAGAACTACATTTGGGCTGAAGTTTTGGTGGATATTCCATCCATAGAGCTATATAGGTAGCGTCCACTTGCCTAGTACATTTGGAGACAACTCAGCCATCCCCTTCCTTTTCTTCTATTCCCCCCATTTTTATTTCTTTGTTTGTTGTCTTTTCTTGTCTAGGGGCAATATTTGTCATTGTATATATGCTAACTTTGTGATTACCCATTGTTTGTTTTTCTTTTAGTTATTTATTATCTTTCTATTTGTTTTGCCTATTTGTTTGCTTTCATGACTGTTACCTTGATTCAATATATGTGAATTTATTAGGTGATTCTTTGTGCTTTACTTTTGAATCTATCCATATTCATACATCCACATTATCATCATGGTTTTTATCATTGGTGCATTGTTTTCACTTGAGTATTAGATTACGTGTCAATATTTTTGCATATTTCAGCCAAGTCATCCTAATGTTTTATCATGATGCCTATCATGTGCTACAAAAAAAATTAGGTTTGGAAGTCTACACATCAATGAGGGACCAATATTTCCTCTTGGCACCAACACCCTTCTTGATCTAATCCTAATCATATCCCACATAGAGTAATTAAACAATGAAATAATTTTTTACCTTTACTAGTTCAGATGAGCATCTCCCTACTATTAGGTTACCTAAATTCATCTTTCTCCTCTATACCAATTTTCCATCATACTCCATATCATGTTTGACACTATCGAGATACAATGCTTATAACCACCTATGGGAAAATCATTGGGTTTCCATATATTTTAAGGTTAATGATTATAATTGCCTTTTGAAAAATCATTCTCCTTCTTCCATCCAATTAAGGCATGTTTCCTTATCCTATGCTGATGATTATAACTGCCTATGGACAAATTATCCTATTTATCTGTCCACCCAGGGTAGCTTCATATGCCAACTGACTATAACCACCTTTAGGCAAATCAATCTTTTCCACCCCATTTCATGTTTTTGGTCTAATCTTTTCCTCTTTTTGAGGGATCAATTACCGACCCCTTTTCCAGCTTCTCCCTCGAGGGGGCACATATAGTTCATCCATTACCATTGAATTCATAGGTGTGTAGGACCTTTTCATTATTTGAAAATATGTTACTATGTCTATATTTTACAATACCTTCCCAAATAGGGGCAAAATGTAGACACCTAAAAATGGCCACCAATGACCTTCAACCAAACTTCAGACCAATTTCTATCAAAATGCATAATTTAGGCTAAAATCACTTAAATGCGCTAAATAGTTCAAGCTTATCATAGAAAAATGATGATTGAGGATAAAGTATCCCTAAATGGGGCAATGCATTTTATGTGATTGTTAGTTCTTCTTGAATCATTTTGAGCTAAAATGCCAAAACATAATTTGACGCTCTAAACCACTAAATTCCTCTAATTTAGAAACACATAACATGTGTATGTGTTATTTTGTGTTGACAATGTCCTAAATGGGATATTGGTTCGTATGCAACTAACGATGACTTCTAATTCCACTCTAGTCAAATTTTGACCTAATAACATGACATTTTGTCTAGTTTGATTAATTTGTACACCAATTTATAAAGAATGGTAATAAAATGCATTAATTTTATTTAAATTCTAATTAATTCAAATTAAGGGATTAAGTGGATTTTCTATGGAGGTTATTAATTATTTCATCATTGGAAATTGACTCTAATATTTGCATCATCATATGACATCATTTTTTTGTCAGGTATTGCTAGGCCATAAATGCAACAAATATCTGATTAAGCCCTCTCATGCCTCATTAATGCCCCTTCACCCCAAATCATGATGAAGATATTTATGGGTTTTATTTACATAATTATATTAATTCATTTCCACACATATTCATCTTAAGATGGACAGTCATGGTTGATCCTAGCCCATTTGGAAAATATATAAATAGAAGGCCTCAAACTCATGATTTAAAGCTCTCATAAGCCAAAGTTATCATGCACAAATGATTTCAAAGATATTTTGATATAGTGTTATTATACCAAAATATTGAGTCAAGCTTCACAAGCCAAAGCCACAAAAGTCAATGATGCCAAGGAGAGAAGGAGATAGCCAAGCTCCATTGCCACATACTTCTTAAGCATAATCCAAACAAGCTAATGAAGAGATTTCTTGGAGAATTCAAATAAGGTAAAAAAGTTTGTTTTCTTACATTTTAGTTGTGCTTTGTCAATGGTTTTTTTCACTGATCTCCCCCTAAGATCTAGGCTTAAGGTGTTAGTTCATTAGTGCTTTTTTGGATTTGATTTCATCTACTAACATGATATTAATCTCCCCTTATTAAAATACTATGTTCAAAATAATACTGTCATCTAAAAAGACCAAAAGAAAATGATATAATCTCTAAACACACTGTTAATGAGATTCATGAATTTTATAGGTGCATTCATTAACCCAAATGGTAACACGGTAAACTCATAATGCTCATAGTATTTTCTAAATGTCATATATGGAATATCTTCATCTTTTATCCTTAACTGATGATATCCATATCTAAGATCAATCTTAGAAAAGAACATTGCTCCTCGCATTTGATAAAAAATATCACCTATTCAAGGTAGTGGATCCCTGTTCTTGATGGTTATTTTATTCAACATTCTATAATCAATGCAAAGTCAAAGAGTGCCATAGTTCTTCTTAATAAAAATAATTGGTGCACCCCACAATGATGCACTTGGTCTGATCAATCCTTTAGACAATAATTCCTAAAGTTGTGCCTTTAATTCTACTAGTTTAGTGGTTATCATTCTATATGGAGCCTTAGATCGAGGTTCCAATCCTATTTTGATATCAATTGAGAAATCAAATTCCCATTTAAGAGGAAATCCTGACAATTCATGCAAAAAGACATCATGAAAATTCCTAAGGAAAGGATAATATTCAATTTATAGTTCCTTAGTTTCCTCCATTTCATTTATCTTAACGATAAATGCTTGAAATCCTTTACCTTGGGCCTTCCTGAGTTGCATTGTAAAAATATGCCTAAGCCTTAAATCCCTTTTCTCACTCGAAATTAGTATCTGATTTATAGAATCATCAAGACACTCAAATATTTTTAGATAATAGTCAACCTTGGTTTTATTCTTTGTAATACATTTGATACCTAAGATCACATCATATGATCCCAGTGGTGCTACATAAATATTTACAACCATTGTGAATTCTGACAACCTAATTTTTACTTAAACTAAACATTTATCAACCCAAACTTTAGAGTCATTCTCATATTGTACCAACCATGCATTTTCCATTACACTATCTTTTATAGACAATTTATTTAGAATTATAGGAGCTATAAAACATTTTATATCCCCTATATCTATCAAAATGGAAACTAGATGTTCAAACAAAATACGTGATTGTTTTTTGGGTGAAGCTTAGAATTTGGCTTGTCAATTATCAACCGTTGCATGAATATATTGATGAAAATTTCTTTGTTAAGGGGTAAAACCTTTTTTCCTTAACTTATCCTAGGTACATTCACATGCAAAATGGTCACCTCCATAGATGAAGCAACCTCTTGGTGGTCCCTTCCTATTAGATTATTGGTTTCCCCTAAAATTTCCCTTAGAACTATTACCCAATTTATTTCTACTTGTGCCACTATTTAATTTGATATTCTGATTCTTGAACTAACTCTTGGAGTTTCCACTCCTCTTCTTCTAGTTCTTCTTATTTAAAGATGGCTTTGAACTTTCAAATTTTTTCTTAAACTTGTACCTACTCTGAGAAAGAGATTTTAACTTTTGTTCCTGCTTAAATGCTTTCTCAAAGACTTGGTCTATGGTAGATGGTCCATGAGCATCCACCTCTCCACTAATCTAGGGTTTTAGTCCCATGATAGACTTCCTAATCTTAAACCTCTCATCAACTTGATATTGAGGTACATATTTCAAAAGTTTGGTGAACTGTTCCTAGTACTCATTCACTGACAAATATTCTTACTTTAGATTGTGAAAATCCATAACATTTTGATAAAAATAAAGTTGTGGAAGCTACCATGATTTAAATAGTGTCACAAATTACTCTCGAGTAGTGGTGGTTAAATTTGGATTCATTTCTAACTTTTTGTTGGCCCACCATGTAGTTGCTTCTCCGACCACCTGATAAATTTCCCAAATAGCTTTGGTGGCCTTGGAGTATTTATGAATCTCAAAATACTTATCCATTTTAGTTAACCATGCTTCAACTATGTCTCCCATAACTATTATTTTGAACTTAGGTGGATTCACCTTTTTCACATACCTTGCCAATTTTGTAGCCACATGCCCTCTTGCATCTTCAGGCACTTCCTCATGTCTCTACTCTTGAGCAATTTCTTACTCAGTAGGATGATATTTAGGCACAGACAATTGGGATCCATCCTCTTGTCCATGAATTTTTTGTTCTAGGGCTATGATTATATCCCTAGTCTTATTCATGGTTATAAGAATTTGATCTAACTTTGCTGCTTATTCAATGGAAAATTAGTTAGGATCAAATGGAGGGTTATTATTATTGATATTTTAAGGACCCTCACCTAATTCTCTTGCTTGTATCATTATTATTTATGGTAATATAAGAATACAAAAATGTTAGCAAACTTATTAAGTCCTAGAGTTCGAGCCACAACTCTGATACCACAATGTAACATCCCCATAGGGATTTAGTAGAATAATGTAATATTAAAAAAAAAATGTTTAATAAAAACTTATTATTTCATTAGATTACACAAAAATAATATAATTAATGATATTTAACATACTAAACTAATCACATTAACATAAGTAAACATACAACAATAACATTTACTGATCACAAGTTATTAATCACAATTGCACAAGGAAAGTAATCATAATATAATCTAGCCATGACTAGTACAATAGTATAGTCACCATTGTAAAGGTATTAAAAATAATTAATTACATTTCCAATAGGCATTTAGCCTCATCATAAGTATAATGATATATATTATGCTCCACAAAGTTTGAGTTACTCTAACTTAATTATATCTCTGATAATCTCAAGTGTAGTCTCTAGTACATACAATAGTGGGGAAGAAGAGCATCATTCAAGTTATTTTTCACATCAACCATAGACCATCGATCCCTCACACAATACCAAAAATAAGGAATGGCCTTCCCTTCATATATGGATAGATAGTGATGGTGCAGGAATTTAGAGAGACATGCTAGTACCTATGTGTTGTAGGATTTCTACTACATGATGTGTATCATAAAGAAAATATGATCTAACATGATATCACATAAACATGTAAATCATACATATGAAATGACAATATTTATCTAACATTAATTTGGCCAAAGTTTTCAAATAACTATTGATCTCAAGGATCAATCAATTTCATACACACCACTTGATTGGATTACCTTTATCTGGCATTGGTGATGTTAACTAAGTCAGTGAAGTTTGTCTCACTTCTTAGTTAGAACCATCAATGCTAGATTTGGTTAACATTTATAATAACCAATAAGTTCATGCAATTATTTATACTAGCAAGTACAATTTGTATACTAGTTACAAAAAAAATTACTATTCATACATTTAGTCTGTCAAATATATGAATGAACCTTATTTATAATATACATCCCATATACAATATTTATGATAAGCAAGTTTATACGCCATACATGTATAATACAAGTCATTCCAAAAATATATTTTCCTTAAGTAAATGCTATGTATAAAAATTATCATTTTTATAACATAAAGTTCAAACCACTCATTATAACCAACATTCATAACTTACATATAAATTTGCTAAACTTATTTATAAATACTTAATTATTCATCTTGAAACTTAGGCTACGTGTATGTAGTTATAGTTCCTAATCTGTTGGGATTTCATGACTAATGTGCTTAGTCACATACTATAAAGATATTCATGCCACCTATTTTATAAATATAGGCCATACACTTATTGAAGGACCTAAGATCTCATATACCTATATTTCATATATTTTTATATGTTTCTATTATCTATACCCCATAATATAGATAATTTAAAACATATTTACTATTTTGATGTTCACATTTTATATCCATTTTACATAATTCATTTCATGTTTATACATAACCAATAACATCAATTCATAAACCTTTAACTTTTGGTAAAATATACATCTGTATATAAATCAATCTGATGTTTATTGACAACCATACTTTTTCTAAAGTTTATTGATCCGTTCCTTTATAATTATGAATAATTTGCTAAATTTGTGACCTATATAGCTGATGAGTCCACACTATGACACATTCTAACCATAATATATCATCCTTCATAGTCAATAATGTGCCATTGAGGTTGAGCATTGTATGTAGTCTTAGGGATTATAACTATTTTAAGGTAGAAGATGAATGCTTTTATCTCTTTAAGCTGATGTGAGTCTAAGTTAACATTCTTTACTAATGTTCTAATTGTTTGCATGTTTAATCTTCCATTTTTGATATGTACAAGTATTATAACATCTAAAAAAGAGTCTTGATATGATCGCATGAAGATAAGCAAGGGCCTTAGTCATAAACCTATCATTTTAGCGAAGCTCCATACCTTGCCAAGAGTTCTACGAACCTTGGCAGATAGCTACAAACTTTCATAGTCAAGTTATGGATTTTGATAGTCAAGCTACAGATTTTGAAAACCGAGCTATGAGATCATCTAAAACATGTTTCCAAGGCATTACAAATGTTCCTTCAACCATTCCATGATGATCTAGACTCCTCCAACTATCTTTTAGATACTTTCTATTTATTTTGCATATATCTATATATAGACTTCTATCTATATGTAGCTTTTCATTCCTAAATTTCCATGGTTTTTCAAACATATATACACAGTCCAAATGATTCATTATTTTGATTTATAAATAGTTTTATACATACATTTATATCATTATTGGTTTGAAAGACCAATTATCATAGTCATCGTATACGTTAAATCCCCAAACTAACTTTGAAAACTAAAAGAACATAGAAATTATAAATCAGTTCTTCCCATTTTAAATTGACACAGACTTCATACCAATATAATAGGGCATCAAACCTATACATTACATCCATATGCTCAGAGTATTGACCTTCATTTTTTTGATTATATAAACATAATAGGGATTCCTAAGTAAAACACAGTCCATATATTTATCAACCACCTGCTTGGGTTTTATATGTTTATCATAGCAAGTTAAATACTTTAAAACCTAATGAATGAACACAATTTTTATTTACATTCCTAAGGAATTTAGAGAGTATAGGGTTAGTGTTATGGATGGCTGAGCCCTCCACAGGGCTAAACCTATACCTTTCATTTAAATTGCTATCATTTCAAATAATAAGTGATAAATTTATTCACACAATAATTTTATTGAGTTGACACAAATAAAATAACATTGCTAATATTTTCAATGCAAGTTAAATAATTTAAACCCTAGTGAATGATCATAGTTTCTATTTGCATTCCTAAGGAATTTAGAGATTATAGGGTTAGTGATGTGGATGGACAAGGCATCCATAGGGATAAACCTATACATTTCATTTAAATTGTTATCATTTCAAACCCTAAGCGACAAATTTATTCACACAAAATTTTTATTGAGTTGATACACTTAAAATAACATAACCAACCTTTTCAATGCTACCAAATTGAAACCAAAAAATCCTTTTCTTCTTGCTCTACTCATTTACTCTTCTCCTCAACTATGTCCCTTATTCTCTATGGCTCATTTCTTATCAAAATTTCTATGCCAATCCTAAATCAATCATAATTTGCATGTATCTGCTAGCTTCCAGTTAGTAATTCAAGCATAATCCACCATTTTACACTTAACTCACTAAGCTCTCAGTTGAAAAACCATAAAAACCCTAATTACTACATTGAGCCTTTTCCTAATTCCCTAATTATTATTATTTTATTTAATTCTAACTTTTCATTCCAATTACATTTCAAATTTGAGTAAATCATTCAATAAGTCCACTATTGTCATGATAACTAACACTTATAAATCTCTATGTAGTCAATACATATAAATCAAGACTAGACTTATATTTTAGGATATTCAAACCCCCAAAATATAAAATAAAGATAAGTATCCCTTTATAATACAATGAACAAGTATTAAATTATGTCCAGATAATTATTTACATTCTTTACTATTGTATATAGTCCATATATGTCTTCATAATAGCTTGTCATATATTTATATTCTCAAATATCAATCTTAGCAAGCTTAACATTCTAAAATGTTATTAAGACATTAACTAGTCTATATAAAATGGCAATAAGATGTTATCTATAAGATTTATGTTTCCATATTCATAGACAAACATGAATAGAATAATCTTATATAACTATACTATAATTTTAAGCATTAAGTCTACGTATAAATACAAAATACAAACTCCTACAAGATTTATCCCATATAAATGTGTTAACATTTGAAACATGCAACTTTTAATATCTACTGCAATTTACTTTCAAAACATACTAATTATATCAAACCAAACACAAAATACATATTATGTTTTATAAACCTAATGTGGTATGTGCATGGGTCTTAGAAAATTCCTCTGTCATCCTTCACCATCTCCATCTATGTTACCCTCTCTGATGATGCTCACCATTCATCATGTTCTGAGGGATGAACTCTCCTGCATCACACTCACGACAAGAAGGTAGATAGTCAATTACATCATGATATAAATCATACAATAATTCTATAATAACAAGTAACATAATTATTATGTACATAATTCATAATTAGCTATCTCATAATAATAAATTCATGAAATCTAAGTAACACACATCTATCCCATAACATCATGAGACTTATGATTTAGTTAAAAATTAGTAAAACAAATTAACTATAATATTAATCCACGAATAAATATGTAAATCAATTTAGGTGAAAGAATCAAGATGGAATAGAATGTAATGTTACCCTATTCCCAAATACATTTCTTTTCTAAGCTCAATAAGCTAAAAAATTCAAAGTAGATCTCTATGAAAATAAAGATATATTAGTTGCAGAAGAAAAATTATCACTTAATTTTAGCAGAGGTAAAAAGGAATTGAGGCTTTCTGATCTTGTACAGTAGCACTTGTCACCATAACACCCAATTCCTTATTTGAGATACCCATTATAACCTTTAAACCAATTCTTAGAAAAAAAAGTTGTCTATAGGGTGATGTTTTCATTCCTTACGAGTAGTGTTAATTGTTATATGTTACCTTTGTTATTCTTTCAACTAACCCATTTTTTTATTTTGGTTTAGTTTGTTGTTGTGATCTTTTTTCTCTTCAATTATTTTAGAGGATGAGTTTCTTGAAAGACTAGTAACATACAATGCTTACCAATTTGGAAATACTATATTAAGGTTATACTCATAGCTATTTAATGGATTATTAGAATAAATCTTGATTACAGAAAGTGAAAAATAAATACCTAATGAGGGTAAAAGAGGTACGATCGATGGTGGTAGGAGTGGTCTAGGTAACATCACTTGTTTGGGAAAAGTAGTTGATAAACCTTGTCAATCAAGTTTTATTATACAAAGTAGAAATAAATACTTGTATGTCATTTTTAACTAAATTGTAGTTGCTTGGCTGTGGATGTATTACAATGCCATATGTAATTCATACCACACTATAGGATAAACACCATGTCTTTGTCTCTGCTTGCTAGTTTAATATCTAAATACCACACCATAAACATTTGTTGAGCTCATGCCCTACACCTTTAAAGTTGTGTAGCCTAACCTATATTACAATATAATGAAACATGAGTTAGATTCATACTGACTACACTAATAGATGACATTGAAAACCAGTGCAAAAAATTGGGCAACATCAACCAAAATCATGAGATGAATATTCCCTCTATTTTTGACAGTTATTTTATATTTTTAAGAATTAATAGAGTAACTCATAGATTGATAAAGAGCTAGATTAAAAGGGGGTAAATGTAGGTAAATATTTCAAATAATTAATTTAATTGATTTACCCTAAATAGGAAGTATAAAGGATAAAATCAACTTATTTGGAATAAAAAATGCATCATCATGTGATGGTAATGCTAGAACAAATTAAGGGAATAGTTAGGAGTACCTTTGTTCTAAAATTAGAAATCCACCTATCTCAGGTCAATAGTGTGGTCAGTTAGACTATATCATGGTGCGTTAATGGAAAAGGACACTGCACTATTGTCCTTTCATGGATAGGAGCCTTGAAACTTCTAGGATGGTTGCAAGAGGTCTTCTAGGTTCTGTGTGTGTCTTCAAGAATATTTGATTGACATTTTGTATCACTCTATGGCTTTTCCTTCAAAACCCTAATGAATACCTACACACATGAAACAAAAACAAAATCAAATGCAAAGAGAAGGGAAAAGGGTGGGTCCTAGGATGTTATGAATAAACAACACATAACCTCTATTATTCTAGTTACTACCACATTAACCCCAATGATAGGGGTCTCAGCTCAAATGTAATTCTCTATTAGGGAACATGTATAATCAACACACATGGTATGCAATAATGAATTTTTCTTAGGCCCTTCTTTGATCAAGCATGTAAATCTATGTGTGATGCTAAGTAAATATGTAGAATGTTGAGCTATACTATTGAATAATTTTTTTTAATTATGTGCCAAAGTAGTAAGTGAAGTCTGTAGAATGCCTTGTGAATCTCTTTATATAGAATAAACTTTATTTTAAATGTGAGACACTTGTTTTTACGCTGATAAGGTAAAAAGATAAATAGAATCATAAGAGGAGACCCAAAAGGAGGGTAAGGACCTGAAAGAAGTTAAAAACATGACCATTGGACAATAACATTGAGGTGGACAATAGCATTAGGCATTCCTATCCAAGACTATGCTATTGTCCTATGCATAAAAAATTAGGTTATAATTGGGACAAACATGTCAAGGGCCCCTGTGACTGGAAAAGTTATGACATGAGACTATTGAGGGTGAAAAATAGAGAAAATAAGTCATAATAAGGACCAAATATATATCTAAAGACCAAAGTGACACATGTGAACAAGACTCTTACTCATCATTAATAATTTCATGTGAAAAAGATACAAAATGTATATTACTTGTTCTTGCTTGACCAAATTAGGGTGTGCACATTTACACCCTTTTTAATCTAGTAATGTAATAGAATGAAAGTACTAGAGTTAAATAAAAGAGAATGCATACATGTACTTACCTATGTGATCAACCCATGTAGAGATTAGACATGTTCTGACCCAAACCATTCCTTGGCTAGAGAAGTGGCTAAAATTTTGAATGATGTCTGTGAAGAGAAAATCCACAATGTGGATGTCCCCTATATTAAATTTGAGTAATTGACTAAATTATGAGAAATAAAGCCCTATTTTCCCCCACTCTGATATTGGAATTGAGTATGAGAAGTAATCTATAAATTTGGAGAGATAAGCTATGCTCTCCCCCACTATGATATGTAATTGAGTTTGAGAAGAGATATGCTTGAAGGTCAAAATTGTTGCTTGACATGTGTCTTATACAAACTAGTGTAATTTAGGTCTAGTGAGAGATATGTATCAACCACTATAAATGGCTATATGACCCAATATCATGAAATATTGGTGACAACTTGAGTGTAATTTGGTGATCTACACATAGAGAATGTTATAATTTGCCATTTCATTTGTATAACATTGTGAAATCTTATGGGATCAATAACATGTGCCCTGCATCATGCCCCCAAACTTGATATTTGAGTGATATAGCAATGCAAACTATGTATTAAATCTAGATTATAAATCAATAGACTAAATTTGGTGTGACATAGACTATCATATCTCATGTAAAAACCTAGAAGACCAAAACATGTGCCCTGCATCACTCCCAAATTTTGATATCTGAGTAATGTAGTTGTGTAACATGTGCAAAAACTACATATATAGGGATGATGTAATATGTACATGCCCCTATGATCATATTATAAGTCTAGAACTATATCAAAATCTTATTTAAAATTTAATAATCTAAACCTATATCTGATAAAACCATAGAACCCTAGAAATCTAAGTCAAACTATGTATTTGCTTATTTGAGCCTAAATATTTGAATAAAGAAATTGTGTATCTAAGACTGAGTATCTGAGTAAATATATATATATATATATATATATATATATATATATATATATATATAAAAGCCTTATTAGATGAGTAATTATATCAGTGTATATGTATATCTGAGTCTTAATATATATGTAATTATATTGGTGCAAATAGTGTATATATGCCCCCTTTTTGGTGAGAGAGTTGAAACTAGGGTAAGGATATCGAACCAAAAGTGATACCAAAAGGCATGTTAGTGAGTATTCATTGTTGATAATATGATTATGGGATTGATTGTATTGATAATTTTAGAATAATTATTTATAGATTAAGGCTAAGATAGACCTATGATCTATAGCGAGCTTATTAAGGAAATATGAGTTTTGTCATCCACAAGGGTAATTTGATTGGGATAGAAGTGCAATTGATATGAGGTATACTATCATTGAGTTCCTTACGTAATAAATGGATCAATAATCAGAGCTATGGGACTCAAGATATTGTGATTGGAAGATTTTGGTAATAGTTAGATTAATGTGTGTGGGGCCAAGTTTAGGTAGGTGGCATTTGAAAAAACAAGGTCTAAATGGGTTGTATTTATTAAGTTTAAAAATCATTTGAATTTTTAAACTTTGAGATAATTGTTTTAGATTAAGATAAAAGCAGGTTTTGAAGGGACCCCGAAACCCTTTAACAGAATCAAAAAAGATAAAGCATTAATAACCACCAGGAAAAGCAGTCCTGAAACCTACTGAAGAGTAGCATCAAAATCAGGTTTTACAGGGACAACATCAATATCCAGTTTATAAATACTATTCAGCCCCCTAATATTCCAAGTAATGATTTTCATATCTATTTTTTAGGGATAAAATCTAGAATAGTTGCTTGCCTACGATCAGCAATATTCTGCATACTTTCTAACTCTCTGATTTTCTTAGTGGATCTTCTTCCAGGTTTGTCTGGGGAACCAACATCCGATTTGACCTTAGAATGCTGTTCAGCTCTTTTTCTAGATTTATTCAGAATAGAAGCAAGAGGTTTCACCTTAGTTTGCTGATCTATTTTGCTACTTCTTGTTTGTACCCCACTTTGAGATAATTGTTGCTTTGAGATAAGGAGATTAATTGCTAGTGTTACCCATAATGAGGATGTGGAGGTGTTAATTCAGGTTGACAAGGAGGTTAGACTAGTAAGGATTTTATCATTTTCCATGTATTTGAACCTCTTGATTTAATTTTCTATCATTTTTTGTGGAAGATTTTATTATATTAGAGTTTTTAGAGGGTCTATGTTATCATGCTAAGGATAGTGCTAGTGTCTTGGGCCATCACACTACTGTCTGAGGACCCTACTATTGTCTAGTGCTATAGTCATGTTGATAGTGCTATAGTCCTATCGATAATGCTATTGTCCTAAAGGCTAGAAAAATGAATTTACATTTAATGATTATTTTATCTTGTACATTTGATATTTTGGAGATGTTGATGTCATATTTTTAGTTTTTTTACAAGTAGATGTATATATGAGAGAGTTATATAGGGGTTGGAAGATGGAGTGTCAACGTGGGCTTCCCTTGATAGATGATGAGAGAGTAATGGTAGATAGGGCTGGTTTAGGGTATGTGGCATCACTAGCACTGATACTATGGGATTATCACATGATGATAACACTATGTGAGTAATGGGATGCAAACACATGTACCTTTTGGCTGCCCACTAGAGAGATGATGATTAATTTGGAGGATGTGTATAGGATATTGAGGATACCTATTACTGGTCAGGGAGTGGTATTTTAAGAAGTAGATAGATAGAGAGATGTAGATCAAGCCTTGAGGTATTTTGTGGACATTCCTATAAGGATGCATCATGGTGGGAGTAGTAGTGATGTGTTATTATCTGTTATTGTTAGAGATAATGTTCCATCACTGTAGAAGTTTCTAGCAGTGTTATTGGCTTCATTATTTTGATTGATGGTAGTACTATGTCCATTGCATATAGGATGATAAATATTATTTAGGATATATAGGATCATGGGAATATATACTCATGGGGTAACACCATGTTGGCCTAATTGTATTGGTATATGAATTGGTACACTCAAGAGTTATACAGTGGTGGGATTCAGTCGTCAACATTATTACATTATTAGGCTTACAAGCACATTATGGTGGCTATAATAGAGGGTTTTCCACTTATAAATTGGGCACACCCTTAGGTGTTTATAGAGAGGTAAACAAGCATGGACCCCATGTGGTCAAGCTGCATAATGTACTATTGATAGGTATTGGATTGAGTCACATCTCAAGATATTATTTGGAGACCATATAGGGGATTTTAGGGATAACCCAAGGATGGGGTTCAATTAAGGTGGATTCAGGTGAGCTATTGGCTTTATGATTGATAGAACACTATTTTTGAGAGATTTCAATATGAGTTTGGTGTAGTGTAAGATGTTCCCCTCACACCATGGGTGTGGGTAAGGAGTATTTTAGCTATGGTGAGGCTAGGTAGCAGAGAAAAATCTATGATGACCGAGTTGGCCCTAATTCTAATTACAGAGAGAGATGTGGTGATAGAGGTACTAGATGTGGATGATGTGGGAGCCACACATGCCTACATATTATAGTGGGAGTAGAATTTATGGGTGTCATTTTTTATAGGAGATGGGGCCATTATGGAGGATGTGCTAGATCCAAAGCCTGTTAGAGTAGTTATAGGTATGTTGTTATTTTAGATTGGTATAGTTGGTTTGTTTAGTATTAGCTTATTGAGTAGATGTCTAATGTATTATGTTGTTGTGCGTAGGTTTAGAATATCATGACTATTTAGAGACTATCATTAAGGTATAATTATGAGAGCTTATGCAACACATTCTTGATGATGTTGTGGATAATGTCTTATTAGAGTGGGCTGTAGAAGTTATAGGTATCCATGCACATTTTTTGATCAATCATCTATTGGCAACACAACATATAGGTAGACAAAAATTGATAAAGATGAGGCATGTGCAGAGTTGGGGAGGTGAGATATGCCCCTATTTGATATTATGGGTGGGGTAGGTGGAAGGATAATAGATGATTATATTCATCTTCAATGTGAGAATATGGGAGGTGATGACTGAGCTAAAAGTGTTGTGAGAGAGAGAGCATAGGCATATGTATAAATATAGGTTTAGAAGGGATGCATGAACATCAAGCTCTAGCATGTATACAGAAAAGAGTGAGGGTGATGAGGTTGGTCATGGTGACCAAGCTCCTATTATTGAATGATTATGCAACATTATATGATTTTTTTTTGAGTTATATATATATATATAAACACATACATTGACTTGTTGATATATGGACATCATCTTATGTGATATTTTGATTGTGGCATTATTTATTTGACTAGATGTTTGATTATATTCATGGCTTATATGTTGACATGGAAATGTGTATGATTTATTAGGTAATGATAATTGATTATAATTATAATTATATATATATATATATATATATATATATATATATATATATATATATATGTTGAGTAGATAGATTATAAATGTTAGTTTTTAGAATTGATGCCATGGAAGTATTATGTTATACATTAGTATTGATCATGTGACTATTGTATGCACTATCTGAATCCCAATGGAAGAGTAAACAAGTAACCATACTACTCATGATGTGTAGGTGTAAAAATAAACCTGGGAACTGATATTGACCTTGGTGTACTGGTGGTATATATATTTTTGGACTCTATAGTGAATAACTTAATCAATTATTATATTAAAATTGTGCTCTATTGTGTATTATCTCTTGCAAATATCTTAATTGGTTTTCATTATAAAACTTTGCTATGATCTCTATGATTTCTACAAAATATATTAATTGGTTATTATACTGACACTAGTGGTTTATTTTCTTCCCCTTTTGTCACCATGCTTTTATAAGTAAGTTGATATCTTTGAATTGGTTGCCATCTCTACTGAATATATGGCATGTGAGATTTCACATAAGTAGGTGTCCTAGAAACCATATGGCTCATACGATGAGTAACCAATGGCACCTTGAAAAGAACATCCTAGGATAACTCAGTCATAGAAGAATGTGATCTAAGAGAATGTAGAGAAAGAGGTCTTGATGCCCCCATGTGAAATCTATAATGCCTTTGTCGACATACTAGTCAATAGAATATCTAAGTGCACAATAATAATTATTCAAATGTCCATTGATTTGATGATAATTAGAATATGGTTTGTTTCTTATTATATGTAAATGATGTATTGGATGATGATGATTAGGGGTAAGTGTGATAATCCTCCTATATAATAATGTAAATAAGATATAATAAGCTCCATCTCTATCTGAATCAAACTATATAGGCCCTCTATTGGTGTCATGCTCTCTACTCATAGCAAGAGATGCTCTATGAAGTGTCCCTTTGCCTTTGTTGAGTACATTTATTGGTGGTTTTAGTTCCACTTTTTCTTTAGGAATATGTGGATTAGGTGCTTGGACCATATTGGATGACTGTGACTGTGAGATATCTAAATAAAATTTTGCCTTTGAATGTATCTCAACTAGTCCCAACTTCTTCTCTAATGTCATAGTTGTATGGCATATATGTCAAAATCATTTGGATATATCATATAAAAATTTATTCTTAAGATAGAAAATGAGGCCTTTAAAAAATATGTCCCATACCTTTAAATCTATCATTTAGTATATCAACTATCACACACATGAATTGAATTGTAAAATGTAATCGTTTACTAGTTCTGACTTGCCCTGGTGTAATGAAGGCAACCTTTCATATGTGACTCAAGGTCCCTTATTTTGTATATAATACATGAGAAAGACATATTATAACTCATCATATATATGTAGTGAACCACTAGGGAGTGAATGATGGAACCATGTTAATGCCTCATCCTCTAGACTCTTGGGAAATAACTGTAGGATAATCAAACTACTAGTGGTATGTGCCATAGTCTTTTAATAATATTTGAGATGCAAGTATGGATCTCCATGTCTATTGAACTTGGATAATGTTGGTATCTACAACTTATTTGGTAGTGTTGTATTAATGGTTGTGCATGGAATAGGATTGCCATGGATAATATTGGAATCAACCCAATAGTAGTATACTTTACTTTCCAAGGTGAGATAATGTACTTGTTGTTGTAAAGTACCCATGACATGCATCAAAGATATTACCTCTTGATAAGGTATATAAACATTATTGAGAGGTTCATTTAAACATTAAATCTTATTATTAATTTTAGCCATTGGTACACTATTTTATGGAACATTGTTAGAGATATTGCATTGGATCACCATAACCTTGGAAGGGGTGCTATCTTGGACTTGGTGAGAGGAAAATTGGCTATCACTTGCATGGAAGTTAGGATGAGAAACAATTTCTACTATAGTAAGGAGGTGTGGATGAGATTCATTGATATATTTGATGTTGTTAATTGGTAAATAAGTATCAAATGCTAATGGAATATAAGACATGATTATTTGAATTATCATTTAATAAGAAATCAATTTTGATATGAGAGATGGGTGAAGCAGAGAGAGGACTCGAACAACTAGACTCAATTTATGCTTCACTAAAATCATAGTTATTTTTATTACAAGTTTCATCAAAATCATAACTAATTTCACTTGTAGAGTTAAGTTAATAAGAATAGTTATTTTCATACTTAGTAAGAAAAGGAGTAGAAGAATATTTTAACTTTTTACTACTATGCAACATATCATCATGTGTAGGTGAAATGCATTGTTTATCTTTACTAGATGTGAGTAGACTGCACATGTTATCATGGTTTTCATTAATGAATTCAAGGGTAGATGAAATAAAAATCATATTTTTATTTGGAATATTATGACATGTAGGAGAAGGGCTAGAGATATTTGAATTATCTATATTTTACATGGAATCAATATGTTGATCTTGAAAGGTAAAAGAAGGTGACAATATAATGTCATCTACTTTAGTTTATAAATTATAAAAGGTGTAATATAACTTGTACATATTTTTCTAAATTAAATTGAGAAAGGTGAATAAATAATAATATTACCTAAATCATGCAAAAGTAGATTGATTTTATTGATCTTATATTGTTCTAATTTGAATAAATATGTGGTAAAAGTGGTTGATAAGCTAGGATCGTGTTCAAACAAAGAATTAAATATAAAGGGCTATTTTGGCCTTCTATTGTTAATTTTATTTTGAGAAGTAGGGGAGGAGAGAGGAATAGGAGAAGAAGAAACATCAATTTTATCCTCATTGTCACTTTTATTGTCATGCTCATGGTAATCATCATATCCATCATTACAACAATAAGAATCATCATAATTATAAATGAAATCATGATCATTATCATGTGAAAATGTATGTTTCTAAAAATTGGTCCATTCATTTTTATAATTATGATATAAGTTTAAAAATTGATCAACTCGGTGAAGGGGAAGAGGTTCCCTAGAGGTCATATTAAAATTACCATAAAAGAGATTGTAAAGAATGAAAAATAAGTAAGAAATGGATAGGATACAATCCAACATAAATTAAATTGAAAATATTCTAAACATTCATCCCAATGTACAAAAAATTAGATGTTTATTTGAAACCCTAAGGGCTAATATTTTGATGTATGAGGACCTAATATGCAGATCTAGGGTTTAAAGGGTTTTTGAGATAAAATTTAAAATATTGAATAAATGAAAACCCCTAATAGAGGACTGATATGAATCAATTAAGATTTGAAAAAAATTAAGAAAAAATCAAAATTTAATAAACCCTAATTAATTACACAAAAAAGGAAAAGGTAAATCTTATGAGGGAATTAGGGTTGTTAAGCAATATTCAATGTAAGTCAGGTTCACCAAATGTTTTATCTTTTTAGGAATTAATAGAGAAACTCCTAGATTGATAAAGAGATGGAGTAAAAGGGGGGTAAATGCAATTAAATATTGAAAATAACTAATTTAATTGATTTACCCTAAATAGGAACTATAAAGGAGCAAATAAACTTATCTAGAATAAAATACACATCATCGGGTGATGGTAATGCTAAAATAGATCAAAAGAATACTTAAGAGTAACTTCATTCTAAAATTGGAAATCCACCTATCTTAGGTCAATAACACGGTCAATAGAGCTATATCATGGTGTGCTAATGGCAAAGGGTACTTTATTGTTGTCCTTTCTTAGATAGGAGCCTTAAAACTTTTGGGATGGCTATGGGAGGTCTTCTAGGTTTTGTATGTGTCCTCAAGAATATTTTATCATAATTCTCTATCACTCTATGCCTACTTCTTATTCAAAACCCTAATGAATAATTACACACATGAAACAATAATAAAATCAAATGCAAAGGGAATGAAAAAGGGTGGGTTATGGAATGTTACGATCGAATAACATAAAACCCATATTATTGTAGTTGTTACCTACATTAACCCCATTGATAGGGGTCTTAGATCGAATGTAGTTCTCCCTTAGGCAACATGCATAATCAACATTCACAATATGCAAGAATGATCACTTAGGCCCTTATTTGATCAACCATGCAAATCTATGTGTGATAATGAGTAAATATGCAAAATTTTAAGTTATACTATTGGTTGTTTTTTTTTTGTAATTATATGCCAAAGTAGTAAGTGTTGACTATAGAATGCTTTGTGAATCTATTTATATAGAATAAAATTTATTTTGAATGTGAGACACTTGTTCATAGGATGACAAGGTAAAAAGATAAATAGAATCATAAGAGGAAACCTAAAAAGAGGGTAAGGACCTAAAAGAAGTTAAAAATGTGACCATTGGACAATAGCATTGGGTGTTCCTATCTAGGATTGTGCTATTGTTTTGTGTACAAAAAACTAGTTTATAACTAGGACAAATAGGCTAGGTCCCCCTGAGACTGGAAAAGGTATGACATGAAACTAGCGAGGGTGAAAAATAGGGAAAATAAGTCATAATAAGGACCAAATTGACATCAAAATAATAAAGTGACACATGCAAACAAGACTCTTATTCATCATTAAGAATTTCCTGTAAAATAGATAAAAAAGACATAGTACTTGTGTTTGCTTGACCAACTTAGGGTATGCAAAACAATATAACACCTTCAATGTAATAAAGCACCAAACAAAATGTTTTTTAAAAATTAGAACATTTTCTTTATCACCCTTAATGTCATAAACATTAAACATTTGCTTTATCACCCCAATGTCATAAACCAATAACAATTAAATGGTTATCCACTTTCAAATATTATTAGGTTAACTTTTTTTTTTCAATTTTTAAAAATAGAATGAGATAATTTAGATTCTTTTTTATTTATTTATTTTAAGTCATTCCAATGTATTTGTAAAATTAAATAATAAATGTTTTATTTTATTTTTTAATTTAACAATATCAATATCTTATTTCAAATATATATATATATATATATATATATATATATATATATATATATATATAATATTAAGAGAGAATATTTCCATAATTTATATAATGTAGAGTGAAATAATTCTAGATTAAAATTTGTAAACAATTTTTAGATCAAAATATAGAGTGAAATGTTTTTGGATGAAACAGTGTAAGTTATTTTTAAATCAATATTTTGGATCACACTATAATATATCATTGATAATATGCTCTATAATCTATTATTGATGATGTGATTATATCATTAATAATTGATTGTGAACTGTCATCTAAAACCTTGATCTAAAAATCATTTATAGAGTATCATCCAAAAATATTTCACTCTAAACAATAAAATTGTGACTATTTTTATTTATTAATAATTATTTTAATTTTAAGTTTTTAAATAATTAAATTAATTTTTAATAAATTATTCATATTGAATTAAAAAATTAATAGTATTACCAATGAGATATGGCTGATTTAGTTAAAGTGGCTTGGTTATTTCAAGCCCCACCTAGGTTCAAATCTCTAGAAAGGCATATGAGGTAAGTTGTGGTTGTTAGTTGTATTCTCAGGGCCTTTAATGGTTTTTAGTTATTATCGAGCCTAGTGGTGTTTGTTGTTAATAATTTTTTGTCATAGTTAGTATACACATAGTAATATCTAGTATACATGTAGTATTTAGGTGGTTAATAAAGCACATGGGGATCTGGGCCCCTAATGTGTCCTAGACTGGTCCATGCTCTGATCAAAAGACATCACCTATCCAAAAAATAATAATAATGGTATTTATATATTATATAATTAAATAGATTAAAATTATATTAGATACTTAGAGTATATAATAGTCACCCACACTAGTCCTTAAACACTTGAGTGGTAATGCTTTCTGGTCAATATAGTTCCCAACAATATATATCGCTTATTTCAATAACCATTAACATTATTGAGGGACATATTTTTATTGATATTTGAATTTAATAGTAACAATAATAATAATAAAATTATGGATCGAGACAAATCTAACTTGAAATCAAATGCATATGAAGTGAAATGTTATACTGATCTTCTTTCAATAAATTAATGTTTTAAAAATAATTACTATATAAATAAGAATAAACTTGAAGGGTGTCCATGTCAATATTTATTTGAATTAATTTGAAAGGTGTAGGCTGGCCTTCCTTCTCAACAAAATAATGAAACCAAACCCTCATAACCCTATATTGTTCATATTAATTATTGTGTATACTCATATGAGAACCAAAATATACTAATTATCATGGTAATGTGTGGAAATATAAATTTTGTGAGAATTTTCTATCACCCTTGATATGATTAGGCAAATTACTAATCATGAAGAGTTAACCCATCTAGATGAAGAGTTAACCCATCTGGATTACCCATTTTTTCCTTAAAGGTATAAAGATATTAATGCCTTTATCATTTTATGGAGAAGTGGTACCAAAAAAGGGATAAGCCAATTAATGGGCAATGACTTTAGGAAGTTAATGAACATGATGTATAACAAACTTAGGGAAAAACCTAAATTAAAATGAAAGAATATTAGTACTAATAAGAAAAAGGACAAAAATGAAATAAAATATGATCATGTAAAGGAAACAACAAACAAAGTATAAATGAACCCAAATAGGCATCACATAAGCCAAAAAAGTTTAATAGGAGTGTTGGTTGATTTTTTAAGTTTAATCACATCATATCATATATCTATCTGTTTCTTGATATTTTTTCAATTTATATAACCTAAATTTTATTTTTAATATTTTTTTAGTACAAGATATTTGAGTACATGCTCACATGAGCAAGATATTTTATCATAAATAATGGGATGCATCAATTTATCATAAATGTATATGAATTTTCTTAAATATAATTATGTAGTCTAATTTTATTGTTTATTGGTTTATTCTTACTCTTTCTAAAAGTATTTTTTCCTATATTTAGTAAACAAAATTCTAATGCATAACAACACTAGAGAACAACATTGAGGATGCAATGAGAGAATGTTCAGATTCATTCACTAAGTTTTTTGATGCAATAGAAGGTATACAAGAAAGTAATTTATTGATTAATTTTTTTGACACTTCACATTTTGGAAAAAATAAAATAGAAAAAGTGTAAATATAGATTTTATGAAATTTTTGTTTGGTTTTTAAGCAATACACAAAAGAATAACTTAAAATGAATTTTTGTAAGAAATGAGTTACATAATGAATAATATCAATTAGGGAGAGGAAAATGTATTCAATCCCATCAACTCCAAAAATAGTAGTGATGATTATATTGATAACAATGATCACAATGATATGGAGGATGAGATCATGAGAACTAGAATTTTAAATAATTTTAATTTTATAGATTTTTATAATGACTATCGGTTGATAATGATGATGGAAATCATGGAAACCTTATTTTATGTTGATTTTTGATAAGTGTTATTGAATTCATAACACTTAAATTATAATGGATATAACATTGTTACACATATTATAATGGATATAACATTGTTACATAATAGTGTGTAAATGTTATTTTCAATTATGCATTTTATTTGTAACTATTATTTGGTGATTGTATGTACTAGATTTTTTAATATCTTAAGTGTATCCTTTATGAATGTTTTATTAATTGAAAATTATATGGAATTTATTTGAATTGTCCTCATCATCTTTACTACAATTTTTAAATAACAATAGAAGTAACATCTACTATTATTATGTAATTAACCAACTAAAATATAATTTACTATTAAAATTTTGATGTAAATTATTTGAAGTTATATGCTAATTACATCATATATATGTAGGTACATACATGTGTACACATATATATGATGCAATTAGAACATGACTCATATTTCTTGCATAATCTTAGAAAGCATTGATTATTTTTAAAAATCTCTCTCAATTTTTTGATTTTCTCAAATATGCTAAACGAAAGTGAGTAAAATGCGAAAAATATATTTTTCAATAAAATTTGACCATTTTTTACAACATAAAAATTGATGTCTAGCATTAGATTGGGTGATGAAAAATGTGTTACCAATTTTTTTGCATCATACATGATTTTTGCAATTTTTAGCCTATTTTTTGCCCAATTTTGATGTGAAAATGGCTAATAAAACTTCTATCAATTTTTTTTATTCATCCTTGTTTATAAATATAGCATATTTATTTATTTGCAATGCCTTGCTTACATTTCACTTATCATACTGATCAACATTGGCAATTACCCAAGTCATGTCTATTGCAATCACACACCATGTTAAATGCATTTTTGTGTTTTGACCTTTATTCCCATGCATAGGCATTAAAGACATGATAGATTGAACTTATATAAATTAGTTTTTAAATTTAAGTTCATATAAAAATACTAAACTAGGGATAGATATGCCATTACGATTTGAACTCAAATCAACTAGCTTGTATATGTAAGTCCACACAAAAACATCAAATCTGGGATCTCAACAAAGCACTTAAAAATATATATTAACCTAATATATATGAATTCTAGTTGCTTCTTTAAGGAATGATAGCCATAAACAAGGGACTAGGATAGAGACTAAGTATTAAGTAATAGCGTTAGGTCCTAGAGTGCAAGCATAGTAATGGGACACACTTTCATATAAAAAAGAGATGCATGTTTTTTCAAAAATTACTTAAATATTATGTAATATTGAGTGTTGGTAAGTGGTACATCAATTTTTAATTTTGAATTATTCCTAATTATTTGTTATAACTAATTTTTTAAAGTGTTTAGTTGAATTTCTAACTTTAAACCACCTTCAAAAATTCTAAAAGTTTTTTTTATATATTAAACTTAAATTATAAGAAACCTAAATATCCATATATAAATGTAAACTTATAATTATATTTTTCTTTTATAAATATATATCCATGGATAATTTAGTCTTATGTCATTACAACCAAAGAGAAAGAGGGGTTATTTTCATATGTCTCATGGACAAAACCCCCCTCTCCAGATAAGACAATCATTAAGGCCATGTGTGTATGATTGTAACCATATTTACATAAGTGTAACCTTATAAGTTGTGTCATTATTATCCTTAAGTGTGCCATAACTTTGTGATTTCACTCCTATGGATTAAGAATAAGGAAATATGGACATGAAAAATGAATAATAGTTTAAATATAGATACATGAACTTCAATTAAATTGTATCCAATATATTCATAAAAGTTTAAGTATTTAAAAAAAAAACACAAAACAATAAATCAAATCTAATTAATTTTATATAACTAAAGAAATAAAGGATGAAATAGGGTTGACAAGTGTATATTGATTTTTATATGATTTAAAAAAGTTGTTGGGATCTAACAGTGTAAAATAGACTAAAACAATTAGATGAAGACAAGTAATAAAATATCAAAGCACACAAAGAACTTCCCCATAACCAAATACATCTCTTCTCAAGGTGCCAAGACCATAGATAATATAGTTATTGGGAATGATAGACATGCTCAAATGTCTTTTACAATTTTATTTTTCAATTTTGGGGCTCCAAAACCTTCTCTTAGTTTTCTAAAACTTTAAGTCGTATCACAAGGAAAGTACCCTTCATATTCAAACCCTAATGATACATTTGAACCTAAAAAAGATAAGGAAAAGGATTAGTTTGGGGCTTGTATTCAAGGTTATTAGGGTTTTTAATGATGTACATGTAGATGATAAATCTACATTTTACATGATAAACTTGTCTTATAAACTTGGAAAATATCATTCATTATTCAACCCTTCAGTTCAGGACATTTCTGCTACCAAAAGGCTCATGTTCATTGTCTCACTATGCTTAAATGCTTATGTTATAGTCTAACCCTAATATTTTGATTACCTAGATAAAATTTAGCCCACAATATGTATAAAACCAAATATATACCTTACACTACCAGTTACAGTTATTTAAGAATTATCTATTTTCTTGGACACTACCACCTAGACAAGGACACTAACATCGATGTTAGCATCTTAGGTCTAATGTTAGTGTCTATACCTTAAAAACACTCAATTTTTTAAATATTTATAGGATAGCTTATTTTTATTAATTAAACATCCTATGAGATAATATCAAAATGTGTGGTATAAATACAAAATAAATCCCACTAATTATGATCATCTAGAAATTACCAAGAAAGTACCTATCAAGCTCACTACATCATCTGCACAATTGATTTATATTACCCTATTCTTTCCTATTTCCAAATAAGTCATAGGATAAGTATTATTATAGGTATATATAATTGAAATATCCAAATATTAGTGTTTTTAAAGTTACAATATAGATCACTACATGTACTCGTATATAACATATTTCATATTTGTTCACACATAAGTCCACATAAGGGGGAAAACTATATTAGTTTGAGGCCCTATTCAAAGTATTGGATACATAGGAAATGATCACTAATATAGGGTATTTAAGGTCAAATACACTTTACTTTAGACCACTAACCCATTTTTTATAAGGTGTCATGCCCTAATTGGAGGGGCTAGGGTTTTAAGCTACACATTAATATCCAAAACCTATGGGCAAGATCTAAACAAATAATCTACAAGGTGATAGTGAACAATAATAGATGAATGTATAATTTATATAAAAGGACATATATTTCATATATTACATAAGCATAATTTTTTAATAAAAGCATTGATGTTTGTGTCCCTATTTTGATTATATTGTCCAAACTGAAATAATTGATTTTCAGAATTTGATGAATCAGGGTTGAGCATCACCCTGACTATTTCTAGATTTACATTTCCAAAATATTCCTATGCATAAATGAACAAGCTATTTATTATTAATTATACATGTTCAAACAATCAAATTATTATTTCACATTGTACTTTCTATACATAGCATATTTCCATAATTTAACATTGTATCAAAATATATTATGAATCTAAATTATTTACTTATTCTAGTTGTAGAATAGTCTAATAATTAATTGATTAGGATATTCTCCTTATCTTTAATTTCAAAAAGGATTAAAAATTTTATGAACCTGACCTCTGAGTCTTCTTATGCAAACCTTAGCTTTCTCTAGGTTGTGTAGCCTTGTAGGGTTTCATATTTCATATTTCTTCATTTTCATTGTTATCTTGCTCAAATTCATATTGATTATAGGTGATAAAAGGTAAAAATTATCAATGGAATTTTTTTAAAAATCAATTATAAAATATGAATAATAAGACCTATACATTTACAAAGCCATATATATTGATAAAAATCACCTCCCAATGTTCATAAATTCTCATTATTACAATATCCAATCAAAATCAATACCAAGTAGAAAACAAAAGGCATGTTTGACACCTTTCATTTCTCCATCTATACTTCAAGGTTCTAATAGTCACCATGTTACTTTTGCTATTTTCCATATCCTATATAATATACCTTGGTCCATGATATTAGTAACCAATAAGGTAGATAATCACATCACAAAGATGGTCAACATGTTTTTCTATCTCGTATAACACATTTGGATGAACATGCACCAAATATTCCTATGTTTAATCATGTAAATTTACATAAGATTCACATAGATAACATGGCTTCCTTACAATACTCAAATTATGTGCATATTATTTCATACAAAGACCTAAAATTACCCAAGGTTCCTAAATTTTTGAATGACGTGAACCTACAACTCACAAGTAAAGATGATCAATCCAATAATCTTATGTTTAAAATAGATGATCAGTTACAAACCATGAGTACATATTTCCAAACTAAAATAATTCCTACTAGTCATATTATATCTATGATGCAAGCTATATGAGAAATGCAAAGGAAAATTTCAATTCTCAAATATCAAATTTTCTCATGCAATATTTCTATTAACAAAAACATTGTTGAAATCCAACCTCTCACATGAGATGTCCTTCAGTATCCTTATCCACATAAATTTATTATGCCTATTTTATCTTTATTTTATATTAATAGTGATCTTTCCAAACATTTAATTCAATATGTGCATTCTTTTAGACATTGGGCTAAATATGGATGCTTGTTATTAAAATATTTTCATAAAAGTATCACTTATGAGGCTTGTGATTGGTCTTATAGTTTTCCCAATGGTTCATTACCTAATTTCAAAAAACTAGAAGATATATTATTATCAAATTTTCATAAGCATGATGTACCTAAATTCACATTGGAACATTTACAAGGCTTAAAGCAACATCCTGATGATTCTATTTGAGATTACAATTTATGATTTAAAAATGCATTACACTCTTTAAGATATCAACCCAAATATTTGGAATTGAAATTCATTTTTAGTAAGGGTCTTCTTGCTCCACTTAAATAAAAATCATTTTATTTTTCATTGTGTAAATTTTGATAACTTATATCTAGATGTGTATAAGTATGCACATGAGATAGTCTACATCAATAAAAAAATATCTTTACAAAGTAAAATTTTTGATCAAGATACTCACTATGAAGGTAAATTGTTAAAATAAGATCATGTAAGAAATAGTCAAAATCCAAATCTTCATATGGTACCTTTTGAAACCAAAGGAAATAACATGGAGATATCAAATTGAAAGATCACATAATCAATCAAAATTTAAACTCATTAGGATACAACTAAAATATTTTTTCCAATGTTATTATAAAATATGATCCTCATATTACCTACTAGAAGACATCAATCCACAAGGCACCTTCTACTTAAGGAGGGTAAATCATTTTTTGCTTAACATAGAATAACAAGACATGATACATAACATTGCAATAAATCATTTAAAAGTACAATCATGAGAATTTTATTTGAATATTACAAATTCAACCAAAAGTTTATCTTATGGTGATTCCACAAACATTACCTATAACCAAAGGAAGTAAAAAGTGTACTTGCCCATATGATGATTTAACAAATCCACTGTTAGATGAAGAAATAAAACATGTTATGTATCTATATGACACTCAAATCTATAATAATTACAGAGATAATTTATTTGATTAATATTGATCATCACATCCTTACATTTAAAAAAATAAAATTATTCAAATAAATTGAAAATACAAAAATAATTAGCATTCACATGTTCACTAGATTTTACATATGTTGTTTAATTTATGTTAGTAGATATCATATCATTTAATTTTTATAAACACATATGTTTCATAAGTACTTGAGTGTAATACATGCATACACTAGATCCATGATACATAATCATGCATATGTTGGACCTTTCTTTTTCCCATGTGACACACTACATTGGGGGCATTTTGCTTATATTTGATCATGATTGATATATATTCTAATGTTTTATGATAATTTTACATTATCATGTTGAGATTATTTACTAACACTTACACATGTATATACTCATTTTTATATCTAACATAATGTGTCAGATATGTTATGCCATATGGAATTTTGCTAATACATATATACAAGAGATAGTATGATATATACATCTTATCACATGGATTACTTGAGTTTTATTTGATACCTTTTCTCAATTGTGGAACATTTAAACATGATCCTTATTTGTTGGCCACAATGCCACTGAGTGTTGTTTATTTGGTGTGCAAAAATTTGAACATGTCCTCTCCTTTGAGTGTGTGGAATTTAAGTATGCCCCTTATTTTCAATCTTTTTAGGCCCTTTTTGGGTGACATTGAATGCTATTGTGTGTGTGCTTGATTTTTTGTTGAGTTTGTGCTTCTTAATTCTATACATTTCCATGATTCATATCATGCATCTTAGGGCTTGTTATGTTTAGATACTATAAGCTTCATTGATATATATACTTAGACATGATTCCACTATATGCTTCTTTACTACATGATTGATACAAATATAACATTATTATCTTATCATTTTAAGATAAGGTGATTATTATATAACAATCCCCTCACCTCAAAATGGAGGGAATGTCACAAATACATGAGTCCACACACATATAATTGGATGAATTGGAAGAATTTGATATAATTTACATGATTTATATATACACTTAGGTTATAATTTTATTACTTGGCACAAATTTTCATAGATTTAGGACAATTTTTTTCAGATTTGTGATACATATTATAAATAATTTATATAACAAAGGTTAAATTTTATCAGATACTCCAGGTTGAGACACATTATAAGTGCATATGCCTTGAAAATGCACCAAAATATAGATACATATTCATATTATATAACATTCAAGCACCAACCTTACCAAGCTGCACCTTTTGAGCCTTTTATCTATTTGGAGTAGTTGGATCCCTTGAGTAGTGAAATTGATATTCAATGACCTCAATGGTATTGGAAATACTTAACTTTTTTAGTTTGATATATTTATACCATTTAACCTGGGAGAGATTGGATAGATTAGCTAGAATATGTATACATTTAATTTGTGTGATTGATATTTAATGACCTAGATGTCCTTGGCATAACTCACCCTTTTGTACCATATTGGGGGTATGATCACCATCCAAATATCCTCTTCACATATCCAAGGTTGAGTTTTGAACCTATCTTTAATGATTCAACAAGGAATAAATATTACCAAAGGAAAACTACCAAGGGATAACAAGGTTGCGTTGACACACAAGTGTAATACTTTTTAGCTCTCTTTTCTATCAAGTATTTCAATTATTTAATTTTAAAATTATATTTAATAATTACCTTGTAATGTGATATTATTTTTAGGTAATACACAAATATCAAATTAAAATAGAGCTCAATTTAAAGCAAGGTGTGTTGTACACACCACGATACACATTTTTTCTTTAACCTAGTAATTTAATCCTTATACATTAGTAGATTAATGGTGGGTAAATGTAGATGATAAATATATATTTTACATGATAAAATAGTTTTGTACACTTGTTAAATATAAATCATGTCTCAATCCTTTAGTTTAGGATCTTTCCACTATTGAAAGGCTCGTGTTCACCATCTCACTGTGCCTAAATTCTTATCTTATAGTATGACCCTGATATTTTGATTTCCAGATCATATGTAGCCTATAATATGCTTAAAAATTGATATATAACTTACAATATAAGTCATAGACATTTAAAAATTCTCTATCCTCTAAGACACTACTATCTATACTAGGACATTAGCATCGAATCTAGTGTCCTAGGTCTTATACTAGTGTTTATACCTTACAAACACTTAAATTTGAAAATATTTAAACATGTATGGTTTAACATATTTGTTTTAATTGACTCTCCTATGATACAATTTAAAAAGGTACATTATAAATACAAAACAAATCCCACTCATTATGATCATCTATAAATCACCAAGTAAGCACCTATCAAGCTCAATAAATCATCTACACAAATGAGTTATATTACCATATTCTTTCCTTTTTCTAAATTATTCATAGTAGCCTTATTATAGGTCTAAATCATTCAAATATAATCCCATGAGTATTATTTATCAAGTTATAAGCTAGATAACTTCATGCACTTGCATATAACATATTGTGCAATTGTTAACACACAATCCCATATAAGGGGGAAAATTACATCAGTCTCAAGACCTCTTTAGATTATTGGATATTTAGGAAGTGATCAATAATGAAGGTTTATTTTAGGTTAGATTAAATTCACTTGATCCCAATAACCCCTATTTTTTAAGGTGACATGCCCTAATTTGAGGACATAGGGTTTTAAACTACACACTATAGCTGGAACCTATGTGCAAGATCTGAACATAAAATTTTCAAGGTGACATTGAAACCTAATATAAATAAGTGGAATTTATATAAAAGGACCTATATTTCATACAAAACATAAGCATCAATTTTTGGATAGAAGCATTGATGCTAGTTTCCCTATCTCAATGGTAGTGTTGAGGCTAATATAGAGCTAATTTTCAAAATCTAACGAATCACAACTGAGCATCATCTTAACTGTCTATGCACCTAATTTTATTAAATCTACCTATGCATTAACGAATAAGCTAAGTATCATTCCTTATTTGTTTTTAAATAATCAAATTACTATTTTGCATTTAACTTTCTGTAATGAGCATATTTTATAGTTCAATAGTGTTTATTGTGAATCTGAATTATTTAACTGGCCTGATTTTATAAAAGTATATTCCTTAGTTGATTAAGATATTCTCCTTACCCATATTTCAAAAAAGGGTTAAATAGTACAATATAAAAAATAGCACATCAATTAAATACAAAAATGCTTCAACTAAGAAAACTAGTATGAAGTATCAGGTCGTTACTATGAAATTCATTACTAATGTTTTCTCTCTAAATGCTTGCTTGATTTCTATATAATGGTTGTAAATAATTAATAGATTCATGTGAAAATAAATGATATATTCTCTTTTATATTTTCTATAGATGCTTAAATTCACTAAGACACATGTATTTATAGACTTTTTAATTTCAAATTAGGACCCTAAACTAACATAAATGAGTTCAAACCAAAAATCCTTAGGTGAACCTAATGGTTAAAAACACCAAACGCCACCAGAAACATATATAGTTTATTTTTTGGACCCAAAAAGTACATAGTTAATTTATGAGGGACCATAAAAAATAAGAGGAGGGAGAGGGAAGATAGAATAAGGGGGAGAGACAAGAAAAAGGGGTGACATGACAAAAATGAAAAACCTATGCCAATAAAAAATTATTTGGACCAATAATAAATAAATATACATATACCATAGAATCATGTAATTTAATTACTGATAAATGCCTAGAGGTTATTTTAGGTGTCTACTAAATCCCCAATTGGATGTGTGTGTACATACATATCAAGTTACAATAGGTAAGTTTTGAATACAATATTTAGTGCCCCTAAATATCACACAAAAAATTTAAATGCCCATATGAATCCTATAAAAACATTTAGATATAGATAAATGCCCATAATAATAATCTATTGAAATATGTAAAGAAAAACTAAAATTAATGCAATTAGTTTTATGAAGATGCGTGGATGCCCATATGAGATCACATACTTTTAAATGTGTGCTAAATCCTACACATATTTATGAGCATAATTTTTAGTGAAAAAAAGGGTCAACACAATAATTGTGTACTACCAATAATAATATTAAACAATATCTTGAATATATCCCATGGTAGGAATAGATGTCATATTTTGGTGTGATTAAGAGTTAGTAAAATCTGAATTCCCCCTTTTATAGGATAAAATTTTGAGATGAAAACCTAAAAAATAGAATCTAGATAAATATAATGCATGAACTCCCATTTTGATATGTGAAGCACATATCTCACAATGAAATAATTGTGTGCATCATGTTTAAGATAAGATACAAAACCAATTATGTCTAACACATAGAAATGTCATTTTGGAGGCATGTATGTAATGAATAATCTATACCATAGAGGCTTATGATGTAATCAATATAATCAAATGATTAATATGCTACACAAAGGAAAAATTTAATAAATAGCACAAAGTATAGTATTCCCCACATGAGTGCAAGACAAAAGTAGTGTAATATTAATAAGGAGTTCCCATGTATGCCTAATATTATAAGCAATTTCATATCATTGGTATAAGATATAATAATATAAATCACAAGTATGATTACTTACCATAGATATAGATGCATGATATGGATCATGGAAACACAGGAAAGCAATAAAAACATTGTGCATAATATAGATCATGGCACCATAGAAAACAATAAACACTTGGTGAGAATAATTTAGAACAAGCAACACATCACATATGTGACCAAGCATAGAATAAACATTTCAAACATTGAAAGCATTATAAACACATAAAAGTTAAGGAAGGTACATAAAACATAAAATAATCACACCAAACACATCAAAGACATATCACATCAAACATTGAGAAAGAACATAAATTAGTGAAAAAACATGAAGCATATATAAATCACATAAAACACACTTTAACACACATCATTCACAAAGCAAACAAATCGGTTATGTGAACAAACACATAGAAAACACCTAATTCATGCATATAAAAAGCATAGTAGGGATGTGAATATATATGACAACCCAACACATACAAGGACAATATAGAAGGAAAGGTAAAATAAAAAATAAAAAAATGAGAGTCCAACATGATAATGATAATCAATGAAGATATAACTTGAAATGGTACAAAGAGATTCCCCCACATTACCCCTATATTTTCCCTTAAGTAAACATGAGATGTTCCCCCAACATACTGTGAATCTATAACCATGAAGTTGTTGTCATATATCTTACATCTATATTGATAGTCTCATAAGTAGCATGTATAAAAAAAATTAATGTAGTATAACCTATTTCAATAGGTAAGTAATCATGAAAATATAGTGTGTATTATAACATAGTCATAACATACACATATTTTACAAATCATCACTTACAAAGATAAAATAAAAGGAAATTCATATGACATGTAACAATCCTTCCCATAATAATTATGGGATACATAAATGCAACCAATGAGTATGAAACATAACCAAGATTTTACCACATATAAAAAAATAGGAACTCAATGTAATATAATACGTCATAAAAATAGGGAGAATTTAGATTCCAAGATAAGAGATTGGCTAGTAGAGATAACTAATAATGCTAAGAGGGTATTGATAATAATCATAAGATATGAATGTCGAAGCACTAAGACCACTAGTAGTATGTATAGGGCACTATGAAATTCATGTGAGCTAGAATTTTAGGAGATATCCATGGGCCAACTCCCTGAATGAGGATTTAGTTGTGTTTTATGTGTGTGTGGAAGAAAAATAAAGGAGTTAATCATATTTAAACATTCACATGGAAACATGTAGGAGAGATAATAAAATTTAAATAAAATACATATGAATTTTTACATTATGTACATGACATACTCTTGATAAAGATGCATGGTCTTTTATCTTATTAGTCTATGTTTATGTCATAAAATGTTTATTGTATGATTTTTATCTAATTTTATAGCTATGTATACATAGATTAAAATCCACAAAGACATAAAAAACTATTATCAAAGTAGAAAGAGTTGAGTTTCCATGTGTGAATCTTCACCTTCAAATGATTGAGCTTACATTTCATTAAAATTTGATGGTCAAATAAAATTAACATAGGGCATTTCCATACACATGATGGCATTGTCCCTCAACCCTACAAGGGGAACCCTTGACTCAGATTGTGGGTTCTACCTGATTCAAAATAAATATAGCTATTTATTAACACCTATGCGTACCACATAATGTGAGTTATCCTTTGACATGTAGGTGTTTGGAACTTTGATGAATCCATAAGTGGAAACTACATAAGGTTTAGCACATGCATGGATGGGACCATATCAAATCTACCTAGTTTGAATTTTTCCTTTGCTCTACCACTGAATAAGTTTTTTTAGCATCTAGTGGAGATGAATTAGTGATATAAGAGCTACCAAAAACCTTTGAAGTGGTTATAGAGTACCAAAAACCATTTAAAATGATCTAAAATTACCATAAGTTATGATAATGGGCTAATATTTTAAGTGTTTATCAATGAAAATAATACAAAACTAATTCACTCAGGATATATACCATTCAACAATGTAAAACATTAGTTTAAATTTGCTCTAGTGGCTAATAATAAACATGCAAATTTTGAAATTTTAAAACAAGTAATAGATAATATGAAAGTAAAATGATTGGAAGAAATACACCTTGTCAAATTCTATATTTGTGAGTGTGAATCTTCATTATGCAATCTTGTAACTACCTCATGTAAAGTATGAGTGTCTCATTATGTAAGGATGGGATCGATGCCTATGTATTTATGTCTTGGGAAGGATCGACATTGACTAATTTTGATCATCATTCCTATCTTCCTATGCCATTCATGTTTTGTGATACTTCCTATATCCTAAATTCTCATGTGCCCATGTGACACTAGATTCCATACTTTCATGTTCTTATGCTTTACTAAATTTGGTAGATATAACTGCCAAAATTTATTTTTCAATATATTCAATATAGCTTTCCACAAGATGTTAGATAAAAAGGTAAGGGAAGAATAATTTTGTTTAGGAAAACATGAAGGTGTAACAACTACATGCCACACATTATATAATCATACCCCTCATATTTCATGTGAAATTTGAATGAGGGTTGAAAGAAGAAGCTATGCATTCTCTCCCTAATGTGAGATGCAACTACATGCACATTCAAATTTTGTTATAGGATACGACACAAATATTTGAGCATAAATAAATCAGTGTAGATTGTGCTTAGACTTGAAATGAATGGATAACAATTATTTCCTTTATAGAATTGAGTCCCTTGTGTGAATTTTTTTCTTGTCTTTCCCAGTTGTTAAAATACTTATAGATGATCTGTATATATAGGCTTCTCATGGTTTAAATTAAATATATACTAGCAAACAAAATATACCAAAATAAAATGGAAAAAAAACAAAAAAATAGATCTAAACATTGAAAGGGAACAAACATGAAAAGAAGTGCCCATAAAAATAAATATGATAGGATCAACAAGCTCACAAATCCTATATAGGATAGGATCAATAGATCATCGATCCATCCCAGAGGAATAAATGAACATAGACAAAGATAAGAGAGAGAAAATAGAATCATGATCACAATAAACACTAAAAATGAAAAAAAATTAAATATGACCATAGGATCATAAAGTAGAAAGAGAAAGACAAAAAAATGTCAAGAAGTTCCCAATTCAAGGTAATGACCCATATGCAATAAACAGTGCAAAAAATATGTAAATAATAAAGTTTGTACGAACATTGAGTGTCTACAATGGTATCACTAAAATCCTTTTTGAAATATCCTTATAGATCACCATGAATCTAAGGATATAAAATCATCATTGTTATAGTTGTTTATCACATTTTTCACTAAGTAACTACACCGATGACTATTGTCTCTCAAACACTATTTTTATTCATGCTCTTGTTGTTGTATTGGAGACATAACATATGATAAACACACCACCATTATAACATATTTATGCAATTGTATTTTATGCACATTTTCTTAAGGTGGACATTATAATAACTCTTTATGGTGCCCCTATGTATACAAGTTCATCCTTAATTTGGTCTTTTGAAAAATTAGTCTATTTAAATTGTAACCATTTGACCTTGATATAAAACTTTCAGACATTCATGTATAAAAAATGGGATTTATTTTATTTGATGTATCCATGGTCAACTACGTAAAGTTTTATATGATATGTTATTAGGCATTGCATGAAATAAAGTCTAAATTTTCTTTGGTCCCACTCTAATAGGAAAATAATACAACCAAAAGGTTATCTTCCAATACCATCATATCATATGAATATTGTAGGAGTATATGTTAAATCATCTAGGTTAGGTCCAAGATTATAAATATTTTTTTTTAGTTCATGCATTCAAACTTGAGCCATTGTCAGCCATTATGCCATATTTTCATTTCCATCTATGAATGCTCTTATAAATGATGGTACTTCATATAAGTTATCATGAAAGACATCATGTTCACTAAACATAGTTTGAATGGATTTTTTTCTTGATTAAATCAACTATGTCACATCTCAATTTCTCTATAAGCTAAATAACCTTTTGATCCATGGATTATCAAGGTTTCTATTTGATTAATTATTGTTTGATTAAGATTTATATCATATGTTGGTGCATTTATTTGTTTTATTGTATTTACTTATATTTATTATTTAGATTGGTGTACTAATTACTTATTTTAATTAGTTTATTATGTTTATTAATAATTTGCACCAGATAGGATAAGCTTGCATAACTAGTAGTCAACTTGGATACCTATATTATTACTATGGAGTTGTATTCCACTATTCAGGGTAAGATAGGATAAGATTGCTTAACTATTAGTCAACTTGTGTTGATCATTTACATAAGTTTGACACCTATCTTTTTATTGTTGAGTTACACTCCACTATTCATGTAGTCATATATCAGTTGAACTACACGTGTTGTGTGAGTTCCCTGATATTTATCTTGCACGCCTTGCTCTATATAAGCAATGACTATTTGTGTATTCCATATCAAATCAATATTGAAATATCAAAATAAATCATCATATTTGATTTATTCATTCATTTCATTTATTATCTCAGATATATAGTTGTTATTTATTACTATTACTATTTTATCTCTTGTTCATGCTTTCTATTAGATTCATTAGATCTTGTATGCTAATTCTAACATCATATGCTGATTATGGGAAATTTATATGTTGCTTAATTTTCAGATTGATTAGCTATAGAGTTAGATTTACTTTTATATTATGTACTTGATGATCATGTTTGCTAGTTTATACAATAGTATTTTATGGATTTCATATGTTTTGGGCTAACTACCTTCATTGTTTTGAGGTGGATGTAGGATAGATCCATCCCTTAAAGTGTGACTAAGGGAGGGCATCATCAGAGAGGGTGGTGTAAATAGAGGCATTCAGAGACAAAAGAGAGAAAAATTGGAAACCCACACACACACCATGGTAGATTAGTATGTTTTATATTCATTTTTTAATTTAGATAGCTGTAGTATGTTTTGTTTTCTATTATATATGTTTATTGTGATCTTATTTTTTGTTTGATAATCTTGTTGATTTAGCTCTATGATCACAATAAACATAAGATCACAATAAAAAATGAATACTACAACTATAATAGAAAACATCATATAACCCTAAACCCTGGTTAATTGGCCATAGTTTTTGAATCCCTATTACTATGCACAATAGGTTTTCAAATAAACCATGTAAGGGATAAAAACTATTCTCTATTGTCTGTAAATTTACTGAAACTTAGATTAAATGTATAAGATAAATCTATGTATATTAGGTGTGATGGAAACCCTAGGTGAAGTTAAAGGGTTGATAATTTATTTAACAAAGTATACTTATGACTCTGACTAAGATTATTCTTTAGCTTGTCATGTTTAGGATATGGAGACTTTTGTGAATATGTCTATGATCTGGTCAAGATTAATATATGGTGCGAGCTATATAAAATACAAAGGACTATGTTTACATTAATTTACATAAATGATATAGTAATAATATCTATAATCAATATAATGTGAACTATGTAAAATAGAAGACTGGGTTTAAATAGTTGACTATGAAACATTCTTTTGACAATATCATGAGATCAATATAATTATCACGATCACACTCATATTAGTTTTTTTATGTTGAATGTGAATATAAAGACATTGAGTAGGTCTAATTAGTGATTGAATTATGTCTTGAAAAACTATATAAATGGAAAAATGTAGATGGTTAAGTGAATATATAATTGTATATTTTTATTAGTTGTGTACTTCATTAAATTCTAAATATGCTAGTCAAAGTACTATGGATTGGAATAGTTTGGCATATTAAAGGTTTGTGACGAATTATTATAGTTTGTATATATACTTATAGTAAACAAGATATTCTAAGATCATAGACAGTGGATTGTCTACTTAGAGTATAATGCATTCTCATATTTATGACTATATAGAATTTATATACATACATGAGATTTTAAAATGTGTACATGTATACATGGTATATTTATATGATTTATTGGATATGTTTTAAAATATATGAACTGATATACTATATATAGATGTACACAACTTTTTTAATGCTTGCGAATATTACTTATATAATAAGTAATATGGGTGCTTTGTTATTTACTTAATGTGTAGTTGAAGCATTAAATAAAAGGGTATCTAAATTGTTTAAAAATAGATCATATTGAGTTATTATATGACTAGATTCTTGTTATATTTTTGGAATATGATAAAAGAAATAAGTTGAGATTAATGTTATCTTACGTGAATGAAATAACATTTTAAGTTACATATTGATATTGGGTAACTTGTAGTCTAGATATAATTCTTATCCAGATGGTATGTTTATAATGACGATTATTTATGATTATGTTTATTATTTTGTAATAAATAAGACGATTATTAGATTAATTGCATTACATTTGATGGATTAAATATATGTATTTGATATTTCCATATTTAGAATATTTATTATCTGCTAACAGGAAATATTATGATTGAATCTATTGGTTTTTATATTATTATATAAATAACCAAATATCACATTTATGACACTAAATAAGTAGTGGATAGATTCCATTGGTTTAATTAGCACCATCAATGTAAGATGAGGTGTAATATGATTGAATTGTGTGTATGAAATTGACTGATCTTAGAGATCATTAACTATTTAAAAACTTTGGTTAAAGTAATGTTTATAGTTAAACATTGTCATTTCATGTGTTTGATATAATTTACATGTTTAGATGATATCATGTTAGAATAGATTTATTTATGGTATAAATCATGTATTAGTTATCTTACATCACACATGTTCTATTTTGTCACTAGATTTCTACACCATCATTATTTACCCATCCATGAAGGGAGGGCCATTTCCTTGTTAGGAGATAGTGTAGGGGATCAATGGTCCATGATTGGTATGGAATAGCACTCAAATGATGTTCTCCCTCCCCAAAATAGTACTACACTAGAGACTACACTTGAGATTATAGATAGATATTTGATTTCGTGGAGAACTCATACTCTATGGAGCTTTGTATCATTATATTATTATTTATTGAGACATTATTTATTTCTAAAACTATATTATTTATTCATTTATACATCTACAATAGTGTTTGTAATGTTGTATCAGTCATGGCTAAAATTATATAATTAATTTAATGGAATAAATACAATCTTTATTGTTTATTAAAAATTATACATGATTTGTTATATCACTTTCATGGTGATCATTAGTTAAATGGATTAGCCATAACCCTTATGAGGTTAACTAAATTAATAAATTTGGTTAAAGATCACTTAGTTAGATTTCTCATGGTGAAATTTGTTGGATGAATAAATGTAATTATTATTATTTTTTAAATTTACTCTACTCTAGTAAAACCCAATGGGGTTATTACATTGTGGTATCAGAGCTGAGGCTCAAACTCTAAGACTTAATGTGTTTGATAACATAAACTTATTCTCTTATAAATCGAGAAGAAGAATGGTGTGCCTAAACCAAGAGGTGAGGGTACTTATAATATCAATCCCCCTGTTGATCCAAATCAATTCACCGCTGACCAAGCTATGAAGTTGGATCAAATGCTTACAATCATGTAAGAGACTAGGGACCAAATCATGACCCTAAAATAGGAAATGCATGGGTATGTAGAGGAGAATGCTCACGAGGAACTTGAAGAGCATCTTGATGAGTAGGAACATCCTCAAGAGTAGAGGCAAGAAGAAGTTCCGCAAAATGCAAGAGCTCAAGTAGTTGTAGAGTTAGCACGTGACATGAAAAAGGTAAATCCATCTAAGTTAGATGGAACTATTTTGGAAGATGGATCTAAAGTGTGGCTGATAGAGATGGAGAAATATTTTGAGATTGAAAGTTACTCTGAAGTCATGAAAATAATCTAGGGAGTGTATCAACTTGTTGGTGAAGTAAAAATTTGGTGTGTAAACAAAAATATTGAGATGAACATCGACTCTACCACCACCACTTGGGAGAAATTTATGACATTGTTTAGGTCAAGATGGCTTCTATAGCTCTACTTTAATTAGAATCTTATAGATTTTTAAAATCTTAGTAAGGAGACTTACCTATGAATGAATAATGGAATAAATTTACCAAGCTCCTTAAGTATGTACCTCAATATCAAGTAGATAAGTTCACGATCAAGAATTCATCATGGGATTAAAAACTCAAATTGGTTATGAAGTAGATGTGTATGGGCCATCTACCATGGATTTGGTGTTTGACAAGGTAGTCAAGTAGGAACAAAAACTAAAATATCTTGCTCAAGTTAGAGATAGTTTAAAAATAAGTTTGGAAGTTATAAACCTACTTTAAAAAAGAACTAGAAGCAGAGGAGTGGAGACTCCAAGAGTTAATTCAAGAATTATAATGCCAAGTTTAATAGTGGTTCAGAGAATAGGAAACATAATAATGGTTTCAAGGGAGGTTTCAAGGGAAACCAATAGTTTGACATGAAAGGACCATCTGGAGGTTGCTTAACTTATGGAAGTGACCACTTTGCTCATGAGTGTACTCATAACAAGTTAAAAAATAAGGGTTCTACTTCTCAATAGGGTACATTTTAGTAGTGGATTCATGCAGTTATTGATAATAATCAAGCTGAGTATCAAGCTTCACCCATAGAAATGTTAGGTACTTTGATCATGCAATTTTTATTTTGATTGATATGAGATCTACATAATGTTTCATTGCTCCTAAAATGCTTAGTATATTATCTAGAAAAGCTAGAGTTATGACAAATGTATGTTCAATAACATAATGGAAATGAGTCAAAGGTCAAAGTTGACAAGTGTTTAGTTGAAGATGAAATTAAGTTTCTTGAATTCACTATAGTAGTGAATATTTATAATGCACCATTAGGATCAAATGATGTGGTCCTAGGAGTCAATTGGCTTATGAAGCATAAATCCAAGGTTGACTGCTATCTAAAGAAAGTTGAGTTTCAAGATGATATTGGAAAGTAGACACAACTTTAGGGTGAGAAAAAGGAGTTGAAGATAAGGTAGATTTATATTATTCAAATCAAGAAAGCTTAGAGGAAGGCATACCAAGAATTTATCATTAAGCTAAATGAGATGGAGGAATCTAAGGAACCATCCATCAATGATTACCCTTTTATAAGAAATTTTAAGATGTATTTCTAGAGGAATTACCAAGATTACCACCCAATCATGAGTTTAATATCTCAATTTATATCATACCTAGATCAAAACCATCGTCTAAGTCACCATAGAGGATGATGACCACTAAATTGGTTGAGTTAAAGTCTCAACTTCAAGATTTATTATTAAAAGTACTAATTCGACCAAGTGTGTCACCATGGGGTGCACCAATTGTCTTCATCAAGAATAAGGTTGGTACACTTCACCTTTGTATTTATTATAGGATGTTGAATAAGGTTATGGTCAAGAATAGATATCTATTACCATACATTGATGATCTCTTTGATCAGATGTTAGGTGCAATAATCTTTTATAAAATTGATCTTAAATCAAGGTATCATCAACTAAGAATATGAGATAAGGATATTGTTAAAACAACATTCAGAACTTGATATGAGCACTACAAGTTCACAGTGTTACCTTTTGAGTTGACAAATACTCTAATAACATTTATGAATCTTATGAACAGTGTGTTCATAAATTATCTAGATCATTTTATATTAGTATTTCTAGATGACATCCTCATATATTCCAAGGATGAATAAGAGCATTTTCAGCATTTGAAACTACTTTTGTAGCATTTGTAAAAGCACAAGTTTTACAACAAGTTATCCAAGTGTGCATTTTTACAAAATAAATTGTAATATTTGGGACATGTTATCTCTACAGATGGAATTTTAGTAGATCCAGTGAAGAAAAGAGCCATAATGGAATGACCAACACCTAAAAATATGTATGAGGTAAGGAGTTTCATGAGATTAATGGTTTATTATAGAAAATTCATTCCAAATTTTTCTAAGATAGCTAATCTTATTACCTTTCTTTAGCAAAAGAATCAGAGTATTATCTAGTTAGACAAGTGTGAGATAACATTTCAGGAGTTGAAAAGGAGGCTTACTTTAGCACCAGTGCTAATATTTCCCAATCCTAATGGTCAATTCTTAATGATCATAGATGCATCTAGGGATGGAATTGGAGGAGCTATTATGTAGGATGGCTCAGTTGTAGCATAAGAGTCCAAGAAACTAAATCCATATGAGGTGAATTATGCCCTTCATGATCTAGAACTTATGGTAATTATGCATGACTTACAAGTTTGGAGGCATTATCTATTTGGAAAACCATTTGAGCTCAAGACTAACAACTTGGGAGTCAAGTACATCTTTAGCCATTTGAACCTAAATTCTCATTAGATATGATGGTTAGAGTTCTTATCTGAGTACAATTTTGATATTAATCATATCAAAGGCAAGGAGAACAAAGTTATTAATGATCTAAGCCATAAAAGGTACATAATAGATATGGATACTATTAATAATAATTTTTGAGATCGAGTAATTAAATTCTCACTAGGAGATGAATTCTATGATCAGGTCAAGAAAGCATTATCTGAGAATGCTCAGAATCTTAGATATAAAGGATTCATGATAGAGAGTGATGGTATTTTGAGGTACAACAGTAGGATGCATGTGCTTAATAGAGAGAATCTAAAGAGCATAGTGTTAAACGAATTGCATAATGCACCATATTTAGGACATCTAGGTGTAACCAAGCTCATGGCTAAGCTAATACAACTCTATTTTGGAAAAGGGATCAAGAAAGATGCAATAGATTTTGTGTCTCATTATTTAGAATGTCAGTATGCGAAAGCTAAACATGTGCATCTAATTAGATTGCTATATCCACATGATATACCAAAATTGAAGTGATAGGTAATTAGTATGGACTTTGTCCAAGTGTTGTTGTTATCATAGAATTAACATGATATGACATTGGTTGTAGTTGAAAAACTAACCAAGGTAGCCCACTTCATACCAGGCAACTTGATAAATAATGCACCTATGCTTGCAAAGATATCCATGAAGGAGGTGTATTGATTACATATCTTTCCATAGAAGATAATTTAAAATTGAGATCTGAGGATGACTTATAGATTTTAGTTAACTCTGAATTCAACTCTAGGTATGTAGTTAAATTTTTGCACTACTTATCACCTGAAAATTGATGGACAGAGAGAGCGAGTTAACCATGTTTTAGAAGATATCCTTTGTATGTATTGCATAGATCAATAATACAAGTGGGAGAAGTAACTTTTATTGGTTGAGTTTTCTTACAATAACTCATATCAATCAATGTTAAAGATGGTTCTATTTGAGCCATTATATGAAAGGAGGTGTAGAACACCAATCAATTAGGATAGGTTAGAAGATATGATAGCCTTTAGACTTGAGATGCTTTTATAAATGGAAGAACAATTCAAAAAAATTAGATAAAGGTTGGTCGAGGCCAATGATAGATGAAAAAGTTATGCTGATATGAAAAGAATATCAAGGTAGTTTTCTATAGGTGATAAAGTGTTTCTACATGTTAAGCCTTAGAAAAGCTCGATTAAGTTTAAGAAGTCAACAAAACTTTCACCTAGATATGTGGGACCCTTCAAGGTTTTGTAAGTGGTAAATATAATAGCATATAGGCTTGTATTGCCATCAGTTCTATCTCTTTTAGATAATTATCTCCATGTGTCTTATCTTAAAAAATATGTTATTGGTTCTTCACATGTGTTGGATTGGAATGCTTTATAGGTTTTAGATCTTTGGGTGGTCATGATAGAACCAATACAAATAATTGACACTCACAAACTCAATTTACATTATAGATAAGTGTCATTGTACAAGGTCTAGTAGGACCAATAGTCTTAAGATAGTGCCACTTGGGAGGACTACGATGAGTTTTAAAGGTTATTTCCATATTTATTTGCTTGATTTGATACTGCATATTATAGTATTTTCTGTTGAAGAATATTTTAAATTTAGAACTTGTGTTTGAATAATTATCATCAGGATGATGACCAATTTTAGGGGGGATGGATGTCACATCTTGATTTCTCTCAAAGCTAAATAATCTTTTGATCCATGGATTATTATGGTTGTTATTTGATTAAGATTTATGTCATATGTTGATTATGGGATAGTATTATGTTGCTTAATTTACATGATTAAGTAACTATGGATTTAGTTATACTTTTATTTTTTTTACTTGATGATCATGTTTATTAGTTTATATATTAGTATTTTATGTATTTCATATGCTTTAGGCTAACTATCTTCAATGTTGTGAGGTGGATACAAGATAGATCCATCCTTCAGAGTGTGATGGAGGGAGGGCATCATTAGAGAGGGTGGTGTAGATGGAGACATTGGGGGATGACAAAGAGAAAAATTAGAAACCCATGCACACACCACAATAGATTAGTATGCTTTATGTTCATTGCTTAAGTTAGATATTTGTAGTATGTTTATATATATATATATATATATATATATATATATATATATATATATATATATATCTATATATGTTGTGATCTTATTTTCTATTTGAGAATCTTGTTGATTTAGCTATATGATGGTACTAATTTGATTATGTACTACATTAATAGTTATTGATGTTATTTCTTGATTGATTGAGTTTTCATACTTAGATTCCCTCAATTATGATGTTTCTATCATGTATTTGGAAATTGTTTATCTTATTTAGCCTTATGTCTGTCTTGCTATTGTCTTGGGTATTGTTGTGTAGTATAATGGTATGTTGTTATGTATACATTGTTATAGTAAGTCATAGATGGATTCTATTGTTATTAATTGATCTGTAGGATTATGGTGATAATAATACTTATAAGATTTTAATAATAATCATATTGCAAAACAATGGATATAAGTTGTTTAAAATGACATTTGGTAAATATCATTTTTTTGATTTAACATCATAACCAAATGCATTAGTGTAAACCATATGCTAGGGAAATGTTAATGATAGCATTATGTGGTAATATCATGGTGTATGATTATGTCAAATTGTTTGTTTGTTTGATGACTTTATGTTAAGTTGATGTATTGAACGAAGACATTGATACATGCATAATTTGATGGGGATATTTTAATTGTTTTTTTATAAGGTTAATGATGGAATTATTAAGATAATTAGGGTTAAATGGGTGTTGTCTTAGTGATAATCATAACTAGCCAAGAAAAAAAAGACTTTTGTTTAGTTTTTGCATGGTGAAATGGCTAGTTCACTGTGAGTTGGTTAATCATGGTGGAATGATGGGAGAATTTTGTGGCATGCAAGTAGCATGTATTTGAATAAAATGGAAGGAGAGGCCATGGAGGACATAGTTAATATATAGAATATTGGCAAGAGGATTTGATCTTGCAGAGGAAGCATAATTTTGAATAATTGGAATTAACATTAGAAATTTTGTTACCAGGTTCATTTTGTTTTATGATTCATATGTTTTATATGATGAATTTTGGTAATGAACTTATAATAAGGGTTTGAGTTATTTTCAATATTTTGAAATGAAAATTAAATTAGATTAAATGTTAGGCCCTGTGAATGGCTCAACCATCCACAAAACCCATCATATAACCCTAGACCCTGGTTGATTGACCATATTTTTTGAATCCCTCTTGCTATGCACAATAGGTTTTCAAATAAACCATGTAATGGATGAATACTATTATCTACTGTGTGAAAATTTAATGAAAGTTGGAGTAAATGTATAAGATAACTCTATGTATATTAGGTGTGATGGAAACCCTAGGTGAAGTTAAATGGTTAATAATTAATATAACAAAGTATACTTATGAATCTGACTAAGATTATTCTTTAGCTTGTCATGTTTAGGATATGGAGAATTTTGTGAATATGCCTATGTTCTGGTCAAGATTAATATATGGCTAAAATTTGGTTTATTTATGATTACAATATGCGATAAATACATTTAATTTAACCCAAAAATAGGGATCGACTGTGTAAGTGAAGTCGTTGATAGAATTTTATGAGATTTGAATTATTTTTTATTAAATGTTTATCTATAAGATAAATATAAATATATATATATAGGGGTATGTATATACACCCTACAAGACTTATTGACCTGGGGTATATATACATATCAATGTGTGTGTGTGTATCACTATGTGTGTGTGTGTGTGGGAAATTAAATGAATGTTACAACATCTATATAAGTAGTTGTGGATCACTATAGGTTGTGCCAAAAATTAGAATTTGACTGGATTTTATGTATGATTGAAATAGGTATAATTAATTGTGTGTATAACATAAATGTAGTGGCCATATAAGTGGAACTCATCGGTTTACATTGATATAGATTTTTATTATAACTGTGAGTTGGTGTTTGGGATAAATGGTGATTGAGAAAGCAAATTTTAGCTATTGTTATGTAAAACATATAAACATATAAGGCTGAGTTAATCATTAGTTGTGTATTCACATTAAACTCATATATTTTATACGGTATTTTAAGTCTTGGGTAAAATGTTACACTCTGTATTCAAAGTTATATATAAATACATTTAGTAACCATGCCTATAAGAAATTTGGTGTGAGCCATATAAAATACAAAGGATTGTGTTTACTTTGATTTACATAAATGATATAGTAATAAGATCTATAATCAATACAATGTGAACTATGTAAAATAAAGTACTATGTTTAACTAGTTGACTATGAAACATTATATTGACAATATTAGGAGATCAATATAACTTATCATGATTAAACTCATATTAGTTTATATGTTGAATGTGAATATAAAGACATTGAGTAGGTCTGCGTAGTGATTGAATTATGTCTTGAAAAATTATAGAAATGGAAAAATGTAACTGGCTAAGTGAATAGATAACTATATATTTTAATTAGCTATGTACTTCATTACATTCTAAATATGCTAGTTGAAGTACTATGGATTGGAATAGTTTGGAATATTAAATGTTTTTGATGAATTATTGTCATTCAAATGTATACCGATAGTATAGGATATACTCTAAGATCATGGACAATGGATTGTCTTTTTAGAGTATAACGAATACATTCTCAGATTTATGACTGTATAGGATTTATATACATACATGAGAGTTTAAATTTGTTGTTTTTTAAAATATATGAAATGATATACTATATATAGATGTACACAACTTATTTAATTCTTATGAATATTAATTATACAAGTAATATGGGTACTTTGTTATTTTCTTAATGTGTAGTTGAAGCATTAAATAAAGGGTATCTAAATTATTTAAAAACAGATCATATTGAGTTGTTATATGATTGGCTTCTTGTTATATTTATGGAATATGAACAAAGAAATAAGCTGAGATTAATGTTATGTTATGAGAATGAAATATCATTTAAGTTACAGATTGATATTAGGTAACTTGTAGTCTAGATATATTTCTTACCTAGATGACATGTTTATATTGAGAAATGTTTATGATTTTATTTATTATTTTGTAATAAATAAATTGATTATTATATTCATTACATTACATTTGATGGACTAAAAGTATGTATTTGATATTTCCATATTTAGCATATTTATTATTTGCTAATAGAAAATATTTTGATTGAATCTATTGTTTTTTCTATTATTATGTAAATAACCAAATCTCACATTTATGACACTAAATAAGTAGTGGATGGATTCCAATAGCTTAATTAGTGTCATTAATGCAAGATGAGTTGTAATTAAATTGAGTGGTGTGTATGAAATTTATTGATCTTAGAGATCATTAACTATTTGAAAACTTTAGACAAAGTAGTATTTATAGTTAAACATTATCATTTCATGTGTTTGATATAATTTACATGTTTGTATGATATCATTTTAGAATGGATTTCTTTATGGTATACATCAAGTATTAGTTATCTTACAACATGCATGTTCTAGTTTATCATTCTGGATTCCCGTACCATTATTATCTACCCATCTGTGAAGGGAGGTCCATTTCCTTGTTGAGATATAGTGAGGGGTATCGATTATCTATGGTTAAGGTGGAAAATCGCTCGGATGATGCTCTCCCTCCTCGTAGTAGTACTAAGCTAGAGACTACACTTGAGATTATAGATAAATACTTGAGTTCATAGAGAACTCATGCTCTGTGGAGCTTTGTATCTTTGTATTATTATTTATTGAGACATTATTTATTTATAAAACTATAATATTTATTCATTTTTACATCTACAACAATGGTTGTAATGTTGTATCAACCGTGGCTAAAATTATATAATTATTTTAATGAAATAAATGCAGTCTTTATTGTTTATTCAACATTGTATATAATTTTTTTAATATCACTTTCATAGTGATCATTAGGTAAATGTATTATTTATAAAACTTATAGGGTTAACTAAAATAATACATTTCATTAAATATCACTTAGTAAGATTTCTCATGGTGAAATCTATTAGATGAATAAGTGTAATTTTTTTTTTAAAGTAACTGTATTCTAGTAAAACGTAGTGGCATTGTTATAAACTAATCCAATAAAACCATTAGGTAGATGTTTATAATCCATATACACATTTTTGTAGTTCAATTTTTATATCATATGGGCATTTATATTTTTAGTCAATTTATCCTTGTGACTAGATGATTCGATTACCATGATTGATCTTATATGTATACCATCTAATTGAATTTGATCATTGTCATAAAATTTTGAATATTATGTTTCAAAGTGATGCATGTATTTTTAGAATGCCCTATAAGTATTTGATAGTCACAATATGTGTTGACATCAAAATACTCAAGCAATGGTCTTGAAGTATCAAATTCCCTTGTTAGAATCAAAGTTATCATGTTGCATTCAAGTAACCTCTTTGAGAAATTTGTTGCAACTAAAAAGGGGTAAAAATTTATTCAAAAACACCTGAAAACAAGAAATTACAACATCATATCATGCTCCAGAAGTTGTGACAGGATGGGGGTTAACTCCCCCAGAATCCTATCGTGATCATAAACAGCCCAATTTGGCCCATGCTCAGTGGCCCATTTAGCGAGACGGTCAGCCACCCCATTACACTCACAGGAAATATGTCTGAAGGAGACAACCTCGAAGACCAGACTAATCTGGCAAATCTGCTTGATAATCACTGCCAGCTGCCAGTTCACTTCCTCAAAATTACCATTCCTCAGCAGGTTCACAACAACTTACGAATCTGACTCACAGATAACGTTGGGCAAGCCCTTCTGACAGCAAATTTGCAAGGCTTCCAGGATAGCCAATGCCTCCATGTAATTGTTAGTGTAATGTCCCTTGAAAATAGAGAACAAAAATAGAATATTACCTGCCCTATTTCTCCCCACTCCTCCAATCCCAGCCTCTCCCAGATTTCCACGAAAGGATCCATCCACATTCACCTTCGTGAAGCCTTCCTTGGGCGGCGTCCATCTTCCCACCCAGCTGATGGGACGTGGCCTAAGTCTGGAAAAATTCAACGGGTGATTATGCTGGCCCATCCTAATAGCATAACGCAAAATAGGGGAAAGTCGAAATAGAATCCTTGTATCAGGCAGCGCCAAGTCTTCCCCCTGCCCGAATTCAATTGGATAGTCTCTTGGAGCGCAACCAGGACTTTCAGCCACAACTCCCTACTACTCAGCGCGCGACCTTGAAAAATTCTTCTATTTATTTCGATCCAGAGATTCCAAAGGAGAAAAATAGGACCAACATTCCATGCATTTTGCAAGGTAGACGCCTTGCTAGGAGGAGGATCCAAGTGCTGCCAAAAATCTGCTAAAGAGAGAACATGCCAACAGGGGTGCTCCCACGCTTCCCACCATTGATGCCACAGTCTATGAGCAAAAGAACAGGAAAAAAAGAGGTGCTCAGCCTTTTCCTCACTATCACAACAAAAAACACACATGGACGGGCCTTGAAATCCTCTTCTATAAAGATTATCCCAAGTAAGGCAGCGGTTATAAGTAAGCATCCAAACAAAGAAATTACATTTCGGCCAAGAGGTGGAATTCCAAATTCTCTTACTCCACCGGAATTCCCTTTCCCCAAAACATTGTTTCATCAGTGCCAAGTAACTTGAAGCAACAAAATACTGCCCAGTTGCATCACCCCCAGGCCAAATTATCACTCTCACTCAAAGATCTACATACTCTGCCAGCCAAAAGAAGGGATAATTCTAGCCTATTATCCTCCATGCCTCCAAGCGGCCAATCAGACACATTTTTCCACTTAAAGGCCACAGCCGATCCCAGATTAATAGCTTCTTTGTATCTATCTACAGTGTCCCACCCAGCCTCGTGAAAAGCGTCACATAGGGTCTACAGATGAGGATGGGAGCTGAGAAGGGGTAGAGCTCCATTCCATGAATCCTCCCAAAATAGCGTCTCTGTACTGCTATTATAGATCTAGAATAGCTTGGACTTAACCAGCGAAGCCCCCACTTTGAGGGTATGCCAAACCATCAAGCCACGCCCTTCCACGGGCAACCTGGGAACGTCCAATGGAATAGCCCCTGGGAAATATTTTGTTGAAACAATTCGGGCCCAGAGTTGAGACTGATTTGTGCACCAATGCTAATACAACTTCACCGTGAGAGCTTGGATAGACAGAATAGCAGATCTAAGACCAAGCCCCCCTTCCTTCTTGGGCCTACATACCGTGTCCCAATTCACAAGGCTCTATTTCGAGTGCCGAAGGTTTCCGCTCCAAAGAAATTGCCGGGACAGGGCATCATACTCACAGAGAAAGAACATCGGGGTAACCTGAATCATACTACAATAAATGGGTAAAGCTTGAATAATGAATTGTAGAAGGGTCACATGCCCCACCATGGTAAGCCAATGATGGGTCCAGTGATTCACTCTTTGCCTTAAATTATCCAGAATATTCTACCAGAACAGCCTGGGTTATCTTCCAACCACAATGGGGATCCCTAGATAAGTCACTGGAAGAGCCTGTATCTAAAATCTAAGGATAGCCGCAATTCTATGCTAGATAGAGACGGGGGTATTAAAGAAAAAAATGGCCGATTTGTGCTCATTTAATTTTTGCCCAGTAGCTAGAAGATAAGTGTCCAAAGTGTTTCAAAAAGCTTGTGCTTCCCTCAAACGAGCTTCCCCAGTCAAGATAGTGTCATCCATAAATTGGAGATGAGTCAAATTATCAATCCCATTCCCCCACTGCCAGCCGTGAATCAGGTTCTGAGCTGCCCAAAATTTTAGCAGCCACCCAAGCCCTTCGGCCAAGATAATGAACAAATACAGAGATAACGGATCACCCTGGCGAAGCCCTCTAGCCGCCCTGAACAATCTAAAAGGTGCTCCATTAATGAGAACTAAGTACGATGGGGTAGTAACATAGCTAAGCACCCACCGGACCCAGTCCTGGCTGAAACCAAAAGCACTTAAGATCTTCTACAGGAAACTCCAGTCAACCTTGTCATAGGCCTTAGACAAATTGAGCTTGATAAACATAGCTCTCTCTTGGGATTTGCTCATGGAGTGGATTGCTTCCGAAGCAATCACCACTCCATCCAGAATCTGTTTTCCAGCAACAAAGCCTCCCTGCTCATCTGATATGATCTTAGGGAGCCAAACTTTGAGTCTTTCAGCTATAAGCTTAGTGATGATTTTGTACACCATATTACATAGTGCAATAGGCCTAAATTGATCCATACGATTCACCTGCTCTTTTTTTGGGATCAACACCAAGAAGGTAGCATTGAGCGCTCTAAGCATCTCTTTATTGTGATAAGATTCTTGAACCACTGCTATAAGATCCACACTGATGATATCCCAAAATTCTTGAAAGAATTCCACTAGGAAACCATCTGGGCCTGGCGCTTTACCTCTTCGCATGGAAAAAACAACTTTCTCAATTTATTCCTTATCAATCGGCTTCAGGAGCGCTTCATTCATATCAAGCGTGATGATAGGAGGAATACAAGACAACACCATATTCTCCTCCAAATCAGTAGTAGGTGCAGTATTAGATAAAAGCTCAGAGAAAAATCATACTGCCTCCTCCAAAATGGCCCGAGAGGAAGCCGCCCGAGTGCCATCCGGTAACAAGAGAGATGTTATATAATTCCTGTTACACCTTGCCTGGACAGATTTATGAAAAAAGGCAGTATTCCTATCACCTTCCTGGAGCCAATCGATTTGGGATTTTTGCTTCCAAAATATTTCTTCCCTGAGCTCCCACTCATCTAGCTCACTCAATGCCCCAAATTCAGCCTTACTGAGCTCCTCCGTCAAGCCATAGTCAAGAATCTATTTGGTAATACTATCCAGCTTACACTGATCTTTTTTCTTCATGGCATTAAGGTTACCAAAATTGTTCCTGTTCCAAACCTATAGTTTTCTTTTGACAAACTGAAGCTTCTTAGCAAAGCAATACATAGCTGTCCCATACTCAGGCCCTCCCTGCTTCCACCAGTGAGCCATCAGGGAGTGCAAAGATGCATCCCTGAGCCACATAAGCTAAAACTTGAAGGGTGGTTTCTTGGGCCCATCTATAGAACTGGTTGTGAGCTTAATGGGCCAATGGTCGGACCCTCTCCAATCCAAAATTTTTGAAGCAATAGAGAAGGCATTGGATAACCAAAAATAGGAGACTAAAAATCTATCTAAATGCTTAGAGATAACATCATTACCTATTCTTCTGTTACTCCAGGTAAAAAGACCATTGAAAGGCTGAACATTCGATAGGCGCAGCTGCTCCAAATTGTGTCTAAAGAGAACAGATGAGGGATCTAACCGAGTATTCCCTCCCCTTTTCTCCTAAAGATTGAGTATAACATTAAAATCTCCACACAAGATCCATGAAAGATAGGGAAAAACACTCTAAACAAGACCCAGATGCTGCCAAAGCCTGTGCTGCCCATGAATATCTCCAGGAGCGTAAACATTGGTAACCAACATCAGTTCTCCAGTATCAGGGGAGATTGCAGTCATGGAGAGCACGGAGGTATCTACCACCCAGTGGAGTGGGGTAACCTTCCCCAGATCCCAGCATATTGCCAAACCCCCTGCAGTACCCAGAGCACCCACACATTGACACTATCCCATAGCCCAAACACAAGGTAGACAGAAAGACATAGCTTCCACAGATAACTTGGTCTCTTTGATACAAATAATATTCAGAGAATGCTCAAAAATCAACCGCCACATAGCTTTTTGTCGGGGGGCACTATGCAGCCCCCTTACATTCCAGGAGAGCACAATCATTGAGGAGATTGAGTGAAGATTTGATCCAGGGTCTTAACCACTCTAGATTCCACCAACAGATCCCCTGTGAGTTTTAATTTCTCTTGATCCTTTTTGCGCCCCGGTCTAGACTGGGAAGAGAAAGAGGCTTTCTTAAAAGGTCTCTGCATCAATCCTAGCACTTTCGATACTCCCTTATCTTTCCTGACAGCCTCTATGTCTTTCACTACTTCAGCCCATCTGCAATCCTTATCCTTCTGCGCTGAAGAAAAATCCAGATTTCTATCCCCGGAGGCAACAACAATCTCCTGGCAAAGTTGAGTTACCATATCCTGAGGTTCATTGAGGCAAGAAATTTTCTCCTCCTCCCCTGCAAGTCCTCCCATCTCTCCAGGTGGTATCCCATCTTCCACAGCCATACTATCCAACACTTCAAAATGATTAAAACTCGTTTCAAAGGCTCGATCCTGGTTCCTGCGCTTCTGACCACTCCTTTTCCCACGGCGACGAACTTGAGAAAAGCCTTCCTTGTCAAGGCCACTCACCTCAGTTGAGCCCAGTTGTGGATTACCTGAGCCTGAAGGGGTTTTCGCATTCCCTGCACTCCCAAGTTGGCCAGTTGAAGTTTCCAGACGGGCAACTTGCCCTGAAACCTTCCTTGCATTGGGGACCATTCCTTTGACTCTGAAACCCTGAGGACATTGTCAATGCAAATGACTGTAAACATGACAAATTTTGCACCGAAAGGGAATCGACTCATAATCTATATGTTGGGTCCAAGATGAGTTCCCCAAGCAAATTTCCATTGAATTTGGAAGAGGATTATTCAGGTTGAGTTCAACACAAATTCACGCATAGGATATAAATTTCTTGTCTAAGGACTGGTGTACCACCGTAATTGGTGTTCCTAGTAAGGCCGCTATCTGCCTGAGAATATCCTCTCTCCAAAATTCCAAGGGGAGTCTTGGAAATCAAACCCATACAGGGACTTGAGCTGGCAATTCCTTTGTAGAATTAAATCTTGGGTGCCATGGTTTAATGAACAGGCCAACATGGTCATAAAAGTAGGGCCCTCCTTCAAATATTCTATTCCTGTAAGAAACTGAGGAAAAATTAACCGAAAAATAGCTATTGGCAGCCAACATGATGTCTATCTCTCCCTCTACCTACTAGGTGCACCTCATCCAAGCTTCCAGGGCTATTTGAGAAATTCTGATACCCATGAACTTGCAAATCAGAGCATGGGCTGACAAATACTCCACATCCTCTCTAACAGACTCTTGGGAAAGCACCAAAACAGGTTTGTCTTGGCTGCGTGGGAAGCAGCCATTCACTTTGGATATCCTGGGTCGCTCACCCAAGTATAACGGCTCTTTGTCGCTGATAGTCTCCTCCTGAGACAGGCAGTCCTTGCCCGAACCCTCGCCCGAACCCTCGTCTGGTCCGTCTGCCTCTCCACTCGCAGTCGTTTTTTTCCCAATAGTTTCTTGAGAAATTTGTTAACCCTAAATAAGTTTATTGAATTTATTACATGCATTTTTTTAGGTAACACAATCTTCTTAGGTGGTTTATCTATAGAATTGAACACTTTATTAACCTCAATTCTATGTTGAAACTCATGGTCATTATTTATAATTTTAAAACTTGATTTTGTATATCAAGAATCTAACAGGGGTTAGTCAATTGTTAGTGAAATAATACAAAACAACTTCAAGACATAACTACTCAAGCCCAATCCTTAGGGTGAGCTATGATAATCAACCAAGAAATGTAAATTGGAAGGATAAAGACAACACTTTTTCCTCCCTTGAACATATGCTTGAAAATTGGTCTAAAATGGTTTGAGCTTATTTAATAAATGTAAGAGTCTTCATCAATGCTTAAATCCTTATGTAGGGAGAACCTCTCCTTACCTACATTTTATCTTGTCTTTGGCTTGACATGAGAGAGAGAGAGAATTGATGAAGCTTCTTGAATCTTGCAATAATCTAGTAGATTAAGATTACATTAGGAAGCTTGATGAAATGAGAGGCAAGTGGATTTTATTTATAAATTCCTTGAAATAAAATGGACCATTCATCTCATCCTAATATGGATGGTTGAGGATCAATCCTCAAATCTATTATTACACCTTTGGATTATGTAATATATGCCATTTAAGGCTTCTTTGGAGTATGGATGGCAAATTGGAAGAAATTTATTCATTTGTCCTTTTGAGTGTGTAAGAGGCATGTAAGAGATATAAGAGTGTGTGTAAGTGGCCGTTCATAAGCCACCTTGCCCATACTCCACTCTATTTCAATTACTTACCCCTATGACATCACCTATGTGAGGCCATAATTTAATTTTGTATCTTAGGAAAATAGGTTATTCTAAATCCATGGATTTTTCTATTAGAAGAATGATTAGGATAATTAATAAAAGTGATTAATTGGAAATTATAGGAAAGGTAAAGTTTGCAATATTTATTTGTTAATCAAGTACTCACGTAATTAGCTTACGAAGACACTTAAAAAGGGGTGAATTAATTCAAAATGGATTAGACAGGATAAATGATTCAAGATAATCCATTACCTAAATTATAGATATATCACTCAGATTTTGGGTTAAATTGGGTTAAACTTGCATGTGATTATATAAATTCATTTCAAATGTAGTTTAAACATGAAAGTGGTTAAAATGAAGTGTATGCATTTTTTCCATATTTGATAAGATGTTGTGAGGCACTAGGCACAATAAAATCTTTTCAAAGATTGAAAAATTCATTAAAAATAAATTTTAATAATGCTTGAATAATGATGGCTTCACTCCTCTCTTTTTGAAATTTTATGAGTCAATAAACTCATATTGATGCCCCAAAAGGTGTTTGAATAGCCCTAGATGTCCCCTCGAGGGGAAAGTTGGGGAGGAAGTTGAAATAAATGGGCCCTCAAAAGAGAGATTAGAAGAAACAATATTTTATCATAATAATGTGTCCTAGTAAGACAGATGTGATCATAGATACAAGGAGCTGCCTTGTTAGGGCATATTTTGATCATTGATCAGTCTCAAGGGTTTTCTCCAATAGAGTGGATTTTCAACTTGAGAAATGATGATTAGGCACTTTATGAATTGGTTAAGGGATAGTAGACAAAGATATCTCTTGATTTAACATAGTCAATTATACTTCCAACATATTTATTTTTGATATAACACAAAATGGTGTGTACCATGAAATAAAACACCATGATGACTAGGTTGTAATGTGTATAAGGACTAATCAATGATCTAATAGACAAATTAAAACAAATCACCAATTATAGAAACCATGATGATAATGATTTTAAATTCCAATGGTTAGACTCAGGTATTTGTGTGACAAGAATCACCATGATAATGACCCTAGAAAAATAATGGACTGAGTTGAGGTGACAAAAAAAAAAGGAAAAAAAACAAATAATGTAAAGAAACAAACAAACATAAACTAAAATGAAAACAAAAAAAAGCATCCAGTTGCTAAAAAAAATGCACCAAAAATAGTCAAATATAATCATGATAGACATATACATAAACACACCATAAACATTTATGTGAATCATTTGTGTCTATGAATGTAAGGTGTTGCTCTTGGGTATTTTACCCCTAATTTCTAGAGTATAATTGGCAGGATAAAAAAATAATGTGAACAAAAGGGGGAAATTGAAAAATAAGGGGTGGTTGAGTTGAATCCAAATTCCCCATTGCAAGTGGATGTTGCCTACATAGTTATAAGGAATTCAGGGCAAATGTAGTTCTCTTAGGGATATGGGATAAAATAAAATTGATGACATAAGAAATTTGATTTGTAGAGGAAATAGGAAGGGATAAAATTCTCAAAATGGTGAGATCATTTTGAGATAAATTGGTAACAAAGAATGTTCAATAAAACTAGTTGAACTGGCCCGTGATGCCCCATGCATCCAAACATTGCCTACATAGTCCAAAGGACCTTAGACCAATGTATTTCTCCCAAAGATGGGAGTGAACACAATAAAGAAATGGTAAAGTCAAATGGAAATGGTCATGGTTGGGTAAGAGGTTCCCACCTAGAAAATGTGGTAAATTTTGCCATCCATAACAAAGACAAAGTCACTGGCGAATAGGATGAGAAAACAAGTAGAAATTTTGTGGCTTAATATCTATCATGGAGTTTTTTAATCCTTTTTTTAATATTTTTTGGTTTTTAAGTTGTTTTGGGGATTTTCAAAATTTTAGGGTTTTTAGCATCGCAACTCAATAGATGATTACTCATAAAATGGTGAAAGTGTGGATTAGGGGTGACTGATGTGACCTCAAAAATTGAGTAATTATAGTCCAAATAGACCTTAGGTCAATGTATTTCAACCCTAATGGATACTACTACAAATTAACAACAGGGTTGGAAATGTGAATGGCATACAAATGGCACATGAACAAAATAAAATGGTGTAATTTTAATAGCATAGAGGGATTAATGGATAATTGATAATGAGGGAAAGGACTATAAATATACAAGGACAATGTCATTTGAGAACTAAATGTGTCTATTTATTAACATGTCATGCGATTAATAGGCAAAAATATTTCCAAATAGGTCTCAATATACCTTTGACTTTTGTAATAAGGTAAAGACAAGAATACTAATGGTCACAATAAGTTGTGCTAGACTAAAATAATATTTAAATGTTTAAAATGGCCTAAATGAAAATGGTCAATAATGTGGATAGGACTGCCCCGAAGTGTCAAGGTACTTTTAGACAAAAACTTATTGCTTTTTTTTGTATTTTTAATTGATTTTTATATTTTTTTGGATTTTCTAGCATCTCAACTCAATGGAGGATTATGAGATGCACAATCTAGACCCTTTATTGTCTAACCAATACCTACTCGAAATGGTAGTTCTATCTGACTCCTATTGTCAAAATGATCGAGATAGTTGCTATCATGACCTTCATTGGTCATTGATTCTACTTCCTTCAGACCTCTAGATAAGATGTCTTTGTAGCCACTAGAAAAAAGAGTGATGGCAGGAAGAGTAAATAAGGGTGGGCATGGGATTAATAACTCAATTGGATACTAGAATATAGGTCTTAAATGGATGATAGTATCGAAATAGAATGTATAATGGTTGGTGGACATGAAAATTGGGATTTTTAATCACACACATTATTTTTGATTTTGAATTCAACTTTATTTTAGTTATGGTAGGGCTAATATTATCTTCAATAATGTCTTCATTAAGAAACAAGGAATGGATTGGCTCAGTTATTGATGTCTCAAAGAGGTTTTTCCAATAAATTATTCTGACTTGGATTGCCCAATGGTGCCTTGAATAAGGTCTCGCTAAGGGATGTGATAATTCATTTTGATTTTAGCTTAGTGCCTTAAGTAAGGTTTCATTAAAATATTCTAATTTTTATTATGCTTATCATCTAACACCTCAAACAAGGTTTCACTAGAATATGCTAAGTTTAGACTTTGATTATCCCCTAACATGTCAAACAAGGTTTCACTAAGAGATTATTATTCTACTTGGATATTGTCTTACTTCCCTAAAAATTATACTACTAAAATGTCATCATGGAATAAGTTCAATAATGTGTGATTCTATCGGTCCCAATCTACGTAAGCGGGAGATGATATGTCAATATAATGGCTAGGTTGGTTAATGGTAAAGACATGTGTATTGGTAATGGAAAGGGAAGAGGTAGCAAAATCCTTGTAGATGCTGCAAGGAGAACTTAAATCAATGTTGAAATAATCTTCCTAAAAAACTATAGAAGTATCACAAATGTTTTCAATCAGATATGTCAGAAATGTGCAAAATGTTGTAACATCCATTAATATATTTTGATTGTGAATCAAGAGGATAGGAATCCAATGTTGAGACTAACATTGATTTTATTTTTGATGCAAAATTTAATATTGGTTCTAGAATGAAACCCAATTTTGATATTGGTTCTATAATAGAACCTAATTCTGACATTGAAGTAGTCACAAAAAGGGTATGTTAAATTATATTGTCCATAAGTAACTTGTTCACATTTATATTAGAAATAAAGGATTTGGGATGAATAAATGTTTAAAAATGGGTAAAATTTTGTAATGAAAAAATAATGGGACTTTCAAAGATGGTTTGATTTTGGTCAAAGATGGGTGATTGGACAAAAAAGTCAATAATGGTTTGACTATCTTGATCTTGAGTTGGAAATGGATGCATCTAATTATGTTTAGGAAGGGGATCATGACATATCCCAATCGAGTAGTTATCAGACTTAGGTACACTTGGGTTGTCAATAAATAAGGGTAATTGGATGGGAAGTGGCATAATAGGTCTGGACCATTGGCTTCATTATGATGTCCCTTTAGGATATCTAATCAAATAGTATAAATCCTATTCTATAAATTTAGTTGGAAGTTTGGCACCCATTTATTACAATCTAGAAAGATATTCATCCTTATTCTCAAATATAGTTTGATGAAAATGGTTAGTTGGATTTGTTGCAGTTATAAGACTAGATTAGATTTTGGGATAATAACTGAAGTGTTCAAAGTGGAGGCAAAGTAGTCTAGTTTTTAACTAAGCTGATTGATTTGTTTTATTATTTTTTAACGTAGGATTGGCCATGTTATAATAGGTTTAGGATCGTGAGACACCATGACTCAGATTAACCTTGGACTAATGTCCCCAAACATGGATACATGCAAAGGGAATTGGATGGAATAAAGTGGCCCCAAAGAGGGCAAACTTGGATTCAATTAGAATGGACCCAAATAGGGTGGTCTTCCCACATATTAGAATGGGTTGGTCCCAAAAAGGGAGGTAATGGCTTGGTATTTGAAACTAACCCAAAGAGTGTGATATTTGTCTAGATAAATATCCCAAAGAGGGAATTCTTGTCTTGGTAGAATTATTTTGGCCCCAAAAAAGGAAGTATTGGTCCATATTGAAATGGTCAAAAAGGTCTTGATTAGATTCACCCTAAAAAGGGTGAATTGACACATATTGAAATGGGCCCAAAGAAGGGAATTATTGATATAAATTAGACTTGTCTAAATGGTTTTAATTTGATTTTCCATAAAAATATTAGTATTGGATTCAATTAGAATGGGGTTGGCCCCTAAAAGGGAAGTCTTATCATAGATTAGAAATTGGTTGGCCCTAAAAAGGGTGATCTTGGCATAGATACAATTCAAATGAAAGAAAGGATGGATTATATGACTTTATCATTCCCAACTGACACATGTAGGATATTGAATGGAAAGACAATAAATGGTTTCAAATTGGCATATGACAGATTTAAAATAATTAGGTCTGACCTAAATAGACTTGATTTGGCATTAGAATTAATATGCAGTTCAAGACAAACCTCATTAGATTGGAATGGCTTGGTATAGAATTTGATTTAGCACATGGTTCAATATGAACTATATTTTTTATTTAGTTGGCATGGAACATGGTTCAAGATGAGTTAGATTTAGCTTTGATTGGTACATGGTTCAAGGTGAACTAGATTTGGATTTGAATTGGCATAAGTTTCAAGATGAACCTGATTTGGATTTTAATGTTGTAATTAGCCTTGGTAGACATTAAATGTTTGATTGGGTCTATCAATGCAAATGTTCAAATGGACTAGTTTAATCAAAGTTGGCTCATGTATCTAAATAAGAAAGATGTGTGATTCAAACTTGTTTTGAAAAGGGTACACAAATCTTGGTACATCAAAGACTTTTAACAAGTGTTCAATATGAACTATATTTTTTATTTAGTTGGCATGGAACATGGTTCAAGATGAGTTAGATTTAGCTTTGATTGGTACATGGTTCAAGGTGAACTGGATTTGGATTTGAATTGGCATAAGTTTCAAGATGAACCTGATTTGGATTTTGATGTTGTAATTAGCCTTGGTAGACATTAAATTTTTGATTGGGTCTATCAATGCAAATGTTCAAATGGACTAGTTTAATCAAAGTTGGATCATGTATCTAAATAATAAATTTGTGTGATTCAAACTTGTTTTGAAAATGGTACACAAATCTTGGTACATCAAAGACTTTTAACAAGTTTGATTTTGGTTTGGAATGATGGTTTGAAAGGCCATTTTACTTCAATTAAACTTTATTTGATTTGGAAATTTGATTGAATTTGAAATTTTGAAAAAGATTTGAATGTCATTTGGTTTTTGTAAAAGGTTTAATTTGATTTGATCTAGGTTGACCTGGCCAACCCTATTTGGCATTGGACTTGGCTTAGACTAGAATTGGAATTATTTGTTGGAATTTGAATTGGTATTAGTTTTAGACCTAGATTTGGACTCAAATGAGTGTCATAATGGCATAATTTGAACAAGATTTTTCATTTGGATTTGAAATTGGTATTTAGCACTTAGAATTTGAAAAGGCATTGATCTTAGAAACTTGGTTTTATGAACAAAGAAAGTAGACTTGGCTTATTTGAGATAGTTTAGAAATTTTGGAAATGCAAAGGTTGGAAAAATAAATGGTCTTGGTTGATAATGGTAAATCAAGATTTTAACTAGACTTCAAATATTGGACTTTACAAATGAAATTTGGTTTTGGAACGATTGGCCTTGGAATTGGATTTTGGTTTTGAATGGTATTGGTAATTAGACTTGGAATGACCTTGCAAAGAAGGTTGGATTAGATTTGGCACTTTAATTGGAATCAAATGGAAAATATAATGACATATAATGAATAAGAAGTTTGGAATATGGATTAATTTTACAAATAAAGTTGATTTGGTTTGAAATGGCAATTGGAATTTAAAGGACAAGGCATTTGGTTAAATTTTAACAACTTAAAAACAAGGTTTAAACAAGAAAGTAATGTGTTTAAGACTAATTTATAACATGTCACTTTATTTTGACTTGGAATTTGGGTAGAGTAACTCCTCATCATATGTGTATAAAATGGTTTGGGTCTTGGGATTGGTTGGTTTGATTTGTTATTAAGTAAAAACTTGATTTTGACACAACAATCAAGTAACAACACACAAACATCATAAGGAGATTTAATAACCAAGACAAGTTTACATCACATCCATTGAGCCTTATAAAACACTTGCCTTGAGATAGGATTAAAAAGTTTAAATGTTCATTAAAGAAATAATTACAATTATTGGTAGGGTTTTTACACCCCCTTCTCTCTCAAGGTTCGTAAAATTAAGGACTTATTTGGGGGCTATTACCTTTACACACCTATGCCAATGAATTATGTAAGGAAAAATAAGAATCTATGAAGTAATCAAAGATCAGTTCATTCATGATAGGGTCTTGTCCCTTCCCAACCATTTTAGTGTTAAGGGTCTTAGTGAAGTGCTACTAGATTTAAGGTTAGCTTATTATTTTACAATGGGTTATCTAGATGGTCCCTATATACCTCATAACATGTGGGCATAAATCCATCAATGAAAAACTTAAATCTCATTGCCAATATTAATCCTTTCTAGGACATTAACCTTAAGTATTGGAAATAAATCTTTGGGGTTACTTTCCTCGTATGATTTTATGCAAGCACAAATCTAGTTCTTGACGATGGCACATTATTCAATTTAAATACCCTGTCAAATAAATGGGGTTTGATACGATTCTAGGATGTCACTTCCTAGGTCAATGCACCCCTAAAGACTTGTGTGAAGGTGATGAAATACACCACACTAAGTTAAAAATAAAAATAAGCTAGAGGCAAATAGGAACTTTTGCATTTCTAAGTCACCCAAAAGGGGAGAGCATACACATAAAAATAACCCCACAAGACAATCAAGCAAACTTTTATAAGAGTAACTGACTTAAAAATAAACAATTTTGTTAAACCAAAATTGAAGTGTAGATTCATTTTAGTTCCCAAATGGAAATGTGAAATAGAATTGAATTATTTTGACTCAAAACACCACTCTTTGGCCAAGGACTTGCAACATAAGACGCTTAGAAGTTTGAAAATAGTGGTTTTGAGATAAAAGGGACTTAAAAATATGATTTGTTTAAGTATTTTAATTAATGCAAAATGTTTTAACTATTACACAGATCAATTTAACTAATAATTTCTCTAATTTTGTTATTCAGAACCTAAAAACCGAAGCCACAATAGTTAGAATAATTTTACCTCTGTCTAGAATGATTTCTTCATTAAGCATGATGATTTTACTAATCAAAAGAATGATTTCACTAATTATAGGAATTATTTACCTAATAAGAAAATTAATTTAAAAAATATGTAGAAACATAAAAAAACATAGAGGGATGGTTTCTTTGATTTATGACAATTTCATTAATGATCTGCATGATTTCACTGCTGGTTTAAATGATTTTATTATAGAAAGTGATAATTCCACCATTGATAATGATGATTTCACTGATGATGACCTGTAGCTAGGAAGAACATAAAAAAATAAGGAGATAATTTCATCATTATGGTTTATAATTTTGCTAATTAGGTTGATAATTTTGCCATTAATGCCTACAATTTCACAATTATGTAGAAAAACACCAGAATAGAAAATAGTTAGATTTCTCTATTTAGAAGTGATTTTGATAATGGTAAAGACTATTTATCTATTATCAAGAGTAATTTCACTGATGGCATGCATAATTTCACTGTTAAGACCTATTAAACATAACACAAAGAAAATATTTAAGATGATTTCATTTTTTTAAAATGATCTCGCTAATATCCTTAGTGATTTCCATGTTTCCTTTGGTAATTTCATTGATGAATGCTCTGAATTCGCTAATGCATATTCATAAATTCATTTTTTGCTCTGAAAATGTTTTAATAGATTTTTAGAGGAAAAGGGAGAGAATTATCTTGCTAAAAGGTCAATTTTGATAATTATAAGAATGTTAGTGGTCTAAAAATGGTTGTGGGATGTGTCCAATATTTCAAGAGGTCTCATCGGGTATGTCATTATGTAGATTATAAATCCAAGAGGGGTTATTCAATTTTTAGTTAAATAATCCAAAATAATTTAAACACATAACTAATCAATCCCAATTCCTAGGGTGAGCTATGATAATAAAAAAAGAAATAAAAATTAGAAGGATAAAGATAATACTTTTACCTCCATTGAAGATATGCTTAAAAACAAGTTTAAAATAGTTTGATCTCAACTTGTAGATTTAGGATTCTTCATCAATTCTTGAATCCTTGTGTGGGGATCACCTCTCCTTATTTACACTTGGTCTTGGCTTTGGATTGATATGAGAGAGAGAGAATTGATGAAGCTACTTGGAATAATCTAGCAAAATAAGTTTACATTAGGAAGCTTGATGAAATGAGAGGTGAGAGGGTTCTAAATATAGATTCCTTGAATTTATATGAATTGTTTAACTCATACTAAGATGGAGAGTTGAGTATCAATATTAAAATCCATGATTACACCTTTGGAGTGTGTAAGATATGCCATTTAAGGCCTTTTTGGAGCATGGAAGGCAAATTGGAAGAAAGTGCAGTCATTTGTCCTCTTAAATGTGCAATAAGAGTGTAAGAGATGTAAGAATATGTGAAATTGGCCATGTCATAAGCCACATTTCCCATACTCCACTCCATTTTATTGACCTCACTCCATTCCATTGACCTATCCCTATGACATCACCTATGTGAGTCTATAATTCAATTTTATATTTTGTGAAAATAGGTTATTCTGAATCCATGGATTTTCCTATTGGAATGATTAGGATAATTAATATTAGAAGAGAGGTAAAGTTTGAAATGTTCCTTTATTAATTAGGTATTCACTTAATTAACCTATGAAGACACTTAGAAAGGGGTGATTTAATTTATAATGGATTAGATAGGATAAATGATGTAAGATTATCCATCGCCCCAATTAGGGATGTATCACTATGATTTTTGGTTACATTGGTTGTTTTTTAGGTAAATTACGTCCATTTAGATATTTCATGTTAAACTTGAATGTGATTATGAAAATTCATTCCAAATGTAGTTTAAACATGGAAGTGGTTAAAATGAAGTGTCTAAAATTTAACTATATTTTCATCTAAAATTTTGACTTCAAAGTCATTAGAAACATGATAAATATCATTAAAATATTGACATGTGTTGAAAGACACTTTATCTCTAATAATTTATATTAGGGTACTGATAAAAATAAATTGAAGCTCATTATCTAACATTTGATAAGTAATCCTAGTAAGAATAACCTTGAATCAGATGACATATTCACTAATAATTTTATTTGACTCTTGCCTACCTTGAGCCAAGTGTGAAAACATTTATACCAACATTGATTTATAAATGAGCTATAAAATCATCCACTAATGTTATAAATGACTATATGCTTTGATGGCAAAGCTTAAAAAAAATCAAGTGCATACTCCTTCAAGCTTCTTAGAACTAGCTTAGTAAATAATTTATCATTAAGAGAAAAATCTAAGCATGATGCATAATTTTTAAAGCTATAGTAGTTTAGTTCATGTTTATTTCATGATTTTTACCCTCAATAAAATATTATTTATCTCAACCATATTTGTTATTTTTTCATGTTTTATCCATGGAGGTTACTATATGCACCTAAAAATTACATGGTGTGACATTTTTCAAACAAGTCCAGTGATGTAATGATCTCAAAAATGTGATCAAGTGGATTCCATCTGATGATCAACTCATTTATCTCTCTCTAGTCTTCTTTTTGACCCTTTAAATTCTCTTTTTTACCTATTTTATCCTTTCTTGGCTTGATTTTAAAATCCTTCTTAATAGGATGAAATTACTCCCTTCGATGATAAAACTGCCCCTTTCATTATGAAACTACCCTCAAAGTTATGAAATTATCATGGAAGTTTCATAATCATCATGATGAAAATGTCATTTATGGGGTAGTTTCATAATAACATAGGGTGGTTTTATCATGGATAGGGGTGGTTCTATAGTTGTCACCTTCAAACAATAGTAGTTTCATCGCCACTTATCCATTTTATTTTTTTTACATCCTAAACTTGATTTTTCACATATTTTGCATATTTATCTTTGCCTTTATTATTTTTTATACCATGATTTCACCTCTATGCTATCCCATCTCACTTTTTCTCTTGTTTTTAATTTTTTAAAAGTTATATTATCAGTTCAACTCAATTTAACTGTCGCATGCAACCTCCATTCTTATTCTCCAAGTTAACCAATTATAGGTTGATTTTAGATCTAAATTTTGCATTGAAGATTGATGTTTTCAACATCTACAGAACCCTAGCCTAACTTATTTCAAATTTCAAAAATATTTTTCTTCATCTTTGGTCATCATGGTCATTCTACATAGTTTTTAGAGAGGAGAATTTATACAAATGAACAACCATTTATTTGCTATCTGTGGATCAACCCAATCACTATTTAACTACTCTTATTTTCAAATATTGTGTCATTATTTCATTTTTTACCTCTCATCCTTTTGTAAAATATTTCCAATGGTTGAGATTGATCAATGAAGGAGCTAGCCACATGAGAATAACTTATTTATTACAACAAATATTTGCCTTCATTTGGTCATCATCATTGAATAGTTTAGGGTTTTTCATTTCCATCTTTGATTAATTATATTAAATTAGTTTATATTTATTTTTTTATTTTTATATCAATATATACATTCATAAATTATGAAATTAATGTAAATAAACTCTCTCATTCTCTTTCTTTTGCATAAAAAATATAACTTAGATTTTCATTATTTACATTTACATATTAGCATATTGATAAGCATTTCATTTATATCAAAACATAAGATAAAAAATAGGAACCAAAAAAACACTTTCATTTTTCAAAACAATTCATTTTCAGTTTTAAATAATCCTTACATTCATAAACAAGAAATCACACACATACTTAGAAAACCTAGACAACCTAAACAAAATAAAGTTTACATCCTAGATATGATTTTGTTTGTTTTCATAAGAAAATAATATTATTATAAGATCAATAAATCATAAAATAATAACTTAAATCTTAAATTTATTTCATTTCAAATTATTTACTTAAAAAAATAATCATTTAGAACACTAAAAACTAATTTCTAGCTTGCATTCATAACATAATTTCTAGATAATTGGAGATTGTATTCCCTAGGGTTTGTATTTGATCTTTTTTTATTTTAATGTTATAAAATACTTAATTTTATTATATTTTTATTAATTTATAATGTTAATATTAAAAAAAAAATAGTTTCATTAGCTTCCATATAGGTAAAAGCTTGAATCTAGAAAGGTGTAAAAATCAGCATTTGCACTCTTAATCTAGATTTAAATTTTAGTGTTGCATGCATCAAAATATCAAAAAGAATAAAATTTAATTTAATTTAATTTCAGATTTAATTTTGTAATTTTAAATTTCATTTCATTTCAGAAAGCATTTCAATTTCATTTTATTTTCAAAAAACTTATTAAAACGTACATAAGTATCAAAACAATCTTTAAACAAAACATTGCCAAGATGAGCACAAGTAGAAGCCTTGCTCACACCTTTATAAATAGAAATAATACCCCTTAAAATACCTTAAAAATAATATATATGATTATCATATTCCTAATCTCTCTTACTTTACCATTGGCTGACACTTACTGAGCATTCCTATCTCCATAGAGAAAGTCCATTTTCTAGAGCGCCAGCTCCTGTTCCAACAAATGCACTTCAAAGAGATATTAACTCATAAATTATAATACAAGTATTTCACTCCACCCATATCCCAGATATTATCCTTATCCATGTTGAATCCTTAGATGAGCAATATAGGCCCATAATATCATTATTAGGACCCCTTCATATTCTTCACTACCAAGTAAATAACCTTCAAATTTGAGTCTTCCATATTATCTTTCCATTTATCCTTAGGTCTAGCCTCATCCTATTTCATTTATGCTACCCATCATATTCCATTACATCAGTTGTCTCGACTAGAACTAGATAATTCAAGTGCATAAGTTAGCATGTTACTTTATGCATGTACAAAAATTGGTGCACCTAATGTGAAGAGTATAACCTTTTATGTATTCCTATTTTCTCTCTTCTCTCCACTTTTTATTTTCATTCATATTATAAGAGTATTATCTAATCCCTAAATATGTCTAGTGAGGACATCTTTGAGATAGCTATAGTCTTTTAAACTAATAAGAGGAGTATTTACCCTAGTGATGAGGCCTCCCTTCATAGTTGGAATAAAAACACTCCACCACAAAATATGGAATACTAATTTCAAAACCACCCTTTAAACTCAAAAAATAGATAAGGAATAATGATCCATGAGCTATAAAATCCATACAAAAATACCATTAATCAACCTGATTCTAACAACATGTCCTTTACTAGTATAAGTGGAACCAACATTCACTTTGTAAAATGACCATTTATTAGCCTACAAAGCCCAGATGCGCAAAGTGCAACAATATATAACTAATACATTGATAGAATCCACAATTTTGAAGACAAGCTAAGTAGACTAAAAACACCTTGGCATCCTTCTACCAATAACCAAAACATCTCCAACCCATAGAAATAACACCCAATGGATCCTTTAGTGGTATCTAACCTAAATCAATCTATTTGTGCTCATCAAATCATACCTATTGAGGCTTCTACCTAAGAGGTCACCATAACCACCATTATTTCTTCCTAAAATGAACTCATATCAACCTTGATGGGTCACATTCAAGATTTAAAGAGTAACCAAGCATCTTTGGATCAAGGCATGGAAACCATTCCCATTTCTAGATGCATTCCTATCCTATTCCTACTCCATTGGTAACATACTAATTATTGATCTATCCAACGAACCTACCTCTTGTCAATTATGCCTCAAACTAATATTTTGGGAACATCCTTACTCATGGTGTCCCTAATCACACTTCTTTTAAAATTCCTCCATATTACCAACTCCCTTCTCACAATTATATGGAAATGGTTTACACCTAAACTCCTCCCAACAATATAGTTGCCAACAATATGTCACCTTATGTAGAGTCCTATTTTACATATGTAGAGAATCAAAACCATAGAGTCCTATTTTACATATGTAGAGCATCAAAACCATAGAGTCCTATTTTACATATGTAGAGCATCACAAATACTATAGTGACAAATATTATACGTACATGTGCTCCTTGAAAACATCACTAGTTTGTTACACCAAGTTCACAGTGGGGAGATATATGTGACCATCCTTTAGATGCAATCATAGGATAGTATTTTCCCTCCACATATACTAAAAATACCAAAAAATTAAAAAGACTTCGAAACTCCAAAAATATTTTCAAAATTTACATATCTTATTAGCTTCTTAGCATATATGTTGTCGGTTCCATATTGGTATATGGCATATCAGTATTTCCTATATGCATATGTGTTTCACACATATTTTGAGTGTGAATTAGGCATACATAGATACATGATATCTTGCTTATTTGAGAATTTGAATATTTTCCATTGTTGTTATCCCCCATGCTTTATTTACATCTTTGACATTTGAATATGCCATTATTTGTTGTATGTTGACATTTAAATATGTCATTTATTTCTTTGTGGACATTTGACTAAGTCATGTCCATTTAATTGTGTGGCATTTGAACATCCCCTTATTTTCAATCTCTTTGGAACTTTATCTCTTGATTTTCTTTTTGAGTGCTCCTGTGTGTGCGCATACTTGATTTTTTGTTGAGCTTATATTGTTACATCTATACATTACCATGATTTAAATAATGCATATTAGGACTTGGTGTGATCACATTATTTGTACTTCAATGATGTATCTACCTAGACATGTTCCCTCTATATGTTATATGGTAGTTTCATAGTTTATATGGTTATCTTATCCTTTTGACGTAAGGTAACTACCAGTTGCTACTTCCCCTCATCTCAAAAAAGGGGGCATATCAGTGGGGGCATGCCATAGAGACACAAATTATAAATTAATTCACAAGATTTAGATTGTATTAGGGGCATGTTTTGGAGATGTGTTCTCTACATTGGCACTTACACCAGCTCTCAGATTCAGATTCAGTGGGGGTATGTTTTTTAAACATGTCATTCACACTTATTCACTATTCAATATACCCATATTATAGTGGGGGCATGTTTTGGAAACATTCCCTCCACCTTGTCACTTGTATCAATTTTAATATTTCTCCATATATATTTGGGGCATGTTTTAGAAGCATGTTCTCCACACTTACATAGTTTTCAGTTAGCCAAATTACACAGTTATATGATTCAGATACACATTTATGGTAGAATTATATACATTGGTACCATTATTATACACATTTTCAATATGAGACATATCTAAAGTGCATGTTATATGTAATGTGAACTAATATTATAAAATAAAATTAGTTTCATATTTCAAACATTTTTAGGAATTGTCACCACCCACTAGGTTGGAATTTTATAGATTGTATAGATCCAATCTACTATAGTAGTTGGTTCACTTTTTAGTATGGTTGAGGTGATTAAATCACTCAATCTTTCCAAGTTTATAGGTTGGAATTGATTGCATCATCCATCCTCACCAGTTTGATAGTGTGAGTTGACTTAGTTCACTCACACTCATCAGGTTATAAGTATGGTTGGGTTGCACAATTATGCTAATCTCAATTGTCAGATGGAAAATCATATTTTCTCTAATGTTAGAGCAAGTTCCCTCTAAACTCTCTCTCTATCTCTTTATGTATATGCACTTTTTAGATTTATATTTATCCTAATCTTAATTTATTCATAATGATATATCTTTCAAATTAAATTGCTAAAAGGCAAGATGATTATACTGATACACGTGTACTCCTAAACCTTGGTCTCTTTCAATTTCAATCATTTCCATGATTTTAAATTTATATTATATATTATAGCATGCTCTTGGTTTCAGGTCAGTCACCAACAAATAACTCAAGTTAGACTCAAGTAAAGACAAGGTATGTTATACACACCTAGGTACACATTACTTTTTCTTTAAATTAGTAATTTTATTAATAGATTGAAGAGGGGGATGTAGACACTATTTTTGAATTATATATCACCTCACTCTCTATACACTCAAAAAATATATATCATGGATGTAACTTCAACTTCTATACCTTTTCCACTTCCAAAAGGCTCATGTACACTATCTCTATGTACCTAATTACTTATCTCTTAATCTGACCAATGTTATTTTAATGACTTATGCCTCATACCTTACCCAAAATGTTGTAAACCTTATTATCCTCTATCTCTGCAAGTTCTAGACCTGCACCTATTTTTGGATTTTCCATACACTTGCATCTTAGTTAGATGCTTGCATCAATACAAGTGTCCTACCCTAATGTGTCTAGTTCCATAAATTCATCTAATTTTCAAATAAAATGCATTCCTATGGTAATTATAATTAGTTAAATGTGATATTTTATCCAAAAGGATTGGTACAAATATAAGATCAACCCTCATTCATTCCTCACCTATAAATTTCTTACCTACTCACATGACAACTTATCAAAAGCACTATATCAAGAACTTAAGTGAGAAAAGCTTCCCTATTTTCTTCTATTTCCAATCAATCATAGGGACAACACATATAAGTGGTCACATTATATTTTAACAAGTATTTTATATTGGACTTCTACATCAAATTTAGATAGTAGCATTGATGCAACCATCTCAGGTTGACATAAGTGACTACAACTATAGAGGTACAATTTTTAGAATCAGGTGATTATTCTACAATCTAGTCCAATCCACTCTATCCATGTTCCATACCTAGATTGGTATAAGCATCAAAATTAGCTAAGTATATTGTTTCACTATAATAACTAATATAGCTATACTTTATATTTCTATCTGCATTTTGTAAATAATTGACCTGATTTAGAGATAGTCTACCATCCTTACACCCTATGCTATCTCTACCCCTTTAACCCTAGATATCCTCACATTTATATTTTAGGGTTAAACACAAATCAATAAAGTTAAATTCACAATATTTGACATTCTTTTAATAAATAAATCACCAAACAAAATACTAACTTAATCACTCTAATGTTGTGAACTAGAAGATACTATAAAAATCTAAAAATAACGAATCAAAAAATAAATTAACATGTCTTTTTAATGTCAAAATGCTTGATTTTTGCATTTAAGAGGCAAGACTTTTTCCTTTCTTTTAAAAGTACTAGCAACTAAAAAAAAAATTGCTAACATAGTACCATTAAAGTAACCAATAATAGTTAGAGGTCATCCACTTTTAACGGTTAATGGGTTAACTTCTGTGATCAAGTTATTGGAATGAAATAGATTAGTTTATTTTTTATTTATCCATTTTTTTAAAATAATAATTATTAGTCAATTCAATATATTAATAAAATCAGTTAATGTCTATTTTATTTTATTTTTTAATTTAATAATTTCAATATTTTACTTCAATTTTGGCATGACCCTAAATTACTTGAATTTAATTCATTATACAGATATAGTCTAGTTATGAACTATTTGAGACATATGTATTATTTTACTGTGGTATTACAGTCATTAATCTACATTGATACATTTTCATTATGATTGTTGAGACAATTATGGATTACATTTCATTATAGTATTTGATATTATTGCTTAATGTGTAGTGGTTCATTATTTAGTGTGATGTATTATTTAAATTTTGTTATTGTATTTATTATACTCAGATATCCATATGATGTTGATAGTCTATTGGGTTACTACAAGGACAATAACTTGAGATACTTTGTGATCAAAACTGAGCAACAAAGAAACATGGAGAAGCAAATAATAAATAAAATAGTGGAATTAAACTTAAAGTTGAGTTTATCATTATTAATGATTTAGTCATTATATTTTTGGACTATTGTATGTTATCATTTAATCATCATTTTCTTTAATTGTTGATTAGAGTTAGTATTTACTTGGTGAAAACATTTCTTATTTGATATTATCATTTTTTGGAATATCATTTGTTAGGGTCTAAGTGTTTTACGACTATTGTTCTTTCATTGATATTATTATTTCTGTCAGTTTTAATGTTGTGTATTTTTATTGAACTCGTTACTTGTAGACTTTGACAGTCTAATTGGTTGTGTTTGTATAAGTTGATTGTGGCTCTCATCTACATCATTTTAAAGCATTTTTAATTGATCTTTGACATTCATTGATACTTTTGTTTGTCTTTAAATATGTGACTTAAATGGTTTTTAAAAGGACCTTATTATTTTTTAAACTTGTGATTGAAATGTCTTAAAAAGGTGCATGGCATAAACCTATACATGTTGTTGGACCTTGTTTGGCATATTGGTTTATTGTTTACATTGGTTATTATTTATTTTAATGGGGACTTAAGCTAGGGTCTTGACCCACATGAGGGTTTTGGTAATTATTTTGGTGGTTAATTATTTTATCTAACAACATAGGGGTCATGGCATTATCTCACCTTACCATGCAAAGATAGTTGAGAGATTTCAGATGGTTTTTAGGGTTGAATGCATTCATTTTAACATTTAGTCTTAGAGGTTTGAAAACCTTAGGGAAACTCTATTGAAATTTTTGGCATGGTGGCAAAGGGGAATTCAAAACAATTTTGTATAAGGAATTTTAGTAAATATGAACTATAGTAAAAGCATTAAACTTGATATTCATGTAGGAATTATGAAGAGTTATTTGGGGTTTATTTTTATGTTTAATAGGTGAGTGGTTTTGTGAAAATATACATGAAATCATTATACTTGGAGGCTAAAAGTATAGAAAACTTTTGTAGTCAACTTTCATCAACTAAGTAAGTAATGTTTTGAATTCTGGGTTTATTTTTAAAAAATAAAGTCAATGGTTGGATATAGGGATTTGGTTGAATGCTTAAATATTTATTTTTTTAAGTTTGGGTAAAACCTTAATAGTGTCCATGATGTTTATTTGTGTGAGGAATCAGTTTAACAATTGCAATGTTTTTTAGACTATTGGTAATGTTGTTTGTTTATGGTTTTTATGGTAGATGGATGTGGGTGTTATCATTGTGTTTTGTGTGGTAAACCCATAATGAGGTCACAAGTTATATGGTTGTTGTTTTTGGTTTGGATTATATAGTTGATTGCATTTTGATTTAATATTAGGAGGAAAATAGGCTTTTGTGTTAATTACAGAGTCATATTCTTCAAAAGTTTTTGGGTTCTATGTTTGACTATGTAATGATTTTATTAAAATGATTACAACCAATTTTTGTGTTATTATGTTCATTTGAATCAATTCTAAGTCGATGACTCATTTGGGTTTTTTATTAAAGCCATACGACCTTTAATATGGTGACTATGTGTTTTTAATTTTATGATGGATGTTTTGTTATTTGGTTTGGTTATGTTGTTTTATGATGGTTGTGTATATTTTGGTGACTACGTTTAAAATTAAAAACCTTATGACTTATGACAACTATGTGTTTTTTATTTTGATAGCTGCATTCGAAAATAAAAATAAATATGACTTAGGTGGTTGTTATTTTATTTTTGATGATTCAAAATTATTATGATTACATTGGTTTTTTTTTTAAAAGATCCATATAGCTCAATAGGCATTACAATGTAACCAATGTTTGATTTTTGGTTATTATTTTTAAACCTTAAATGCATATAGTTAGATTAAGGAAATATAGTAAAGGAAAATAAAAAGAATCTCATGGTTTTTTCAAATTGTGGATGTTTTTGGGGGACAAGGACCTTAGGGAGTCACCACAGGGATTCAACATAATAATAGGGCTTTGAATTTAATTTATTTTTATTCTACTAAATTGAATTTTTATGAATTTTTAAGTTATGATTATCTAACCTAGGATTATGAAATCATATTGAATTATTAAATTAATTCTAAAAATGATAATTGAGATCATTATCATACATGATTATATTAACCTTTTGAGGGTAATCAATCTGTTGATTATTTAATTATTTTGATTTATCAAATGGTTTTGATTGAACAATTGATTTATTATTACATTATGTAAAGTCAATTATTATTAATAATGTAACATAAATTTTTGTGTAAGTGTTATTTTTAATTGACTAGTTTATTATATTCTTTTATGCGTTTTATTTATAATTCTTAAACATCTATTAAAATAGTACATGAAGATGACTATATAGATTTACAAGCCATATTATATTTTGAAATAGAATATGACCCATAAATTGAGAAGCTCGGAACAAAGCTACAATTGTATTCAGGTACCAAGTTAATAAATCTTGGTGGGTTGATTATGTGTTTGGTTTTATTTCATTGGTCATTTGCTAATTTGTTATCAAGCTCAATTGTTTCATAATCTTTTTTCCATTGATTTTGTGCTGCCCTGATCCATATCTAACTAATGGTTAGGGTAGTCTAAGATCAATTATGGTTGGGCTCATTGGGATAGGTGAGGCATGATTAGCTTCATTTTATTACATGAAATGATGGGATTCACTTCTTATTTTGAATTATTTCAGTTGATTAAATTGATTGAAAGTTGTTGTAGTTGATTGTAGTATTATTTGTCATATTTTTATTTAATGCAAAATGATGTATCATGACATATATATTGATTCTTAAATTGATTATAGTTGGTCATTAGATTACTTGAAATATCATAGCATTACTAAATTGATATAAAGTTAATACTTGATCATGATTATTTATTTGGAATGAATAGTTATAATATTTATTTAATTATTGTAACATTTAAGTAATTTTTTGTTATGTCTTAGACTATATTTATAAAGCCTTAGTGTTTATAAATCATTGATATAGTGTTGGAGAAATAATTGGATATTTGATTATATTAATTGTTATGGTACGACTTAGATATCAATTATGTTTTGATTTCTTCTTTATTATAATATAAGGAAAGAAGAGATAAAATTTTAGATGTGTCAAAGTTAATTATTTGATTTTGTTTATTCACAAGATTATTTAAGGTAGGTAATAGTATTCATTTGATGTGCTTACTTTTGTTATTTATTATATTGGATCAAGTTGAAATTTATATATTATTACATGAGATTTTTTATTTCTTATAGAATGTGAATCCTATTAATTCATGGATGAACTTATAAAAGTATTGATACTCATTAATGTACAAACTATAACCTCTCAGTGGATAAATAAGTTATCGATAACTAAATTGGTAAATCAAGGGATTAATTTTAGATTATTATATCATGAGAAGTTGTAAAACTTGATGCTTGAGGAATAAAGTTTATTAAGTAATTAATATGAACTTATCTACTTAGGGAAAATACTTTCAAATTAATTATTAAGTTTTTGACTAGGGCTATATGGGAAGTTCCTAAATAAATTAGTTATAATTGATTAACATTAATATTTAGTTAATCTGATGTTAGATAAAGTTACATTGAAAATAATTTACTCTATTAGTAAATTTATTGGAATATGACTATTCTTAGCTAAGCATCTTGTGTTTGAGGAACAAGTGCTCTATGGTTAGAATAAGTCATTAAATATTCTATTAATGGTTTCTCATTCTTAATTGATAAAAATGAGTTTGTGAAATTGTATGGTTATAATAATAGTTTAATTTGGAAATGAGGCTTAAGCAGATATAATTATTAAGTAATTGATATGATAAATAAGACCTTGGACTAGTATAAATAGAATTAATAGATATATATTGAGACATTATTGATCCTTAAACAAGCTAGTCTTGAACTGGTAGCCTGCTTATAAAATTGTAATTTTTTCCTAAGCAAAACTTAAGCATGGTTGTTGAAACATCCCTGAAACTCGAGTACCTTTAGTTTTTGATATGTCCAATTCCTTACTTATTTGATTGAGATTTGAAAAGGTGTTAAAATACTTTGCATTGATTGTGGAAATAGTCCTCTTGCCTTGATCTCTATATGTTGGTTGTGAATGTAATGAATCATAATTAACCAATCTTATTATGATAATTCTTCTATTGAATTTGAACTTGCTCTACCTTTGCTTATTAGACTTTGATGATACTACCCTTGAAGTACTAGTTATTTTATATATTGTATAACTACTCAGATAAGAGCACAAGTCACTAATGATTTCATTAGGAAGGTCATGGTACGATACATGGATAGAGGTGAGTGGGTAGGACCACATTGAACCAATTCTATTTGATTACTATATGGTTAAATCATACATCCTAAATAATTTGTTGATGGGTTATGCACTTAATCTAATTATTATGTTGGATATACACAATTATGGATCTCATTATGTGATTTTGTGTTAAGCTCTGAGTAAACTATTTAGTTAATTGTTTGGTTATGTGTTAGAAAAAAATGGTCATGAAATCTTGGTATCAGAGCATGGTTTAATGCTCTAAAAATTTTTATAAAACTTTCTTATTGATTCCTATTGAGTTGTTATTTGTTTCACCATAGGATGGTGAGGACAAGATCGAGAATAATAGATAATAATCCAAGAAATGTTAACCTTGGTAGAGGAACAAATCATAGGATCAATATTCTTGAGAGAGAGGAACCACCTCTTAATAACGATGATAATTATGTTGAGGGACTTAATCATAAGGACAATAACCCTAACATGATTCAAGAAGTAGTTTTGAATTGGATTCTAATTGTGTTAAAGTCCCTTATAAGTAAATTGGATACCTAAGAGAGAAGGTTTAATAATATATAAGGTGTTCCACTTATGAACTTATAGTTAGAGATGAAAGATAAGTGGTTAAACCGAAACTTTAAAATAATCTTGGTAATATGGCTGATCATATTATTAAAGAGTTTAAAAAGTTGCCTCCACCAACCTTTTTAAGTGAAGAATCAGGTGATGCAGTTGATGCATGGTTAGTAAACCTCAGAAGTATTTTAATCTATATAATATGTCCTATAATGTGAAGGCAAGGGTGGCATCCTATCAGTTAGTAGGATCTACAGCTCTTTGGTGGAATCATCTATGTGATTTATAAGGTTAACAACTAATGAATCTTACCTAGCCTACTTTTGAAAGGAAATTCATAAAAAGGTATATTAGTTCTAACTTCAAGGAATAAAAAATTATGGATTTTCAACTATTGAAACAAGAGAATATGACCATGACTGAGTATGAAAAAAAGTTTTTAAATTTGTTGTATCATTTGAATTACATGCATGACAAAGATACCAACATTACTAAGTTTAAACTAGGATTGAAATAAATATTAATGCATGGTGTGAATATGACTAATATTAAGACTTTAACTATGGTTAATGAATTTGTGCATAGCGCAGAAGAAAAAGAGAAGGCTTGACAAAATGTAAGACAAGATTTTAAATAAAATAGACATCAGTATAATAGTAGAAATTTGTCCCCTTCTCCTAAGAATTTTAAGAAATATGATTCTAATTACATACTCACAAAAAGTACAAGTGGATTCAATAAATTTCAAGGGTAGAATAAGAATTTTAAAAATTCAAATTCTTCTAAGACTGTTAATTTTAAAAAGAATTCCACTTAAGTTAATCAAAAGATGCCTACTACCAGGGATACTACTATTAATGTGATGTTATAAAGAACTATAGTATGCTAGGAATGCAAAGATAATCATTATCATAAATATTATCCTAAGCTGAAATCTTGTTAATCAACTAATCACAGAGTGTATGCATCTATTGAAAAAAAAAATACTAATTTACGTGCAACTCTATTTGAAAGCAAAGGTAAAATAAATAATATTTGAATTTGAATTTTATTTGATTCAAGACCAATGGATAGTTTTTTGGATCCTAAGTTAGTAACATGTTATAAGTTGAATCTAGTGACTTTTAAAGATGGTTGGGATGTTGAATTTGGATTAGGAAAAAGAGTACCTATCATTAAGTGTCTTGAGGGAGTAAGCCTATACTTAGGTTTTATTTAAACCAAAGTAAATTTATTTATAGATTCTCTCAGTTTTTTTGATATTATCTTAGGCATGGATTGATTTCAGCAACATAAAGTCAATTTAGACTGCTATAACAAAGTGGTATATTATTGTAATGATTTGAGAAAACCTATAAAAATTCAAAGTTTTGATGAAACCAAAAGTATGAAAGCTAATCTCAACCTTATAGTTGAAGACATAAGTACATAAAAGTTAGAAGTTGTATGTTGTTTTGATGCAAGAGACTGCACCTAAAATGATAATGATAATTAAATAATGTCTATTTTTAAAAGAATTTTTTATGTTTTTATGGATAAATTATATGGTTTGCCTCTCAAGTGTGAATTTGAATTTTTCATTGATGTAACTCTAGGGTTAGCCCCTACATCTAAGGTACCTTATTACATGAATATAGTAGCTTTGTAGGATCTAAAAGCTCAATTGTAAGAATTATTGAAAAATGGTAGTATTAGACCAAGTGTGTCACATTAGGGTGTACCAATGGTCTTTGTAAAAAATAAATACAAAACCTTATGATTTTGTGTTAACTATCACATGTTCAATAAGATTATCATTAAGAACTGTTATATTTTTCCAAGGATAGATGATTTGTTTGATAAAATGAAAGATGTGGCTTTCTTTTTGAAGATATACTTGAGATTAGGCTATCGCTATATGAGGATCAAATATGAAAATATTCATAAAATAGCTTTTAAATCAAGTTATGGATATTATGAGTTCATTGTAATGCATTTTGGTTTGATTAATGTACTTGATATATAGTTATGAACTTAATGAATAGTATATTCAAAAAAATTCTAGATAAGTTTATTCTAGTGTTCTTTGATGATATATTGATCTATTCTAAGAATGCAAATGAGCATGAATGACATTTACATTTGATGTTGCAAAGGGTAAGGCAACAAAAAATATTTGGTAAGATTTATAAATGTGCTTTCTTTTAGTATGAGATCCACTATTTGGGTCATATTATATCAAAGGTTGGTATTGTTGAGGATACACCAAAGAGTAAATCTATTCAAGAGTTGCTTACTCCTAAAAACATACATAAAATATGTAATTTTATGGGATTGGCTAATTACTATAGAATATTTTCTGAATTTTTTTCTAAGTTAGCTAGCCCAATAATATCCTTATAGTGCAAGGGTAATTTATTTTTGTGGACTATTGAATATGAATAAGATTTTCTAAAACTCAAAGAGTTATTAACTTTAGCACCTGTATTTGTTGTACAGGATACAAATTAAAATTTTTAAATATGGGTTTATACATCTAAAGAAGGTTTGCTTTGAGTGTTAACTTAGGATGGTTGATTTGTGGCTTATGAGTCATAGAAATTGAATAAATCATGGGAAAAATTACACCACTCATGATCTTGAGCTAACTACCATTGTCCACACTTTGAAGCAATGGAAACACTTCTTAATGGATAAGCATTTTGAGGAAAATTTTGACCGTCACAGTCTGGAATATTTATTTTCTCAAGATGATCTGAATGTGTGCTAGCATAGACGGATAAAAATTTTAAGTAATTTTGATATGAATATTTCATATGTAAAAGGTAAATAAAATTATGTTGCTAATGCATGTACCTTGTTGCTTTGTCTATTCTACATAATAATTTTAAAACTAAATTATTGGAACAATAGTGTTCTGATAATTTTTTACAAAATGTAACTGTAAATTTAGCTGACGAGCCTATTGAAAATAATTTTTTTAATTTTTCAATTGATTTTGATAGTTTAATCATACATAAAAATAGAATTTTTGTATTTCAGTCTGGTGATTTATAGAATATTTTTATGAAAGAAGTGCATACAACACCTCATTTCACTCATCTATGTGCCATGAAGATGGCAAATGAATTAAAAAGGTTGTATTATTGGCCTAGAGTGAATCATGAATTTACTAACTTTATGTCAAAATAATTAGAATGCCATCAACTGAAAGCTAAACATTGCCATCCAGAAGGTTTTTTATACCCTCATGATGTACCACAAAGTAAGTGGGTTGTGATTTAATTATATTTCATAGCTAGTTTTCCAAAATCTAAAATCAAACATAATACTATTTTGGTTGTAATTGATAAATTAAAAAAATATGATCATTTCATTGCTAGAAATTTGACTGATGATGCATTTGTATTTATTTCACAATTTTTGAAATAGATAACATAGTTGCATGGTATGCTTGAAGTTATTATTTATGATAGAGATAAACTTATACTTCAAGATCTTGGAAAACTCTAACTATTGTTTTTGGTACACGATTGAATTTTAGTTCATCTTATCACTCAAAAATAGATGGTCAGAGAGAAAGATTAAATTAGGTTGTGAAAGACATGCTAAGAATGTATGTTATGGATCAACAAAGTAAATGGGAAGATTATTTCAACTTAATTGAATTTGCTTATAATGCTACTTATTATTCGGTGATTAAAATGGCTTCTTTCTAATATTTGTATGGTTGCAAGTCTAAAACTCCACTTGGTTGGAAAAATTTATAAAATAGGACTGTTGTAGGTCCTAATATTTTACAAGATTATCATGTACAAATGGAAACTATAAGGTAAAGTTCAAAGGCTACCTTAAATAGGAAAAAGAGTTATGTGGATTTAAAAAAAACACCAAATAAATTTATAGTGGGAGATAAAGTTTTTCTACGTGTTAGACCATAGAAAAACTCAATTAAATTTGGAAAGTCTTCCAAATTAACCCCTCAATTTGTAGAACCTTTTGAAAATTTGAAGAAAATTAGCCTTGTTGTCTACCAGTTAACCCTTCCACCTTCCCTATCATAGATATAATTTGATATCATTGCTTAATGTATGCTAGTTTATTATTTAGTTTGATATATTATTTAAATGTTGTTATCATATTTATTATATTTAGATGTCTAGATATTGCTGATAGTCTATTGGTTGAATGCAGGGATATGTACTTGAGCTAGGTTGTGATCAGAATCATGTATAAAAAAAAACATGGAAAAGCAAAGGATAAATGAAATAGTGGAATTAAAATTAAATTTGATCTTGTCAATATTAATGATTTTGTTGTTAGGTTTTTGGATTGTTGTATGCTATCATTTTATGATCATTTTCTTTAATTGTTGATTTGAGTCAGTCTTTACTTGGTGCAAACATTTATTATTTGATGTTATCATTTTAAAAAATATCATTGCTTGTGTCTAAGTATTTTATGACTAATGTCCTTTCATTGATTTTATCATTTCAATCAGTTTTGATATTTATATTTCTCTTGAACTAGTTATTTGTGGACTTTGACAGTCTGGTCGATTGTATAACTATACAGGTTGACTATGCCTCCCATCTAAATCATTTTTTTTCATATTGTAATTGATCTTTGATGTTCATTGATACTTTAATTTGTCTTTAAATATGTGACTTAAATGATTTTTAAAAGGACCTTATTCAATTTTAAATTTGTGATTGAAATGTCTTAAAATGGTGCATGGCATTAACATGAGCATGTTATTTAACATGTTAAGGAACCTTGCTTGGCATATTGGTTTATTTTTTGTAATGGTTATGTCTTTGTTTAAATTGAGACTTAGGCTAGGGTCTTAACCCACATGGGGGTCATGGTAATTAGTTTGGTGGTTAATTGTTTAGACCAATGATTTAAGGTTCATGACATTGGATCGCCTTACCATGTAAAGGGTCGAGAGACTTCGAATGGTTTTTAACATTGAATGTGTTCATTTTGGCATTCAATCTTGAAGTTTTGGAAACCTTGGGGAAACTCTACCAAATTTTTTGGCATGGTAGCCAAGGAGAATTTAAAGAAGTTCTACAAGAGGAATTTCATGAAATGAGAACTACAGTAGAAACATTTAACTTAATAACCATGAAGGGATTATGGAGAGTTATATGGGGTTTATTTTTGTGTTTAATAGGTGACTAGTTTTCTAAAAATATATATGGAAACTTTGTGCTTGAAATCTGAAAGTAAAGAAAACTTTTATGATCGACTTTCATCAACCAAGTAATGTTTTAAATTTTGGGTTTATTTTTAGAAAATACAGTCAATGACTGGATATAGGGCTTTGACCAAAAACTTAAATCATTATTTTTTTGAGTTTAGGTAAAATATAAATAGTGGCCATGATGTTTTTTTGTGTGAGGGCTTAGTCAAGCACTTTCAGTGTTGTTTGGACTATTGGTAATGTTGTTTGTCTATAGTTTTCATGGTGGCTACATGTGGGTGTTATCATTATGTTTTGTTTGGTTTAGATTACATATTTGACTATGTGTTGATTTGATATTAGGAAAAAAATGGGTTTTTATATTAATTATGAACTCATATTCTTTGAAAGTTCTTAGGTGTTATGTTTGACTACGTAATAATTTTTTAAAAATGATTACAGTCAATTTTTGTGTCATTATGTTGGTTTGACTCAGTTTTGAGTCAAGGACTTTCTTGGGTTTTTTATTTAATCCATACAAACTTCAATATGGCAACTTTGTGTTTTTTATTTTATGATGGTTGTGTTTTTATTTGGTTTGGCTGTGTTGTTTTATGATGGTTGTGTATATTTTGGTGACTACATTTAAAAGTAAAAGCCTTATGGTTTATGGAAACTATGTGCTATTTATTTTGATGGTTGTATTCAAAAATAAAAATCCATACAACTTAGGTGACTATTGATTTATTTTTGATGGTTTGGGATTATTATGATAATGGTCATTATTTATTTTAAAATATCCATATGGTTGACTATGTTACAATGTAACCATGGTTTTATTTTTTATTATTATTTTAAACCCTAAATACATACAGTTAGCTTAAGGAAATATAATAAAGGAAAATAAAAATAACCTGGTGGTTGTTTTGAACAGTGGATTTTTTTTTGGGACAAGGACTTCAGAGATTCCCCATAGGGGTTTGAAATAATTTAAGGGGTTTGAATTTAATTTATTTGTATTCTACTGAATTGACTTTTTATAAATTTTATGTTATGATTATCTAACCTCAGGTTATGAAATCGTGTTGAATTATTAAAATAATTTTAGAAATGATAAC